>CM065891.1:0-1200000 GCA_033439255.1 Hericium rajendrae
CGTCGAGCCTGCGAGATCCCGGCGGAAGTTTTCCAATAGCAACTATATGTCATCGTTAGTGATGTACTGCAAAATAGACAGACATACTGTACCTCTAGATCAGCATGGCTAGCATACTCTCCGATGAATCCGGACACCGCAAGCTGATTCGATTTCTGCGTCGCTGCAGTCGCTGGGATACCATACAGCTCTTGTGCGCAAGACGGAACGAACTCATCATTGCAGGAGGCAGGAGCAGCTCCAGCCGTCACGTTGCCTGACCGCTGCGGCCCGATCTTGACGCTGCCCACTACTTTCGGCTTGCCGACAGGCTTCACAGGAAATCTACCACCTCCATATAAGACAAGACAAAGGCGGCCAAGAGCAGAAAAAGAAAGCACGAACGCTACTGTGGGATGGACGAAGTCGAGATGCCCCTTCAAAGACGCCGGGATGGAATAGGACAAGGTGCGGACAGTCTCCTTGTCAGTTTCAAGGTGTTTGAATCTGCTGAACTGAGATCCGAGGAGCGTGTTGGCCTGCCGGACGGTCATCTTCACACTCAGCCAATCTCCAGCGGGAGAGGTCGTCTGGTAGGCGACGTTGTTAGATGACAACCAGTCCTTGACGGCGGCATCACTCTCAGGAGAGGGTGCGACGAACGCTTCGACCTAACCCACGAGCAATAAGATGATGATCAATAACTAGGGAGGACGTCATACAGCAACGTCCATACCTCTTCCTTTGACAGGTGTTGTCCGTACGCGGCATTGCCTGGAGTGCTGACGTCGTATACCTTCTGGTGGAGGCCATCCATGTTGTTGGGAACGAGAGCCAGACGCAGGTCGAGTACGAGGTCCGGGGAAGCGGGACTAACATGCGCGAATCCAGCCGGAGCACTATCGCGCCGCTCATGGACGTGCATGTTTCCGCCCGGGTGCGGGGAGGCACACGCCAGCGAGACGAGCGACGCCAGAAGTACGCTGAGCTTCAGCATGCTGGAAGTGATACTGGGGCGGCGCTGGGGAAAGCGCTGCTGTAGTCGTCGCAGCTCGTTGCTCGTTTTATGCTCTCGCTCTAGGGTGGATATCGCCAAGAATGCATTTTTGGGATAACGCGGGAGATGAACCAGAACTGTTGAGCAATTCTGACCTCTCCTTGCCCATCTGCAACTGTACGACATCCGCCGACGATCAGTGGGCCAAAGGTAATGCAAGCTTGACGAAACCGCATGGACGCGAAGGCACCTTCCATTGTGCTGCACGACATCTGATCCTGCAAAATTCGACTTATGGCATTCAAGACGTCAAAATTAATGTGCAAACGTGTGGGAGAAGTACAACGACGTACGTTGGGAGTAGCAGTCGATCACGAGGCCGACTTAGCTCATTCTCGCATTCCTTCTGTCTAGAAATCAGAATTGCAGGCACGGCATACAAATGACTATCCTTAAGGTCGGACAGTATAGCACCGCAGCAACGCCTTGCCCATAGGGACTGTCCCTCTGAATCAACGCGGATCCAGCCAAAAATTCGTCGAATGAAGCGTCCGTGTACATCAATTGCGTCAGTGCAGCGCTGGTCGACGATCAGGCTATGCAACAATAGGATTAAGCCGGATACACTGGTCCATGTGGAAGAACGCAGCAAACTTTGTTAGAACATAAGCCAGAGCAATCGCATCGCCGAGGATGGAGTGCGGATCGGAAAATGACGAACACGGAGCCAGCGATGCTGGTAGATCGTCGATCAGATGAAACGATTATGTCTCTGGAAAGCCTCTCTCAGCGTGATGAATCTGCGTTGAAAGGAAATCGGCTACACTTGAGGATCGCAATTGCCTCGCGGCGGGAACGAGCTGCTTATCGCCGAAGAAGCTAAGGAATTGCATACGCTCCCATAATTGAACAGGCATTGATTGTCCCAAGTTAGATGTGTCGTCGAGCTCACATTCGCGTGTAAGTCAAACCTCTGTATGTGAGAAGACGCCTCGCAAAGATGCGGGAAGTTGAACGTTGAGTCTTGAAAAAAATGATTGTTTGACTTTGTGTGCCCGTCATTATGATACCGTTTATGGTTCGGGGCGGTCCGCCTGATTCTTGCGCTGCCAGTGGAACTGAGGCGCTGGCATTTAACGTCGATAGAGTCAACGACAGAGCCAGGGACCGCTATGCGATCAGGACAGACTCGACGCATGTGATACGATCATCCATCCAAGTCTGGGATCATCTGGGCTTGTCCGCATCTGCACCTTCAGATGAGTACTAGCATCACTACTGCCGCTCCGGGATAGTACAGAAAATCCTGACGTACAAGTAAAAAGGACCATGTGGAGGACATGTATCCCTCTCCGATAAGTGCATGGTCCCATGTTCGTAGCTGAAGTCTAGAGAGCTGGCAAGGACTGCCCGGTCGCGCACGCACGTGGATCCTGCTGGTGGATGCGGGCGTTTAACTTACTGTCTAGACTCAATAGCCTCGTAGACCCATCTGCCTTGTCTGCGACAAGCTACAAAGAAGGACATGCGTAGTCAGTTTGTTACCAGATTACTGAGCGCATACTTGGCGACTATTGCGTCTCTGTAGCGAGCCTGCTGCAATGACTTTCGCGGCCATAGGATGTGCAAATTGAAAGCAGACTGGCGATCGTCTGAAGTTTGAAATTTGAACTTAGGCGGACGTGAAAGTTGTTTGTCCTTGTGTGTCCACCATTCCGCGCCCCGATATCCCCGAGCCCGTTCTCACCCCCCTCGACTTCAGCACCAAGCACTCGCCATCCAAACACGCAAGAAACATAAAATCACATTGACACGATCAAAGCTCTCGACGCACATGCCCACAAGGCCACACACACAACAGAACAAAGACGAGACGCCAAACAATGCGACACGCCGCGCAAGAAAGCGCACTCGGTAGGTATAAGTACATCGCTGGCGGACGGCGGGAAAACGGGGCGGGGCGGGGTGTCGCAGTCG
This sequence comes from Hericium rajendrae, assembly GCA_033439255.1. Taxonomy (NCBI): domain Eukaryota; kingdom Fungi; phylum Basidiomycota; class Agaricomycetes; order Russulales; family Hericiaceae; genus Hericium; species Hericium rajendrae. The sequence goes on from CM065891.1 coordinate 2,954, forward strand.
CCGGATGGTAATTGCACGGAAGAAAGAAGACAGCAATGCGATAAGAAACAGAACGAAAGCAGATCCGATGCGAGTGCCGAGTGGGTGATGGATGAATGGATGGTGTGCTAAAGTACAGACAGACGAAAAAGCATACAGCATACTAGAAACACACAGAAGACAGAGAAATGCAAACCATAAGCATAACAGCACGAATAGAAAGCCGACATTGGATGGTGTCCGCGTCGAAGTGTTGTGGGATGACCTGAATGGGAAGGGGCGCCTGCCGCCCCCAACTGGACCAAAATTTAAAGAAAGCTCTATGGCTTCCCCTTCAAGCTCGCCATCAAGTTCCTAAACCCGCCAAAGCGGCCCCCGCCGCCCGGCGGCGTCCCCCCGCCCGCCTCCACGCCCGTGAACCCCATCTTCGCGAGCTTATTCTTCCGCGCGATGTGCCGCCCCGAGCCCGTCGGCGACGACGGCGTGAGCAGGTCCGGCGCGGTGAGCACGCGGCACAGCGCGTGCCCCGTCCCGACGTGCAGGTCCGGCGTCTCGGGGTCCGGCGTACGCGCGCGCGGGTGGTCCGCGTCTAATGGGAGGGTGAGCGCGTGCGTGGGCGTGCGCGACGGCGGGCGGGAGGGGAAGCCGGACTCGAGCGAGGTCGAGATCTGCAGGGGGCCGGGCACGGGGAATGTGTCAAGGTGCTCGTCCGCGTCCGGGTCATCGTAGCCGTTGGGTTCATATGAGTGAAGGGCGGTTTCAAGTGCGCTGGGTGGGTTAGAGTCTGGATCGGGGTGGATGGCTATGGAGGGCGGCGCGGCAGAGCGCGATCGGTGGTGATGGTGGTGGTGATCAGACGAACTACCTGGTGAAGGCATGACTGTAATGCATACAAATCAGTCCAGCTGATTCAGATCGACGGACATAAGAAACACGATACGCACACTCTTCGCTCACCGCCATACTGCCACTCGTATGGGGCCTCCTCACTTTTGCCCGCCCCGCATGCCGAGAACGTCCGCCCGTAGACACTGCTCCTGGTGCACCAACGCTCCCTGCCCTCTCCAGAGTGTGGCCACCGCGCATAGACACACCCGCACCGTCCCTCGTGCCCTCCATACTCGCGCTCCTCGCCGCGCCCCCGAACGGCCCCTCAAACTCGCTGCTCCCGCTCGTCCGCGCCCCACCATCCTGCTCGCGCAACCGCCGCTCAATCGCCAGACTCTCGCCATACGCCGCGAGCCGCGCACTGAGCAGCCCGCCCGCCTCCGCGCCCGCGCCCGCCAGCGCGAGCACCTCCGCCTGCGTCCGTTGCACGAGCGCCTCCGCCTGCGCGTGGCTCGAGATCGCGCCGATGTCAATGTCCCCCGGCCGCGCCTTCTCCCGCTCCCGCACCACCGGCAGCGCCAGCTCCATCGGCCCCGGGCTCGCGTGCACCGCCGTCGTGTACGGCAGCGCCGGCGGCGTCGCAGGGCTCGGGCTGCTCGCACTCACGCTGCTCGCACTGTCCCCGCGCGTGCGCCCCGGCGCATCGGGCGCCGGCACCCCAAGCGACTGCTCCTCTCCGGTGCCCGCGCCCGCGCGTGCGCCCAGCTCGTCCGCGGAGATCGAGTAGCGTGACAGCTGCGAGTTCATGCTCTGCCCGCGCGGCCGCAGCCCGAACGCGCGCGCCGACGTCGGCAGCGGCTCCCCGTACTCCTCTTCGTCGTCCGAGTCGGGCTCGGCCACCGCCGCGTCGTCCGCGGGCGGCGTGGCCCGTGTCCGCGATCGCGAGCGCGACCGGCTGAACCGCAACTTCATCGAGCTGGCCGTCGGCGGCGGCGTGCTCGACCCCGACGTCGAGCGCTGGTGCCGCTGCTGCCCGCGCAGGATCCCGCCGCTCGTCTTGCCCTCCTCGCTCTCGTCTCGGTCCGTGTCCACGCTCCCGCGCCGGAACAGATGCAGCAGCGAGTACTTCGAGCCGAGCTTCCGCGCCTGCTGTCCTGCCTGTATGCTCGATGCGGTAGACGACGGCGACGCGGATCCCGTGCCCGCCGAGCTGGGCCGGCGTTGCTTGTGCCGTGCCGTCGCGAGCGCCGCGGCAGAGGGGTCGTCTGTAGGAAGCGATGGCCGCCGGCTCGACAGCATATTCGGAGACGGCGACGACGACAACCGCGAAAACGAGTCGTCAGGCGATGCGACGCGTGTCGTTGAAGTCGACGTAGGCGGCGTCGACGAGGGCTGCGAGGCACTGGACATGCTGAGCGAGTGCATGTGTGACGTCGGCGTGGACAATGACGACGACGACGACTTGATGTGCTGCAGCACGTTGTCGATCGAGCGCTTCATGTGCAGCCGCTTGCGCACAGATGAGTTCGACGCCGGCGACGTCGACAGCCCTATCTGCGTCTCGGCCTCGCAGTGGCTGCACAGCGACGCTCCGCGATCCCTCGCGCGGCTCCACCAGCACGTACACTCCTTCTTCGGCAGCTCTTCCTGCTCCATCTCCTCTCCGTTCTCCCCGTAGATCCCGTTGCCGAGAACCGTCTCGCGCTCGCGTAGATCCCGGTCCTTCTCGCGCACCCATTCGCCGATCGCTTCTGCGCATCCGACCCATCCATTCTGGCGTGCGACCATCTCGGGCGTGATCCCGTGCTTGTCGGGACGGCCTGGACGCGCGCCATGCTGCAACAGCAGCCGCACGACGGCCGTGTGCCCATTCGCAGCTGCAAAATGCAAAGGCGTGCTGCCCGAGGTACCCACGATCGGCGCTGGCGTCGTATTCGGGCTGCGCGGCGCTGATGGCGAGTATCGGCGTGGAAGTCTGCAGATGACCCCAGTCAGTAAGATGTGGGGAGGCTATTTATAAATTGCTCCAAAAATGACATGTCGCGTCCCAAATCGAGGTCATCTCACGAGGAAAGAGACACGAAAGAGAACAGTCGACGGCCCCGATGCTACGGCGCGACAAGATTCGAATGCACGTCATCGGCCACTGGCGCGACTGCACGACGGCCGACGCGACGCGCGGCGCCTCTATTCGAAAGACGTCTGCAGTGGCGCAGCATTTGCTCGTATCTGACACTCCCCAATCTGATGTCCGAGGGGCAGACAGACTGGCCCGTTGCAATTGCAACCGTGCTCGACAGGCGCTCACGCACGCACGGCGGGCGCCCCCACCCGCTGCCCTGCATAATTTCCGTGCTGCCGTTATCAGGCATAAAACACAACCACGCCGCTCATGCAACAACTCGCCGGGGAGGCACTCACCTCGGTGCATTCACATCCGCGCCCGAGTCAATAAGAAGCTTGACCACGAGCGCATTGCCTCCAGAGCATGCACAATGAAGCGGCAGTACGCCGTCGATAACGGAGTTGATAGGTTGGCCGTGGGACAACGCATACTTGACGAGACCGATGTTGCCTGTCGATGCGGCGGAATGAAGACCGAGATGCGGAACTGCATGACAGAGATGAAGAACGGTATGCGGCCACGGTAAGCAACACGTACATTCTGTAGTGACGTTGTATTTGGCCTCTGCGCGCTGAGAGCGAGACGACACGGGCATCGTATATGGCCGGTGGCAGGCAACAGTGGCTGGTCAGCCGAGTGGCAGGGGTGAAAGAAAGGGATGGGCAGTGGTGGTGGTGGTCGGGAGAAAGATGGGGATGAAGGATGAGAGTGGACTTGAACGCAGATAGCGGATGGGTGGAATGATAGATTGTTCCAGTCAAGGCTCGTCGACAGATGCACTTTCGGTTCGATTTCGAGGCCCCCGATCAGAACAGAAGATGCGATGCGTTGATGATGATGCCGTCGCTGTTCGTCGCTGCCTTGTGCTCAGAAAGGCATGCCTGTGCCCCCCTTATACCTGATAGAGGGAGAGATGGTGGCGACGGGAGGGGGACGGGGATGGTGGAAGAGGAGGAGGAGGAGAGGGACTGTTCAGGACAATAAAGCCGATGACGCCGGGCCGGGCGTGCCCCTCTTTAGCGCCGAGCGCCGGACTGTGCCTCTCCGGAATCTAATCAAAGCCCGGCTTCCCCGCAAACATATTGCCCCCTCCGGTGCCTCGTTGACGACCTCCGCAGCGACGACAACACAACGAATTGTCTCCGCTTTCTCTTGACTACAACGCTATGTTTCAGCCGCAGGAAACCATGAACCCGACGACGACCCGCTTTTAGTCAGACGCCAACAAATTCCAGATCAATTAAGTTACCAACGGAGCTGTGTTCCATCGTACTCTTCTTCCGTGCTCAACTGACCTTCCATTCCGGTTGCCACCGGCTTGCGCACTCCACCATCTACTCAGAGCCCAAACGCCCGCGTTGCCTACATATATACTCCTCGTCGCACACCCACTCCCGGCTCCGCCCACGCTATAGCCATTTCCAGCCATAGTGTCCAGTCAGACAATTGTCCAGATGGTGTTTGCAACGCTTCGCCCGACGCATCCATGCCCATCATCCACGGCTCGTATCGGAGCCCTCGATCGCTCTGGATATGAAGTTTTCATGCATGCCTTCATCCGCTCAGCTTCCCTGGAAAGTTTTGAACAGCTTCCGGCTTATCCCCATCCCTCCCGATCTTGTCACCATTCAGTTGTCCCAACCTGTAAGTTCGCGATCGTACGGCGCACCCGATCGTATGTCGCGCAATTCTTATCTCTGATCTAAGCACCTTCCGCCGGATTGACCATCCCGTACAACAAGCACACATAGCAACCCCAACGCTACCGGAATGTATAGCCTTGCCTTGCGGCTTTGCGACCCTGCGCTGGCTGGCGAGCTGCGCATTGGATGACCTTTTTTACAGATTTTTTTACAGCTTGCTGAACTTCAAAACGGGCCAATCGGAGGAATCTTGTTTGACGGCCAGAGTCCATGCACAAGTCATGTAGTTTGAATCCCTTGCTTGCTCTTTCTTGAGGCACCACGGCCGAATATCCCCAAGCCATCGCATTAGCGTACCGCCACACTATGCTGCTCTACGTCCCTGCATTGGCCATGCGATCATCTCCACCCAATCGATCATCAAGTGCCCAAGGCAACAGAGCGCATCGCGGAGCCGGTCGTTCGCCCTCCGGATGCCTCTTCGGAGCGCTATGTCGCCGGACGCAGGCTCGACGAGCGGCAACGATTGCCTGTCAATGGAGAGACCATATGGCGCGTCCAGCGCCTTTTCGCCTCGTGGCGCCATGGCGCCTGCTGCGAAGGCCAGAAGGACGCTACGAGCGACACGAGTTGCATTTATCTTTCTGACTTGCTTTCTGTGGCGCCGTCAGCCAGTATCTCGTGTGCTACGAGAAAATCAGTGTATCGTCAACAACGGCGGGTACATTTGTGTACGAGGTCTACGTGAGAAAACTGGGCCCGTTCGTTTTCTAGCCATTTTTCTGTCTTCCAGTTGCAGGTATCGGCTTGAGCGCCCGCGGCGTCTAGCTGTGGCGTGGGCGCTTATCATTCCTGGGGCATGAGCGCTTGAGCGCTTACTCGGACGCAGATGTTCCAACGCGCGCTAGAGAACGTTCAAGTCGCTGCAGCCATCCAGTTCGATGGCAAGGGTCGATTTTGACTGCTTGCGTCCCTCTGTCTCAGATTCTCACTTTCTACCCTTTTTTTCGCTGGTGTCAGCCCAGGTCAGCCCGTGCTCGCATATGCAGAAAGCTGGCAGAAGACATGCAGCGGCTGATGCGGACATATGGGAAGATGTGCGTCGAACCATTCTTCTAAATTCTAATCTTATGCATACGATCGTATGAGGTTCTGCTCTCCCGAGCGACTTTCTATTCCCTTGTTTGCTCGCCCGAAGTTGGCGCCGCATCGTTTTCAGTGCATTGTGCGATCCTCCGCGTCGCCTTCGCGTAGAAACTTCCCGTCGTCGTAGCTCCTCGAGGATCTGTCTAATTGCCACGAAAAAAACCGCACTGGATTTGCCTTGGTGGATCTGCATCAAACCATTTTTCTATACTAAGGTGGGGTGGCAGTCGTGTATTCTACGATATCACTGATGAGAAGGGGGCTTTATATTAGGTGTACGTGGTGGCAGGTGCATGCGTCAATGCATCTTGATACCTAGATGCTGATTCGCCCATCTCATCCGCCGCCTTGCCTGAGCTCCCCAGTACATCTAGATTTGATGTGATTGACAGTACAAGACATCATCAGATGAAGTTCCGCCACAGGCCCGCTTCCTTTGCTCGCCGGCTCAAACAGCTACGCATGTCTAGCTGAGCGCTGTGTTCTATGTATGTAGCACTTTTGTCTCCTGGCCGACGCGTACTTGAGGCGTTGGTCTATGTTTCCTTTCTGTCAGACGTGGGAAAGCTTCTCGACTTTGCTGATCGTCTGCAAGCACAGGTGATACTCCGGTCTTCCGGTCTTCTTACTGTTCAGCGATCTTTGACGTGTGGGTACATCATGTCGACCAGCCCAGGTGCTTTTGCAACTCCGGTAAAGTAGTAAGTAATATGTCTCGTCACGAAACCATGGTCATATTTCCTCATGATGTATCTCAGGTCCTGTCTTTTGCGCTCTAGTCGCTTTTGACTTTTCTTCATCGTGCATGCGCAGGCAAGGTTGCCTTCTGTTGCATGGTGTATTGATGCCAGATCCTACTCTCTGTCTACAATGAGGCCAATTTCTCGAGATACTGATCCCGCCGCTAGCATCACCGTACATGGATGACCGATGACAATGGGCGATACAGCAGTGCTTCTCATCATCGCGTTTCGCTTGCAAATCTTCAAACTGAATTGGTGACGACCGCAGAACTCTCGGCTGTATCAAGCTCATTGACAGCTGTTGACTGCGTACGCTTGATGGGTCCTGCCCTTCATGCGATAAGAGGAGTACAATCGTGGGCGATTGATCCTAAATGCCTTTCCGTTAGCCACACCTCCCTGTCCGACAGCCATGTCGCCATCCCCCACCCGCCACATCGTCGTCGACGACACCGATCCAGGCATTCAGTATCTGGGCCCTGGCTGGTCCGCCACATCCGGAGACGCAGTCGCATCGTTTGGCACCTTCGGGCCCACGTTCAACAACACTCTGCACCAAGTAAACAACACGCAGGGGTCGAGCCTCCAGTTTCAATTCACCGGTGGGCACATTTGCGTGCGGCGCTGTTCAAGGCCTGACTGCTCGCGTGCAGGGACATTCGTGCAGCTCTTCGGAACCCTGGATAATGCGGCAAACAAGTCGATACCCAACTGGCAGTGCTTCCTTGACGGACAGCTCATTGGCCAGACAACCTTTCTGAACGAGACGGCGAACCAGATCACACTTTGCCAGGCCGATTCGCTCACGAATACGCCCCACCAAGTCGTCGTCAACGTCACAACGCCGGGACCTAATTTCTGGTTCGATAACTACTTGTACGACCCATCGCCGGGCGCCTCGCTCGCAGACTCCATTTTGAAGATCGACAACACCGACCTCGGCATCGGTCTCGTGGGCCAGGGATGGTCGCGATACAAGGACATGTGGTTCCTCACACCGAACAACAGGGACCAGCTGATATTCGAGTTCATCGGTTCGTCCCAGCCGCCTTGCATGCATGCGCGCTCTGATCGAGCCCGCGACCGCGCAGGCAAGTCCGTGACCTTCGTCGGCGTCGCGCCCGGCGAGCTGAACGGAACCTCGACGACGGGCACATACCAAGTCGACGCCTCGCCCGCGAGCTCCTTCGTCATCCCCGGCCACGACTTCCTCGGCGAGTTCAATCAGCAGTATTTCACCACGCCCGACCTGCCAGATGGGAACCACACGCTCGTCGTCACGTACCAGGGCGACGCGAGCCACGCGCCGATGATGCTCGAGTTCTTCTACGTCGCAAACAGGACTGAAGACGCGGCCGTGCCCACCGCGTCGAGTTCGATCGCGCCGATCGCGACGCAGAGCGGGGACAACGGCAATCACCACCGCGGGCTACAGGGCTCCGCGTTCAAGGGCGCCATTGTCGGCAGCGTCCTCGGCGCGCTCGCACTCATCGGCTGCATCATCGCGTTCTATGTCCTTTGGCGGCACAGGAGACGCGCTGCGGGGCCCCATCACGATTCGCTCCTAGAGCCATCGGATGCAGAGGCGGCGGCGCGACCGTTGTACCCCACGAGTGCACTGATGGGCCAGGCCGAGTACAGTTTGCGGCCGGAGCCCTTCCGGGAGACGAGCGGCGTGCCGGCGTCGTTGTCATTGTCGAAGGGCCTGCCGCCCCTGCCGACCACGCGTTCCCCGGAGTCGCATGGCGCTAGCACGGCCGCGATCCCGTCGACGGATGTGCAGTTCGTGCACCATGCGGATAGCGGGGTGCGGATGAATGGTGCGGATGCTGTTATCGACATTCCGATCGTCGATGTTCCGCCGTCGTATTCGGCAGATTAGGTCCTGGGACCCATTTTCGTGGAATGCATCTTTTGTGGATGGCAAGTTATTGTGTAAGTTCCAGCTACCAGAAGGAAAGTGTCTCTGAGAACCGCGTTCGTGATTGATCTATGAAGACCTTCTTTGTCTAACGTTCTGGACACCTCGCTGGCATTCGCGCTCCTGTATCCTCATTTCTTATTCACTTTCGCTCCTTTAAATATTCTCGCTCCGTTTTCTCATCGTTTCTGGTGATACAAGTGCTTCTTTCGGTGCGTGCAGAGTTAGTAGCTGGCATGCATAATGATCGTCTTTATTCCTGTTGCGTGTGTAACCTGTGCGCATGTGTCTCATGAGCTTCTGGTTATGTCGATGCAGTTTTTTTTCTGGTATGCTTGGACGGCGAGTACCGCAAGGGACAAGAAAGGATGAAAATTGGCGGCAAAATGCGGGAAGGACCCGGAATTATGGACACACAAAGGCAAACAACGACCTCGTCACTCGAGCCACTCGTTTTGGACAACCAATGACAAGCTCAAACTTCAGGCGGTCACTACAGTCCGTTTGTTCCATTCTTTCGGAACGTTGAGATTAATTGATCCAGATTCGAGACAGTCTTATGAGCATGCCAGCCGCAGAACCTCGATAGTGAGTGCCATCAAAAGCTTTCAGTATCTTCGCGACGTCTTACATGTATTCATAGGGCTTTCCACAGCCGCAAATGCTAAAATGAATATGCGACGACTATACTGCCAATGGGAAGTGGGATCTGGCCACTCATGCCTGAGAGATTGCATGCCGCTCGCTGTGAACTCGATGCAGAGATTGCGGTGATTGTTGCGGTGCTCTACGACATCGGACTGATCCGCTGGATCTGCGCCTGGCCCTCGTTCCGGATTAAAACAGTAAGAAGGTAGAAGATATAGGTATTGTAACATTCCTTCTCCTTGTTCTTGTCAGACTCATCTATGTATCAGATCCTTCAGAAGCACTGCAACACTTGATTCGTCTGGGCGAATACCTCACATAGGAAGTCACTTTTCCGAACACATGCCCTCTGTGATTCACGTACCGCGAGGACGTGTCAAATTCACGAGGCTCAACTGCTTCAGTGTTGCCTAATGTTGACTGTGCGTCAAAGCTCCCAAGTTGCTGCCATACGCAGCGCATGCTAGCGCTGTCACCAGTTCGATTGCGAGCTGTCGTCGTGGCGTCTTAAATAGTATTGACACTACTTGAAGCTCCAATCGGAATGATAGCACTTTCCCTTTACATATAAGTCCCCAAGGTCGAGCGGAGGGGCTTTGCCATTAGCGCCAGGACTGGCCTCCCTTCATACCACCCATGTCGTCGTCCCCGACCCGCCACGTCGTCGTTGACGATCAGGATCCGGCCATCCAATACATAGGCCCTGGCTGGACTACTTCGTCCGGAACTGCAGAAGCATCCTTCGGCAACTTTGGGCCCGTCTACGATGATACGTTGCATTTAGTGAGCAACACGCCTGGTTCGAGTTTGCGGTTCGAATTTAGCGGTGAGTTTCTTCTACCTCTTCGTCATGTCGACAGGTCATTGAGAAAGAGCTACTCAGGGACATCCGTTTCGATGATGGGGTCCATCGACAATACCGGGAATAAGACATTACCGTCATGGCAGTGTTTTCTGGACGGGCAACTTTTTGGGCAGATATCTTTCCCGGGGATCACTGAGAATCATCAGGCATTATGCAACGCCGGTTCGCTTTCCGACGGTACGCACTCAGTGGAGGTCAACGTGAAGACGTCCGGACCTACATTTTATTTTGACTACATCGTCTACGATCCGTCGCCGAGCGTCTCGCTTTCCGACTCCGTACTCCTCATCGACAATACTGATCCCAACATCAGTTTGTCGGGCAGTGGATGGGTGAATCGATATGGGAATCTCTGGCCCTTGACGTCGACAGGCGGAGATCAGATGACGCTCAAGTTCGTCGGTGAGTTCCAGGGATCCCACAAGTGTCTCATCTCTGATGGTTGCGTAGGCAAGTCTGTGACGGTCCTTGGCATCGCTCCGGGCGAGCTCAGTGGCAATCCAACAACGGGGACGTATACCGTCGACGGCTCGCAGCCTACGTCGTTCATCATCCCTGGTCACGGCGGCCTCGCGGAATTCAACCAGGTGTACTTCACCACTCCGGACTTCGATCCTGGGCCCCACACGCTCGTCATCACCCACCAGGGGAACTCGAACACAGCACCATTTGTACTCGACCTTTTCTACGTTGCGAATGGAGCAGAGACTCTACAGGCTTCCCCCTCTGCAATAAACCAAAATCAGGCAACCTCTACTTCTGCCTCTGCCTTTGCATCTGCCTCTATCGGAGGCCATACCATAACAAACTCAAGTACATCCCTCTCCGCCTCTGGAGGATACCCTGCTGCGGTATCCTCAAGGGTTGCATCCTCCACCTCTGGATCAGCCGGAGGAAGCCCTGCTGCATCAAATTCAGCCGCAGCAGAGGATGCCCATTCTGGGCGCTCAACACCCATAGGTGCTATCGTCGGTGGCGTCGTAGGGGGACTGGCTCTCATCATCGTGGTTTTCCTCGCGTTCCTATTCTGTCGGAGACGAAAATCGCAGCGGAGGCCCACTGGCATGACGACCGTCACCGATGCGGAGGTCAGGCCATTCACGCGACATACAGAGTCACTTATCACGCCGTTCCTCCCTGTACACTCCACGTCGTACTTCGCTCAACCCGATGCATTGCACGGCGCGCCTGACCTGCAGCCGCTGCGAGGATCCGCTAAAGCGTCGCCAAAGACAAGGCGTTTGTCAGTGCCGTCGATCCCCGCCCCTCCTTTGAATCACCCCGCCAGCACTCCCGAGAGGCCGTCCACTGGCATATCCGCCTCTTCGTCATTGCCTAGCACCGAAACGACTTCGGACTCGGCGTCTGGACGTCGGATGTCCGCATGGCGAGTCGTGCACCATGAAGATAGCGGCGTACGTATGCGTGGCGCGGAGGAGGGAGAAGTCATTGATCTTCCGCCAACGTACACGGCGGACTAGCAGTGCTGCTATTCAACTTCTGTTGTAACTGGTTTCATCAGTTTCTTTTGGGTTGGATCGTTTCGATATTTACTTTCCTTCAGTTATCTTTGACTTTTAGATGCAGATGGGGATTGTATCTTATCCATTCGTTGCGTCCTTGAGATACCTGCGATATAATTCAGCAATCATTCACAACTATGGGAAGGGTCACTTAGAGGTACGAGTCGGAACGGACTCGGAAGCTGCCCACCGGGACAGGGAAAGTGTTCGGCATTGCCCGGCGTCTGAGCCGCGCGCCTGTCACGCTTGTCATTTATTTTCTTCACTTGCAGCATGAGTCCAATCCTGACACCTCCTCCGAAAAGTTACTTTGTCGTTTCACAAATACAAGAACCAGTTAGTATGTGGCAGAAAATCACGATACACAGAGCTAGGACAGTTCTTAAGGTCGCTTCACCATGTCGCCGCCGAATGCGAGCGATCTTCGACCGTGAGCATCTGCAACTCCTCTCAGCTTTTTCTGAATCTATCATTCGTGCAGAGATTTTTGGACCTCCGTCGCGAAGATGAACCTAGATGCCATGCCGCGCTGGCAATGCGCGCTCACATCCGGGAAGAAAAACACGTCGCACGACTTGAAATCGAGGACGACATGGCGGCGATCGTTGCGCTGCTCCGCGACGTCGAAAAGACGCAAAACATGGTGAATCCGATATCACGTCTACCTCAAGAGGCGCTCTGCAGGATCTTCGTTTCGTGCGCTCTGGCGAAAAGCCTGAGCCCTGGACATTTGGACAACCTCGGGGAGCGCGGCTCGGCTGGATCAAAGTGACGCATATATGCCGCCTTTGGAGACAGGCTGCGCTGGTCGACACGCCTTTGTGGGCCGATATCCCTGACGGGATGGCTGCCGATTAGATGAAGGAGCTCGTGCGCCGGTCGAGGCAGTCTCCGCTCAGCATGATCTCCGCAACATCAGGCGCGACGCATACACTTAGGACGCCATCCGGGACATGCTGGTGCTCGAGCTCCCGCGTGTGAAGGACCTCACGCTTGAAAACAGCACATTTATCACGATATGCCTCTTGCGGTTGTTCGATGATGCCGAAGCTCGCACTGCAGTCCCTCCATATTTTGATGGAGCAGGGGGATTGGCTCGATCTCGCCAAAGAGTTTCGGATCCTCCAGCTTACGGATCCACGCGCATCGTCGCGGTCTGGTTCTGCATAGATATCTGGTATCCGCCATGGACCTCCCTTGCCTCCGGAATCTCAGCACTTCCAGATCGACCAGAGCTGCTGTTCCTACCTCAATTTCAGGACACCAAAAGGTGACTGGCTCATTCATGCTTTGTCGCGGATGCCGAAATTAGAGACCCTCGTGCTTAGATTCACCCGAGGCGACGATGAACCTGATGATGCTCCCACCATTCAGGACAGCCAGCCAGACAATAGCCCATGCGTCCATCTACAGCGTCCACGCCACTTCGCGCAACTGGTATTAGACGACGCCGATTCGAAGTGCTGATGAGCAGTGTCGTTTCCTCTTCCACCGCTTTTGTGGAATGCGAGATTGGATTGGGACGCGATCACCGCCCAATGGCCCACCTCGTCTTCAAAGACTCAAAGCATGCGCGCCAGGTATTCATACGCGTGCGGGACCCTTGCAAATTTCATTTTCTGCGCTCCAGGGATTTGGATTCCGCATCCAGGCATGGTCTGTAATCGACCCTGGAAAAACTCCCCAAAATTTCTATTACATTCGATGCATCCAAGACCATGGAGCGCCTTCCGCGGATCTCTTACAGACAACTGCATGAATTATAGCTCGTCATCGTGGATAAATTGCGGCTCTTGAGATCCGGGACGTGCATTCTCTAACACTTCCAGACATGGACAGCCGCAGATCCGGTGGTCCTCGCGAAGACGAACATGAGGAGATAGCACACCTGAAGCTGTTCCGCTGCATGCCTTCGTGCAGAACCTCGTCCTCAGCACTGACGAAAATGTATCGACCGCTTCTCTTAGGTTCCTGGTGGCAAGATCCCTCGATACGGACGTTCAGCTGTCCTTCCCACAATTTCGAGAGTTGACGCTGTACAAGTTCGACATAAAGGCAGACGAGGCGTACTCCGACTTCATTGAAAGTGTATTGCGCTGCCCCCAAGAGCGATTTGGTCTTGATTTGGTCGGTCTTTGGATAAGCTGACTCTCCTGGGCTTCTACATCTCAGAACCTGATGAAACTTTCCCAAGCCGTTTCTCAGCTGCTCAAGTCATAGCATGATGGCTCTCCCAAGATGTCGATGAATGGTGGTGGACCGCAAAACGACACGGCCAGATGCGTCTGGAGGGGCAGTCACGTGAGCGCGAGGTAGGAGGCATTGATGACGTCAACCGAACGAGACGATGGGCCTCCGCACCCGCACGACGTCATCCACGAGGTCCGCACGCCTCAAAAGCCGCCACCGACCGCCCTCCTCCTTTTTCACACCACGACCCGACTACCTCCCCGTTCACTTCCCACAACATAAATTTATTCCAACAAACCTTCTTTGTACCCACCACCATGTACCGCACCGCCGTCCTCGCCCGCGTCCGCGCGGCACCCCTGTCCGCCTCGGCGCGTGCCCCTACGCGCACGTTCGCCCGTACGGCCTTGCGCGCACAGGCGACGCTCCCGGGCGGCACGCCCGACCCAACGAAGCCCGCGACAGACACCGAGTCGAAGAAGACCTCGACCTCGCCCACGATCCCCATCGTCGCCGGGCTCGCGCTGATCAGCGCACTGTGGTACTTCTACGCGCAGGCGGAGGACGCGCGCCTCAACCGCGAGGCGGCGCGCGACGCCGAGGCGCGGCGCAAGGCCGAGCTGAGCCGTGTCGAGGAGGTCGGCGGCGCGGGCAAGCGCCGCGCGGAGGAGGCGCTCGGCGGGGTGAAGGGCCGCTATGAGCAGGTGCGCGACGAGGGCAAGGAGAAGGTCGAGCAGGCGCGCGCGAAGTCGGCGGGCGCTGTAGACGAGGCGAAGAAGAAGGTCGAGGAGGAGAAGCAGTGGGCGGAGAAGAAGGCGGCTGAGGCTAGGGGCGCGGCTGGTGCGTAAAGTCCGTTCGTGTCCTCCATGCAGGGACAGTGGACTGACGCTCGTGCACATGCCATGCAGAGAAGAAAACTGAGGAGGCGAAGAGCAGCTGGTGGAGTTGGTTTGGGTGGGGGCAGCAGAAGGCTGAGGAGGTTGGTGATGATGTGAAGCGCAAGGCAGGCGAGACGGAGGAGCAGTTCATGCGGCGGTTCGAGGATCTGAAGCGTCGTGCAGCGGAGAAGGGGGAGGATCTGAGGGTCAAGGCTAATGAGACTGAGGAAGACTTCAGGCGCAGAATCGCGAAGGCTGCGGGGAGGTCGTAAGTGAATCGGATATGGACATCTCTTGATCGCATCGCAAACCTGTACTTATAAGACGTGCTGCAGGGGATGATGCAGCGTCTGTACGCTACGGAGCATTATACTATCATCTTTATGGCCCGATCTTCCCTCTCGCATTCGAAAGCCTTGAAGAAGTTGTCGATGACTGCCCTCGCCAACGCTCACAGGAGGTGAGGGAGGGAGCCAGCCGATTGGCGAGAGGGACGCTCATTGCCGGCGGACTTCTAAAGTCGGGAATCCAGACCTTCGGTTTGCAGTTTCACGTCGGTACTTGCAAACCGACGACTCGAGAACCAATGCTAGCTCCATCTCAACATTTCAGCTCTAAGACCCACATCATCCTAACCGAATGCACAAGATAAGTGGTGCGTCTCGCGGTCTTGAGGAACTTAAATTCGAGCTCCTGCGGGCATGTCGCTCTGGTCCTCCTTCAGCCCCATGGACCGACTGACGCTCTGAGTCGTGGTCAGCAATGCGGGGGAGCGTCGAAGACTGAACGGCGGACCCCGATTTTATACTCGAGAATAGCGCGCTCACTCTGGGGCTTTTCATTGACCTTTCTCGGATAACAGGACAGACGTGATGCCAGAGCCTGCGTCTCCGTTATTAAGGCTCTATGGTAGTAGGTATATATGAACATGTAGAATCAGAACTGGACAATGACAGCGGCTTGAAATGAATCAAGGATATGAGATGCGAGAAAACCTTCAAGGTCTTGCTAATCCTTCGCAAATGACTGTAAAGTAACCCTTCCCAAAGTTGTCCAATTACTGCTGAATTATTCCACAGAATAAGGCAACAAGTGAATGAGACGGAAAGTCACCTGCATCCTAGACTCGAAGATGACTGAGATAAAATGTCCAAATAAGTCAATGCGAAGGAAACAGGCAAATGACAAGAGAAGTCAAAGGACACTCCTAGTCCGCCGTGTACGTCGGCGGGAGCTCGAGGACCTCCTCCGCGTCCTCCGCACGATGTATGCGCACTCCGCTGTCTTCGTGGTGCACGGTTCGCCGCCCAGAGGTCGCTTCCGTGCCAGGCGACGACGGGCCGGTGGATATGGATACGGACGGCCACTCGGGAGCGGTGCTGGGGTAACTCAAAGATTGTGCCGGCCCATGAAATGCCAACTGTGGCGACGCTTTGGAATTGGCGGACTCGCCGAAACGCAAGGGTCGGAGGTCCGGGGCGTCATATAGAATCGGCGCGCCCGTCACGCTCGACGTGGTGCCTGACGACTCCGTGCCCGAAGGCGCCGATGCGTCGCCTTCGGGGAAGTATGACGTCCAGTATGTAGGGCGATATGGTGCTGCAGTTTGGGTGAACGGTCGCCCCTCTGGGTCGCTAGTGATCGTCATGTCTGGGGACATTTGCCGCGATGTACGTCTTCGATGGAATATGAAGACGAGGAGGGCGCCGATGAGGAGGGCCAGGCCCCCGAGAACGCCGCCGACGATGGCACCTATGTGCGTTGAGCTCCCAGAACGGCTGTCCGCTGCTATGGACGACGTCGGCGTATCAGGGCTTCCCGAGGTTGGAGAGGCGGATGCCTGCGGGGTCTGTGTCCCGTTCGCGACATAGAAGTAGTCGAGCACGAGCGGTGCCGTGTTGGCGTTCCCTTGGTACGTGACCAGCAGCGTGTGTGGCCCGGGATCAAAGTCCGGTGTGGTGAAGTATACCTGGTTGAACTCCCCAAGCCCGCCGTGCCCAGGCACGACGAACGAGGTGGGCGGCGCGTCGTCGATGGCGTATGTCCCCGTCGTTTGGTTGCCGTTGAGCTCGCCTGGGGCAACACCGATAAACGTCACAGACTTGCCTACGCACATCATAGCTCAACTAGATGCCATGCTTCGAAGAACACCGTGGCTCACCGATGAACTTGAGTATCATCTGATCTCCGCCCCTCGACGTCAAGGGCCAGAGATTCGCATATCGATTCACCCATCCGCTCCCCGAGAGTCCAATTCCCGTGTCGTTGTTATCGACCAAGACGACCGCGTCCGATAGCGAGACGCTGGGCGACGGGTCGTAGACGACGTTGTCGAAGTAGAACGTGGGTCCAGACGTCGTCACGTTGACCGCAACAGAGTGCGCCCCGTCCGGGAGCGCGTCGACACGGCACAGCGTCTGCTGATTCTCTGTGATCCCATTGTAAAATGTCTGCCCGAATGGCACCCCATCCAGGAAACACTGCCAGGACGGTAATGTCTTGTTCCCGGTATTGTCCATCGACCCCATCACTGACACAGATGTCCCTGGGCCGCTCTGCCTAAATGCCCTGCCCTCGGTATAGCGAAGTAAGGGAGCGCACCGCTGAACTGGAACTGCAGGCTCGAGCCGGGCGTGTTGCTCACTAGATGCAGGGTATTGTCGAACACGGGCCCAAAATTGCCGAAGGACGCTTCTGCGGAGCCTGACGAAGTAGACCAGCCAGGGCCTACATACTGCATCGCCGGATCCGCGTCGTCGACGACGATGTGTCGGGTTGGGGGCGTAGCCATGGGCTGGCGAAAGGAGGCCAGTGCTGGCGCTAATGGCAAGCTTGGTGCACTCGATCTTGGGGACCTTATAACAGAACGCGCTATCATCATTTGGTCCGATGCTTTGGGCAGCGTCGATGCCATTCATGATGCCATGGCGACTACTCACGGTCAGATTAGTGACAGCGCTAGCGTGCGCCGCATATGATGGCAAGTTGGGAATATTGAGACGCAATCTACGTGGGAGGATGGAAGCAGTGGGACTCTGTGAAGTTGATACATCCTCGCGGTGAGTGAATCGCACAGAAATAGAGCGTGTATTTGGTGAATAGATTTTTACCGGAGGTACCGTCCCAGACAAACAAAGTGCTGTTTTACTCCTGAAGGATCTGATAGATACTTCTGACGAGAACAGACAGAAGAGATGGTACTTTGCCTGCCAGCATCCTCTACCGTCTGAGTGTTTTCCGAGACGAGGGCCAGGCACAGATCGAGTGAATCAGTCATTGTTATGGAACACTGCGACGATCAACGATCTCTGATGTGTCGTCCTCTCAACAGGCGGCACCCACTATCGCAAACGTGAGTCCCCAGTGCCCAATACCAACGCATTCTCAGAAGGAGAGGATGATTGCTACACGATCCTCATTTAGAGCCAGGATCATCGGAGCCTGTACGCACATGTAAGTATCTTGATGAGCTGGATGAACCGAGATGCTGATTGACCCGTTGTGACATACCATCAAGAGATCGGACGAGGATCGCGGACAAGCCTTCCAAGATCACGAGCTCTGCAGCACCTGGTCATTTAACCGGACGAGAAAAGTAGTTTTTGACGTCCGTGGCGGGTGTTACTTACTTCAGGATGAGAGTTAACGGTCGTCACGATAGTACTTGTTCTGACAAGACACCTCGGAAGCAAAGGACCTTGAAGTTGGGAAGCGAATTTCTCACGCTCTCTCCATCGTTGCCGCTCCTCCGTCTGCGCCGAAGCCAGCAGCACACTGCTCAATCCTTCCTACTTACTTAGAATTTCTCCATTTCAGAGGGCCACGCGATACATCTAAGTACATATATCTATGGGAATCGTGGGGACAGCGGTGGGCTTATGTACGTAAGGCAAAGATGAACTTGTGGTAATCGAAGAAATATCTTGATACTCACAATGTTTACTAAAAGTGAGCAGCAATGCAACATGGCACAGCAGCCTCTTATCCTAATAATGAAAGACGTGATCCAAGGCTCGCATGGAAGCCAACCAATCTGCAACACCGTCCAGGCTGGCATCTGAGATATCGAACTGATACCGATCCAGTCGCCTTTCCACTTCCTCCGAGTCAAGCTTGAGCTCAACAAAATCAACAACGCCATCTGCACGCATGGTGGCAATTTCCTGGCGCTCCAGACATAGTTTACGGTCGTCTGAGTTTGACAGAGGACCCAGGACAAGGAACTTGACGCAGGGTAGATTTGCTACAATAGATGCAGCAAATTCGGCTTCTCCGTGCGCATAACTTTCATGGCCGTTTGTGTTAAGTGTTATGAACAGACAACGTAAGTCATCCAAGTCCGCTAGGTGCCGCATAGCAACCGCGAAGAACTAAAGCAAGTGAGTGAGCATCTGCAATGAAAATAAAATGAAGATTAAAAGTAGCCTACGTGCGAAGTTTGAGCTTCTCTCTGCTGTTGTGCAGTACTATCAGACCATGGATTTGAAACGTCTGCCACGGGATGCACAGTGAGAGAGAGGTATTTCAGCCGCGGCGCTACGCGGCACATCTCCGCGAAGAAATGCTCTATGGGGATGGTGTCGTCATCTGGTGGGCCTTGCCCCACCCATAATTGCACATCGAGCCCAAGACTGCATATGGAGTTCCAAGCAAGCACAGTGGTCAGCCGCGCGAGCTCAGGCATGGTGTGGATATAGTCGTGGATCCAAAGGACGCGAAACTTGTGCCCTGTGGCAAACAATTCCACGACATCGAGGGTGGCATCTAGAGCCACTAGCTTCGAAAACACTTGAGACCTGCTGGCCACAGACGCAGACAGCGTTTCCAGAGAGCCATCTCTCGATAAATAAAGGTCGTCGCAGAGGATAAACCGGAGATCTGGGAATGCTTGGCCCAGGTCTTTGAGATCTGTAAGAAGGATCCTTGCATGGGCTAACGACAGCATGCGCATCTTAGGACACGGTGTGCATCCGTCCGTAAATCGGATGGATAGAAAGTGCAACCACCCACATCCCTCCAGATGCATAGTTTCCAGTGTCGAAGCCGCCGTGGCGGTGAATGCAAATAGACTGATGGGGTCTGTTGCGGGATGAATCAATCCGAGGCTGAGATTCCGAAGGCCGACGAATTGCGACGTTGTTAGCCACGTCCACTCTGTGAGACCTATCAGCTCGAGGCTGCGGGAGGGTGGGCGGAGGAGGATGCTGTCGCGAAGGGTGGGTGCATTATGGAAGAGCAGTCCAACACCGACAGAGATCCGGAGGCATGCGAGATTCTCTGCGGAGGCGATGACCTCGACGAGACTTGGCATGGCGCCCTCCACGGCGCCGAACACGACTGACTCATTGTGAAGGATGTTCAGGCGCCTGATATGGCGTGCAAGACGATTGCGCAGAACGGAGTTGCAGAAGGACATGATCTCCGGAGGGTTGTACATGCGAAGGCTGACCGTTCGGACAAGGATGGGCAATGCCACAGTTTTTGCGGATCGCGAGGTGCAGGCTACGTTGACCAGAGTCGGCGCGTCTACGAAGGAGAGTATAATTGCAACGCAGTCCTCGTTCAGCGCGCAGATTATTGGGACCTGCACACGCACATAAGTACCTTGACGAGCTGGACGATTCGACATGATATCCATACATACCATCATCGTAGGAAATCGGATGAGATCGCGCGGACAAGCTTTTCGTCGCCAGCTCCCCAGCCTTGCGTTACTACACTGGCAGGCATGTAAGTAGTCTTCCTGGCTGACAACCTGAGTACTGACCTTGCACTTAGGATGCGTATAACGCGTTATGAGAATCGATGAGATGCGGACGCAAAACCTCCCAATCGATTGAACTTCCCACGCTCAACCTTCCCAAGTCCAATCAGTTTTCTTAAATGTAGTATGTTACAGGGTATCCCACAAAAGCGTAACGAGTGACACGATGTCCATCTGCATCCTATATTCAAAGATGATTAAAATAAATTAAAAATGATCCAACGCTATCACCGCAACCGCAACCGTCTAGCGAACGCAAGAGATCCGCCAAAAAAAAAAAATCCTAGTCCGCCGTATATGTCGGCGGCACATCAACGACCTCCCCCTCCACCTCGTTCATGCGCACCCCGCTGTCCTCGTGATGCACAAATCGCCGCCCAGGCGCCGCCTCCACATCTGGCAATGGCGGCGAGGGTGGCCGGTCGGGCGCGGCGGCGTGACCAGGCGCATCGACGCGCCTTTTCTCCGTGGAACGAGTGGTCTCCTCAAACCGCGGCTCGCCCGCCGGCACCGACAAGTCACTCTCCGTGAGCTGCGACATGGACGAGTCGGTGTGGAACGGCGTGATCGATGAATCCGTGTGGTCCGTAGCGGCGAAAGGCCCGTCCTCCGGGTCGTCGACGATCACAAGGCTCCTGGGCCGCCGTGACGCTCGCCGCCGCTTGTAGAACAGGAACGCGAGGGCCGCGCCGACGAGGAGGACCAGCCCGCCCACGACGCCGCCCACGACGCCGCCCACGATGGCGCCTACGGGCGTCGAGCTCCCGGAATGGGTGGCCGACGTCGCAGACGCGGAGGTGTTCGGAACGGTAGAGAGGGTCTGCGTCCCGTTCGCGACGTAGAGGGAGTCGAAGACGAGCGGCGCCTTGTTTGCGTCGCCCTGGTACGTGACGACGAGCGTGTGCGGGCCGGCAGCGATCTCGGGCGTGGTGAAGTACAGCTGGTTGTACTCGCTCAGGCCGGCATGCCCGGGCACGGTGAACGCGATGGGCGCGGCGCCGTCGATGGCGTACGTCCCCGTCGTCTGGTTGCCGTTGAGCTCGCCCGGCGCGACGCCCACGAATGCGACGGCCCTGCCTTCGCGCCCATCGCGGCTCGGTGAGATGCTACGTGCAGAGCGCGCTGGGACTTACCGACGAAGCCGAACGAGAGCTGGTCGCCGCTGTGCGATGTCAAGGTCCACTCGTCGTTGTAGTGCCTTAACCACCCGCTCCCTGAGAGCTGGATGCTCGGGTCATCGTTGTCCACCTTGACGACGGCGTCCGCGAGCGAGACGCTCGGTGTGGGGTCATAGATGATGTTGTCGAAATAGAATACGGGTCCGGACGTCGTGACGTTGACCTCGAGCAGGTGCTGCTCGGTCGTGAGCGCGTTAATGCTGCACAACGTCTGATGATTCTCTGTGACACCCGATGGAAAGGAAGTCTTGTCCACGAGCTTCCCGTCGAGGAAACACTGCCATGACGGCAATGTTTTATTGCCGCTATTGTCAATCGACCCAATGACTTGCACCGCCGTCCCTGCAAGCTCGCTAAATACTTTTCCCACCGTTGGCAACAAAAGAAGGGAAACTCACCATTGAACTGAAATTGAAAGCTCGATCCCTGGGTATTATTTATTTGATGCAGGGTATTATCGTAGACAGGTCCATAATTGCCGGAAATCGGTATTGCTGATCCAGACAAGGTAGACCAACCAGGGCCTACATAGTGGATTGCGCCGTCTGCATCGTCGACGACGACGTGGCGGACTATTACAGGCAGCGGTGCCACTGAGGACATGACTGGTGAAAGGGAGCCCAGTACAGGCGCTAACGGAATGCGTCGCTTGCGCACGGTCAGAGCATTTATATATGGAGTGTTGGCGCCATCAATACCTAATTATTGATGCTGTCCAACACCTGACGACGCGGCAACCCACATTCATTTTTTTGGCTAGCGCTAGCGACACAAACTTTGATTCACGAGATAGCGCGTGTAAGTACATGGGAGCTTACGATGAAGACGAGGCAGAGGTACGTACTATAGTTCGGGAAGGCAATCCGCAGCAGCGGACTGATCCAATGAACATGCAATGGGGCCTCCAATATAGGCCTCATATCTGTAGAAATCGGCTGATGAGCAGCTCCACGAACGCTGAGAAGTTGATGAAAGGTGGAGTAGCGATCCTAAAGCACCAGTGCCACGATCGGCCTCAGCCAGGTACGACGGAATAGGATCCCCGAATATCCGCTAAGAGCATAGATCCAATTCTCAGCTTGTCCGTCAGCACAAATTTCGGGCCACAAATGTCCAAACGGGTGTGACCTCGATTTCCGAGAGGGTTTCGTACTCGGAAGCGCCGACGAGCGTCGGCAAAACCCTTGCTTGCTAAGCATGGGTGGTGTGGTGTGCATTCCAAAGACAGTTTGTAGCTTAGCCAATCACATGCTGTCGGAGCTGAATCGGAGTAGACTACCTTCAGCGGAGGAGTTCGATGGAAGGTCAAACGGAGTCTGAAAATTGCAGAGCCAAACGCGCTGCCGAATGCTCAGCCACCCACTGGGAGTTCGGCATGGGTACATTTCGGGGGTGCAATAACCCTTGCAAGCAAGGGGACTCAAAATGGATCACAGTCCAAAAGCCAAATGCGGCCAAATTTGGCCGCACCAAGGGGTCGAACATCGAGATCAGTGAGGCCTTAAGAAAATCGGATTTTGATCGAATTCTCTGCCTTGTTTCTGCCCTCAGTGTTCGGCGTCCGTCCACATGGGGGATGGGAGCTGGTCCAAAGAGTCCTTTATTCGTAGCGACTTTTATCGGAGCTCGGCCGAAATTTGGGCCTTTTCGTCCGCACCAGGATCGCAGCATGGCCATTGGCGATGTCCGTCAGCACTGGGATCTAACCTTTGCTGAGATATTCGGGGATCCTGACGGAATCTGTCGATCCAACAACATACAATAAGAGAAAGGCCTCATCTTCGAGTCTTACTAGATCTACCACTCGTGTATCCATCTTCGTCGCCGTCTTGCACACCATCCAAATCTCTCCCCAATACCTTCAAGCTGCGTCTGGCCTCAGACCATCACCCAAGACGGCGTGACGACGACCACAGGCCCACAGAGCGTCAGAAAGAATACCTGACAATACACTTGCACGCCTGCCGAGATGCAAGCGTGTATCTAGCATGCGGATGGACGATGCGAACAACGATCGGGGGTAATGGCAAAAAGCGACATTAAATATACATTACAAAATCCAACCCAAAAATCTTTTATGCCGGGCACACCCAACAACGCACGCAAGCCCTCACAGACAGATGGTATGCCCAGCGCGACAGGACACGCACGCCTATTTCCTCACGGTGCCGATGACCGCGTCGGGCGCGTACCGCGGGATGACCTTCGGGTCGTGAAGCATGTTGAACTCCTCCGTCGCGTCGCGGCCCGCGTAGAGCAGGATCGCCTTCTCGCCGCCGGGGTGGTCGGGGAGGAACTCGGTCACGTCGAGCACCTGCCCGTTGACCACGACCCACACGTCGTCCTTCTTGTTGTGCTTCGCCACGTCGTCGAGCGTGAAGCTCTTGGCATCGGATGATGATGGCGGCGCGGGCTGCTCAGCGGCTGCGGGTGTGGGTGCGGCTGCAGGTGTGGGTGCAGCTGCAGGTGCTGATGGTGCAGGCGCGCCGAGATGGCCGGCGACGGCACCGAGCCGGCTCGCGGCCTGCTCTGCAATCTTGCCTGTGCGCTGGAGGAGGTACGCCGCTGCGCTGTCGCCAGATACACGGCCGAAGACGACACAGCCGAGCAATGAGCTGCCACCGAGACGGTTGGCGCCGTGGACACCACCAGCAACCTCGCCAGCGGCGAACAGACCAGGGATGGGCGCGCCCGTAGTGGAGATGACGCGCGACTGATCGTCGATCTGTACACCACCCATGGTGTAATGGAGGACGGGCGTCATGATGGCGACGTTGAAGACGTCGTCATACTTCCACTCGCCGTTGAAGAACTTCAGTAGCAAGACATCAGGGTTGAGCTTGAGATGCATACAGCCTGGGGAGACTAACCTTCTTGCCGAACGGATCCTTCTTAGTGCGCACAGACTGGTTGTAATCCTCGAAAGTCTTCTTCAGAACCTCGGGCTTCACACCCATCTCCTTAGCAAGCGCATCCCCACCCTCGAATCGCTTCATGAGTCCACGACCGACGTAGTGCTTGATGTGCCACTCGATTTCCTTCGACGCAGGGCCGTTCAGAACAAGACGGATTGGGAACTAAAGAACGATGTCAACAGATGTCCCATGGCAGGCTTCGAATATGAATCGTACCTTGCCGTTCTCCCACATCTTACCAGTAACATAGTCACGGTGCTGCAGTTCGTCGACAAAGCGCTTGCCCTCGTTATCCAAGAGCAGACCACCGACACCACGAAGAGCCTCCGCGGCCAGGAACTTGACCTTTGCGTCTGGATCCTTGGGATCAACCAGACCAGTTGGATGCACTTGAACCTTCTCGAGGTCGATAGCGCTGCCACCGATGGCAATAGCGAGCTTCTGACCATCACCAGTACAGTGGTCGCCGTTGGTGGTGGGCAGATTGTAATACTCGGGGCGGTACTTCTTGAGCAACGAATCGGAGGTGAAGTCAGCGGCGTATCCACCGGTAGCGAGGATAACGGGTCCATAGGCAGTGTGAGTCTTCTTCTGGTGGGTGTACTCAACACCAACAACGCCGCCAGATTCGTCCTTGATGAGCTTGACGACGCGCGCCTTCTTCAAGATTTTCACGCGCTCAGGGTCTGAAACAGCAAGATCTTCCAAGCGCTCCATTTGGGCATAGGTGATGACCTGAGAAAAAATCGTCAGCGACGCGCGGAATTTGACGAGGCAAATACATACCATCCCCGGGAACTGAGCCTCCCCACGATGTGTCCGAGGCTGGCTGTGGCCGCCCAGACGTGAGACCTTGGACAGATCAAGGCCGAACTTGTCCATCAGCCAGTTCACGGCGTCACCGGAGCGTCCGGTGAGCACACGGATAAGATCATCGCGAGCGAGCTCACGAGCCTATTAAAGTTCGTGAGCATGTCATTTACGTATCGCTTCGTGCTGCCCTAGACGCAACTCACCGACTTCTTAGTGTCCTCAAAGAAGAGCTTGTTTGAATCTGGGATACCAAGATCCTGCTGGCTCTGCGTACCCGAGCCGTTGATACCAGAGGTCGCCTTGGTCGAGTTGCCTCCCATGAACCTGGAAATGTTCAGCATCCGCTGGAAGAGCACACGATCACCACATACCCCTGTTTGTCAAGGAGCAAGACATTCGCTCCGCGCTCGAGCAGAGTGTGCGCTGCAGACAAGCCCGCGAGACCACCACCGACGACGATGACCTGGGCCATTGTATTCAAGTAAGTATAGGATGAAAGATGGGATATAGGGACGACGGTGGGATCAACGAGCAGTCGACGGTGAGCCGAACTCTTATAGCGGAGGCCAATCACGGGACGAGCGTTTCGCCCGGTCGCATGTGATAGTCGCCTCACTGCGCCCTCGGCCCGGCCCTCCGTTAGCCTCCTTACCCCGCACCCCGACCGCTCCCCGCACCTTCTACCCGCCCCATGGGTACACGACAGGCGTGCAAATGTATCATCGGATATTCGTACTGACGCTCGGTAGGTGCATGGTACCCGCCGCGACATTTCGAATCTGCGGCTTGGGGGCGCTCGTGATTTGTTGGGGGTATCAAATGAGATGGTTCGAGGCCCGGAGGTACTCACTACAAATAGCCTACAAATGGGAGCCCGTGAGAGGCTTTCGGAAAGCCGTTGGGGATGGCGTTCTGGACGTCGTCCAAGACGGCGACGGAGACGGAGACACAAGCGGTAGAAGTCCGTCAAAGGTGAGATTCTTGTTGAATTGGCCGTCGGTGGTTGACAACGAAGCCAACAGCCACACTCAGTTCAGGTCGATCGTGACGTTAACCTATAGGTATCAGGTCAGGGACAATTTGTGCTGGTCGCGCGCAAGAGTCGCCTTGAATGTTGCTTTTCTCAATCAACTTATCAGGCGCGCACAGGCCGTTGTACGACTTGGCTCATCACGGTAGCACGAAATGTTAATCTTTTTGATCTGCACCAGTGACATCCTCATCAATCGACCACCATCTGTGCCACTGATCCTTTCTTCAGTGATGACTGCAGATCAGGCTTGTTTGCTGGTTGGTTGGGCCATTGCTGGACTGTGGACTCCATACAATTTCATGTTTTCCAAGAGTTCCCCAGCTGCCGAACAATCCCCGCCACTTACGTCTGTAGGATCCCATATCCTCACGTGCGCTAATATCGCTGGGCGCTGCGCGTAAGTAAGTCAAGAATCTGGCTGTGAGTTGTCGTCAGGGCGGTCTTGGACAGCATCAGTATTAATCAAGAGAATGATGGCGCTCGCACTTCATACATAAGTGCCTTGCGCCTACTTAGTTCAAGAATTTCATTAGCGCCTGCACTGCGCTCTCTTCACCAGCAATGTCTTCGCCTCCAACCCGCCACGTCGTCGTTGACGATGCGGACGCGGCGATTCACTATGTAGGCCCTGGTTGGTCTACATCGTCCGGATCCGGAACAGCGAATTTCGGCAACTTTGGACCTGTCTACGACAATACTCTACACCAAGTGAGCAATACGCCTGGATCGAGTTTTCAGTTTCAGTTCAATGGTGAGTTTCTCCTTTCGTGGTGGACGCTGGGAGGGTATTCAGGGTACTCGCAGGGACGTCGGTGGTTGTGGTTGGGTCAATTGACAATCAAGGGAACAAGACATTGCCGTCGTGGCAGTGTTTCCTCGACGGGCAGCCTTTTGGGGAGACGGTCTTTCCGGGGGTCACAGAGAACCAAGAGACGCTATGCCATGCTCGCTCGCTCCCGGACGGTCCGCACCAGGTCGACGTCAACGTCACGACTTCCGGACCGATTTTCTATTTCGACAATATCATCTACGACCCCTCCCCGAGCGTCTCTCTCGCAGACGCCGTCGTCAAAGTCGACAACAATGACTCGAGCATCAGCCTCTCAGGGAACGGGTGGGTGAATCGATACGGGGGCCTCTGGCCATTGACATCGACCGGCGGAGACCAGATGACGCTTAACTTCGTCGGTGAGTCCCGGCGCTCTCTGGAACGTAGCGTCTCACCGAGCCGTGATGGTCGCGCAGGCAAGTCCGTGACAATGGTGGGCGTCGCGCCGGGCGAGCGCAACGGCAATCAGACAACGGGGACGTACGCCATCGACGGCGCCACGCCCACCACGTTCATCGTGCCCGGCCACGGCGCCTTGGGCCAGTTCAACCAGGTGTACTTCACCACGCCAGAGGTCGCCGCCGGCCCGCACACGCTGCTCATCACGTACCAGGGCAGCGCAACCAAGGCGCCGCTCGTCCTCGAGTATTTTTACGTCGCGAACGGGACGCAGACCCTCCCCTCCGCCTCCCCCTCCAGCGGCCCCGCAGCCGCAGACAGCCACTCCGGGCGCTCAACGCCCGTAGGCGCCATCGTCGGCGGCGTCCTCGGCGGGCTGGCGCTCATCCTCGGCGCCGCCCTCGCATTCCTGCTTTACCGACGACGGAGATCGCGGCGAAAGCCCGCAAGCCTCATGACTATCGATGACCCGGAGATCAAGCCGTTCACGCACCACACGGACTCCTTCATCACGCCGTTCCAAACTGGCCTTTCCACATCACAGTTCACCGAGAGCGATGCGCTGGTGCCGCCGGGCGGGGGGTCGTCCGGCGGCGCACCCATGCTGCAACCGCTGCGCGCGGGGGAGACCGCGTACTCCAAGGCGCCGCCGGAGAAGGGCCGCGCGCTCCCCGCCCCGCCGCACCGCCAGACCGACACGGGCACCGCGCCCGAGCGGCCGTCCATGTCCGCAGCCGCGCCTCCGTCGTCGCCGGGCACGGAGACGGCGCCCGCGCGGCGGTTCGTGCTCCACGAGGACAGCGGGGTGCGCATGGGCGAGGCGGAGGTAGAGGTCATCGACGTGCCGCCGACGTACACGGCGGACTAGTTCGTTCTTTTGCTCTTCGTGTGGAGTTTTTTGGTATTTACTTCTTTCCAGTCGTCGCTTTTGAGATTTGGATGCAGGTGGATATTGTATCATATTCGCTCTTTAGTGGTTTCTTGAGATATTCGTAGCATATACTTAAATCAAAAAGAAAAAAGAATTGAAAAGTAGTACAAGGAGTGTGCGATGGTGGGGAGAGCGCGGCAGGTTCGACGGGGAAGGCTTTGCGCACGCTGGTCGCGTCTGCATCTCGGCATCTCATAAAGCGGTGTGACCATGAACACATCTTCGGTGCGAGGCTCGTACTCAGCGACGATTGCGAAGGCTACCACGCCTTTTTGGGATACTCGAGCATACCTTTTTTGGGGAGGGAAGTATGGGCCCTATACTGTCCAAGTATTCCTCAGAAAATGCGTGAGGTTCCTAAATTTGCCGTAAGAAAAGCTATGTATTCCGGAGACAACTATGCTACATAAGTACTACAAGTACGAATACAAGGTATAATAGCTCGAGCCTCGCCGAAATGAGCTTCAAGCGCCCGCACCTACAATGTACATACAGGTAAGTATAGGCAAGGTTGAGCGTGGGAAGTTCGATTGGAAGGAAGGAAGGTGTCCGCATCTCATCTCATCTCATAACACGCGTTGTACACATCCTAAGTGTAGGTCAGTGCTCAAGTTTTCAGCCATGAAGATTACTTACAAGTCTGTAAGTGTGGTGACTCAAAGCTGTGGAGCTGGCGACGAAAAGTTTGTCCGCACGATCTCAGCCGATCTCCTACGATGATGGTGTGTAGTATGGATATCATGTCGAATCGTCCAGCTCGTCAAGGTATTCATGCATGTACAGGTCCCAATTGTTCGCGCGCTGAACGAGGATTGCATTGCAATTATACTCTCCTTCGTAGACGCGCCGACTCTGGTCAACGTAGCCTGCACCTCGCGATCCGCAAAAGCCGTGGCGTTGCCCTTCCTTGTGCGAACAGTCAGCCTCCGCACGTACCGCCCTGAGGACATCGTACTCTTCTGCAGATCCGTTCTACATAATCGCCTTGCACGCCATATCAGGCGTCTGAACATATTTCATCATCAGGCTGTCGTGTTCGATTCAGTATTGCGGGGTGCGATGCCAGGTCTCGTCGAGGTCATCACCTCCGCGGAGAATCTCGCCTGCCTCCGGATCTCTGCCTGTGTTGGACGGCTCTTCCACCACGCACCCACCCTTCGCGATAGCATCCTCATCCACCCACCTTCCCATAGCCTCGAACTGATTGATCTCACAGAGTGGAAATGGCTGCTGACACGGCCATTTGTGGGCCTACGAAATCTCAGCCTCGGATTGGTTCATCCCACAACAGACCCTGTCAGTCTATATGCATTTACCGCCACGGCGGCCTCGACACTGGAGACTATGCATCTGGAGGGGAGTGGGTGGTTGGACTTCCTATCCATCCGATTTACCGGCGGGTGCGCGCCGTGTCCGAAGATGCGCATGCTGTCATTAGCCCGTGCAAGGATTCTTCTCACAGACCTCACAGACCTGGGCCAAGCATTCCCCGACCTCCGCTTTATCCGCTGCGACGACCTCGACCTGTCGAGAGATAGCTCTCGAGAGACGCTTCCTGCGTCTCTGACCGACGGGTCTCAGGCATTTTCAAAGCTGGTGGGTCTGTCATATGCCCCTCTGGACATCGTGGAATTGTTTGGCGCACGTCACACGAAGTTTCGTGCCCTTTCGATCCATGACCATATCGACACCATGCCTCAACTCACGCGGTTGATCACTGTGCTGGCTTGGAGCTCACTATGCAGTCTTGAGCTCGAGGTACAACTCCACGTGGAGGAGGGCCTCGCGCTTAACGATCACATCCTCGCAGACCATTTCTTCGCGGAGATCTGCCGCGTGGCACCGCGGCTTCAGTTCCTCTCTCTTAGTATGGATATCGTGCCGGTTGTGCCAATTTTAGACACTGACCCTACGGCAGAACAGCAGAG
Organism: Hericium rajendrae; assembly: GCA_033439255.1. Taxonomy (NCBI): domain Eukaryota; kingdom Fungi; phylum Basidiomycota; class Agaricomycetes; order Russulales; family Hericiaceae; genus Hericium; species Hericium rajendrae. The sequence continues at coordinate 33,233 of CM065891.1, forward strand.
GGAAGCTCACACAACTTACGTAGGTTGCTTTCACCCTTTCTGACTGACTATGCTCACTCACTGATATGCTCACTTGTTTTAGGTCCGCGCGGCTGCGTTGCGGCACCTGGTAGGCCTGGACAACTTGCGTTGTCTGGATCTAACGTTCGAAGTCAACGGCCACGAAGCTGATGCGTACGGCAAAGCCGAATTTGCCGCGTTTATTCTGGCGAACCTACCTTGCGTCGAGTTCTTTCTCCTGGGTAATCTGGTAAACGCAGACTACATATGTTTGGAGCGCCCAGAGGCCGCTAGGATGGGCATAGCAGGCGTCACTGATGCCGTTCGACTCGAGCTTTACGCGGAGGAAGTGGTAACGCGGCTGCAGAGATATCAATTTGACGGCTCGGATCCCCGCCTGGACGGTGTTGCTGACTGGTTGGCTTCCATTCGAGATTTGGGCCGCGTATAAAAGTAGATTAGATGGCTGCTATGCCATGTTACGTTGGTCGCTCTCGAGTAATACAGGATGGCAAAGTATCCGAGTAATTCTGCTGTTACGACCAGTTCACTTTTACCCAGAATCTCACTCTACATAGATATGCTGTCCCTACGATTCCTCTAGTCCATTGAAATAAAAACAATGTAAATAGGAAGAATCGAACAGTCCATTGCAGAAGACAAGGGGGGCTCGGGATGTTGTAGGAAAACATATGGTACTTTTTTTCCGTAAGGCCCTGAGAGGCGACCTAGGTAGGTACGTAATCAGGAACATTACCATATTTGGAAAGATAAGATAAGATGAGATTCCCCGCATTGTCCCCGCATTGTCCCCACACTATAATGCGACGACACAACTCCGTTCGCTACGCCCTGCGTCATTTCCCCTTATGCCCTTCCTTACAAACGTTGCAGATCCACTTCGTACGTGGTGTGTCAAGATGAATACAATCCAAGTGGTACTGGAAGCAAGGATCAGTAAGTAATATGCCATTGTCTTCATAGTCTAGGTACTCACCCATCGTGTTTCACAACTCGCCTTCATGCACTTCACGGTGCCTTCATCCTCTTCCAAGACACGTTCGCCACAAAAGCACACCTTCACGTCTCGCAAGTCAGTCGGTTTTCGTTTGCGCTGAGGGCGATCGCTCGTAGTTGCCGTATCGGTGTGCGCTTTGAGCAACGGAAGTGCCGGTATATCTGCGTCTTGAGTTCTGCTATCAAGAGAAGTTGAAGGCATGGAAGTGAGTGCATTGTCGCTTTCCTGGTACGTGGATTCAGTTGCTTCTGCTGCATTGCCTTGAATAGCATCAATAAGAGTCGCATCAATATCATCCGCGGTCTCTGTCAAAGGTTGCTCGGCGTCTTCGAAGTGAGTGTTCTCTTCTTGCAAATATCCCTGCTGTTGGTCTTCGGCCTCATCCTGTCCGTGACCATGCCAGTCTGTTGTGCCAAAGTCATCATATTCTTTGTCCGTTTCATTTGTAGCCTCGCTGATCCTGCCGTCTACAGAATTTATGCTCATATTGTCTTCCGTATCACTGTTCGCTTCTTGACTGTTCATGCGCGGATGTCAGTTAGCAGACCGCTAGATTTCTAGAAGTTACTTATGTCAATACCAAGCGCGAGCTATGAGCTTCCGATACTATCAGAGGTGCGCCTGCATTCTTATTGCGCTTCTTCGTTTGCTTGTTGCGGTTCTGCCAGATTCGCTTCATCTCATGTACCTCAGAGATTACAATAGCCCATAGATTCTCGTATGACTTTAGAGGGACATTCGGGTGGGCGCGTTGGAAATGCATGCTCAAGTTGTACTTCCAGACCGCAGGGTCAGATTGAGCGCACAGCGGACAGCGCAGAGGCACGTTTGAGCACGGTGAGGTTTTCGACGAGGTTGAAGCTACTCCATACGAAAAGTTGACCATGTTCTGACATGTACTCTTCTTTCGGTTGACAGATAGATTGCCATTTCGCCCTCTTGCTTGTTGCAGGAAAATCTGGCATAGCGAGAATGAGCGCAAGCATAAACCACATGGTTCCAATGTGCGATCAATAGTGACATCGTGAAGGACATGACTGCCGATATGCTCGAGGGCCCGTTGACCGGATTCGAAGGCAACAGAGGACAGGCAGTTCGGGCATGAGTTTGGAATTAAGTCACGCACCTCGTCGCTCCTTTCGGTGACGAAGCAAGCCTTCCCTAGTAAAATACCTCCATGAGTTGATTAGAAATATGAATTAGACCGGAGTTCACATACCCAATCGCTCGCGATACAGAAACTCCGCAACCGTTTTGGTATGCGAAATCAATTTGATGTGGTTGATAGTCAGTCGGTCGTGGAGACTAGATGCCATGGCCATCAGAATCCCGCTTTCAAAGAGCATTCGAGGACGTCCGGGAATATGACAATCAAGGGGAGGATTAACTGGCTGCACGAGGATGCCCGGAACCTTGAACGTGAGCATCAGAGATCGTGCAGAGTGCCAATCGTGCTTTAGAGAGGGGTCATCGTCTGAGTCTGTCACCGTCAAACTGACAAGTTGATACGAGATGATGACAGTCTTCTCCGAGAGAAGCTCCAAAGGGATTTCATCGACAGGCCTTGAGTTGACATGAATGGCATTGACTTCACCGATGCATAGAAAGAGCTTCTGATCACATGAGAGGAGTGAGGCAATAGGATCATGAATAAGGAGCAATGGACCGTGAGCGTCCAGTCCGCCGGTGCCGTTGCCGTCAACGAGGTATGAAGGGCCCGCGCTCGATGTCACTGACTTGTATCGGCCCTCTTGTTGCACCCTGCGCAGTCGGTCAGTTGAACTTGTCGTCTTATTGTACTTGAACCGGCTAGAAAGCGCTCGAGCTTTGTGGACCATGGTGCCATCACCATTGATATCAACAGATCTTGAAATAGCTTACTACGACTGCCATCTCCATCAAGATCTGGTGCGTCGCCATCTGCTGCCATTTCCTCGAGCTCCTGCATGCCCTCAGTCGAATTTGCCATGCTCACATCTACCGCAGGCAGATGCTCTAGCGGGACCTCAAGCTCCTCTGTATCGTCTTCAGCGAGAGGTATATCGAAGATTAATGTGCCTTCAGGTGCGAAAATGGAGGTGTCCTCGATGTTGTCAATATCATCAAGGACATCTGTGCAGAAGTGATGTAAGTCCTCGATCAGACACCGTCCTTGCTTCCAACAACTCGCAAGAGAGGCACTTTTAACACTGATATCTGCTCGCCACATTCGGGGGCTTATATGATCTGCCTGATCTGGTAGAATCGTCGAGTCTTTGGCGGCAACAGGAAGGTGAAGTCGGCGGGGGGACTTATTCCATTCGGGATGGCGGGCGAAAATGTTAGCAACTTCTGTCGTCCCAGTTAGGCGAAGGGCAAGCTGTAGGATATCCAGATTTGCATCATTTCCGACCATGGTTTGAAGTATGCCAAATAAGCTCTCTAGGCAGTCTGTACCTAACAAAATAATAAAGAACTCGCTGTCTGGGAGGTCCGCTTTGGCTTTCGCAACACAGAAATAGACATTTTTGATCATAGTCATGATGTCGATGTAGAGCATGGTCGGAAGGAAGTGGCTGCGAGCATTATTCCAGGTGTAGAGGACAAGCGTCAAATGTGCGGCGGTACTGAGAAGCTCGAGCTGCTCAACGAGGGACATATCAATGCAGATATAAGGATAGATCAGACAGTAGCAGAGGAGACCGAATATCCGCAGAGCTTTGCGTGCTGCGACAAAAGCTGGACGAGTATCTTTTGTCTCGGCCGACAGAGACCACAGGTCCTTCAGCATATTGTACGCAAGCAAAACATCTTGCTTATCTTCAGGATTGAAAAGCGATTGAATGTGTCTTGATGAGAGTCCAGCATCGGCAAGTTGAGCCTGAATGATCTGAGGGGTGAGCCAGAGACCGTCAACGAGAATGCCTTTCTCGTGCAAGAGTGCGTTTCGAAGCCGCTTGAAGACGTGCTTATAATCCTTGTCGGCTGTGATGTCGTCTTCTCCAACGTGTAGGTCCATTAGTGCAAGAGGAGAACATCAGAAAAATATGCAGGTCCTACATAGTTCTACATATCTTATATAGAAGTCATAGGCCCATAGCACCTCCCTTTACTACATAGCTCTCATAGCCCAAAGGGAGAGCTATGGAGTGCTATGAGATGCTATAGAGCTGAAGGGGGTGCTATGAACTGCTATCATAGCTATCATAGCTAACTATGAAGCTATTATAGGGTGTCTAGCTATTAAATCTATCAGAGCTATGTTACCTACTTATGTTATACTCAATATGTAAACTTAGCACATCTATCAAAGTAATAAGATCTATCAAAACTATCAAAATTTTTGTTCAGCTATAAAGCAAATCTTATATTCATCACTATTATTAAAACATTATATCAAAATATTATTTTGAAAGTAATTATTTAAATTTTATATTATCTTAATCAATCTCATATATAACAACATCATAATCTATTATAATCTAATAATAGACTTTATAATTTACTACAACAATATACACTCACAACTCAAAAAGATAATAAATTATAAAAACCTACTTTAATCTAAAAAGCGAAAATCTATTAGTCAAGATATTAAATAACAAAGACACAGACACAAACACAATAAAAGATCAGCCCACCTTAACTTGAAAAGATAACAAAGACATAACTATAGGGAACATTAGTAAAGAACATAGAATATTAAATTAAAGTCAACATACCTTAAAGATAATTGAGCAAAGAAACAATGAGCAAAGAAGAATCAGCGAGCAAAGAAAGCACAACAACGAGCAAAGAAGGAGCAACGGCGAGCAAGCAACAACGACGACGACGACGACGACGCCGACGTGGCGAGAGATGGTGGGGGTTAGAGAGCAAGAGGCAACGCGCGTCGCGCGAGCCTTATATACGATTCCCGGGCGAAGCCGGGAATCGTAGCTGCCGGGCGTTGCCGAGCGCCGCGTCAGAGACTGAGTATTAGATTTCGTTAACTTGTGTTTGCTGATTCGTAGCGTACGGTCCATAAGTTAGACATGTAGCTCATATAATCGAATGGTATGAATGTATTTTATATGGAGTCTTTTTTTCTAAATTATAGCGATTTTATCCGATTAACAATGTTTGAGATGTTTGAACTCGCGCAATCGGTAGCTCGAGCACTAAGGCGCCGCGTCGTTCGACTTGTCCTCCATACTTCTCAATGACTCCCATTCATCCCTCCACCTCGCTCTCCTCGTTCTCCTCGTTCTCCTCGTTCTCCTCGTTTCTCGTCAACTCGAAGGCCTGTAGGATTTGGTGGAAGCTTGGAGGGCTCAAGGTAAGTAAAAAAACACTTATATTCATCTCTATTGTACTGATTCGGAGAGTATCGCTCGTTATCTGAGCGATACTCTCATTTCTCCTCGTTCTTTCGTGCCTCCACGCTCCCATGGCCGCCCTTTCCCCATTCCCGCCCTCCTCGCATCCTCGCCGCATCCATCGCATCGCTGCCGCGTCGCAACACGCGATGTTCTCCGCGTGTGGCACCGACGCCCCGTGGCCCAACCCAACGTCTCGCGCACGGCTTCAACAGCCTGCGCCATCCCTCGCGCCTTCTGCACCGCTGCGGTAGCCTACACCCCACCTCAGCACCCCCGTACGGCCATGACAAGTTATGGCACCACGACACAACAATGAACGTCGAGTCCCGTTGCCGTGGCAACGGGACTCGAGAGTCGTACGTTCCTGCACCCCCAACTGCGTGCGCAGGAGTGTACATCCTGGACGGCGTATGCCTGCGTCCGTGCGCGGCCCCGGCTGCGCGTGCCTGTGTCCACCCACCTGGACTCTGACTGCGTGCACGACCGTGCGCGGTCTTGATACCCCCGACGAGCTACCCCGCCCTCTATGCCACGTCCGTGTCCCCGTCCTGCGTGCCACGTCCACGTCCCCTCCTCCGCGTCGTCTCGACGCCCTCCGCGTCGCATCCACACCTTCCGCGCAGCCTCGACGCCTTCCGCGCCGCCTTCGTGCCCTCCACGCCCTCCACGCCGGCTCCACGCTCTCCACGCCACGTCCTCTCCACGCCACGTCCACGCCTTCCGCGCCGCCTCCACGCCCTCTGCGTCGCCTCCGCGCCCTCCTGCGCCACGTCCGCAGCTTCCCCGCCCTCCGTGCCACGTCCACAGCCTCCGCGCAACCTAGGCGCCCTCCGCATCATTTCCACGCCCTCCACGTCGCTTCCCCGCCTTCCGCGCAGCCTCCGCGCCCTCCGCGTCGCTCCACGTCCTCCGCACAGGCTCCTCGCCCTCCGCGCCGCCTCTGCTGTGTCCGCGCCATGTCCGCGCCATCTCCGCCGTGTCCGCGCCATCTGCGCCGTGTCCGCGCCGTCTGCGCGGCGTCTCCGCCCTTTGCCGCACCTCGTGTGCATCACCAGCCATGCGCGCGACTATAACGCCACGCGCACGCACCTCGGCAGCCACCTTATGGCAGTGCAGCAGGCAGCAGCCCGCGCGCGACGGCGCGGTCGCACATAAGGTGCTGATGCCACGAGCACAATGTCAGCGGGCTGCACACTACGTCAGCAGCCCGCGCGCGACTGCTACATGATGCGCGCAATGCTGCCCGAGTTGTATTCATAATTACAATTAGTTTCTGTAGCTGTAGACTAGTTCTTGTACTGTATTCCTAAATATTAGTAAACCTTTTTTTGGAATTGGAAATCCCTCGTTTCATAAAATCAAAAAAATTGACTTGTGATTATGGAGTCTACCATATCTGACATAGGGCTGATAGAGTCCATAGCAAGGCTATGATGGTGCATAGCTCTGATAGTAATGGCTTACAGGTACATAGGTCTATATACCTTCTGCCTGCTGCTATAAAGGCTATCATAATGTGCATAGCTCTACATAGGTGCAAGGGTGGCTATATAGATCCCATAGCACTATGCTAGGACACATACTTTAGTACTGAGCTATATAGATTTCTAATTTTTCAGATGAAAGCATGTTGTAGATGGAAGATGAGGGTGATAGCTCACGTTGAAAAGTCAATTGAATAAGTGCCTTTCCACGTCTAGCTTCACCATCGGAAGCCAGCGAGACGATGCGCATTCGCGTTAGGTCGCGCTTGCTATTGACTGCGTCAACGGTCGTCTGTATTACCTTTGCGTGCTGCTGAGCTTTCTCTTGCTTGCATGAACTGGAAACCAATATCGGCCGAGCACTATATAGGCGTGATGAAGGGGCCAATAGGCCAAGAGCACCGACCGTGGCCTAAAGCGAGTTGGACGTGAGAATTACGCGCATTGCTTGAATGAGGTAATATCGACGACACACCTCTGAAGCCAGATGCACATTGCCACAATCCAAGTCGTCAAACAACACCTTCAGATCGTCAGGTGTTTTGAATGTGAGTGTTGTTTTGTGTCCATGTTCACGACAAATTCCTAAGAACTGATTACTCTTATCATCCCATCTCGGCCTCTTCTCCGTAGCAATCTCATCGAACATCACGACGCCATGAAAAACGATCGCGATTTTCATCGCGTCTGAGTCCTTCAAGCTCCCAAAGCTTGACTCCACATTCTTTTGAAGCTCTTGAAGACCCGGTTTTCCTGGAGATGGAAGGAGAAGAGGGACGGATGGTCGTTGACGGACAGTGTTAGCGGCAGGTGTCCCGAAGATGCGGTGAGCGATGTTCGCTATCCGAGCTCCACCCAGTCTAAGCAGAAGGACTGATTGCAGTTCGTCCTCCTCGTCGAAGCTCTTGGGATGGTATGTGCCATTTGCTGCCTTCTTGATGAGTTCTAATATCCCATGCATACCAAGATTTCGATTCATGCCTGCGCGAAGGACACGATCTATTCGTGGAATCTTGTTACTCGCTAAGGCGAGGATCATTTGCTTGTGCTGATCAATTACAGTGTCCCGCCCAACAAGTTTTCGAGCCTCGTTGAGGCGTCGAAGACGATACTGATCGATGACAGCATTTTTGTGGCGCAGAAGGACAGTAAGGCCGCCAGATCCATAAAATGCGAATGGTGCATTCTCGTGCACCCCATTTAGTATTCTTTCTTGAATCCCAACTAATATTGAGTTGTCTTCTAGCTTGTTGCAAGCGGGACACTTCCGATAAGACGTGACTTTCCCCAAGCAAGCACGCGCCCGCAGAGTCAGCACGCCAGCCCGCAACTCAAGGTCCCATGGCAGATTTCTCATATCATGCAGCATGAAAGGATAGCTTCCAAGCGCGGTCTGGTCCGATGGGAAGGTAAGTCGATATCCTTCGCACTTTTGTGATGGCGGTATGACCTTGACAAGGATGACTTCAGCATCAGAATCTGAGCTCACGTTTGACACATGCAGATCGGCAGCACTCGGTGCTTCTGTTGCCGGAGATGGTGATGGCGGCAGCATGTTGCTAGATCGTTCGACGGCCCCAAGACCGGATGATAAGGTCTGTTCAGAAGATCTTCTTTCGTCGTCAGCGCGCAGCCTTGAAATACCACTGAACGTACTCACAGAAGTTCAATAGCTGCGATGATCACTTCCACCTTCCCCTCCAATAATGTGCTCTCAATCCCGTTCACCACAATGAAGTGTTCAATGTACCGATACAGCCCCATCAAGCCCTGTTCGCCGGAATGTAGCTGGCGTGCAGCCTCTTTGACAGCTGTTCCATAGCCCACCAGTCGGTTGAGCATGGGGTCAAAAATTCCCATGCATCTTCCGGAGGAAGAATCGGTGGATCGCTGGAGAACGCTGCGATCGGATCGCCATCAGATGCTTCGGGGATGATAGAAGGTAGGTGTGTGATTGCGGTCTTCAACTGATGTAAGAGCTTCTCTGCATGGCTGCAGGGTGTCGAGCGAGAGCGAAAAAGTGTACGCGGTGCTTCATGAGATGACGGGGCACCTACACGAGATAAAACTGGCCGAGGAGCTGATACAGATGACGCAATAGGCTGCGCGATGCTGGTTTTCGTGGTGAAGAAGGAGGTGAGTGCTTGCTGGCCATGGCTAGATGCCTGCAGCTTCTTCTGCTTTGCCTGATTGCTGAGACATTTCTTTGATCTTAGGTGTGTCTTCGTGAAGTTGTTGATCCCCCCGTTGCCAACTGATATCTTCATCTGGCAATCCGGACATAGTACAAAGCCGTCGGAGTCCACGACGGTATCCATCTATATTCGGTTCAGTATGATGCTTGGAATAGTAGACACCCAATTGACCTGTATTTTGAGCTTGTCGCTTTTCTTTCGCAATCTTTCAAGATGTTTTCGAGATTTCACTCGTCTCAACATGAGGCTCACATGTCTCAATACGGAAGGTCTGACCTAACATTAGGGTTTACATGATGCTGTCATATTTTTTCGTAAGGACACTATGACCCCAACTAACCCCCTACCCCCCGGTCGCGGGTTAACATCCCGAGCCCCCCTTGGCAGAAGATGAACAGCAATGATTGAGAAAACGTGGGAAATTCGACTAACCCGATGCTTCGCTTCGCCAACGTCGGTCTCGTCAGGACCAGTAGATCTCATCTCGACACAAGCAACTCAGAAGTAAGGAAGGTCAGTAACGGACATTGGTAGCCACCTCATTCTTCGGGGTTAACACCGAGATGCTGCAGAACTAGTGATATTAGCAGGCTTATCCGCGCGATCTCGTCCGATCTCCTTGATGGTGTACTGTACGGGTGTCAGCACCTCGATTCATTCAGCTCATGATCAAGGTACTTACATGCACATACAGGCTCCAATAATTCCAGCGTTGAATGATGATTGTGTGGCAATCATCCTCTCCTTCATGAATACCCCGTCTCTGGTCAATGTAACGAGCACCTCAAGATCCGGGAAAGCTGTCGCTTTGCCCATCCTTGTCCAAACCGTCACGCTTCGCACCTACTATCCTTCGGCAATCGTGCACTTTTGTAACACCATTTTGCGGAACAGCCTTCAAATCAGGAAAAACCGGAGTTTCGCTAAATCAGGTGATGTGCCTACAGAAGCACTGATGTGCCTATAGAAGCACTGATGGTAACTACCGGTGTTCTCCGGCAGATACTGTAGCTCATCTCATTCTACGGTAGCCTTCTGTAGCTCTCTGTAGTTATACTATATTTTCAATTCATTATATTCCTTGAATGTTTCTGAAAAATAAAGCTGTACTTGTGTTTATCATATAGTCTGACTTCTTTGATGACTCATGTACTGTCACCACAAGTGACATGTCACATACACATGTAGCGCGCCTCTTGCAGTTCCCCACTCTGCATTTATGTCCTAGGGCAAGCAAAGCACAAGTTAAGAAAAAATGTGAGTGTATTCAAATTATCTTGATTAACATCTTCTAGGAAGTTTGGTTATGAAAAGGTATGTGTGATTGACGCTCTAACTAACTATCTTATATCCTAGATTTCGATGTTGTGTACCAAGAAGTACACCGATTTGCATGTATGTACATGCGTTCGAAAGGTACGGATCACCGCTTTCTGGAATACTAAACATGTCTCCGGTGCGTTTTCTCATTGTAACAATATTCCAGAAACATGTTTTTGCTGACAGTTTCAGAGATTTCATTCTAGTGGCTCCAGGTTTGCAGCTACCAGGTCGCATGATGGCTCGTTTGAAAGCTCTTGATGGGCTCTTTCCAACGCGCCAAAAACGTCTGCGGTATGTCCATTCTTCGCTATGATACAGCCCATTCTTGTTTAGAGGGGCGATTTTTAGAAGTTCTCAGATCGGGTCATGCATGACACCATTCAAAAGCTACGATCAACCGCTTTCCAGAACAGTTGAAACGTTCATGGTGTGTTCTCGCGTTGTTGAGATAGGCCTGAAACAATATTTGACCTTCATTTTCAGAGATTTTGCCCCTATGGTACGAGTTCTGCCCCTATCATGGGGCATGAGGGCTTGTCCGAACGCTATTGATTAGAGCTTTCAGATAGTCAAATCCGTTTTGTGGTGTGTGCAGTATTCAAGGCACTATCCCACTTTTTGTACCTACTAAAGGTCACCCATAGTGTTCGGGCTATAGTGCCTTCAATATTCAACGTATCACATCGTATAGGGCACCGTTCGAAAGAGACGAATCACACGGTTCGAACGGTACTAGGTACGTGCTAATCGGATAAGAATTGATTTTTGTAGAAGAGAAAGGGAGATCTGTCAGGGGGACCCGGACACTCTCCCACGCCCCTTTCAGCTGCGATGCATGCAACTAAGGAAGACAGATTGCCAAATATAGCAATCTTATTTTTGCCAGTACAAGGTAAACATAAGTTGGTGTAGAACTAGCATTACTAGATGTTTTAAAAAAACTTGTAAGTAGTGTAACTTACAACGTATTCTGCAAGGGGGCAGAAACCAGATTGCCAAATATGGCAATCTGATTTCTGCCTTTGGTGTTGTTTGGCCTCAGGACTTGCCAGCAATGCGAGTCGTCTTTATCACTCTTCCTCACTCTCTCCTCACTCTCTCTCCTCACCTCTTTTTTTCTTCTCTTTCTTTTTTTCTTATATCATTGTAAGTCTTGTTTTTCTTGGCTTCTCATTTCTTTTCAAGCCAGTTGGGTGCAAGAGGTGGCAACAAGAACGTAAAAGGTAAGTAAATTTGTTTGTATCTTAGAAGCTTCAGTACTGATGTGTACGTCTACCTGCCCACCCACATGCTTGCCCACCCACCTATCTACTCGCTTGTCCATCTGCCCACCTGCTCACTTGCTCACCCGCTCACCCACTTGCCTGCTCACCCGCACTTGCTTGCCTGCTCACCCGCTTGCCTGCTCACCTGCTCATATGCTTGCCCACCCACCCACATGCCTGCCTGCCCACATGCTTACCTGCACATCTACATGCCTGCACCCTGCACCCTTGCATGCCCCCCTTATATACATAGATGGGTTGTAATAGTATAGATTAGAGTACTTAGTTTTTTTGTAGTTAATACAACAATGAGAATATTGAATGATCTGATTTATTAAAATTGTGTGAAATAAACTGCTAACATTAGTAGTCTATGCTTAAGTTCATAGAACTACTATAACATGTTTGGTTACTACAGTAGAAAGATCCTCACTACAGGTCACTACAGAAGCCACCGTAGAAGGGGGGGTTCCTACGAGTACTACAGGTACTATAGGATCTACAGGTAGCTACCGTAGACTACAGATTGCTACTGTAGCCAATGGTAGCAACTTCGGTTTTTCCAGATAGGCTTGTGCGCTATATCAAGCGTTTGAACATTCTCCACCACGAGCTCACTGAATTCCATTCAACCCTGCAGGCCGCGGTGCCTGGTCTCATCCAGGTCATCTCCTGTGCAGAGAATCTCGCGTGGCTCAGAATCTGTAGCAGAGCCGAGAAACTCTTCCACCATGCACCTGCCCTTTTCGACAGTCTTTTCATCCATCCCCCTTCCCATAGCCTTGAACTGATTGGTATTGCAGCAGATTGGGACTGGCTGGCAAAGCAGCAATTTGCCGGCCTGCAGAATCTCAGTCTCGGATACATTGACAGATTCGAAGCCTATCCTGTCGATTTACTCCAAGGGGGGCTCGGGATGTTAACCCGCGACCGGGGGGTAGGGGGTTAGTTGGGGTCATAGTGTCCTTACGAAAAAATATGACAGCATCATGTAAACCCTAATGTTAGGTCAGACCTTCCGTATTGAGACATGTGAGCCTCATGTTGAGACGAGTGAAATCTCGAAAACATCTTGAAAGATTGCGAAAGAAAAGCGACAAGCTCAAAATACAGGTCAATTGGGTGTCTACTATTCCAAGCATCATACTGAACCGAATATAGATGGATACCGTCGTGGACTCCGACGGCTTTGTACTATGTCCGGATTGCCAGATGAAGATATCAGTTGGCAACGGGGGGATCAACAACTTCACGAAGACACACCTAAGATCAAAGAAATGTCTCAGCAATCAGGCAAAGCAGAAGAAGCTGCAGGCATCTAGCCATGGCCAGCAAGCACTCACCTCCTTCTTCACCACGAAAACCAGCATCGCGCAGCCTATTGCGTCATCTGTATCAGCTCCTCGGCCAGTTTTATCTCGTGTAGGTGCCCCGTCATCTCATGAAGCACCGCGTACACTTTTTCGCTCTCGCTCGACACCCTGCAGCCATGCAGAGAAGCTCTTACATCAGTTGAAGACCGCAATCACACACCTACCTTCTATCATCCCCGAAGCATCTGATGGCGATCCGATCGCAGCGTTCTCCAGCGATCCACCGATTCTTCCTCCGGAAGATGCATGGGAATTTTTTGACCCCATGCTCAACCGACTGGTGGGCTATGGAACAGCTGTCAAAGAGGCTGCACGCCAGCTACATTCCGGCGAACAGGGCTTGATGGGGCTGTATCGGTACATTGAACACTTCATTGTGGTGAACGGGATTGAGAGCACATTATTGGAGGGGAAGGTGGAAGTGATCATCGCAGCTATTGAACTTCTGTGAGTACGTTCAGTGGTATTTCAAGGCTGCGCGCTGACGACGAAAGAAGATCTTCTGAACAGACCTTATCATCCGGTCTTGGGGCCGTCGAACGATCTAGCAACATGCTGCCGCCATCACCATCTCCGGCAACAGAAGCACCGAGTGCTGCCGATCTGCATGTGTCAAACGTGAGCTCAGATTCTGATGCTGAAGTCATCCTTGTCAAGGTCATACCGCCATCACAAAAGTGCGAAGGATATCGACTTACCTTCCCATCGGACCAGACCGCGCTTGGAAGCTATCCTTTCATGCTGCATGATATGAGAAATCTGCCATGGGACCTTGAGTTGCGGGCTGGCGTGCTGACTCTGCGGGCGCGTGCTTGCTTGGGGAAAGTCACATCTTATCGGAAGTGTCCCGCTTGCAACAAGCTAGAAGACAACTCAATATTAGTTGGGATTCAAGAAAGAATACTAAATGGGGTGCACGAGAATGCACCGTTCGCATTTTATGGATCTGGCGGCCTTACTGTCCTTCTGCGCCGCAAAAATGCCGTCATCGATCAGTATCGTCTTCGACGCCTCAATGAGGCTCGAAAACTTGTTGGGCGGGACACTGTAATTGATCAGCACAAGCAAATGATCCTCGCCTTAGTGAGTAACAAGATTCCACGAATAGATCGTGTCCTTCGCGCAGGCATGAATCGAAATCTTGGTATGCATGGGATATTAGAACTCATCAAAAAGGCAGCAAATGGCACATACCATCCCAAGAGCTTCGACGAGGAGGACGAACTGCAATCGGTCCTTCTGCTTAGACTGGGTGGAGCTCGGATAGTGAACATTGCTCACCGCATCTTTGGGACACCTGCCGCTAACACTGTCCGTCAACGACCATCCGTCCCTCTTCTCCTTCCATCTCCAGGAAAACCGGGTCTTCAAGAGCTTCAAAAGAATGTGGAGTCAAGCTTTGGGAGCTTGAAGGACTCAGACGCGATGAAAATTGCGATCGTTTTTCATGGCGTCGTGATGTTCGATGAGATTGCTACGGAGAAGAGGCCGAGATGGGATGATAAGAGTAATCAGTTCTTAGGAATTTGTCGTGAACATGGACACAAAACAACACTCACATTCGAAACACCTGACGATCTGAAGGTGTTGTTTGATGACTTGGATTGTGGCGATGTGCATCTGGCTTCAGAGGTGCGTTGTCGATATTACCTCATTCAAGCAATGCGCGTAATTCTCACGTCCAACTCGCTTTAGGCCACGGTCGGCGCTCTTGGCCTATTGGCCCCTTCATCATGCCTATATAGTGCTCGGCCGATATTGGTTTCCGGTTCATGCAAGCAAGAGAAAGCTCAGCAGCACGCAAAGGTAATACAGACGACCGTTGACGCAGTCAATAGCAAGCGCGACCTAACGCGAACGCGCATCATCTCGCTGGCTTCCGATGGTGAAGCTAGATGTGGAAAGGCACTTATTCAATTGACTTTTCAACGTGAGCTATCACCCTCATCTTCCATCTACAACATGCTTTCTCCTCTTGCGCTAATGGACCTACACATTGGAGAAGATGACATCACAGCCGACAAGGATTACAAGCACGTCTTCAAGCGGCTTCGAAACGCACTCTTGTGTGAGAAAGGCATTCTCGTTGACGGTCTCTGGCTCACCCCTCAGATCATTCAGGCTCAACTTGCCGATGCTGGACTCTCATCAAGACACATTCAATCGCTTTTCAATCCTAAAGATAAGCAAGATGTTTTGCTTGTGTACAATATGCTGAAGGACCTGTGGTCTCTGTTGGCCGAGACAAAAGATACTCATCCAGCTTTTGTCGCAGCACGCAAAGCTCTGCGGATATTCGGTCTCCTCTGCTACTGTCTGATCTATCCTTATATCTGCATTGATATGTCCCTCGTTGAGCAGCTCGAGCTTCTCAGTACCGCCGCACATTTGACGCTTGTCCTCTACACCTGGAATAATGCTCGCAGCCACTTCCTTCCGACCATGCTCTACATCGACATCATGACTATGATCAAAAATGTCTATTTCTGTGTTGCGAAAGCCAAAGCGGACCTCCCAGACAGCGAGTTCTTTATTATTTTGTTAGGTACAGACTGCCTAGAGAGCTTATTTGGCATACTTCAAACCATGGTCGGAAATGATGCAAATCTGGATATCCTACAGCTTGCCCTTCGCCTAACTGGGACGACAGAAGTTGCTAACATTTTCGCCCGCCATCCCGAATGGAATAAGTCCCCCCGCCGACTTCACCTTCCTGTTGCCGCCAAAGACTCGACGATTCTACCAGATCAGGCAGATCATATAAGCCCCCGAATGTGGCGAGCAGATATCAGTGTTAAAAGTGCCTCTCTTGCGAGTTGTTGGAAGCAAGGACGGTGTCTGATCGAGGACTTACATCACTTCTGCACAGATGTCCTTGATGATATTGACAACATCGAGGACACCTCCATTTTCGCACCTGAAGGCACATTAATCTTCGATATACCTCTCGCTGAAGACGATACAGAGGAGCTTGAGGTCCCGCTAGAGCATCTGCCTGCGGTAGATGTGAGCATGGCAAATTCGACTGAGGGCATGCAGGAGCTCGAGGAAATGGCAGCAGATGGCGACGCACCAGATCTTGATGGAGATGGCAGTCGTAGTAAGCTATTTCCAAGATCTGTTGATATCAATGGTGATGGCACCATGGTCCACAAAGCTCGAGCGCTTTCTAGCCGGTTCAAGTACAATAAGACGACAAGTTCAACTGACCGACTGCGCAGGGTGCAACAAGAGGGCCGATACAAGTCAGTGACATCGAGCGCGGGCCCTTCATACCTCGTTGACGGCAACGGCACCGGCGGACTGGACGCTCACGGTCCATTGCTCCTTATTCATGATCCTATTGCCTCACTCCTCTCATGTGATCAGAAGCTCTTTCTATGCATCGGTGAAGTCAATGCCATTCATGTCAACTCAAGGCCTGTCGATGAAATCCCTTTGGAGCTTCTCTCGGAGAAGACTGTCATCATCTCGTATCAACTTGTCAGTTTGACGGTGACAGACTCAGACGATGACCCCTCTCTAAAGCACGATTGGCACTCTGCACGATCTCTGATGCTCACGTTCAAGGTTCCGGGCATCCTCGTGCAGCCAGTTAATCCTCCCCTTGATTGTCATATTCCCGGACGTCCTCGAATGCTCTTTGAAAGCGGGATTCTGATGGCCATGGCATCTAGTCTCCACGACCGACTGACTATCAACCACATCAAATTGATTTCGCATACCAAAACGGTTGCGGAGTTTCTGTATCGCGAGCGATTGGGTATGTGAACTCCGGTCTAATTCATATTTCTAATCAACTCATGGAGGTATTTTACTAGGGAAGGCTTGCTTCGTCACCGAAAGGAGCGACGAGGTGCGTGACTTAATTCCAAACTCATGCCCGAACTGCCTGTCCTCTGTTGCCTTCGAATCCGGTCAACGGGCCCTCGAGCATATCGGCAGTCATGTCCTTCACGATGTCACTATTGATCGCACATTGGAACCATGTGGTTTATGCTTGCGCTCATTCTCGCTATGCCAGATTTTCCTGCAACAAGCAAGAGGGCGAAATGGCAATCTATCTGTCAACCGAAAGAAGAGTACATGTCAGAACATGGTCAACTTTTCGTATGGAGTAGCTTCAACCTCGTCGAAAACCTCACCGTGCTCAAACGTGCCTCTGCGCTGTCCGCTGTGCGCTCAATCTGACCCTGCGGTCTGGAAGTACAACTTGAGCATGCATTTCCAACGCGCCCACCCGAATGTCCCTCTAAAGTCATACGAGAATCTATGGGCTATTGTAATCTCTGAGGTACATGAGATGAAGCGAATCTGGCAGAACCGCAACAAGCAAACGAAGAAGCGCAATAAGAATGCAGGCGCACCTCTGATAGTATCGGAAGCTCATAGCTCGCGCTTGGTATTGACATAAGTAACTTCTAGAAATCTAGCGGTCTGCTAACTGACATCCGCGCATGAACAGTCAAGAAGCGAACAGTGATACGGAAGACAATATGAGCATAAATTCTGTAGACGGCAGGATCAGCGAGGCTACAAATGAAACGGACAAAGAATATGATGACTTTGGCACAACAGACTGGCATGGTCACGGACAGGATGAGGCCGAAGACCAACAGCAGGGATATTTGCAAGAAGAGAACACTCACTTCGAAGATGCCGAGCAACCTTTGACAGAGACCGTGGATGATATTGATGCGACTCTTATTGATGCTATTCAAGGCAATGCAGCAGAAGCAACTGAATCCACGTACCAGGAAAGCGACAATGTGCTCACTTCCATGCCTTCAACTTCTCTTGATAGCAGAACTCAAGACGCAGATATACCGGCACTTCCGTTGCCCAAAGCGCACACCGATACGGCAACTACGAGCGATCGCCCTCAGCGCAAACGAAAACCGACTGACTTGCGAGACATGAAGGTGTGCTTTTGTGGCGAACGTGTCTTGGAAGAGGATGAAGGCACCGTGAAGTGCATGAAGGCGAGTTGTGAAACACGATGGGTGAGTACCTAGACTACGAAGACAATGGCATATTACTTACTGATCCTTGCTTCCAGTACCACTTGGATTGTATTCATCTTGACACACCACGTACGAAGTAGATCTGCAACATTTGTAAGGAAGGGCATAAGGGGAAATGACGCAGGGCGTAGCGAACGGAGTTGTGGTCATCGCATTATAGTGTGGGGACAATGCGGGGACAATGCAGGGAATCTCATCTTATCTTATCTTTCCAAATATGGTAATGTTCCTGATTACGTACCTACCTAGGTCGCCTCTCAGGGCCTTACGGAAAAAAAGTACCATATGTTTTCCTACAACATCCCGAGCCCCCCTTGATTTACTCGCTATCATCTCCGCATCAGCTCCAAATTTGGAGAGTATGCATCTCAGAGGGACGTTAGGTGTCTTGCCGCTCAGGTTTACAGAAGGACGCACACCGTGTCCGACGTTACGCATGTTATCAATAGCCTGGGTGGTGCTGTTTCTCCCAGACCTCACAGAGGCATTCCCCAATGTGCAATTTATCCGGTGCCACAGCATCCGCATGTCGATAAATAGGCCTGCAACAATGCTTTCTGGATCTATGACGGGCACATCTCCAGAGCTCCTCGGCCTGGACGGTGACCTCGAAAGCGTGGTATCACTCGGGTCGCATTATATGATCCGCGTGATTCGGATCCAGAGCCGTATAAGAATTCTGCCCCAATTCACGCAGCTGGCAACTGCACTTGCATGGGACTCATTGTGCAGTCTTTCGCTCCGGATGATGTTGTATGTAGGGGAGGGTCCCTGGGACCATAGTGGCATTCCTGCAGAGCAGTTCTTCAGGGAGATCTGCTGCATGGCACCGCAGCTCAAGTTCTTTGACCTCAACACGGACATTGTGCCAGATGTCCCAGATAGTCCAACTGCAGAATTGCACCGGGCAGCCAATCACTCGCATGTAGGTTGCTTTGCTATGATCACTGAAGAAACTTACTTATTGCCTCCCTCTCCTGCTTAGGCTTATGCGGCAGCTTGGCTGCACTTGGCATGCTTGGACGACCTGCGATGTTTGCGTCTGGAGTTTAGACCTTACACGCCAGTCAGCGTCAGCACCGCCATGCACATTCTGTCGAATCTGCCGCGCGTCAGATTTTTTGTCCTGGTAAGACATCCGGCGGTGGGTGATATATGCCTGGAGCGTCCAGAAACTGTTACGACTCACGCAGAAGATGGATTCAATGCCATTGAACTTGAGCTTAGCTCGAAGGAACTGGCAAGGCGACTGGAGTGGTACTGTCTTGTGGGCTCGGACTCTCGACTGGAAGGGGTCACGGACTGGTTGTCCTCCGTTTCGAGTTTGAGCTATGTTTAGACTGAATGGATGCTGCTTGATACGGCCGCGGTATGTGCGGCGTCATCCGGTGTCTGTCTGGTATCGGTGGTTTCGAACAAGGACTGATACATCAATAAGTATAAGATCGCTCGAGTACATTCTATTTCATATGTGGACATATGGACATGTGGTTCGCCTTCATGTGCGTCTAGCCTTTTTAAATCGTTAAAGGTCTACTCTCTCCCCAAGAAATCCCTTCCATCAATATAGGATCGTATCTATATGTCATGCTCCTCTGCCTCATGGAAATGGCTTCAAGATCCCATCCTATTTTCCCTCCGTAGAGGCTTCCAGAATTGTGAGATCGCTGCATCCGCAAGGCTGACGGTCTACAAATCGGACAAGCCATTATGCATTACTGCCCATGGGCAGGCACGGGTGGCTAGGCAAATCGGCAATCGGTAACATAGATCGGCAGTGCCGCTGCTGAACAAGCATATCCCAGTCAATGGTGTGACTTTCGCCGCAACCTACGGGCCAGACAAAAGTGGCCTAAGGCCGTAAGTTACGGGCTGGTCAAAGCCAGCTGGAATCACCGTTTTTGGTCCGTAAGCCACGAACCAGCTGGATTTGGGAATAGACCGTAGGTTACGGGTCGGCTTGCATAGATATGTACCGCAGTCTACGGTGCAGCTCGGTCACCCATATTTAATGCCTCGCAAACTACGGCCCAGCTCAACTGGCCTCGTCCCTGTCCGGATTCACCAGCCCGGTCTCGGACCACTGCATGCACATTCGGACTCGGACTTGGACTCGGATTCGGACTTGTATTATTCGGACTCGGATTCTCACTTTACCGGACTCTTAGTTCACCGGATGACTGGATTACCGGTAATCCGGACTACCGGACTACCAGAGGGCTGAAACATCGGATTATTGGAGTACCGGATTCAAATTCCAATGCTTCAGCTCTTGACAAATTTCCGGACTGGGAATGAAAAAATAGATTCGGACTGGTACAGAAATTTGGAATACAGCAGATTCGGACTCATGGACAGACACAAAAAGAATGCACAGATCAATGATATGAACTACTTATCTCCAACGTTGCTATCAGAGGATTCTCCCAATTCTGAGTCCGTCGAAAACTCGTCAGTAGGAAGGGGCATATGAGTGTTGACCCAGCTGAATTGGTCTGCGACTGTGTCAAACCGATGTTGGACCTCTTCAGACAGGTCATCATGGTCCTGCCGAAGAGTCGAGAGAGCGTCGGACAAACCAGGGACTTCACACTCTAAGTCGGCAACCTGTCGAGAGACATCGTCGAGCTTGTCCTCCAAATCCTTCATACCCTCCTTCAGCTCCTGTCTCATCACCGTCACACTCTGCTCCAGAGAAGCTATGCGATTGAGGATGACGTTGCCCTGCTCTGCAGCTAGGGAATACCGCTGAAGGCCTTTCTCCAATTGCATGGACACATGATCAACATTCTTATGCAGCCCTTTGATGTGCTGGTCAATGTCATGTAGCATATTCATGTTAACCAAGCCGGTTTGGCCATAAGAAGCTGCGACGTTGCCTCTTTCGTACCGGCTGAGCTCCGGAGTGGTCGTCCCTACGCTAGATGGACCAGGTGCCGACTGGCACTCCTGAGAAGCTCGGCTACCCGCACCAGTTCGGTCTTTGTCGGTCCGCGTCTGAAGTTGTACTAAAGATTGGGCCTTGGCCTGGATCCACACCATAGGTACATCTGAAACCGATGAGATCATGCAACGGAAATGATACATGAACTAACCTTTTCCCGGGGCGGTCTTCGGATCGATGTTGTCATGCGGCAGAGAGCTCGGACTGCTAGCCCGGAGATAACGACTCTGGACGATTGGCCTGTGGAATGCTCTGCCAGTGATCGCACTGGGCGGCGGCGGTCGTTGGAGTGCAGGTTCACAATTCCGCCTCTTTGCCGGTACTATAGGCATCGTCGGCATTAACACGTCTCCACTCCCGATGACCTGCGGACTTCCTACACAACAGCTGTTAATGTGCAATACAAGATTACTATGAGACAACACACCTTTGCGAGTTGATCCATTATCCTCATTGCCCAGCTTATCCTCCACTGCAATTAGGCCCTCCTTATCCCCATGCTGACGCTTGTCTGGAGCTGCAGGGCCTAAATCTGAAATCAGTGCAGAACAAGGAACATACAACAAAGTCATTACCTTGTCCTCCCTCCAACATTGTCGTCGGTCTGATCCCTCCCCTCGACATCCGGAACCTCTCCATTGCCCGTAGGAGTGACTCTACAATGGTTCCATCAGGTGCTAGCATCACCCCACTGCCTCCACCATAACAAGTCTTGTACCACTCCGCAACCTTGATGAGCAAAGGGGGGAAACTCTCCAAGATGCATTTCCCACCTGAGGGACGGTCAATCCGAGTGCTAGCTTCGAGGCGCTTGACTTCTGCAATCGCCTTTTCGATGACGACCTGCGATGCGCGTCAGAGTGTACGTAGCTGGAAGATAGCATAGACACTTACTGCGTCACTGCAAATGCGAGCGAGGCACCACGGCCTGTCTACCATCCCCGCATCTGCCACGTCGTCAAGATCTCTTCCAATCCAATATTCCATACTCTCAACAGTGGCCCGGAGAGTCGTCCAGTTGAACGTTACGCTTGTGGAAGAGCGAGAAGCGGTAGTGTGGCAGGGCATTGGACAAGGACATTCCACACGATGGGCCTCCCTAACACTCACAGACGACAGACCATGCATTGCAAAGTCATTCCATCTCCGACCGGGAGTTGCCGCATGCCACGGAATGCCTGCCCTTTGATTCGGGTTTGAGACAAAGTCAGTTTTGAGTCAGGTTAAGGTTAGATGACATAAGATCCAGGTAACCGGGCTGGTCCGGCCGGACCGACTTGACTAGGACCGGACGGTCAGAACCGGATTACATCAGCACAATGTGACATCATTTTTGTGACGATGAAACGCGCAACACGTGACAAACAAAGCAGCATCAAAGTCCGCGCTCGGTCTCCTTCCCTCCCCCCACATCATTGCCTTCCTCAGTCACTATTAACCTGCGGTCTCTGTTTTCAATCATCGCTCATCCTAGCTTTATCATGTCTTCCATTGCGGACCTCAATGCAGCGTACTCCGCTGCTTGTGACTCGGTCGGTCTTGGTCTTGTTGCTGCAAGGGCAACATCCCCGTTGATGCCTCCGGGCATGCGTGTCGCCTGGGTGCATGGATTCATCCAGTGTTTGGTGTGTCACCCTCGGCTACCATCTCCGCTTCTATTCAGTGCTTTGTAGGAGCATGCCGATGCCATTCGAGCGAGCACGGCCAACGTGTCCGAGGAGACCGCACTAGTCCCCGTCCCCTCGTTCATGCGCAACACCATGCGAGTCCTCTCGTCCATGCAGCCCGAGAATGTCGATCTCCACGCACTCTCCGATTACGCGTATATCGATGGTCTCAGTCCGTCATACTGGATGGCAAGGTCGGAGCAGTTCTGTGGTCATCGCTGGTGAGAGGATGGTGCGTTCCTGATTGTCATGAACAAATGCGTCAGCTGATGTCCATCACAGTACAGATCTCTGACGCATCTTTCCCCATCTTTTACCTTCCAGAAGACCTGGTCCATCCAATATATGATCCCACCCCCTCCGCCTATACCCTCCCTCCTCCGGAGCTCACGCTCGCAGGCCCCATCAATGCTGACGCCTGGCGCGGGTTGTTTGCAGAGTCACCGGAGTCTCTGCAATATGAAGGGCATCGCGCTACCAGTAGTACGTATCCCTCCTCAACTCTTCTGTCATTGCTTTTATACTGACATCGCACTGCTCAGACCAGCCGGACCAGCCTGCTGTGGGTCGCACGCCTCCGGATGTCGACATGGGACATCAATCTCATGCCTCCGCGCGGCGGCAGCGACCCGCAATGATGAGTTCCGGAGGGCGGCTGCCCCAGCCTTTGCGCGTTGTTCCGGCACCACGCGGAGTCTCCGCGCGCACGCCGGACAACACGCCGGTCGACCGCTCATTGGTCCGAGAGGGTCTTCGACCGCTTGCTGCACTGCGGAGGCCAGCCCCGCCCCCCGTGTTTGGTATACCGAAGCGGCCGATGCGCAAAGCCGCCGGTCGCTCCAGGGTTGATTAATTTCTTGCATGTAATAGTAGCTAGGCATTTATCATAATTCACCCATATCCTGCACCCCGCACGACCTATCCTGCGTCCAAAACCTCTCCCCCGACCCAACGACTCGTGCACATTATGCTGTCATGCAACATATCCCATCGCCGTGGAGAACGAGTCGCAGAGCGGCCTTGGGCCACGTACGGAGGTGAGCACACCGCGAGCAACATGCAGGGAGGACACGTACCTCGGGTAAGCACCCCACCCCTCTTGCATCGCATACGCATGCCGAGACATTGAACAACATGCCCGCCCCGCTCCGCCCCATCACACGCCCATATATGCCCGCCAACGAGCCCGGGGACCACCGTGGAGTCCGCGCAGATGACATGACCAGTGCTAATCAGCACCACGCCCCCAGTCCCGTCCCTTCGCAAGTCCCCGCAACTCTACCCACCAGTCTGGTGGTCCGGTGAAGACCGGCGCGTTTTGGACCCCCGCAAATGCATCGCGTGCCCACGAAGACAGCGCTCGCCAGTCTCCCCCCTCCAGTCCGCTTTGAACCGCGAGAGCGAGCGCACACAAACGACCCCCGAACACGTCCAACACCCGTGTGGGAAAGGACGTGATGCCCGGCGGTTGCATGGCAAGCAAGGCGCGGCCTCTCGAACTTGACGATGACGCCCTTGGCATGCCATGGAGCTGTGCGCGAGACTGGCAGATGGCGCTCGAGGACGCGGGCGCAGGGGCAGAGTCGGTGGATGAGCGAGATCGGCAGGCTATGTGCACGAGAAATGGTAAGCAAGATCCCATTCCGCGAAGCAAAGTACAACTCACTCACTCATGGTGTCGAATCCAGCCGAACTCCGAACCGGCTCATCCGGGAAAGGCGTCAGCGCATGGGAGATCGAAAAGCGCAACGAAAGCAGCCAGAAACTGAATGCCAGATGAGATCCGCGCATCTAACTTGACGATGACGCCTTCGGTTTGGAACTGGCGGACGGCACTCCAGACTGGTCCTGCGGAAGGGTATGCGATCAGGCGCAGAGTCTGTAGGCGAGCGAGATCAGTAGGGTACGCAAAGGGGAAATGGTAAACAAGACCGCCTTCTCAGAATGAAGCACGCGGCACTCACCGCATTCTCCAGTCCGATTCGAACACATGCACACCGTGAGCAGCGTCATCGAGAGGATAGAACGTGATGTCGAAGGATTCAAGAATGCGAGAGTGTGCAGGGCATGCAACGGACGCTGGGAAACCACATCGCGCTCGATGTCCAGCTGGAGCGCGTGACGCCCGAATCACAGACATGACCCGTACTCAGCACGCCCGGGCATCGCAGAGCGCCCACAATGGTGCCATTCTGGTGCACGCGCTAACAGCGGAGAGTGGGCGCCACGAGCGAAGACGCATCCCGCCTCCACATACTTGACGATGACGCCCTTGAGATGTCTAGCTCAAGGTGCTCAGGCGGACAGCAATGCGACGGCACAGCGGATGTATGGATTTCGAAAGTGCCGCGCAAGAGGGGACTGGCAGAGCGGGAATACGAGGTGAGTACCACATTATCCCCGTGCGCAAAGGCCTCCTCCCCCAATCTTTACTTCTAACTCCATGACGTGCCCTGCGAGCGCGTGCGAACATACGCCCAGTGTCGCCACCGCTCACCACGACGATGAGCACTTCATCTTCGGAGTGTGACTGCTGCTCGCCGCGGGGCCTGAAAGCCACATGTCCGGGCAACGAAAATTTGTTTTTCGAGCTCCTGGTCTGTCCACCTTCCCCTCGGTTCATTTCGATGAAAGAGACTGACCGCGTCACATAGCGAGTCAGTGCACGCGCTGGGCTACGCCCAGCGCTCGGATCAGTGTGAACGGAAGTCCATTCGCATTGCCAACGAATATCTTCCGTCTACCACGTCCAACTGCCGCAAGCCTCGGGAGCCTGGACCTCAAAACTCCGAGGCGACAAACGCCTTCCACGAAGACATCAAGTCAATAACTGAAACGTCGTCAAAACCGCGCGCTCGGAACACTCACCAGCATCAAGCATGCGCGGGGCTGCGCCCCACGCCTGTGCCGTTGCTGACAGCGCGTGAACTTTTGCGGAATACAAACATTTGCTCTAATGATAGCGGTCCCCGCTCGCCGCGGGGCCTCTGGGCCCGATTTTTGAAACCAAAATAACTGTTATTGGCGACCTCAAGGTGAGCTCCAATTCACCTCGGCTAATAATGAAAAAGAACTCACGAGAATGACACCACAGATCACACTGGGCTCCACCCAGAGCTCGCGCGACTGTAAATGTTGACGTTGACGGACATCGACTCCGACTATTTGGCCTAATGACGGTGCTCGCTGCTCGCCGTGGGGAATCTGGCGTCGAATTTTGGGCCGAAAAAAGCTGCTTGTTGCGAGCTTCTTGTGAGTTTCAGTTTCTCTCAGCTAATTACCACGACAAACTCACCAGAACAGCATCATAATGGTGCTAGGCTGCGTCAATCTTCGCATGTGCCGTCCCTGCTCGGGGTATCAACGGACACCTGTTGAATCGGACCTCGAAAGGTCATCTCTCCAGCCCGAGAACTCGCTCCCTGTAGGGGCCTGGACTGCGTCTAACAATGCCCCGCACCCATGCACAACGACGTGAAACCGCCGATGACTGGCATCGAACTGGGTGAGCCCCATACGGCTGCCACTTATGAATCACCAGAGTCTGAGCCGGACTTCGTCGATCGCACGCTCCACAACGACATCGTCACCACTGCGATCCAGAACGGCTACGAGGCAGGTCTGATGGCTGGGCGAAAGTCAGGTTTCGCGAGGGCGTGAGGGGTTGGTGGGAAGCACGAAGGCAGGACGGAGCGCGCGTCATGAGGAGGGTCCGAGCGAGTGCACTAAGCAGGGTAGCCTTGAGGTAAGCACCCCCGCATCACTCGCCATGTCAATCGATGAGATCAACACTGACTTCCTCATGCACATATGCAAAGAGGCAGAGTATGGGGTCTGGGAGGAAGGACTAGAAGCAGGGATAACGATGGGGAGGAAAGAAGGCAGAAATGACACATACCGGGAGAGATACAAAGCCGCGAAACGCGAGGCGAGTACCGCAACCAGCGCCCCAGATGAAGCTCCTGCAATCGACACATTCCCGCATCTCATGATGTCTTCGACACCCCGCACCAACTCGACACCCCCTATTCCATGCCTCGCACCACAGAGCTATTGCTTGCTCCTGGACTGTAACACCCTCGGCCTGCACCCATTGTCCCGATACCGTGCAGAGTCTCTGACCGTGCACGGGACAGCACACCGGTTGACCACGCATTGGTCCGAGATGGCCTTCGTCCTCATGCTACCCTGCGGAGGCCAGCCCCGCCACCGGTGTTTGGTATACCAAAGCGAAAGGCTCGCAAAGCTGCCCGTCGCTCCAGGATTGATTACTTACTTTCATGTATTGAACTGGTCACCCCGCTGGCACTATGCGGGGGTCACCGGCAAGGCAACAGGGGTGAGCTCTTACTTGGAGGAATGCTCAATGTTTACATCATAAGTGAGAAGGGAGTTCCTTTCGGCGATGCGTGAATTAAAAATACATGTGGTAACCAAATTTCGTAATTCGAGCCAGGCTCCCCCACAGGTTCCGTGCACCCTTCAATCCTCTCCTGTCAACGGAGACTGCAGATAGTCCCATTCTACATCTGCAAGGCTTCGCAGCTCCTCCACCTGGTTGATCGTGATTGTGCAATGCTTGATGACGAGAGTGAGCCGTGTCCCAAATGCCGCATAGCGATGGGACAGGGATTGCTTGAGAATGTAGCCAATGGCATAGGAAGGACGAGAAACCTCATATATGGACCACGGACTATCCCGAGGCCTGGGGTAACTTGTATTAAAATCGACTTCCATGAACTCGATACGTAATAGATTTCTGAAGAGGTGCGGGAACGAGTCTGGCATTGGGACCTCGTCGACTTCATCTGAGTCCAGGATTGTGATCGGCTGGACTTCATCTTCCTCCGGAGGAGGGGGCATAAAGGAGCGGGGTGCGGCTAAAGCCATACAGAGCATACGGCCACTGTCGCCCTTCACCGCGATGGTTTCAATGCCGGTGTAGGCATGGAAACCAGAGAGCCAGTCGCGAAAAGTGATCTTCTCGATGATGTAATTGTCCCAGTGTTCCAAACCGTGGTCCTCTCCAAAGTCCAGAACAAGATGCCGTATCTGACGTTTGGTCTCTATGCTTGGGACATGATTGAGGTCCTCTATCATGGGGCGCCTCTCTGGAGGTCTCTCATCGTCATACCCATCGGTATTGGCGTACACGACAACCGAGATGTTCGGGAGATCTGGGTCAAAGGTGGGATGGCCGGTGTGATCGGAGAAGGGAGGATATCCTGATAAGTAGATGTCCCAGGCTAGGTTATAAGAGATAAAACCGATGCGCATGCTCAGGGGATGGGGTGAGATGTGGCTATCAATGAATGTTGTGAGTGGGGCAAATTCGCCGGCCTGAGGGTGATCGCCGAGGATGAGGATATTGCAAGAGGGAGGTACAGTGATGTGCTTGATGACATGCGCCATGTGCAGGAATGATTTGTCCTGACATGTGAATTTTTGTAGAGAACCGAATGTGACCACAGGCACGACGGGAGGAGGGGAGGGGAGAGGAGGGAAGCAGTGGGAGAGAAACAGCATTTGAAGGTTGGACATCTGACCGAGAGCTTCGAGCATCTCTCTAAAAGCGTTGACGCTGGGTGGAGCAACAGGAGGTGCCTCTTCAGATGCTACATAGTCCGATGGATGGTCGAAAATAATCTTGTGGTCAGGATCAATATTTAGCAGATCTGATCGGGTGGATTTATTATTAATGTGGAGATTGGTGAGACCACGTAGAATACTCCCGGACCACACCGGGACGACGCAACGAAGCGTCATCTTACGTAGCAATGGAGCATGATTGTCGAAGAGGTCAGCAGGGAGCATATCGATACCTTGATAGGAGGACCATCTAGGGAGCGCATAAATCACCGATTCAATCATCGGGGCTGGATGGGCCATGGATGGCCAGAGGTTTTGCATGCTGCTGACAAAAAAGTTTTGGAGGAAAAGGTCGCGGATGCGATGGATTGTTCTGGAGAGCAGCTCGACAGTATCCAAGGTAGGGGGGTTCCATCTGGTGTAGGTGATAGAATAAGAGAGGGGCAGAGACCGGGACCGGATGACCATTGCGTTTTGCAATGGCGTACAGAGTCCGTCACTGATGGTAGTCCAGAGGCTTGGATCCTCGAGTGCCCTGGATCTCAAAGTGCGGCAGACATGGGTGACATTGACCCACCCTAGGTCTTTGGGACCCGGCCGCTGGTTGGCAGCGAGAAAATGGACTATGCGCGTGCACACTTCGGTGGGGATGCAGATCAGGGGTGATAATCTGTTTCGCCGGGCACGAGCATCGAGGGTGAGGAGGAGTAGCTGGTTTAGCTCCTCGTCAATGGCAGCTCGCTGCTGTTCTATATCAACTGGGTCAGGGTGTACAGGAATCCTGGAAGGGGATGCGAGTAGTCAGTAATCCAAACATTGATGGATGAAAGATCCCGCCGGACTTGCCTCAAGATCTGGAAACTTGATCCGGTCGACATGATGTATTTTCGGGTGACGGATACAGCAACAATAAGTAAGGGTAGTCGTCGAGGCAGAGAAAAACTAACAAACGTGGACTATGGATGAGCAGTTTATAAACAGCTGGCCAGGGTGACAGGTGTGTGGCGTTATGACTACATTTGACCGGATTGACAGTTGCATGATGCGGCGGTGCATGAGAAGACCCCATATAATTGGTATGGACTGGTATACAACCGGGGTCAATTTTTTTAAAGCCCGTGTCCGGACAGCCCAGTCGGAAGGCCCCGAATCCGTGCCGATAAAGCTTTGGTTCCAGCCTGATGTTGTACAATTTCGTCGGGATTGTGTACCTGATCCGCTGAAATTCAGATTTTCTCCCAATTTTTTCTCCTTGGCGGGAACCCTGCAGGCCCCCATGTCCGGACAGTAACCCAGCTTCCGGCAAGCTTGGGCCAATTTGTCTTCACTCTAACCTAGCTGATGTGGAGCACGCGCGGCTATAGCTTAACCTTACAAGACATCGACAGTGTTGGGGGTCTCTGGCAAATCCGCTGCATCGTCGTGGGCTCGGTTAGAAAGGATGTCGCACTGGATATCTAGACAGAGCCAATGCGAAGGTCCCATGGTGGGCATCATCATGTACCCGCTGAGAGATATCGAGATGGTGGTTCTTTCCGCCACGCCTTTTCAGTTTCATTCTCTCTAAATTGCAAGGTTAGGGTCGTGTATGGACCAGGTGCGCTCTGTGGAAGTGGACATGATACGCTCGCATATACATGGGAATACCTGGGTATCATAATCTGAGAAGACAGCACTATATCGAGGGAATGAGGCCGGAGTATGAACACGGTTTTACTCAGTACCCCCGCCAACCCATTGTGTCCCATTGACCTACCGCGAACCTAACTTTGTCTCACCTTCGTGTCCCCATTGGAAATTTCTTACAATTTCCTAGTTCCTATTCTAAGATCCATACTTCCATACTGATATTCAATCGTTGGCGCTTAGCTGAACTCAGCACCAAAGCTATCATACATTTGACGAGCCTTCGCTTGCGTTTCTCTCACCCTGGGCATCCGGAGGGATGGTATATGAGGCACTCAATAACTCTAATTGAGCTGCCCGAGATTCCAAGTCCCGCAACTCCCGGAGCAGGGACTCTCTCCGATCCGTTATCCACCTGATATGAGCTAGATAGCAAATGAATATGGTTCCGAAAAAAGTGAGAAAGAACCATACCACGAAGTGCACCTTTGATCCAGATAATCCGGGATTTCTCATCGACCGGTGCTCTCGGAGGCGGGGGTAGGAATTCGCTATCGGGAAGATCCTACGAAGAACATCAGCGAGATGTCTCTCAAATCTTCACCTGGCTCAACTCACCTGGCCGAGGGCCGCCAACACCGATGCAGAATGTGGAACCGGGGTGCGTAAGCCATCCTCCATTTCAACATCCTGAGACGTCGGAACCTGCTCTTGAGAGGGCGGCACATCTCCGACATTGGACTCCGCATTGGCCAGGTCGGCAAGGGGCGTCCGTCAGTATGCCCTGGCATTCCCCTGTCAGTTAACTCGGTGCGGACTGGAGGTAATGAATCGATGGTGCCATCTGTTTTACTACAATATGGTCAAACGTCAAATGTCACACCGAAAACCTGATCTACATATGGTAAATTGTCCTGGCTCCCCTCCACTTCGGAGAACTGATCACCCAACTCCATCATCAGGTTCTGAAGATTGTCAGTTGCCTCTCGCTGATGTCCAATGTGATCCCACGTACCATGCCTTCCTTCAACTGCCAGTCTGACTCCTGACTAAGCGGTGGCACACTGCTCAGCGCTGCATCCTGGCCACTCATGTCTCCGGCCACATTCTTCTCACCAACAAGCTCTCATCTGGAAAAACCGGAAGTGCTACAGTGGGCTATCACAGGCTACAGTAGTGATCAGGGTCCTACGATAGCAACATATAGCTCTTGTAGCTCCCGTAGTACTCGTAGGACCCCCCCTTACTACCGTGGCTCTGGTAGTGACTCGTAGTGGCCTGTAGTAGCAATATATCTACAGTAGTAAACTATAGTTGAGATAAGTCTACATAAGTCAGACATTATTAGTGCTGCTTCTACAGGATCTACAGCTGTCTACTATAGATAGAAAAAAATAATCACTACTATCAAACAAAGTGTTATGCTTTTTAGAACTTCAGTACGCAGATAGGTGCAAAAGCAAATGTGATTTTTGATATTAGCAACAGACAACTAATCTAGTCTAAAGGGTCCAAAAGGTGTGCGATTGATCTACGCTAGGCTACTGGCCCTGCAGCACGGCTTTTCGCTGCCCTCCTAGCCTGCGCGGCAGCTTCCATCTTTGCAAAATCTAACTTGGGCTCTTGTTCTTCCCTGCGGTAGTCTGTGGCAAGGTGACTATTACCGGAGTCAATTCTGAGACAGAAAGACAATTTAGCAAGCTGATAATTTGAGTAAATAAAACATACAGAATCTTGTTGTGCAGATCCTCTAGCCAATCTTGCAACCAAGTAGAACAGTTCTGTTCAAGCTGTTGTAGTAGACGTAAGTAGACCTTGTAACTGAAGAAAAAGTATGTTAGCAACAGATAAGGTTGTATAACATTAAACTATACCGACCGTCGTGCGTAAGTCTCATCTGTAAACGAGATATCCTTATGGTGACCCTCCTTGTATTCTGCCACGCAATTCTCAACCTAAAATAAAGAACTACCCTTAGCTTTGATCCAAAGTCTAAAGCACGACTTACACATGTGATTACCAGAGCGCACAAAGAAAGTGAGAGGTCATTGAACCATTTTGATGTCTTAGATCGAATTGCGTCACCCTTACTGGTGAACCATTGATTTATGATGATTTGCTTGACGGGTTCTAATCCCATGATCAACTCGTCGTTGTATGTTTTTTCCTTGAAGACGTGTCAACTGCGACAAGGGTAAGAACAAGATATGACTTACCGTCAGGTCCACCTCTCCAAAAGTAAATACAGGATAGCTGCTAGTCGTTCCTAGCAACCATTCAACCCGATTTCTAACCGTCTTTTCGTCCTTGTCTAGACGAAGTTGA
Source organism: Hericium rajendrae (assembly GCA_033439255.1). Taxonomy (NCBI): domain Eukaryota; kingdom Fungi; phylum Basidiomycota; class Agaricomycetes; order Russulales; family Hericiaceae; genus Hericium; species Hericium rajendrae. The sequence goes on from CM065891.1 coordinate 65,406, forward strand.
TTAAGGCCATAAAACTTGTTGCAAACATCCCTAGCGTGTGTCTTGATTTGACCGCGCACTTGTGTAGCACCGGTGTATACCTAAAACAACACTTCAAACAAAAAACGTTATTCAAGATTGACTTTTACTCACAAAATCAAGAACCACGTCAACTTCTAGCTGAGCCTCCTCCTCTAACTTCCTAAGCTCTTTGAGTTGATCAACCTTAGCCTGAAGGGTGCGCTTGTTCTCCTTTCCAGCCTGCACAACCATTCTCCAACTCAGATTATATCTATCGTCAACTGTGGGGAAACCATTTTCAGTGCTGATTGCAATCCGGAGCAGATGGCGTGCTTCAACTGCGAGCGCTTTCGTTGTTGCGCCGAAGTCTCTAGTGATCTTCTCCATCGTCCATGCTCCTTTGGCCTTGGGAAGATCCTCTCCCTCTAAAGGTGTAGAAGAACTCTTCTTCGAAGTCCTAAGACAAATATTAGCGACATCTCACAGACGTAGATAAGCCTTACTTCTCTTTACGTCCTGAACTGTCCTTCACAGAGACAGGCTTTGATACGAGAAGACAAAGAACTTTGTTAGACGCTTGTCGATCAGAAATTGACTGTTATAGACGTACCTTTACGCCCGAGAAGCCTGATAGCGGACGTTTAACTGCGACCTTGTCTTTGCCTTTGCTTTTTTGCTCCTTTTGTGCCTCCTTCTCCTCCTCTGAGCTCTCATCGTCATCATCATCAGAGGAGCAATCAGATTTCTTGTTCTTGTTCTTGTTATTGTCACTGTGGTCTTCGTCGTCAGAGGTGTCGGAGGTAGGTTGTCCTTTGCCTTCGTGTTGCAAGCTCAGTCTCGAAGCAGTCAGAAGAGAAAACACGAACCGTGAGCAGCAAAGCTACTTGCAATCGCCATCTCCTCATCGTCGTCCTCAATCTCCATCGGCTTGTCTGAATGGCTATCCCTTACGACACCCTCTTCCTCTTCACTCTCGTCCTCGCTGGCATGCTTTTTGGAGCCCTCGTCCTCGTCCTCTGGTGTCTCTTCACGCTGTTCCGTAGTCAACATGGCCAAGGTACGACGTGAGCTTTCTAAAAGACAAATCTGATGTTAACTATTCTCTACAGCTAGAAATGAGATAGTTTACCCGCTTGAAGTTCTTTCAGCTTTGCCCTTTCAGACTTCAGGTTCTTGGTCGAGCTCTTCGTCTTCTTACGTGGAGACGGACTGAGGACGCTATCGTCATCCATGTCAGAGGTGGGATCCTTGCGCTTGTCTCTCTTTGGAGGTACTGATTGGGAGACAGGACGTGGTTTGGGCTTCGATAACGTCGCTGGCGTCTTGGGCGTGGTAGAATTCTTCTGTATATATTATATAGTGAGTACCTTGGCTTAGATAGAAAGAGAGACTCACCTTTTCCTTAGCAGCAGGCGGGGTCTTGTTGCTGGCCCGGTCAGCGACCTTCTTGTTCTTGACTTTTCTCTTTGGCTTTTCTGTCTGGAGGACGTCGTTGTCGGAGTCGTTGTTTTTGCCAGACCTGGTATGCACCATATTAGTTTAGAAGATGGGGAGGGATCAGAGAGAGAGGTGGGACTACGGAAGTGCTGACGCAAGAGGCAGAGAGCTGACGACGCACCGTCGTACAAGCGAGGGCTGGACCTCTCGCTTATTAGGTTCTCACCCTACCCTACCTACGCCTTCCTATCTCGTAGTCAAAACGACTGATATTGTGTGCTCTACTAGCTGCTAGAAAGGTGCAGTAAACTATTTAACAGTCCAATTGTTACGATTGTCTACCCACGTGTTCATAGCAGAATCATTTGAGAACACAAAGGATGCTCTCTCCCCTTCAAAATGCAAGTTGAAGTGTGTGATTCCGTCAGACGGAAAAGCAATGAGATCACCACTCCTCAAAGCTACAACGATACCTGGCTCATAAAGCACCAGTTCACCTCCTGTGTAGTTGCCGAGAGGAACAACAACACAAAATTCTTTGTCCTTGCCGTCGCGGTGGCCTAGAGATGTAATGTTAAGATTGAGGACAAGACCAATGAAAGGCTGCACGGGAACGTGAGCGTGAGCAGGCAGAAGTTCTGCATCTATGCAATGAAGTTCAAATTCTTGCGGTAGGCACTCTTTGATCTAAGAACGCAGTTAGTAGGATGCTTGATTAAACAAATAGAGCAGATGCTTACTTACCGTATCTCCAATCCAATCAAACAGATCACCGAAAACATCCTCCACAATGCTTAAGAGATCAGAGTGTACTACAATATCCCTTGACGGATAGGGTGTAAACTGGCTGTTATTTGTTCTAGAAGCGTCCTCGACGCGCAGACGAAAGGGAGATACGTCTACCGGAGCACCGTCTCCCTTAAACAAGCCTCAGTTCCAGTTACTAACATAGGAAAGAAGGTGTGTGCACACCTTGGTAGCGTGCCGGTTGTACCAACTAAAATGATAGCTCTCATAGGAGAACTCAGCACCTTCCTCTCGTGATTTGCGATGAAACAAGTCATCTCCAAAACAGAGCTTCATATTGGAATAAAGGTTGTCTCGGATGGAATCTGGAAGACCAGTAGAGATAAAGGCAAGAAGCTTTGCCTCTGCATTTTCCAGACGCAGATTATCCCTGAAAGAAAAAGTCTTAAGACGTAAACCTTGCGCGAAAAAAAGCACAAGCTCGTACTGGACAAGGTCAGCTGAAAAGCTGACATATTGCGTCTCATCCTGTCGAATACCCTCTGAGCTATAGAGGCTGTCCAATTGTGCTTGCAGATCTTCCAAAGACGTAGCTGGAGACTCCAAGGCCTGGCTTGCGCAGTTGCGCTGTTTCTCTGTCCAGTGAAAATTCTTCAGGCGGTCTGAGTCTGTAGGTAGGGCAGAATTATGGGGATGATCCTGTCGAAAAGCAGTGGAGATGACAGAAATGTTGCCGAACATTGGCTGAACAGGGAAAGAAACTGGAAAAGGAAGCAGAATTGCAGACGGAGAAGGGCTGGGAGTGGGAAGGCCGTTGAATAAGAGAGTGTTCGTAGCAGGGCGTGACGTGTAGACTAGCCCGAGTTGATTAGCAGCCATTGCTGAATCTATACCTAAGCCTAGCGACGTCGCACAAGGCGCCCAGGCAACAAGGTCCCTGTCTGGCAGAGAAAAGTGACTGATAGTTGAAAAGTCAGCTTAAGCACCTGAACAATTAACTTTGGCACTCACTTAAAAGGTATAATAGAAAAGAACTCGTCTGAAGCTGCGAGGGACGTCCCGATAATTGTAGGAACTTGAGACCATTGGGCGAGATCTGCAGCAGAAAATAAACCTGTTATATCCAAAGGAAGTAGTTTGCGTAGTCGATCTATTGCAGGCACAATTTTTGTACGTATGACCTTGCCAGCAGGATGATCTGCAGGAGGAGGTTGCCTCAGAAGATAGGCAACAAAATATGCTGCGAGTGGGTGTAGCCGGTGAAGTCGATCACAGTGTTCTAGGCCCGCCACTAAAATTAAGACGTAGAGGGATCCTGCATAGGTAAAGGGGCCTGTTAGACCTAAGGTCCAGACGTGAGGGCAAAAGGAACTTACCCCCTGCAGCCAGGGCAGCGTACTTGCTGCCTTTTGATTGCCAATCCATAAATAATGTGTATTTCACGTGCGCTAGCTGCGGGCATGACTCCACTAGTTCGGCGTGCAGACGGGCCCTGGAGATCTTGCGAGTCCGCAGAAGGCTATCTGGCTGTTAGCGAATTAGGAGCAGCCTCATAAAAGACGACGACGTACCTCTCAGTCTTGAGGACAAGGCTTAGATAACTGAACATGGCAGAGAAGCTCAGCCCGACACTGGTACGCACTGTCTGGCAACACTGAGCGACGGCCCGCTGAAAGTCATGTTCAGGCGAAACGGGCCCAGCCAGACTGAGCGACGGGGTCCACGCTTTAACAGCGTCGGCCCACACGTCGAGAACGCTCTGATTACCAGGCACGACGATGCCGGTGGACCTTCCCTCCCACCCACCGAGCAAAGCCAGGTATTGATTCGCGTCCGTGTCCCTCTGGATGGACAGTTCGTCCACCTCCTTCCAGGTTCGCTTGCGATTTCTTGACTTCCTGTTCTTGTTCTTAGGCTTCTTTGCTCCTCGGGGACACGTCTTGGGCCCACCCCCTTCCCCTTCCCCTCCCCCTTCCCCTCCCTTGTCCCTGGATCCTGCTCGTCTGTTGCCCCTCCCCTTTCCCCTATCCTGCTTTTCGCCTGCTCGTGCGGACCCAGGCTCCTCTCCGCAGCACCCAGAGTCCTTTCCCTCACCCTGCTGCTTCTCGCCTGCGTGCGCGGACGGTGACTCCTCTCTGCAGCACCCGCCGTCTGCCTCTGAACGGCTCTTGTCGCCTGAGGTCTGGCTGCGGGTCTTGTACGGATGAGCTCGTTCTGCCGATTTGTGCGTCTGGCGGTCAGGTCCCGGGCCCTTCGACACGTCTTTGTCAGGAGAGGTGCCAGGCAGGGAGATGTCGAAGTCGAGGAGCGGGGTGAGGGGACTGGACGGGCAGCAGGACGTGGGGTCTTCAGTGCCTGCAGGCGGGTCCGGTGACGTCTGACAGAACGTGGCCTCGCTGGCGCTCAGCACAGATCTACCCACCGCAGGATTGCTCGCAGCGGAGGTAGCGCTCGGGAGCTCGACGTTCGATGCGGAGTCACCTAGCAGAGACAAAAGGTTAGCGACGACCGCGTCCGTACCTGCAGGTCGTGCGCCGCTGCCTTGATTGTCTTGCAGACCTTGGAGCACACGAAGGGTCAGAAGAAGAAACTCTTGGGAGACGTCCGGCATCTCAGAGGAGCAGAAAAGAGAGGGAACGCTGGCGGGAAAGAGTGATAACAAACGCCAGACGACGACGGAGACGTTACGGACGCGTTGCGCGCCGCTGCTCGAGGCGCGTCGGCAAGGGCGTGGGACAGTATCCGGGTCCCCCTGAAAGTATCCTTCAAAACAAAAAATGCACCCTCGCTTCAATTTGGCAGCTAACTACGACAGAAAGACCATATATCTATATTAGAGTACCTAGCTGAACCGCACAACGTGCGCAACGTGCAGTCGAAGGACGTAAAAGTGCCTCGGACCGCACCCTCCTCCCCGAGCCGGCACCGTCCCCCGTCGCTCTAACGTTAACGTCCAGCCTTCATCAGTCTTCGTCTTCATCCGTAGCGTCGTGGTTGTCCGCGTACTCCGAGTCATCTGAGCTGTCATCGGAATCGTCAGGAAGCCGGGAGACGGGCGCTGATTTCTTCACTGGAAAGTTGGCCTTGCGGTTTTCAGCCCAGCGTTGGTCTTGAAACGTGGCGTGGTCCAGCAGCAGCTCCTCTAAGAGGAGATGGCGCACGCCCAGAAGATCGCGAGGCATGCTGAATGTCAGTAGGTATTCTGGGGGGACGTGCTTGGAGTTGAGACCGCCGTGCAGGATATGGTAGATGAAGACGAGTACAAATACGCCGCAATCGTACCCGTTGTTTTGCCAGGGACACTGGAAATATACAACATCAGCTAATGATTATTTGGACCACTGCACAACTGCGCACCTCTGCATGCAGTTGCAGCTCCCAGTCCTTCCAATTCAGACGTAAGGGGAGTCCGAGCTTCCGAAGCTGCTTGAAGAACTGTTTCACGAACCATTGCAGGCGCTGCAAATATGACTTGTTAGCCAAATATGCTGCCAACAGTTTGGAAAACGTACCACAATAATACCCCAATGCTTGGTTTTCTCCACTTTCTTGCTGCAGTTGTTCACGTAAGTAGTTTTTAGACTGTCGTATATAGTGATGTGTCGGTTGACAAAGTCAACGACGCCGAGTACCCAGTGGATCTCCTCTGGAATATGGATAGGAAAGAGGACTTGCTTCCAAGGTAGACTGCCTCCTGGTTTAAACAAGTTCTGTAATGCCGTGTTACTACGGTTGAAATATAGAGAGATACGACGCACCTTCAACCCAGGATATGCGAATATGCTCAGCAAATTTGAGGGCGGCGGCGCACATGGTAAGCGAGTCTCCATGAAGCTTGTGCGGACGACAAGGGAATGAGGAAACAACATGCTCCACTTGATCGCAAAGTACGTTAACAGGGTACCACTTAACATTTGACCGGGCCGCAGGCGATCAAGATCCTCTTGAGGGACTGACCCTATCTGGATGCCATCCTTGATATGCTCCTTGATCAGCTAAAAAAAAAGATGAGACAAGATCAGAAGAAGAGAACTGAGCACGTACTTCTTTCAAAGACGATTTCAGCGTCGCATAACCTCTATCTCGCCAGATGAGGATCTCCGAGCGAATACCTCTTAGTACTGCGCTTACACCGAAAACCAATGCTTGGACGCGCGACAAGACTTCTTCAGCACTGTCCTGGAGCTCCACGGGCCACCGGCTGACGTTCCAAGTCGTTCTTGCTCGATCGAAAACGTACTGCCCGCCAGCTACAGCTTGTTCGAAGATGCGACGTTCCTTGAGTACGAATCCCTGGTAAGCACCCTTGTTCTTCACGAGTTGGGCCTTGATACTTGGCAAAAGTCGACGCTGCAGCGTAAGCAGCGCGCCCTCGAAATCGACTGAGTCCCAGATCCACAAAAGTTCGAACTGGGTCAGCCAGGCCTCAACCTGATAAAACCACTGCCGGACGACGGACTCGTTGACAGAGGGTACAGAGAGCACGCGCAGCTTGAGGAGACGATGGACAACAAGCGCCACGGACGGCGCGGGCAGCGTGAACGGGGGCAGCACAGAGGGCGGGAGGACGGAGGCCGGAGTGGTTGAGGACTCAGAGGGTGGCATGATTAATAGCTGCGAGGTGGAGGGCTGCACGTTCGAAGGCAGCGTGGCTGAGGGAGGTGTGGTTGAGGGAGACGTGAACGAGGGCGGCGAGGTCGAGGGCGGTGGGGTCAAGGGCTGTGCATTGAACGGCAGCACGGTAGCCAAAGGCGTGAACGGCCCTGGTGAAGCTGAGGGAACCGTGACGGAGAATGGCGTGGTGGAGGGAGAGGGGGCCGTGAACGAGGGCTGCACATTCGACAGCAGCATGGCTGAAGAAGGCACGAACGAGGGCAGCAGGGTCGAGGAAAGCATGAGGGAGCAGGGTGCGGCAGACGGAGAGGGCGCTGCAGGTGGCTGAGAGAGAGCCACTGGTGATGGGGACTTGCGTTGACGGCGAGCAGCTGCAGCTGCTGCGCGCTGTTCGTCCTGGGCAGATCGGTCGCGCAAAGCCTCCGCGGTTGTCTGCAGGATCACGAGTTGCCGTGATCCCACAGACAGTTGCTGCTGCTTTTTGAGTTGATAACGCCTACACGAACAGCGGTATCGTGAGCTGAGACAAAACGCTACAAAGTCTTACGACGTACCGTTGCTCCAGCAGCTTCTTCCTATCGAGTTTGGCCCTGTTTGCGGGAGTGCGTTTCACACCCTCTCTCGTGTGCGTCGTCGGTTTCCGACCTACTCGTACATCAGAGCGAACGAGTGGGAAAACATAAAAGAGAGCGTGGACGTACCAGGCATCTTGCTAGCGGCTGCGAGCAAGAGTGAGAGGACGACTTCGCCGTTCTGAGTGCCAGGATCCGGCCCGGTTTAACAGCCGATACCCGGGCAGGATTCGCATAGCCATAAATGGCATTCTGGTTTCTGCACGCCAGAAACCAGAATGCCATTTATGGCTATGCGAATCCTGCCATCAACGATGACACATTTTCCAGTCGTCTGCGGGTACCGGTGCGCGCTTTCAAGTCAGGCTCTTCGATAGTGCGTTCACGCAGCAACGGTTTTAAAATAAGGTAAGATACTTCAATGATCTGATTTAGTTGACGTTAAAGTTCTAATTTTGCTGATTGATATAGTCCTTTGATAGAAAACGTGTTCTGACAACTGGCAAGATCTCTTGTCTGTAGCATACGTTATCTACTCATAATCGACCTGGTGAGTAACCGCAGACTGTTTTCTTTGCTACTCATATTTATTAGATTCCTTCTAAGCTGCCTAACGGGTCTCTTGGACGTATAAAACGACTCGTTGAATAGCGTGAGAAAGTATCCGGGTCCCCCTGAATCTTTCGAGCAGGGCTACTGGTGCGTTTTCTTCTGATTTTGTGGGGTAAGTGAGGCGACCTTATATACTCACGTTGTCTCCATTGTTCTTAGTTGTAATCATGACTCGGTCACACAAACGTCCGCGCATTTCAGACGGAACGAGCGCCGCCGCCAGTGATCCAGACTTGTCCTGTCTGTGTTGCGGCAAGGGTTTTCAGACGCAAAAGGGTGTAATATGCCATATGCGTGCTGCAACATCATGCAAGGCTTACTGCATGGGCAAGAGGAGGGACGTGGCGTTCGAAGAACGACCAGACGAAGACTTGGAAATGCAATGGTCGCGCCAACTGCTTCGAGATGATTGGGACGTTCCCCCAGTGCAGAGGATGCCTGAGCAGCAGAATAGGGAGACCAATGAGGAAGAAGATCCTTTTGTAGTTCTGGAGGCTTTTAACGAGGAGTTCTTTCAGTTTCTCCCCCTTCGTCAGCCTGCAGACAATACCAACGTTGACGTCGACGACCCTTCACAGCAAGCATCTTCTTCCGCCTCTGCACGACGTGTCACAGCATTGTTCCTAGATGACGATGAAGATGATCGAGAGGAGATTGTTGACGGTACTGCAGGAGAGACGTACGGCCAGGACGACAACGTGCACCAGCGTTGGACGAAACACTTTCAGTCCAAGCAAGATCAGTTTACGCCCCAACAGAGTTCGCAACCATGGACTCCTTTTGAAAGTGAAACGGACTGGAAGTTTGCAAAATGGGCTATAAAGGAGGGGATTGGACATAACTCGCTGGACCGTCTTTTGGAAACTCCAGGGGTGCGTATTTTTGTTTAACTTAAGGATCCTTTCTTTACTATTTAAAATCTAGGTTGTTGAGAAGTTAGGACTAAGTTACAAGAACGTGCGAGAAATGCTACAGCAAGTTGATGCCCTTCCAGCACGCGTCGAGTGGAAGACAGATTCTCTGTGCTTTCCTGACCGTCCAGACGAGCATCATTTTGTACAATATAGAGATCCTCTAGAGGCCATTCAAGCCCTGCTAGGAAATCCAGCTCACGCAGAACATATACGGTACAGACCTTCGAAGATATTCTCCACGTCGGGCATTACTGGCAAACGGCAGAGGAATTATCAGGAGATGTGGACAGGAAAATGGTGGAACGGCGTTCAGGTAAGAAGCTGGGTACTTTACATGTTTCTAAAGCTAAATATACAGTTCAGAAAGCTATTCCTAAGGGACACTGCGTCGCTCCTGTTATTATTGCGACAGATAAAACACATCTCACTCAGTTCTCAGGCAACAAGTCCTCCTATCCTGTGTACCTTACGTTAGGCAATATTCCCAGGTCTATTTGACGTCGTCCCAGTCAGCACGCCTGCATCCTCGTAGGGTATCTTTCTGTGGCCAAGATCATGAAGAAAGGACTTACGAAAGCAGAACGCAAGTCACGAGCTCACACAATCTTCCACGACTCCATGCGTTTAATTCTTGAGCCTTTGAAGGCTGCTGGGACTAATGGCTTGAGGGTCGTTGGAGGAGACGGAAAAATACGCGTGGTTCACCCTATTCTCGCTGCCTACGTCGCGGACTATCCAGAACAATGTCTCGTAACCTGTACCAAGTCTGGTGAATGTCCAAAATGTCTTCGAAATGCATCAGACTTGCAGGAAGGGACCCTAGGCCAGCCAAGAACACACGAAGCAACTCTGAAGATCATTGAAGACGGTAAAGCTCAGTCAAAATCAAGATCTGCATTCAGTAGCTTCTGTATGGAGCGCGGCCTTAGTGGAATTGAGGAGCCCTTCTGGAAAGGGTTTCCATTCACTGACATCTACCGTGCCATCACACCAGACATTCTTCATCAACTGTATCAAGGTGTTTTCAAGCATATTGTGGAATGGTGCGGGCGCATGCTCACAGACCTAGAGCTAGACGAGAGGATACGACGTCTTCCCCCTTCCTTTGGCGTACGCCATTTCAAGAATGGATTTTCTTCACTGTCTCAGATCTCTGGAAGCGAGCGCAAAAATATGGCAAGGATCTTACTGGGCTGTCTAGCAGATCGCATACCCGCCGCTGCCACAGTAGCTCTGCGATCACTCCTGGATTTTATTTATATAGCTCAGTATCCCACCCACGACGAAGATACTCTGGGTTATATGGAGACAGCTCTGAAGGATTTTTTTGACAGTCGCACCATCTTCCAACAGCTGGGCATACGAGATCACTTCAACATTCCCAAATTTCATTCTCTCCTTCACTACGTGGAATCTATACGTCTCTACGGCACAACAGACAACTATAATACGGAGATGTTCGAACGCCTCCATATCGACTTTGCCAAGCAAGCCTGGCGCGCCTCTAATCATCGGGATGAACGTCCTCAGATGGCAAAATGGCTGACGCGTCAGGAGAAAGTAGTCATGTTTGAAGCCTACATTGATCGTGACAAAAATCATCCTGAAGATGCAAAGTCTCTGTCCCAGCCTAGTACACCAGGCATCCACATTGCTAAAAAGCCACCTAGAGGCAACGTCAGCATCTCCTCCATTGAAAATGATCACGACGCACCTGGTTTCACCCACGCAATCAGGAGGAATACATCAACGACATGCTACCTAATGCCAAGAGATCTAAAGGAAGATCAAAACAACAAGAACTGGAGGACGGTCAGCTTTCGTTCAACAGAGTAGCAGTATTTGACAACTTCAAGTTTCGCCGATCAGAATTGGGTCACACCGACGTCATGATTGCTGAGAATCATGATCAAGAGGTAGTTAAGGCTCAACCCTCTTCTGAAAAACGGGCAGCAAGATTCGACACGGTTATCGTTTTAAGCTCATCTCTAGCAGAATCCACTGGTGTCCGCGGTAAGTGTTCATCAAGCCTAGCTTTTGTGATGTCTGAAAGCATGTCTAGGTACCCGAGTTGCTCGCGTTAAAGTTATCTTCAAGCTTCCTCCAAAAGTCAACTTATTTACCCCCGCATGGACGTCTGAACCTTTAGCGTACGTGGAGTGGTACACTATCTTCAAGTCTGCAGCAAATTCCAAGCACATGATGTACTCCGTAGAGGTTCCAAAGAAGCGTGAGGGAAAGGTTATTCCATTGACAGAAATTAGACAGTCCTGCCAGCTTATTCCGTACTTTGGAAAGGAGAACGTCAACGAAAGTTGGACTTCGGACAGAGTTTTAGATCAGGCAAAGTTGTTTTACGTTAATAATTGGGCCAGTATGTACGCGTATCAGACCATATGGTAAATTAAAACAAGTGTATGTGATTTGAAGGATTTTTTGAGAGATTTTAAGTCTCAGGATAGATTCAAAGTTTTCGTAAAAACAGAGTAACTACAGGATACTACCGTTGAATCAGACTGACTACGGGAGGTGATTATGATCATCTGGTATGTAATAGAAGAGCTATAATAATCAGCGGAAAGCTCCGGTACTTGGCATCAGAGCTTCTATAGACACATCAATGCTTCTATAGGTACATCAGTGCTTCTATAGACACATCATCCCATTTATGGAAAGTTCAGTTTTTCCAGATGCCTGTGTCATGCGCCAAAGCTTGAAATCCTCGATGTGTGTTGATAGGCATCACCGCAAGGATTGTACGATTTATTCAACAATCGTCAGAAAGACACAAAGACCTATGTAATATGCGGCATACCCATATTACTTCCGGAGCTCACGACCAGAGTTGAGCAAAGGACGGTAGGCTGCAGGACGTGAGGACGAGGGGCAGAAGGGGAGATGGAAGCTGTGATAATGCGGAACCTCTCTTAACACCGCGTGTAACGGGCATGCACAAGGTAGGTCCGATCGGATTAGGGGCGTGGGGTTCCGGTCCGAAAATGACAACACAAACACGAATGATCCAGACCCACCGGACTACGCAACATCAGTCATCTGATCAATGGTGGCTTGAAACAAAATTTCAAACCTCTTGCGGTCCACGCCTGCGATGACGTAACACATGACAATCACTGCATGGGTGACACGTTGGCAGTCCAATTGTGCATCTTGATCCCCTTCTGCGTCACTCTCTCTCTCTCAGACTTTCATTCTTTCTTACCTCTGGCTGCTATGGACAGTGTCAACGTTCTGAATGCCAGCTACTTGATCTTGTCGGTGCGTGTTGGGCTCGCACTTCATGCTGCTAGCAGAGCACCTGTTCGGTTGTCAGAGCATGCACGGCATGCCTGGCAGACAGAATTCACAAAAGAAATGGTATGCTCTTTTCAATTCACTGGTCTCCACGTTGCTAAACTATGTTCAGGTCTCAGCAAAGAGGATCAGGGAGTCGGCCATGGAGGCAGGTGTCAGGGAAATGATGATGCTGACCCCCGGGTATATGCGCCACACAGCCCGCTACCTCAACTTCTTGCAGAGCCAGACGGACCCGGAAGGCTTATTCGATCTACGCCAGCTCGCAAGCTTTCTTGATCCTCAGGATCGCGATTTGAACGTCAAGGCGCAAAATATGGATTTGGGCCTGCGCTGGTGGGAGAACCGTAAGCTCGCTATTGTAATCTGCAAGGATGTAGCCTGACATTGTCCCTGATAGCGGAATTACTTGTCCCTGCACATGATGCCGTCCGCTATTCGACTCCGGACTCCCTCGTCGATTGGTTTGTCAATTCGTGGTGCAGCAATGGGGATGAGACAAATCAGGGAATGACTCCCCCCACCAGACCAGCCTGTGACGCTCCAGCAATGCAGTCATTGTCCGACCTGGGTATGCTCCCTGCCCGCATGTATCTCTTACAGTTTCCCCATATAATCAGTCTACTGACGATGTGCTTGTTCAGGCGAAGAGAGCGAGGAAACCGAGGAAAGCCAGTCAGGCCTCCCCCCCGGTGCCAAGATTGGCCCTCCTTGGTCACGCATGGTTCACAAGCTGCCCTATCATTCATTGGCCAGTTCCACGGAAAGTCAGGTTCTGCATCCCGATGTTGTTCCCGCATCACAATCTGCATCGACATTCGCATCTAGGGCGGTCGCGGTGGGTCGTTCAATGCAGCGGTCTGGTCTTCGGCCACGCGAAGTACTCCGAAAACCGTCTCCGCCGCCCAAATTTGGCCTGTATAATCGGCGGCGCCAGCCCAGTAAGAAATCTTGGTACAACCCGTACCTAACCGAGATTCCTTTTGTGGGTGGATCTCCTTGTCCGATGATCCCCCCTCCTGACAGTTGAGTTCTGGATAGCCATTTCGATGCAATGGCTGCGTGAAACACGGTGACCACTGTGCCACCCAAGAGGGCCATCCAAATATCTGTATCAGTTGTGACATCCGTCGGGAGCGTTGCAGCCACAACACACCTCAGAATCGTAGGGCCCGGAATGCAGCACAACACCGGGGGAGGCATTCAGGATCCATATCCAAATCACAGCATCCGGCTGCCTCCCGCTCCTCGAGCGTTGCCGGCCCATCCCGTCCCAGGAAGCCTGCGGCTAACAAGGTCATTGTCGGTATGTGTGTACATATCATTCCCCTTCCTTCTAACATTGCTTGTAGAGATCCTGAAAGAACCCACACAAGGGCGCATTCAGGCCGCCAAACCCCCGTCAGAGGTTGATCTGCAAGCACTACTTGCGGAGATGTCTCGGGCGAGTTCAGCAGACCTGGAATTTGTGTGACGGTTTGTAGAGGGGGAGGCGCACCAGCAACTGCAGTGAGATGTACCCAAGGACAGCAAAAAAGGGAAGTCATGCTGCAACTAAACGTACACACAGTAGGACCGGGACTGGCTTGAGATACTGTGTTGTTCCTGATTCAATCCGACCTTCCGTGAGGCGTGCTCCATTTTTGGTCCAGCCATCTGCCTGAGAATAATATTACTTGTACAGTCATTCTTTTGTGATGTTTTTAATGCACATTCTTCATCTCCGGGTTTGATACCACAAATCAAAAAGGCATGAACATTGTTGAAGTACTATTGTGCCAATGCCTCTGCAAATGCACTCTCTGCCTGATTGGCCATGCTAATCCAGAGTGCCATCTGTCTGGAGGCATAGCTTTGGTGCCCTGGATCTGTGTTGTTGGCCTTCCATTTTCCCCACCGTTCTGCCCTCTTGGTGAAGTAATTGATCGTTCGTGCCATCTCCCTTGGAAGGGCTTCCCGCTCCGCACGCCATTGCTTCATCTGGGCCCGAGACCGTAGCCAGTGAACACGATAAACTACAATTCTCCATCAGTGACAGGGATCATGTTGAATGCAGCAGACCGGACCCACATTCCATTGTCCATTTACTGTCATTCTCGCCTTTCCGTCCCAGTCTCCAGAACCATGAAAGAGGTTCATTACGAGATCCCTGCATGCTTGAGTCAATGACAAATGTCTGCGCCCGTAAGTCCGACCGGTGCAAGACCTTATAAGTCTTCAATGTGTCAGAATCTGCAAGCCCAAGGCTGTTTAGAGCACATCGTGCTCGGTTGTAGACACGGCACTGCTGTTGGACAACCTTGTCCATAGTCTCAATATCTGCCCAAGCCCTTGTCCGCTTTTGTTGTGATCCGCGGGCCGCCCGCACCTTCGTCCGGAACTGGAATGCCTTCTCGCTGAGAGCTATACGGAGCTGACTAAGCGCATCGTTCATTTGCCCGATCCGAAGGTCAATTTCCTGTTCCAACACGCCGTGAAGTCCATGAGTAGTGGCCAGTGCCTTTCCCACAGTGGAGGGCAATGGAAGGGCAATGCGCTCTGGCGGAATTGCTGCATCGTCGTCGATGAGAGGTCTCGAATATTCAGTGCGGACGTCCTCCCATAGTTCATCGTATTCGGCGCCGTCATCGATCATCCGTCCGATAGTGAATCCGGGGATCCAATCCTCGCCTTCGGACATGTAAGGCAGACTCCGCCGTTCAAACTGATCAATTTGGGTCTGCAGCCGTCGTCGTCGTTCTGCGATGGTGTTCTGCTGGTTTAATGTAGCAGTTTTACCAACGCTTCGGACGTATGCTGCCAGCTGTAGCCTAGCATGACCATTGGCTCTGTCAGAATAAAGGAATGGTAAATCGGACAACGCACTGAGCCTCTTCTATCTTGAGTCCCGAGTGAATCCATGCAGCGCAACCACGAAGCCTGTCAGACTCCACTGCAGCCACAAGTCGGTTTTCCATTTCCGCTTTTCCTGGTACTGTCTATGACATTAGCAATTGTTCTCCAGGCTGAGGATGGCTGGGAGCATACGTCCGTCGATCTGCAGATCATATACGTCCATTGCTTTTATATCCCGTAAGTGGTTCTTCTGTGCAGTCTCTTCTATCTTCTTCCATCCATCATGGACGTCGTCAGGCACTGTGTGATCAAAATCTGCGAATGCTGTCTCAGCAATCTCGAGACCTGTTGCTGACTTCTTCCACTTCTTGCACAATGACTTCACTGCTCCCGACTTTCAGTACTGGTCAGGGAGCTCATACAATGATCGAAACATGCATACCGCTGTGTACAAGCTTCTTCCAATTTGAGTCATTCATGTGATCATCCAAAATCTCCCTCCTGTGAGAGATAGACATCCCTCTCGTACTTCGTGAGATCTCGTTCAAAGGAGCCCACAATGTCTCCAATATCTCCCCATCCACCTGGCGTGTGCCCGGAATGAACGTTGGTGAAAACCGAGCGAGGCATTCTTGCCGGTGACCGTGGATGTGGAAAAGACCAATACCGGATATAATTTCCATGTCCGGAGGTAGTTCCAAAAATTCGCTCCGGTCCACACGTGAGTAGAAATTGACAAACCACTGGCAAGCGATGTCATACAAGAGTCTCGCTGTAGTCAGACCTTGCGACTTGTACCCCAACCCTTGGCAGACGGAGTAATCCATATTGACTTGACTGCAGACTATCTGTCAGCACAACATTATCTTTGTGGACTGACAGAGAGATACACCTACCGCATCAGGAAAAACCGGAGTTTTACTAAATCAGATGATGTGCCTATAGAAGCATTGATGTGCCTATAGAAGCACTGATGTAGATATAGAAGCACTGATGGTAGCTACCGGTGTTTTCCGGCTGATCCTGTAGCTCTTCTATTACATACTGTATGACTGCATTCAGGTCCCATAGCTTGTCTTGTCCTACCGTAGTCTCCTGTAGTTTTCTGTAGTGACACTGTCTTTTTAATCCATTATATTGCTCAAAAGTCTTTCAAAAGTGATGTGAGGCTTGTATTTCATCATATGATCTGCCAGTTTTGATTACTAATGTACTATCACCACTAGTGACATGTTACGCACACATATGTGCCTCTAAGCAAGTCCTGCTCATACTGTGTGTCTGCATTTTTTGCGGTTCCAAGGCAAGCAGGAAATAACTCAGAACAAATGTGAGTGTATTAAAATACTCTTGACTAACACTTTTCAACAAGTCTAGGATAACACCCTTGCATAGACGACTTCAAGTTTCAAAAGGTATGTGTGGCTGACGCTTTGATACCATAGATTTTGATGTTGTGCACCAAGCACTGCACCGATTTGCATGTATGTACATGCGTTCGAAAGCTACTGATTGCTGCTTTCTGAAACACCAGAAATGTTGCCGGTGCGTTTACTCGTTGTAAAGATATCCTCAAAACATGTTCTTGCTGACAGTTTCAGAGATTCTGTTGTAGTGCCTCGAGTTTTTCATCCATCAGGGTGCACAATAACTCGATCGAAAGCTCTTGATGAGCTCCTTTTAACGAGATAAAGATTTTTGTGGTATGTCCAATATTCATCATGATATATCCAATTTTCGCTCAAAGGGACGATTTTTAAATCTTCTTGGATCAGGTTGTGTAGGGCACCGTTCGAAAGCTACGCTCAACCGCATTCAGGAATGTCTGAAACGTCAGCGGTGCGTGTTCTCGTTGTGAAGATATGCCAAAACTGCTGTTTGACCCCCATTTTCAGAGATTTTGCCGCTGGTGCACGAGTTCTGCACCTAACGTAGCGTATGAGGGCTTGCTTGGAAGCTACGAATAAGAACATTCAGATGAGCCAAAAAGATATGTGGTGCGTGCAATATTAATAAAGTTATATCACTTTTTGTATCTACTAAATGTTACTTATAGCATTCTGGCCATAGCGCCTTTAATATCCAACAGATCATGGCATACAAGGCATCGTTCGAAAGCAATGATTCGTCCGGCTCGGTCAGTACTAGGTACGTGTTAATCAGATGAAAACTGATGTTTGTAGCAGAGAAATGCAGAACTCTCCAGGGGACCCGGATACTCTCCCACGCTCCTTGCAGCTAAGGCGCACAACAGGGCAGAACACAGATGGCCATATCTGGCAATCTGATTTCTGCCAGCATTGGACAAGTGTAAGTCAGTGTAGAGTTCATATCTATAAACACTGAAGGAAATTTTGTAAGTAATATAACTTGCAATGTTTTCATTTTTCGTGCAGGAGCCAGAAACCAGATTGCCAAATATGGCAATCTGGTTTCTGCCTTTGGTGTTATTTGGCCTCAGGATTTGCCAGCAGCGCGTCGTCTTTGCCACTCTTTCTAAGTCTCTTCTCTCTCACTCTCTCACTCTCTCACTTCTCTCTCTCTTGTTTTATTGTAAGTCTGTTATTCTTTTGTTCTCATCTCTTTTCAGGTTAGAAGGGTGTAAGAGAAGGCTACAAGAGTGATACTGGTACATTGTATGTATGTTTGTTTTTATTTTATTGGTTGTTTCAGCGCTGACATGCTTGCTCATCTGCCCTCTACCTGCCCGCTTGCCCATGCAACCATCCACATGCATGCCTGCCTGCTTGCCTGCTCACTTGCCTGATGGCTTGCCCGCTTGCCCAATAGCTTGCCTGCTTGCCCAATGGCTTGCCCGCTTGCCCAATGGCTTGCTCGCTTGCCCAATGGCTTGCTCGCAATCTGCTTGCCTGCCTGCTCATCTGCACACCTGCCTGCTCACCTATGTACCTTTCCACTTGTTCACATGCTCGTCTGCTCACCTGCTTGTTTGCATGCTCGTCCACTCACCTGCTTGCCTACATGCCCACCTGCTCACTCGCATGCCCACCTGCTCACTCACATGCCCACCTGCTCACTTGCATGTCTGTCTGACCTATGTATGTACTACAGTAGAGGGGGCTGGTGTTTATATATCTGTGAGATGACAGCACAAGTGGCCTAATGTAGTATGGAGTAGTGATTAGCTAGCTCATGTTATGTAGTTATTCTTAAATAAAGTTTCTGAATGTTCTGATATATTGCAATTGAGTGAAATATAAGGATATCAACAGTTGTTTATACATTGAATTGTATAACTACTGTAAAGAGATTCATTGCTACAGTAGAGACATATTCACTACAGGTCACTACGGCTCACTATCAGAGCCACGGTAGTAGGGGGGGGTCCTACGAGTACTACAGGAGCTATGGGAGCTACAGGTCACTACGGTAGGATTCTGATCACTACTGTAGCTCATGGTAGCCCACTGTAGCTCTTCCTGTTTTTCCAGATGCGTTCACCCTTTTGAAAGTCCACTGTCGTGTGTGGTATAAATGCCCCATGCATGCAGGCAGCGGACCCCAAACCAGATGAGTATAAATTACTCTTCCGGGCATTGGCTTGATTCACCGCGCGGTGGTCATTGCATGTGGATCGCTGTTGCAGGCAAAACGGTTACCGACCACATAATGCAATATGCTACTTAGTTGCACCTCTTGCCTGACCTCCCGATTGCTGCGGAGATGTTGATGGTATCTTTTGCTCTCGACCATGAACCCGGTGCCATCGCTCAAAGCGAAATCGTTGTCCGGTCTTCTCATCTTCTCCAGCTGGGCAGTAAAGTTGCCATCCTGCATTTGTATACGTGCATCGAGGTCACTGAAAACCAGCAGTCAACGAAGAGAACTGGATGGGAAATAATGGACTCACAGTCGGTCTTCAGGCAGCATGTTTTCTCCTGGTTGAGGACATGTGGGACAGAATAATGCCAAGTCTCCATTTCCTGGCATGTCAGTGCGATGACCGAAACCATGCCATCGCATATACTGCAGGTGCCTCCATACCCGCAGAGACCGCATAAGTTCCCGATAACGGTCCTATGAGAATGTGTTAGTGCCAATGAGAGAACTGTTAAGGCATGCAACGCAACAGGAACCGAATCCGGAAAGGCAGGGTTGGTTAGTCGACGGAGCTTTCCGAAGAACTGGAAAAATGAGGTTTTGCATTCAAGATTGTCCAAACGACAGTCTTCTAACACCTGGAATGTGAACGCAGTCTGGGGCCGACGGAATGATGCTGGAAATAGATTGCTCCGAAGGAGTTGACGGTGCAGTGGTTCATCAGTAGAGCAATAGCAGTTCACCACTCCTAATTCGTGCACTCCGGACCAATCAACAATGGTCAGGATATGATCCGGTGTATCTTTGCTAGCATGGAGCCTCTGACTCCGGGCCTGACGTTCAGCCTCCGCCAAGGTATCTTCCTCGTTGACATGCTCCCAATCGGTGTCTCCATCATCCTCATGGACATAATCATCGTCATCAAGGAGGCTCGCAGCTAGCGTACATGGCCGGTCCTTCTGGAAGACACCACATTCTATGGCTTCCTGTTCAGTCTTCGCCATGTAGGCAGAAGCACGTTGGAACTCGTCAAAGTGGATGGTAGGCACCGGACTTGGTGTCCTACAATTGGGCCCCGGTCCTCGGTGGTCGTCGTTGGACTGAGCTCCATTATGTGAGCGTGTAGTCATCCTTCGGGTTGATGATAAGGGTGTGGGTGGTGATGGGGATGGTTGTCGGCTGTGATGAGGTCATGTGATGAGGCGGCCGCGCATGGATTTGGAGGCAGCTGGTAGTGACTCAGCCTCAGATTCTGAAAGTACATCGGACATCAGCCCGGCTGATCGTCCAATATCCCCTGTGTCTCCATGAGTACTAGTGATGCGACGATTGGGGAGTAAATGCATGGATGTGGCTGGAGTATCAGTGTCAGAGTCATCAATGTGGGGTTCCTGGGAAGTCACAGTAGAAATGGTCCCTTCTTTCTCCTTCCGGTGGCCTCTACCAACATGGACGGTCTCTAAGACTGACCGGATATGTGACCTGCTGGTGTTGCTGGTGGTAGTCGATTCACTTGGAGACGGCGGACAAGTCGTAGCAGCCCGTGACACAACTTCTGAATTACCGATCTCTGAGTACCCATCCTCTGAACCTGATAGGATGTCATTCGTGGCAGGGGGTGAAGGGCCTCGGGAGGAAGAACTTGATGGTGAACGGAATGCTGTGAATGAATGGTTCGGGTCTTGAATAGAATGGCTGGATGGTCGAGGAGTCATCCCGGAAGAAACAGTCGTCCTGGATTCTGCGCTATCTGAATCATGGCCATTCCCAGCAATAGACGGACAGCGTGAGCCAGCATGTCCCAGATATATGAGAACGCCGAGTTCACTGAGCCAAGCCGGCTCATAATGCGTACCGGTCCATTTTTGAACACGGTGGAATGGCAAATGACTGTGGCACCTTTTACAACACTTTGCGCAGAATTGCGGACTGGAGAAGCAGTCCTTGCACCGCCATTCGGGTTTCCGTTTGCATTGCACTGTGGCGCATGTGTCCTCTCGGGCCTCACCCTGGAGAATCGTGTGAATGTAGTCATCTTCGGTGTCTGTCCATTCGGTCAGCCATGTTCGGTCTGTCTACATGAATGATATTAGGACAGAAATGAATTCCAAAGCTGGAGACGTACACGGGGTTTCCGCGGTTTAAGTGACTGGGCATGATACAGCTCCCAGTCTTGCTCGGTCATGACCGGAGCTTCTGGGGAGACGTGTGCAGCTCCATCGGCCTTGGCTGTAGATCCTTGGCGGGTAGTCCGTGACGAATCACCCTTTCTGTCAGCACGGGCACACTTTCCGCTTCCATTCCGGTCTGATGAGGCATCATCGGCCTCCTTGGTTTGCTTGGGTTGAGCCGCTGGCCGACTGACTTTCCGTGTTCCATGCCCAGTCTCAAGTTCTTCTTGCACGACGATCCGTATGCCACGGCCTTTCTTCACTCTGGGTGGCATCTATTAAAGCGGTAAAGAGGATATTGGGAAGGGGGAGCAAAGTCAGGCCAGCAACTGAAGAAAATGGTACTGAAGAACTGCAGACGGAGGAACAGCAGAGGAAGGGGATTGTGGGGACACAAGGAATCTCACAGCATCGGGGATAAGAATATGCTATTACAATGAAAAAGGTAATGATGCGTGAGTCTGCGATGACTCGTCCGTTACGTCGGGTTCGGATGGGATGTTGAACTGACTGTCATTGCACCAGTCCGGTGCTTTGACGATCATGCGCTCGTGCACTGCATCTCTCATCCAAAATGCATAACACACCCTGTCCGGTTCACATTCTGGGACTGCATGGATTACCATTTTTGAGCAGACCGCAGCTAGTGTCCCGGACCTGTATGCAAACCTCAGGTTGAGATTCTGGAGGTGCAGTTCTGCATCAGGATATGTGCTGATCGTCGCCAGGAGATCTGGCCATTCGGCGCGACCTCCCATATCTCTATGCGGCATGGTGGCCCGGTTAGAGATGATCGAGACACCACTAAATGCAGATGTCCAGTGGCACATCACTTCACGAAACTCCGGCATATCTCTGAGCCGTTCCAACGTGCATATGCCAGCCTCGTGTAATTCTGGGTATATGACCCCAAGAATTGCACTCATGATCGCGCCTGATTCCTGGAATGCTAGCAGCCATTCTTTTGCCCGCTGTGTCTTGAGGGAGACAGACGTGTAGAGGGGAAAGTGAGTGTCCTACAGCGAAATCCAGGTACACACTGAATTCTACATCGACGATAGAAGGAAGGGTCTCATACCTCATGGCCGAGTGCAAACCATGCTGGGGACAAATCTACAAAGCCAGGATGCAAGGTGCAGACTACCGGATTATGATAAAGGTTTTGAGCATGACGAGTCAGAGACTTCATGGCTTCGGACCTCGTTCCCTTGGACCTCGAGCCTGCTGCTTGCTTCGCGGACTTGACAATGCCCGATCCTGCTGGTCCTGGATTCGTCGGCCCATTCTTTCTGTAAATTTCAGTCCAGCTCCTTTGGAAGAGGGGCTCGAGGATCTTTGCAGCATTGAACATGATGGCCTGCACAAGCAATTGATCAACACAATGACGGGTGATGTCAAATGCGAGTTGCCACCTGTCGTTCCAGGGACAGCACACCTGGTAGGTACCACACCAGGTGATTGGTGTGTGTATCCGAGACCGTCATTGGGACATCAATCAGAGGCCACGAGGTATTGTTGGTACCCCAGGTTAGGCCCGGGTAACGCCGGTGTAGGGATGCTTCTGTCGGTGAGTTGAGTCCGGTGTATTTCTTCGGAATGCGGCTGGCGTAACGCTGTGCATCCCAAGTCATCCGGACTGAAGTTACATCAGTTTTCAATCATCTCATTTTCAAATTGATACACATACTACGGTTTAGAAAAGCAGCAACCAACTCCCGGGCAATATAATCCAGCTCGCAGCGCAGGCTGGATGACAGCATCCAGTATGGGATCGGGGCAGGATTGGCAAAGTCGACCTTCTGGTGGTTAGCCAAATAGCAATGAAACATGTGTTTCAGATAGATTGAGATTGCTTCGACTTCAGACATCTCACTTGGGGAATGAGCGGAAATGAGGATCAGCGCGGAAAGTAAGGCTGGTTGGTCGCGGTCTTTGATGTGGCAGAGGTTTGTCACCAAGCATTCGGCTATCCACATGTGCTTCGGCAGGAGATTGCCGGTGATGGATTCCTCATTCGGCCTGTACAGCATTGGACAAAGATCGGATCATATTGGTTACCTTTGAAGACCGTATGTCTGAGGACGTACATGAAAAACAAAAAAAAAGTCAGTCCATGTCGTTCTGCTGCACTATAATCCATTTGCTGATCAGTTTGCCTTCTTCCGCCCCTTCCCTCAGTTCGCCCCTCCTACTTTCAATTTAATGCTGAGAGGTCCCCTTCCACAGAAAAAGTCCAAGTCTGTCAAGACTGATCTGTCGGAGGACGAGATTGACTTTCTCAAAACACAGTTGAAGGCCTTTAAGGAGACCGGGAAGGCTGGACGACGTCGTATCATTACGGACCTCAAGGCACCTGGTGGTCAATTCTTTGGCCGTTTTTCATACAGGGGTCTTGAGTTGACCAGGGTCCAGCGGGTATGCCTGCATCTGTTGATGAGCTGTCGCTGCTAACTCACTTTCGCTATATAGTTGATACACGAGTGGCTGCTAAAACATGGCAGGCACCGGCTTCGGAAGGCGGACTCATTTAAGTATGTCCGAACATGGACACTCAAGGCCGTAGTCCAGCACATGGAACGCGATGCCATCATGGAGCATGCCAAAGTACTATCTGGTGGTGCGCAGCCTGGAAGCAAAGCCCACATTGCGATCTACTCCCGGGCAGTGAGTCAGGTGATGAACAACCTTACTCCGGACAAGATGACCCAATATGAGGAGTATGCTGCATTGTGGACAAAGACGGAGGCTCCTCCTGATGTGCAGGCCAGGTCCGTACTGTTGCTGTATGTCCAGTATCTGTCCTCATGTCGTCTCTATGCAGACAAGCATCTAAGCATGCTGGCGAGTACACCAAGTCGTTCGCCACACAAATGCGGTCACATCTTGGGATGTCCGTAGTGGTCCTGGGGACATGGCTAGACGAAGAGGGGACGGCGGTGGTCCGGAAGTATGATCTAACCTTTTCCATAGTCGAGTGATATTGAATGAATCCAGGTTCGATTACAACGGTGACCTCGGACGGCCAAC
This sequence comes from Hericium rajendrae, assembly GCA_033439255.1. NCBI lineage: Eukaryota > Fungi > Basidiomycota > Agaricomycetes > Russulales > Hericiaceae > Hericium > Hericium rajendrae. The sequence continues at coordinate 89,208 of CM065891.1, forward strand.
CCTCGCAGAAGCAGTGAAGGACTGGGATGAGCAGCCAATGATGTCGGCCTGGACATCCTATGCCGAAGCTCTATATGGTATGCAGAATTTCATGCTTTGGTCTGCGGTGCTGACTCCAGAAGGTCCCGGGGATGATTCCAATGAACCGGGCCACGCAGTCAAGAAGTCCAGGAAACCAACTCTACAGTTGATCTACAATCCAGACGGAGGTGTTACAATACCTGCGGATTTCGAAGAATACACGCCAGATTTGTTGATATCACTGATAAGGGAGTTTCTAACCTTTCCGAAGGCATCGGCAATTCCCTGGGCGAAGATAAAAGCTGACGGCTTCGAGAACTACATTGACCCGATGTACCTTCCTACGGGATACGTTTGGGAAGATCCATCACGCATTAATAGGCAGGAACTCAAACCCATCATCGAATTCTGGCAGAACCGGGAGTCCGATGGCCTCACTGTATTAGAGTTCAAGGCGGTCGTCGTGAAGGGCGAGTGGACCCCTGTGATGGAGATTCCATCCGACAGCGAGGGCAACACCGGGGGAGGAAAGACTGTCCGGATTCGTCGACGGAAGGAAATTCAAGCGCGGTTTGCAGACCGGGATGTGCCCAACCCTCAGGATGTCTCGGACGCGGAAGCTGAGAAGGATGTCGAGATGGTTGGCATTCCCTCGGGTCGCAAAAATGCTCGGACAAAGGATCATAATGGTTACGACGAACATGGAGAGTTTTTCGACCTGGGCTCTTTCGGATCTGAAGAGGAGGATGTGGATGATGTCGAAGACGTTACGCCATTGGAAACCAGTCTACGAGTGACAAATGCTGGGAAAGCTAAGGCTTTGCAACAGCTTAGGGAACGGCGTGCGGGGACCATGCCTTCGAACAATAAGTCCAAAAACAAGGCTCGGATTGATCCACAAGTCGGTCTGGACTCAGATGGCAGTCCGCTGAAAACACCAGGAAACTCGGCAAAAAATGAAAAAGCCAAGTTTGCCTTCCTCAGCGGTCTTTCTGGACTGCAGTTGTATCAAGACCTCGTGCTGGAGATCTCATTGTGCAGGGTACGCTGTCCCAAAATATATGTCATGTTGGTTATTTGATCATACCTTCAGCAGGGACATCGCACTACAGCAGACCCAGACCATCCTGACTGGGCTACATTTGACTATCCAAGGCCATGGTTGCCGCGCCGTGTTCATGCCAATGTGAATCCCAAGTCTGAGATACAGTGGCTATTGGACCCCAAGACGCCTTGGCGTAATTGCGATGGAGACATCTTGAGCAAACCAGCACTGATGGAGGTGGCCTTGGCGTATGGGCAACTGCTCCGGGATCTTGAAACTGCACAGATGGGTGCATCGGACTCTGATGATGAAAGTCGGCCTGATGCAGGGGTCCCGGACTATGTTCAGAACTCTACAATTCCGTTCCGTTACCTCGGAAAGTATGTTGAACCGCAATGCATTACCATGAAGGAGGATCTAGAGAATGCTCGCACAGCATACTCTGAAACCACTGGAAAGAATATGTTGCCTGCAGCTGCACCATCTGCTGGTCCCAGCAAGAGAATTCGCAAACAGGCTCTGCCTGCTCGGGCTCAGATCGAGAAGAGGGGAAAGGTACAATCACCATCGGATGCCCCAGCTGCACCTGAGAAGCAAAAGTCACAGCATCAGTCGTCCCGGGCTGCACCCCCTCCAGCCGCCTTGTCTGAAGCCCTGCTTGGCTCTCCCAGCAAGCGGAGCGGCCGCACACGGGTGCCCACTAAGAAGATGGCAATGTGAGTATGCCATGTCATTGACTGGTGGAAATTCGAAAATCATTGTTGTTGTAGGATCATTCCAGAGCAGACGGCCCAACGGGAAAAGAATGCCGCTGCTTACAAGAAGAGACAGGAGACTGCGGAGAAAAAGAAGGCTGCTGCACGTCGGTGAGCCTTCTGATCCAAGAGCCAGGTTTTGGTGCCCTTGGACAATGTCTGCTGCATTTCTGTGAACTGCATGGGCAACCGGTCTGCGATGATGTGCTATTTGTTCCTACGGCATAGGCTTAGAGTACTTTCGAATAACACAGTCATGAGAGTACAATGCACTGGTATTGATTCGCTTGCTCCGCATCACTCTGCTCTGAGTTCCAGGACATGTCAGTGTTCATGACAATGAGATGGTCGATGGCCATACCAAAGCCACAGCCCGCGGCTTGAGTGATGAAGGAAGGAAGAAAGGAAGGTTTATTCCGCAGTGGTCCCATTCCGGAACAGAGCGGTGTTCATACTACATAGTCAGGCACAAACTACGCTATGTACACTCAAGTCATGTAACTACTCCGATCGCTGTCGAGGATGACGCACATAGACGACAAAGTAGAAAAGACAAACGCACAGAATTGAACAGAGAGAGCAGTGTAGCGGGTGAACTGATGAAAAACCCACACCAGGAAAATCTCTTTTTGAGGGAAAAACCTGTGTGTGGGTAAACCAGGCCACCACAAGACACATGAATCATGACCCGATGAAAGATCCATGCAAAGGAAAACCTCAGATGAGACCAAAACCGACGCCATGGCAAAACCGGGTCAGTACCGAGCGGGGATGAGCCCGCGGCAGGAAAACCTCCCGCGAGGGTAAACCCATGCGCGCGAGAACCTCATGGCTATGAGACCGGGTCAATCCTAGACAACGTCCCATAGAGACACAACAAGAGTGTGAGGGACCGGCCAGCGCACGAGCAAACAGAGACATACCACATGCGAAACTTGTGCAGAAGCATGAATGAACACGGGCGAGGCAGCAAAGACCTCGAGCACATCGAAGGTGAACTTCGCAAGCATGTCGAGGATGCCCCGCTCGCGCACAAGGCTCTTTGTGATCGAGCGTGTATCGTGAGACCCGAACAGCGTACGAGAGCGCGTTGGACCCAGGAACTGAGAGGCACGTTCGAGGAAGGAAGTGCGGAGGGAGCAAAGTGACGGGTGAGCACAGCATTCCAACAAGGCATGTTCGGGGGATTCTACAGCTGCTTTACAGAAGCGACAAAGGCGTCAGCATCGCAGGATGCGAGGCTGATGTGCAGAAGGATGGCGCAGGTCCTTGCAAGCCAGATGGTGGTCGGTGAAGAGGAGGCGTGTGAGGGCTAGTCGGTGTGGTGGGATTCGGACCTGGAGATAAGGCCTGAAATGGAAAACCGGCTGGCTGGGCAACTCACCGTGATGTACAATCTCCGTCCGTCCATTCAAAAGTGTCGCACGAGGGGAAGCGTTGATGACAGCAGACCAATGTGTGCGCATGGAAGCGGTAACACGTGCGAGAATGTCTGGTATTTGCTTTGCTGTCAATAACGGACAGCATGACGTGTACCGGGAGAGGCAGAGTGTGCAGGACATAAATAACGTCTGAAGCCCATCCGGGCACGCCATCAGCCGCCAAGTGGAGAAATGCGCGGAATGCATGGCATACGAGGCGGTCCGGCGGCTGCAGCGAGGCGTAGTGAACGAATGGGAGGAGGAGGAGTTGCACGCGGCGATAGCGCAGCGGTTCCAAACTTGTCTCGGTATAGAGGAAGGCGAGCGTCGACCGGGCGGAGAGACCTAATAAGCGGCGAAAAAATGCATGCTGAACATGCTCCAAAGATGCGAGCAAGGTTGTCTGCCTCGTGTCGTCTACGTCATGCTTATTCGCCGTGTATAGGCTAGAATTGGTCTATGTGGCGCTTGTTCGCCGTGCATTTAGGCGACAACTGTTCTATATGGCGCTTGTTCGCCGTGTATAGGCGACAACTGTTCTATGTGGCGCTTGTTCGCCGTGTGTAGGCGACAACTGTTCATGTGTTCTTGCTCAGGACAACTGGTCCCATGTAGACGTTTCACGTTGAAGATCATTGCCGTCTGGGCTGTTGGTCCGGGCGGATTTCCAACACCTTTGCACCCTTCTTCCTGCAAGCTGCAGACGGACATTCCGGGTGTCGACCTCAAGTCATTTCGCAGTCGCCTGCTCGTGAGTAGTATAAATATGTCCCTGTTCCTCCTCTTTCTCTTCACTGCTATCTCTTCCACCCGCTGCTTCCCGTCTCCCAACCCACTCGCTCTTTGTGCTGATCATGCCGTCTCTTTCTCCCTTTTCCTCGCCATCTGCAACTGCCCACACTGCTCACACCGGGATCCGACGTTCACCTTCATTCGAGCGGATGCGCGAGCAACTTTCTCAGATGAAACAAGCAGTTGCCATAGCCTCTCGCCAAGTACACCGTCTTCGCGAACAGTGTGGCGAAATGAAAGAAATCCTTGGCACTGTCATCCACAACTTCTACGACGTGCAAGACAGGATTGACATCCTCCATCTTCTCATCCGTGACCGACGTCATGGCCTAGCTCAGAATTCCGGTCAGTCTCTCCTCTGCATTTCCCTTCCCTTACCATGTTCAACCACCCCCCTCCAGACCTCCCTCGTCACAACATGCCTCCGGGAACCCCGTCCGCCCGATCCTTTCCACCACAAGACCGCATGGAATATTGGTTATACCTCTACACAACGTATCCGCATCTCGCACCGGCTGGCATTTCCGGTCTCAATAATACCGTAACACCGCATCTCGTTCGCGCATGGCGATTCGGCGTAGAGACGGGGCCGGATGAGGGGGACGAAGGGGATGGGGTGCTCGAGATGATTTGGATGATGGAGCTGGCCAGCATTTTCTCGGTCGCTGAGTTATTCGCCCAGATCGAAGTTGCGATGACTCGTCCGCGACCGCGGTCTGACTTTGGCTTTCCCCGTCCTTATCCCGGGGACTGTGGTCACATCACCCCTCCCCAAGTCGTCGACCACCTACTTCGATGTGGCATCAACGACAACCTCATTGCCGGTCTCGAGGAGATATTCATTTCCCGAGCGAGATCCTTTCCAACTGAGCCCACGACGATCCCGCCGGATGCACCGGATGCCGAGGATGTCATGTAGGGTCCATCCATCGCGGCGCAGGCTCCACGTGGCTTTCAGAGGATCCTCATTATTAGATACGCGTCGTGTTTTGATGCACGCCTTGTTTTGATGCCCGCCTGTTTGCTTGTTATTGATTCTCTAGGTCCGCAACTGTCAGCCCTGTCATGTCGATGTAACGTAGTGTGACTGTTATTCTCCCTTGTGTGTAAGCCGGACACTTCGTGTACTTAGTCCTCCTCCACTCAATTCCCATTTCTCTCTTCGTTACCAAATATCTGTGCGTTGAAAAGAACACCATGTCTGACGGTACAATGCAAGTCTGCTCTCGATCCGTTGTCCATGAATGGTAGTGTCTCACATCCCTGTTACAGGATCCCCACGCACACCGACCCGCATGATATCGAGCGAGAGCGACGTCGGCTGGACAAATTAATAAAAAATGTAGATGGAGAGCTCATTGCTGTCCGCGCCTGTGGCAACGACCCGCATGGCATGGGGGACGTCATCCGAAGACTGAGGACGGACCGCACTGCCATCTGCACCAAGCGAAATACACTATCACCTCTTGCCTGCATCCCCATTGAATTGCAAAATCGTATCTTGCACTTCTGCGCTGCTAACGAGCCAGCATCCATGAAAGGCCTGGGGTGGCTTCACATCACGCATACCTGCACCTTTCTCCGAGTCGCCGCATTACAGGATGGCAGCCTGTGGACAAATATTTGCACGGGATTATCTCAGCCCTGGAGAGAAGCCCTGGTGGAACGCTCCCACTCACTGCCCCTGTCCTACAGGGATGTATATTGGAGGCATAACATCCCCACCCCGCATACCGTTGCACTCCTGGCGCAATGCATGCGTCGCATCCGCCATCTTTCCCTTGTCAACTTTATCTCAGGTTCCTTCAACCTGATTCGATCCCTGGTCCATCCGGCGCCGATCTTGGAATCGGTATTTCTTGCAGTCCGGTTACGGAGCGGCCGTGTGGGTATCCTCCCCGCAGACCTCTTTGAAGAGCAAGCGCCTTCGCTCCGCATGATGACGCTACATTACCTTGTCCCGACATGGTCCGCATCATTCATGCGCAACCTCACCAAATTGCACATAAATAATCACTTCACGTCAATTTCCGACGTTATGAACATTGATTCTGAACATGATGGCATTCCCTACGCTGAATCCGAGCATGAGCCACCCCCTGCTGCTGGTCCATCCCCCGAGAAGGCCTTTCTCGATCTCATCCTTGCTTTATCGCAAATGTATGCACTAGAGACATTGTTCATGTCTCACTGCTTCCCTTCCCAGCCTGACCCCCCTCCGGACGTGCCCATGGTCCAACTGACTTGTCTCCGTCACTTCACATGTGAATCAAACTCATTCCTCCACATCGGCAATGTCATCCAGCATGTCCACATACCTCCCTTATGCGATGTCTTCATCCTAGGCTATGCCCCTGAGGTGGACGATTTTTCCACCGTGACCCATTTTCTCAATAACCATGTTGCACCTTATCCTATGACGATGCGAGTCAAGCCTGTCTCGTCATCTGAGTCCTGGGACCTGTCTTTCTGGGCCGATGTCCCTCTCCCTCAAGACACGGACTATCCCCCTGGCAGTGCAGATATCCCGTGCGCACGTGTGGTCGCCCATGTCGCCCGCGGGAGGTCTGAGGGAGTATTGCACAGGCACCTCCTCGAGCCCTTGGACCATTGTCCAAGCCCAGAGACTAAGGTCTCCATCCGACACCTGATCGTGGAGTCCGGCAAGGATCACGGTTTAAACTGGGCCCGCAAGTCCGGCCACGAGAACCTGCAGTCGAGCAACTGGATCTCCCATTTTGCCAGTTACACCAATATTCACACTGTATCCGTCAAGGGCGACGTTGGCCGCACATTATGCATGGCACTTGCTGCCCCCTGCTCGTACATGCCGAAGCTAGAGCACGATGAAGTCCAAGAAACGATACCCCCGGACTTCCCGCATCTCTTCAGAAATGTCACCCAAATCCATTTTTCAGAAGTGGATTTTGACACTGAGCATCCGAGGATTGAAAACCGTGAATTCTTTGCCCTCGTCCTTCTTACGCTGTTGGCTACATTCTCAAGCAATCCCTGGCCTATCGCCATGCAGCGCTTGGGACACGGCTCACTCTCGTTATGCAGAACTGTGCAATCACAGTCAGCCAGGTGGAGGCCTTGCGAACCCTTGCGGATGTGGAATGGGACTCTGTGCAGTCTCCGTTGACAGCAGAGGATTAGGGGGGATGAGGAAGTTACAGGGGAGCCCGGCTTGCATTATGCAATCCCGTGACCGCATGTACCTGTACCTCATGTGTCGTCTTGTCATTTTGCTGGATCGAATGTCATCTGTGATTATTCACCCTGTTACCAAAAGGACCTCCATTCTGGCTTATGATGCAAATGATGATATACACCTCCCTCGGACCCGACGGTTGACGCTATCCTATCATTTGAATCCGAAATCGTACATGGTCCGGTTATTGTCCCCCAGCGATTGCAATGTCCATTACCACTTCCCAGGTACACCCTTACCGGACTGAAACATCCAGTGCGATGGAGCTATATCATCCCCAGTCATACCAGTACCGCACCGGGGTATGATTCCCTAGCTATGCCAATCTCTATAACCAATTCTCTGGCATCAATTTCTACGGTTCCACTGGGTCATTATGGTGGATGCGACACCGTGGCAGATCGAAGGACTCGGGCGATGTTCTAGATGGTGACTGAGTCAGTGGGATCCTGTCCGGAAAGCCGGAATGGTCTGCCGGATCTGGCCATGCTTCCGAAAGAATGGTTCTCTGGGACAAGCCGCTTACCGAGCGTCGTTCTAGACATGATGCTGGGGTGGCCTACATCCGAAGACAGTTGCCGTCCGGAGGAGTGTTTGCATGTCGGATCAGCTCCGGCTAGGACTAGGACCCTGACATAAGATGACCCGCAGCATGTCCCATTGCAATCTAAGGATAGCGTCCAAGCCTTCTAATAAGTTGACTGAGTCTACCAGAATATTTTAGCTACTGCTCTTCATAGAAAAGCTCCGAGGTTTTCTGTAATTGAATATGGAGCTCGATGAGCTCCCGCAATTCCTCCGTCTTCCACGCAATCAAGCGACGCAAAACGCCAATTTCTTCTAATCGGCTCGGTCTGCTCAGTTGAGTCCAGTGTGAAGGGTAGGCGCTCACCGGTCAGGACCTGGTGCTGCCAGGCCTTCCTGTCCGGTTCTGACGGAAGGGTCAATGTCGACGTAATACAGAGCCACTGTACCAATGATGAAGATGCGGCTCTATAGCGTAATGATGAAACTTGCCTCAGGTGGGGTGATATCAGAATCATTCTGGCTCGAGGACAGAAAAGATGAATTCTGTCCAGGCTGATGGGACTCGGTTGAGACATGGTTCCGGCGGTTTGGCGACTGGCGCGAAGCAAGGGTGGAGTCCTGTACATGCAACACAAGGAGGCAGGAGCAATGGAGTCCAAAAAGAGACATGTTTAAGTGGACTAATAGTGACAGGTTTACAAGTGCATTCTAACCTTGTTCAGGACTGTTTGTTTTGTGGTATTGTCAGACATATTGTTTTGAGAGGACAAGAACAGGACAAGCAGACGGGACCCAGTAAAGGCGTTCTCGGTCTGCATGGAGGTGTCGCCAATATGTTGTCACAGTCACGCATCACGGTCACCTCGGATCGCCCATCCAGCGGCTATTGCCGGATGCTGTGTCTGCCAGCACAGTTGTACTGTTCCCCCTCCCACGCTCACTTCGTTGACATTGTTCGCCCACCCGGTATGACTACTACTTCAGAACTCCTCGGCAACCTTCAATTGCACGAGGCCCGTGTGGGGTGTGCCCTGGTCGCTTTGAAGAAGGCCATTGAGATTCAGCCGATGTCGAACAAGCGCCGGGAGTGGTGGCACCGCCGATTGTTGAAAGAATGTGTAAGTTCTGTTCTAGCTTTTAGCTTGTACATTTAGCTTACTGGGGTCATGTTGTTAGGACACAGCGTCTTGCATCATTCAAATGCTCAAAGGGATGGACAAGAACAAGACATTCGCATTACCCCCGCTGATCCAGAGTGTTGGCAGGAATTTGGTTGGTCTCATAAGGGCGAAGAGATTGTTGGATCCGAAGACCTTCGTGGGCACGGTGGACTCCTTTTCGGAGGGGAGGGATGATTGGTCGAAGTGTGTGGGGAGAATTCCATTGTCAGAGCGTTGGTGGGTTTCAGAAGATTTGGATCACAACACAACCGTGCCCTCCCCCTCCCCCCCAGTCCCGGGAACATCACGTGGGGCCACAGAACGCCTTCCTACCGAGTCTGTGCGGTCTGCTGAGTCCGTTGACGGTGGAAAGACACCTGCTGCATCAACCAGCAGACCGATCCGACCCCCTGCTGTACAATCCGCGGGACATGCCATCTTAGCAACGACTGAAATGGCCGTTAAGCCTGTTGGTTTCACATCTGCACCCCATCCGGCACCACTAAGCACTACTCAGAGCGCAACAACTGATGATCCTCTGGAGAGAAACGAGCAGAGGCCATCCGGATCTTCGATCACATTTACAGAAGACCGCCGCATCCCAGCCCAGATTCCCTCTGGAGCTCCAACGACCCTGGCCCTGACTGCGCCGGCTCCACCAGTCCAGTCCGGCCTCCAAGTCGCACATAATGAACAGCTCGATGTGGTTATGGCAGGCAGTCCGGGGGATCAGGAACTGGACCGACCCCATCACGCCGAAGCGGAGAGCTCTCCGGACGTGCAGGATCCTCCTGCAGGTAACGGAGCGGGAAAGAAGGGTAAAGGGAGTCCTATGCCCGATGGGCCCCCAGACGACCTACCTGTAGTGGTAAGCATATCTGCCTTTCTCTTGTTTGTTCCTGCATGCTAAAGTCTTCATTCAGTCCCCACCTTGTTCCCCCTGTAGTCGAAAGGGTACTCGATGCGTACGGTCTGAAAATTCGAATGGAGCATGCTGGTGGTGTTGGAAACGCCGGGCTAAGTGTCCCTTGGCAGGTGGGCGGGGCAAGACCTGTAGAACAGGCAAGAGAGGTTCCGACGGAGAAGGCGGGGAGCGGGAAGCCGGGGAGCAAGCGGCAGAACGAGCTACCAACGTCTCGGGATGGAAACGTAAAGGTAATCCACTCCATCGCCGAGAGTATGGGGGCTCATTAACCATATTTCTAGGCCCTCCGAAGTCTGCGGAATATGTTGTCACGGACGACGATGGAGCAGAACCAATTCCTGCTGCACCTCCTGTGGGGAAGAAACCCCGCACGCTGCCCCCACATCACCCGGACCGAGAGGGTAGTCCGTCTGCAGCTAGAGGATTGCCAGGCGCCAAGAACAGCTCTAATAGTCGTGTCACTCTGACCAGTGATGTGAGCTTGCACTCAATTCGGGACCTCGCACAATGCTCATGGTCAACGGCGCAGTCTCTCCAAAGCCAGGTTGATGACCTCAAGGAGGAAGTGTGCAAGCTCCGAGGGCTCATCAAGACTCACGCACGTGACAACAGTTTGGGGCAGCAGCGCCTGGAGGAGGACTACGTTGTGCTGCAGGGCCAGATGCGAAACCTCCAGGTGGACCAGAACACGTTGAAGGACCAGGTGGCACACGTCACAAGGATCCAGGTCGAGAGTGCGTAGTCACAGTCAGTTCCTCATTATTTACATTTTATTTAGTCAGGCATGGATTCTCGTGCGCGTTTATCAGTAGTTCCCTTCATCGTGTGGATAGTCCGGCTGAGAAAGTAGTAGTCCGCAGACAATACAATTGTATTCTGATTCTCGTATACCGGTCCATTGCACGCTGAAACCGGTTGGCCCAAGTCCGTTGAGTGAATCCGAATCTGCAGCCAGATTTGAGCATAAGTCCGAGGCCTAAGGATCTGAGAATCTGAAATTCCGAGTCCGAATCCGAACCCTAGTCCGAATAATATAAGTCCGAATCCGAGTCCGAGTCCGAGTCCGAATGTGCATGCAGTGGTCCGAGACCGGGCTGGTGAATCCGGACAGGGACGAGGCCAGTTGAGCTGGGCCGTAGTTTGCGAGGCATTAAATATGGGTGACCGAGCTGCACCGTAAACTGCGGTACATATCTATGCAAGCCGACCCGTAACCTACGGTCTATTCCCAAATCCAGCTGGTTCGTGGCTTACGGACCAAAAACGGTGATTCCAGCTGGCTTTGACCAGTCCGTAACTTACGGCCTTAGGCCACTTTTGTCTGGCCCGTAGGTTGCGGCGAAAGTCAATGTATTGTGTGCATATCCAGGCGTATGTCGGTCGTCATCTTCTGAAAGTAGCTATCCGTGAGCAACGAACAGGGTGCAGATCCCCATAACAATTGGCACGATAAGTATATTGGCATGTGATGCCAATGCGGAGGATAAAGCCGGTGGAGCTCTGAAACTAAGCTTGTGAATCTTCCTTCCTTCTCGAGTTCGCCGTCACCGTGAGGAGCAAGCGCTGGGGAGTGCGATCGCAGGTCTAGATCTTATCTTATCGTTAATGCAATCTCTGATCTTATCTGACATTCACAAGCCGCCGGTGTGCTCTCGTTCACCATCGCGATATGAATCTCCCGCCTACAAGGTACAGGTTGCTTTATCTTTCATAACTTATCAACTTTGTAGACAACGAGGTGGACATTCAGGGCAATTGTACGGTATAGCCCGTATATCAGAGTGAGTACTTCTAGCATTGAGTCATGTTGAAGGCGCTAGCTGACTACTTCGCCGAGATACAGTCACACGAGCAGACGATTGTAATCCACTGTGTAAACAGCCCATATCGACCAAGTTCGCCCGCTGTCGTCATGGCCGCTACACCACCGTCTCATTCACCATCGCCATGCCCACTTCCTGTGCAGAACGCAGACGGCAGCATCCCGCCGCCAGAAGAGGGCGACAAGCCCTTGAAGACGCGCGTTATCCTGGTCGGCATCGGGTTAGTGCGCTCTCTTACGCGATCAGCACAAAAAGAAGACAATTGGTTGACGAGGGGCGGTTCACTTGACTGAATAGGGGCGCGACGTGTTCGGGAAAGACGACGCTCGCGAAGCACCTGAGAAACATCCTGCCCAACAGCTTCATTATCCACCAAGATGTAATCATGTCTCCTTATTCCATCCTGGTTCATCTAACCACCAATTCCTTGAATAGGACTTTGCACCGGTACGTTTGTCCGTGGGTGCCCACAATCTGCGCCTCACCAGCCTCACAGCCCCAAGAAACGCTCCCCGTCGTCATGGGATGGCAGGATTGGGACACCCCGCCTACGGCGATCGACTGGCCGCGCTTCCGCGCCTTTCTGCACACCGTGAAGACGACTGCATCGATCCCCGCGGCTCACTCTTCTCATGACCACCTGAACGAGCAGAAGAAGGTGGCCGTGGAAGACGCAGTCGCGCAGCGCTGGCAGCAATATTTCGAGCAGGCGGAGGGGCGCGCGGAGGCGGAGGGTGCACGCATCGTATGGGGTCTCGTGGACGGATTCTTGCTGTACTGGGATCCGGTGCGTGTTGCCTGATCGGCGGGGTGGGCCGGACTGATGGTACTGCAGGAGGTCATCGCGGCGCTCGACGCGAAGTTCTTCCTCCGGGTGCCGTACGAGACGCTGGTGGAGCGACGGGAGGCGCGACAGGGCTATTACACTGCAGGTAGGCTCGCCGCATCTCACAATCAGCACGCGAGCGCTCATTGTGACTCCGTCTCCCTTTTTTGTGCTTGCACACATTTCTGCTACGCCGCACGCCTGGTTTACCTTGGAGAACAATTCAACAAAGAGGGTGCCTATTGGCGCGATCCACCGCACTACTTCGAGAAGCTCGTATATCCCGCCTACGTAAAGGCGCACAAACACCTCTTCGAGGTTCGTGACATCGCTGCTCAAATATGTCCGCTGCATCTTGACGCGCTCTTAGAATGGCGACATCGACCATGGTGTTACGAATTTGCCTGGACTGGAGGTGATCGATGCACTGGATCTCCCGATGAACGACATCGTGGATAGATGTTGTGGACATCTCAAAGATACCTTGGCGAGGGCCGCCCCATGAGGTTGGTCGTGTGTGTGGCGGTTTGCTCGATACTAGACGGACCTGGTAATGGAAATTGAACACTGATCTTTGGAACTTCGGGAGGTGGCATTTTCTGGCCTGTTTGTTTCATTATACAGTACATAAGCGCAGCTAATCATCGTGTGATGTGGCCTCATACCCTGTCGACCTGACTCTACACCAACTCGCATGCTGTTATGGGCGCGCTTCGAGTAGGAACCTACTTCAGTAGTACATAACTCAGTAAGTCTTCCTGGTCTTTATATCGCCACGGACTGACGTGTATTTAACACCACAGCTAACCTTTCGTATGTCAGCTTCCGTGCAGCAGCGCTTACGCCGTTCCTTCTCTGTTTCAATGCTTTCGGTCGCGATCATATGTAATGTCTTCCCACAAACACTCCAGGTTAACCCCTCCTTCTGCCCAGGTATATGAGCCAGTACCCTGTCGTGATGCCGAGACCCCAATGGCACTCACACGTCCGACAATGGATCATTGCAGGCAAAGGACGCGGCTGTGATCGATTCACGCAGGTCGTAGAGGTGCATTGATGTGGTATGGACATGCTTCCTGGACTGCTCTTTATATGATGTGTACCATACCTGGCTCGTGGACATGAGGTATTGGACTGCATCACAATTTGAGTGACTTAGGATATCGGATAACCCACGTCTTGACATCACCGTAGGGCACAGGGCAGCATGCCTGCGCAGAGACGCGAGGCTAATTACGAGCATCTGAACTTTGAATATCCGCGCGAACGTGAGTCGAATACAACGGAGAAACCCACTTAGCGACAGGCGTGGTAATGAGCATCCACTTACTGACCGACTGTCAATGCATACGATGTGTGCAATCGGCATTAGGGCGGAGGTCTGAGGCTGCCAGAAGCAGACACAACTCGCTCACTGCTGTGCTGTAGACTGGTGACCGAGTCTCTAGAACACAACGAGGCGGGGAGGGTTGTAGCTGTGCTGACTTTCGGGGCCTTCGCATCGAAGGACCAGTGGACTGCAGCCGGTTTAGAATCCTATCGCCTTACGGACTGATGGAGAGGGTGGCCCGGGTCACATCTGTGAATGGCTGTCAACTCGATGCAAAAATAGCGCAGACCAGTACGCGCACATGTACACGGCCAGCTCCGTCCAGTCGCATGACCGCAACAGATGCCTTTTCGAACGCGCGAAGCTGTGCAATGCGGGCTGCGAAATGGAACGAAAGACCAAGTTAGACGGAGTTGCATGTGCCTTCATGATGGAAGAACCAATCATATAGGCGACCATCGACCTGGAAGGCGTTTTCAGGGCATGTTGCGGAAGCAGAAGCGATCGATTCCGTTGTAGGTGGGGTGTCACATTGACTCTGACGATGATTGCTTTATGGTGTCCATCCTGGTCGAGATGCGGCATGTCAACACCGCTTATCGGTGACGACTCGGATAAGGCGACGACGTAGCACAATAGATGGAGGAATTGGGCTGAACAGGGAGTTCCTGGCGAAAGCTGTAGCCTCGGAAACGAATTGACGGTAGGAAAGAGATCTGGAACGGGATCTGCAGAGTGTGGGGTAAGGTGTGGGGAAAATTAAGTCCATTTTGATTTTGATAAACGGCCCCCGAAACACTCCTTACCTGCAGACAACTTCCGTCTGATCATGTTCTCGAGATCGATATGAACATTGCATGCCTCTCCAACTCGACGTTCAGTGCTATGAATACTTCAAGTTCTCAAGATCAAGATAACTTTGAGCGTAAGTGTCGCTTCAAGTGATTATGCCGATTGGTCGTGTGGAAGAAAACCTCACGATACACAGGCTACTATCGCTATTCCTGTCTCTATGTTCTGCTAGGAGAGAATGTCTCACCAGGTCACCAAATCAGCTTCTAGACGTACAGGCGACGCGTATGTATCCGGCGGATCTTCGATATCCAGACCAGATGAAGCCACGCTGAAAGAGTTTAGCTTGTAGATCAGGCCGGCGACGGCACCAGAGCTTCTTCAATCGATGGCCAGGAATTACTTACAAAAACAAGTCTCAGTCCCGCTGAGAAAGCGTCGCAAGGGATGGAGAAATGAATGTCATGACCAGCAGCGACCAGCCGGCCGGGGTCCCTCCTTGGTTTCAATTACACAGCGCCAATCATTCACGCCTGTTCAGTAGGTAAGGTCCTCGGCATAATGCCGAACCCGAGCGCGAGGGTGGAGAGCGTTCCCCCGTGCGGCCCCGTCTGTGCGACATATAAGAATGCACGCCTGACCAGCTTTCCGCGCGCGCTGACGCTCTGATCTTTTGCCCTCCCCGCTCCTCATTTTTCCGAGCGCAGTCGACATGGCATTGGATCCCCCCAGCACGCTCAAACCCGCGGAGGTAGCGGTCGCGATGGTCGAGGCGGCGGTCATGAAGCACAACATGCGTTACGACAAGACATTCTTCAAAGCCGTGCGTGCTTTCTTTGGCGTTGGGACATGGCGTACTAATACGGCAGAGCGCACAGTTCATGGCGGGCGTGATGCTCTCGTTCGGCGGGCTGCTCTCGGAGATTATACAGGGCGGCGCAGCAGGCCTCAACGCGAGCAACCCTGGCATTGTCAAGGTGCTGGGCGGCTTCGTCTTCCCCGTGGGTTTGGTGATGTACGTGGCGCCCATTCGCGGCAGCGCGAGGACTGACGGGCGACACGCGTAGGATCGTGCTGCAGGGCCAGGAATTGCTCACGAGCAACATGATGGTGTGCCGCGCGCCCGGCGCGTGTACTGCAGACTGACAGCTCCGCGACCCGTCAGGTCTTTCCCATGGCGTGCATCAAGGGCGCCGTCCCCTGGTGGGGTCTGCTTGTCAACTGGATAATCGGTGCGCCGCCTCATCTCCACGCTCCGAACGCGGCTCACGATCCGCGGCAGTCACCTTCGGGAACCTCGTCGGCTGCCTGTTCTTCGCTGCTATTCTCGTCAAATGTGCGTCCGCGTGGTCTTGGAGCTGACGGAATGACACGGTGACGTCTAACAGACACCGGCATCATCTCGACCGCGCCATACGACGCGTACGCGGTGACATTCGCGATGTGGGTCGCGCGCGGTCAGCGTGGCATGGATGGCCTGGCTGATGGCAAACTTTGTTATTCTTAGGCACAAGGCCAGCGACCCCGAATGGCACCAGATCTTCTTGCGTGGGATCGGATGCAACTGGCTCGTGAGCGTTGCGGTTTGGGTGCGTGTGCTGGCTCGCTGCGCTGTCTGCCTGTCTGACAGATCCGTAGCAAGCTGCAGGATCACGCGAGACGATTTCGAAGGTATGGAGGGGTCCGAGTCCTGTCGTTGCTGAGTCTGAACACAGAGTGGCCACAGATCTTCGCGATTTGGATACCGATCTGGGTAAGGCTAATCTTAGTCGTTTCGGCGTTTCCGGGCTGCTGAACCCAAATCCTCAGATCTTCGTCTCGGCAGGATATGATCATGGTACGATCTTGCATGGCAGTGTAGCAGGAACCAGCAATGCTGAGATGCTGATTAGTTGTCGCCAACATGTTCTCTGTTCCCCTCGGCATCATGTTCCATGCGGACGTGAGCATGCAGCATCCTCCATGGACGGCATAAACTGACCTATCCCAGCTCACCACAGCAGAGTACATTCGGAAGTAAGCCGCACTTCAGCCCGTCCACCCCCTGTCCTGACATACCTGTCTGCAGATCTCTGATCGCATCATATATCGGCAACATCATCGGCGCGCTATTCGTCGCGCTGCCCGCCGTCTACTTCTACCTCGACGACTGGCGCGCGGCCGGGCTTGCAGACGCCGAGGCCGGCGAGGCGTTCTCCAACATGGAGGTCGAGCGCGTGAAGGTGTCCGAGGTGCGGTCGCAGACCAGCGACAATGGCAAAAGCAGCGATAGTGGCAAACGGGAGGATTAGATGGTTAGTTGCCCGTAGCCATGCGCCGTAGCAATGGATACACTGGAACGATTTCTGTAGTTTTAGTTTGCAGGTAATGTGTACGATCGCACGCTTCGGTCTTCCGGCAGTGGGTCCAGACGTAGATTGCGCTCAGACAGAGCATGGAGCTGAGTGTTGATTGGGCGACTTCCCGCATCCCACCACAACGACCACAAAAAAAGTACCGATGGTGTCGCCCGCATTTGGCGAGTAGTATGCCGCGCATTGTTGAGGCTGAGGCCGGTGCGGAACCCGACCCCGGCCTCGAGCCCGTTCTCCTCGACGAGCGCGCGTGTCCCATCCTCGATGAGGCCCGCGATCTCCGTCATGCATATCCCCGCCCGGACCGTGCGCCGTGCGTACGCGCGCACCTGCCGGTGCACCTCCACCGCGCGCCGGATGGTGCGTACGTCGCCGTGAGGTCCTCCATCGCAGCCTGCGCACTCGTCTTTGTACTCCTAGATCTCGCCCGACGGGGTACTGCCCGTCGGGAAAGAGCTTCGTGAGCCCGACGCGCGGCGGCTCGCTCTGCTCCAGCCGTTTCTTCTTCGGCTTCTTCTTCTTCTTCTTGGCTTCCCCTACACATCGTCGCATCAGTACTCGCATTCACCTTCGCCGTCTGGAGACTGCAAGTACAAGAACACGCATCAGCGTTGCCGTTCAAGACATCGGCGACCTCGACCTCGCCGTCCGCGTCCGTCGTCGTCCGCAGGTGGATCGAGCTGCGGCGCCTTGTCCGCGCCATTCGCCTCGGGCGTGGTGGGGGCCGCGGTCATGGTGCGTCGTTGGATCGGTGTGCACCCGGTGGCTTGGGAGAAGGATAATCGATTGCCTTTTTGGGACCGGTGGCCGACAATTTGTTCTGTTCAGCGACAAGTATCATGGTCGTGCAAGCCGCCCCACGGTGGACGTCGCCGCAGAAGATCGCGAAGCTATCCTACATTCCTTTTCTGTTGAAGAATTAGCGGAACGAAGTCAAAGACGCGCTTGACCTCTTTATCCCGCACGCGTGGCGGCCTGATCGGCTGGGAGTACCGTGAGGAGGACGGAGATGCTCTGTTCGTTATGTTCAATTTTCCAAATTTGATACAGAATGAGCTGAAATACTCAGGTAGGTGAGTGTGTTCGATCGGTATTGGATGGTTTGACTGGATATTTTCTTTTGCAGAGTATACAATGTTGCTGTATATCCATGTTGTCACGAATTTTTGGCGATGCGATCGTATGGTCAGCATTATCGGCAGTATTCATGCAATGGCATCTGGCTTTACTTCGTACAATGACGCCATCATACCCTGGGCCATGACTGGTACAGTAACCTGGTTCAGACTTGATCACATCTACCGTCACAGTTTACCTTCGAGCTTGATGCACGCTACTATCACCGATAGTCTTTCCGATATTCTTGCCCTTCCATCATCGTCCAAGGTGCATGGCTCTGATTCACTCTATCTGTCATGCGTAAGGGCTCTATCCTTCTTCATTCTTACAGTGCCAGAGCCGCCTTTGACAACATAACACTTGCCTAGTTACAAACATTCTGGCCGGGTCCAGGCGGCCTCGTGACAACACCATCTTCTCACACAAGCTTCAGCCCGAGTGCCTCCGGGTTCTTAAGGATATGGGATCTGACATCCTGTGAAGCACCTCGTCCTCAAGATCGTCCGAATAGAGTATGTATCAACAGCAGACCGCGTTTTATACGCAAGAACGCAGGTACGCACTTTCTGTTTTGCCAAAGTCCTCACATGTGAAACTTAAAGACCGAAGCCGACCTTCCAATCTGATGGCCCAAGGGACTGCACTGCGCTAAGCACGGTCTGGCATGGGCAGTGGCTTGGCCGGTTCCTGCGCTTCTGCCGCACCTGCTGATACTTCTCTTGATCCCATGGCTTCGGGCTGCGGGCTGCCATATAAGCGTGTGGGGTTTTCAGAAAGCGGGCAATTGCAGCTATGGCTATTCCTACTCGTACGCAGGTTGCGATCATCGGCGCAGGGTAAGCTGCTCTGATCTCGCTCTTCGCTCACGCTCTGAACTTGACGTCGCGGTAGGTTTGGAGGGCTGGGATTTGGGATATGGTTGAAGAGACGGCTGCATTGCGAGGATTTCATGGTACGTGCCGTCTTGCAGATTGCATTTCACTTTGCGTGACGTCGCCATTAGATTTTCGAGAAAGAATCTGACATCGGCGGGACATGGAGGGTGAGCTTGAAGGTTCATCTCCATTTGACACCAATCTTACTATGAATCATACCTAGGACAACACGTATCCAGTAAATCAGAAGTTCTTCGCATCTTAAACTTGGCTGACCGCATGCATTCTTCAAGGGATGTGGTTCCGATGTAGCCATCCACTGGTACAGCCTATCCACCGACCTCAAGCCAGACTGGCGCGCCTCACACGGGACGCAGCCTGAAATTCTGGGCTACATGCTTGACGTCACCGCCAAATATGCTCTGCGCGAGCACTGCGTCTTCAATACGACCGTCATCTCCGCGACATGGGACAAGGTGCAACACGTATATATCATAGTCACGAAGAACCTGCACACTGGAGAAACGAAGGAGACCCATGCAAAGATCCTCATATCCGCCATTGGGGCGCTGTCCGAGCCCCGGATGCCCGACGTCCCTGGTATCGACGACTTCCGAGGCGATGCGTTCCATTCAGCTCGGTGGAGCCATAGTGTGGACCTGCGCGGGAAGAGAGTTGCCGTCATAGGCAATGGCTGCTCCGCGTTGGTGGCCATCTACTCACTTCACTTTCTCTGGTACTCACGAGTCTCATCTGAAGTGCACAGTTTGTGCCATTGATCGCTCAGGATGCGTCGACTCACATCGTTCAATTTTGCCGCACGCCCATGTGGTATCGTCGCCGAGTGGGTCATGGCATTTCTTCCTGCAAGGTTGGAGCTAACGGCTATATAGGACGAGCCACCGTACTCCGCGGGTGCAAGATGGATTTTCGCACACGTCCCTTTCGTGATGCGCATGCATCGCTATTCATTAGCCCTCAGGGTAAGAGCATGTCGGTATCTAGAGTGCAGCTAGTTCACGCTGACAGCCCACAGCACGAAGTCATGTACCTTTTTATGCATTTCAATCGGGGGTCCTTCGCCGACTACGTCAGAAAGGTACCTACCAATTGCTGAATCTTTGCGTACTACTCTGACTGTTGGCATGGCTGGTAGACCCACATCAAATATATCAAAGCTGTATCTCCAGCCGAATATGTCGATGAATTAATTCCATCGTACCGTGCGCGTACCTCATCTCGCTTGGAGTACGTTTCTCATCGTAAGGTCAACAGCGCCCGGATGCAAGCGTTTTATTCTTGATGCTGGCTACCTGAAGGCGTTACACCGGCCCAACCTCATCCTGAACTGGGACGGAATAGAGAGGATCACAGAAAATGGCATCATTACAAAGAAAGGTGAGTGCCGAATGCCCCCAGAGCCAACTTTACAATACCAGATCCATCTCACTGCCTAACCAGGCGAACACCTACCATTCGATGTGATTATCTATGCAACAGGCTTCCAGGCGGTGAGTCGGAATGATATTTGCTAAGATTCTCTTGAATGCATGACTGCTCCATCAGGACGCTTCCACGTACGAGCTTCGTGGCTCGAAAGGCGAAACTCTTAACATGTACTGGAAGGACCACGGCGGGCCGACCGCCTACCTCGGCACCACTGTCCCCGGCTTCCCCAACTTCAGCATCCTTGGAGGTACAGTGTCCATACCTGAGATCCTCGACTGGATTTGAGCTGAAATTTCGCAGGACCGAACACAATCACGGGCCATGCATCGCAGATCTTCACAGAAGAAGTTCAGGTGAGGAGTTCTTCACGCTTTGATCCACGCCAGCCCGCTCAGACGTTCGCGTTTGCAGATCAACTACGCACTGAAATTATACGAGCCTGTCCTGTCTGGGGCGTTGTCCAGCGTCGAGCCGACGGACGCCGCCACAGATGCGTACAACGAGGCGATCCAGCAGCGCCTGTCCGCCTCCGTCTGGTCGAGCTGCGCATCCTGGTACCGCTCTGGCGCGACAGGCAAGATCTTCAGCATCTTTCCCGGACCAGTCTCACTGTTCTGGTGGTATCTGCGCTCCCCGAAGTGGAAGGATTACCGCATCGAAGGCGAAGGCAAGAGTTGGTGGGCGGCGAAGCGTCGGATCGCGGGATTGCTGAGGATGGCATTCTATGTTGCGGGCATGGTGTCGGTTTCTGCCGCAGGTCATATGCGGATGCATGGCTCGTTCGACGCGGTGCGAGCGTGGATACTACAGATCCTTCCTTCCTTCCTCGGCGCGGTGCAGGCGGGGATATAGCCAATGGAATCATACGCTACAGTTGACGAAACAGTTTTGTCTGCGGTTCTGTTGTGACTTCTGCAGAACTAAGATTAGAGATGATCTGCGGTTCCTAATACACTGAGCTACGGATACCCTTCAGTCTAACCACTTCCGTGCGCCCTCGAGTCGTGTTGCCCTTCCAGAGCGTCAAGGTACTTGGACTGAACAAACAATGCATGTGCACCCTCGACTTACCGCTGTGGGTGGTCACAGGTGGATAAATGTCCTCCTCTTTTCACGTTCGCAGTGAGGCTAATTCCCTCGCTTTTATCGACAGAAGACTGCGAAAGACTTAATCATCTAATATAATCTGCCCCGCTGACAGCTGAACAGCCTCAATACAGGGATCCAGGATGCTCTCATCTTCTCACCATCTCCACATCAGCATGAGTAGCCCACGGGATTAGCTCAAGGATCTGCAAGATACTAAAGGCAAACCGGAGCAATGTCAAGCTGTACCCAGAGCTGCTTGATCTCTTTGACTGAACATCGTCCCAGCAAGGCACTTTACCGTATAGAACGTGCTCAGGTCCGGAGAGACTACGCGCAGGGCCGAACGCAAGCGGAAATGCAACGAACTTATGGATGCAGTGGGACAACGATCTTCAGAGCTGTCCATCACATGAAGAAGATCAAGGACAATCTTGTTGAGGATGAAGCTTACCTCGGCGGGACAAAGACACCCGAGGATTACGAGGCTGCGTCGAGGTGGGGTCTGGACGCCGAAATCCTCGCTTTTTCTGTTGGCGAGCCACGCGGGACGCGATGCCACGGTAAACGTCAACGGAAAGCGCAGTAAAACGAAGCGACGGAGATTCAACATCTGGAGCCGTCGACTGAAGGACCAACAATTTGGGCTCATATTCATCTTGCGTACGTCTGCTGGGGATAATAAAAGAATGGAATTAAGGTTACATGGGGTAAAGCAGCATTCGTGCTGGTTCTACGCCTCGCTGCGCGCACATCACTTCTTCAGAGTCTTCAGGAGCTCCTCTCCGAGCGGCTTCGCAGATGCCGGATTCTGGCCCGTCAAAAGGGTGCCATCATGGCATACTTTGACCTATAGACGCATCACGAGACGTCAATTGAGCTCGAGGACGAAGGCGCGATGAGACGTACACCCCAATGCTCGGCGGCCTTTACGTACTTCCCGCCAAGCTCCTTGATACGCTCTTCGATTTGGAACGGGACAGACTTAAGAAGAGATAGAAGCGTTAGATACTGAGGCTGCATGATACGGTCGAAGGGGTATTCACCTCGGTTTTGCCGACCTCCTGCTCTTCCACGAGCGAGAACGCAGTCACGGTCTTGCCGTCGAAGATGGACTTGCCGTCTGTGCCCGTCACGTTCACCAGCGCGCTATGGACGGTCCGCCGATGAGCTCGACGCATGAATCCAATTCGCGAACGAGACTCACGCAGGTCCGTGGCAGACGGCAGCGACGACCTTGCCTGAGCGGTAGAACTTGTTCGCGAGCTGGAGGTTGTCGTCGTCGAACGGGAGGTCGATGACGGGCCCGTGTCCGCCGACGTAGAAAACGGCCGTGTAGTCGTCCGCGTTGACCGTGCTCAGGGGTTTGGCATTCGCCAACAGGGTCTTCACCTTCTCGTCTTGCAAGAAGCCGACGCTTTCGTCGTCTTTGAATTGCTAAGCACACGTCACGTTAAATAATAAATAGGAAGAGTGTGGAATCTTTGGGGCGTACCTCAACACTGGTGGGGTCCACAGACGGGTTGGGACCCAAAGGTGAGGCGAATTCGATCTGGAAGTGGGGGGCCAGGACATAGTATGGGTGAGCAGCCTCTGGGAGATACCAGCCCTGCGCGCAATGAGCACTTCCAGCGGATATCATGAATTAGAGACAGACACACGGTAGCACCGCCCTTGAGATCCATGTTGCAGGATGTCAGGACGAACAGGATACGCTGGGAAGACATGTTTACTTTGTGTGCTAGCTGTTTAATTTATGTCACGCAGCGTGGGTGTTTTCGCAAGAAATTCCATGAGTCGCGTCCTGTTTTTATACCTGCGATGGCATAGGAGCGTCGAGCGGATACGCCCTGGCGGCAGTGACGTATGTTTTTGAAGTCAGCGGTCCCCGACATCCAGACTACACTCGGGTCAATAGATCGGGCTTTTCCTTGCTGTTCGATACCGTTCCATACGTAGTCTTGTCAAGTAACCGGTGCTTGAAGCTTGAGAAGGTGAAAAGCCAATCGCCCGGCCTTCTACGCTTGAGGCGCGGGACGGATTGCTTAGCTCTTTTCGCCCGCGTTCCCTGCTTCAGGCGCTACTGAAAATCATCGTATAGGACCGTGATCTACGTCAAGCAAGTGCCGCACATGATCTGGAGTGTTCCTAGTATGCGATGAGAATATCCATCCTTTGGCCTAGACCAGTAGGCACAACCTGAAGAAGTGGTTCGGGAAGGACTGTAGCTGCCTCGAGGCACTTGCTTCTGTAGATTCCTGTAAAGAAGCCAACTTCCAACCATGGGGCGACCTGAATGACATGGGTACAATGGTTGTCCGCAGTGCTATAATTTGGTCGGATAGCATGGCATGACGAATGAGACAATTCATATATGCGGTCAGCCAGGGATATGAGTCGTTGTTCCGGCCACTCACGAAGTAGAGTACCCCATCTCTGAGCAAATCCTTAAGAAAACTATGCGTCTTTCGAAGTTTCAGACGCCGGATCGGGGGCAGGAGCTAGCTCAGCAGCGACTGTCATGAACCTATGTATACTCTAGCTTTCCTTCGCGAACTTGTAGATGATCGATGCTTACTGTGCAGCATGAGAGCCTGCAAGGGTGCGCATGGAATCCAGATCGACCTGCAGCTGCTCGAACAGGTCCGCTGTCTGTCCAACCGCTCTCGACAGTCTCGTGAGGCTGTTCGCGAGATGGGCATAGTTCCGCTCCTTGGCTTGGGTAGCCGTTGTAGTCTGTGATTGAGCGTTCATAGTTCGAATGCGACGAGAATATGCGGTCAATGGAAAAAATTCTGTACAGCTCCTGGCATTCAGAAGTGATTGAGCCAAAAGTCCAAGATAATAGTCTCTTTTGTCTTACCGTTGACAATTGTACTCAAGACCGCAGGACTGTGATCCGGATGAGTAAAGTGCTGTTGCTGAGGTCAAAGCGCTGCAGCTACTAGTTGTGGCGATGGGGGTATAATAACAAGTGTCGTCGTTGTCTCCACCATCGAGTCGACGTCGACATCAGTCATCCGCGAGCTTGCCAAATCGGTCCACAACATCCACCCCGGTGCCGCGTCCCAAACACTCCGTCTCCGGAACGTCCACAACTCATTTCACAACGTCCATCTTTATACCTTGCTCAAGGGTGTTGTACAATTTTCAAGAGTACTATGATCCTTGTCCTGTTATAAAGCGATCTTTTCCGTGTATTTTTCTGGCTACATGGAGTCCAATCAAGCTACCACGAAGAACGATGAAGAGCGCGCCCGCCGGTTGAAGCGCGCCCAGCTCAAGGAGCTCAATGTGAACCATGTGGGCACAGGTGAGTGTCTTCAAGGATGGATCTGTTCATTTCTGACATTTGTACAGAGCCGAACAAGGCGGTGGACTCGTCGCTGAAACGCCACACCGCGCTCATCAAGCGTATACGCCAGTCGATCGGCGTGGAGAACCGCGATACGATTCTTAAGGACATCGATACCCTCAGCCTCGAGAAGTACATTGACGAAATCGCGGGTGCCATTCCTGAGGGCATCGTCCGGTGCAAGCTCGAGAAAGATGTCTGGAGTGCTGCCGAGGTGCGTCTTCATGTCCAGATAGTTTCCCGCTTCCTTACTCATGTCATATATGCGCGTGTACAGGTCATATCTGCGCTTCATAGACGTTTTCCAAAGACGTTCACGCCAGCTGTACTGTCGCATCTATCACATGCCCTCGCCCCGCCCGCCCGAACCGCCCTTGCGAATATAGCACAAGAGCAGAGGGATAAGGAAGAATCTGCGCGGGTTGCCAGGCAGCGTCCGGTACTGCGCGTGTGCTCAGAACTTGCCTTGGTGGGGATCATCAGGGACGCTCCCAACAGAAGTGGAGGGGAGTGGATTATGAAGGCGCTCAGAGAGCTGGTATGTTTTCTCCATTCATGCGCATATAATGGTTCGGATGGCTCACTTCTGTGTCACAGCTGTCTGGCGACCCAAGCCTTTCGTCTCTGCCTCTTCTGACGACGTTCTTGAAGTCGTACGCACGTCCGTTCTTAGGACTTACACCTCCGCCTTCGTCTAAGCAAGTTTCTGCTACTGCTGAGCCCGGCAAGCTGTCCGGGGAGACCACGGCGACGACTGAGAAGGAGAACGGTGTCTTGGAGCCCGCAATCTCGGAGGAGGAAGAGCTCGTAGAGAAGGACATTCGGGATCGATTCAAGAAGATGTGCGAGGGTTACTTTGATAACGTGGCGAAGAAGCTGGTTATTGAGCATAAGGTATGTGAACTGCTCATATATCGACGTTATCACGCTAAATGTGGGGTTGCAGCGCCTACAAGAGCAAGACCGGCGCAATCATGAAGCATACATCCGGTCTGGAGAGATATTTGAAGACCGTCAGCAAGCATATGAGAAGATGACGAAGAGTTACGAGAAGCTGCTCGCAAGTTGCCAGACGTGCGTTGTGTCCTCGTTTTCTTCATGCATTGTCACTCAATGCTTGCACCACAGCCTATCCGAGCTGCTATATGTGCCCATGCCCAAACTCCCCAAGGATTCTCAAACCACCAATTCGATCCAAATTGGCAGTACAGCCAGTTCACTGCTCACGGATGAAATCGAAGACGTGGCTCTTGCTACATCTGGCGGCAAATGGGAGGACGACGAGGAGCGCAGGTTCTTTGAAGAAATCCAGGACCTACGGGAAGTCGTACCCAAGAGCATACTTGGCGTGCAAGAAACTACAGAAGAAAAGAATGAAGAGGACGTGGAGAAGGAACGCTTGGCAGAAGAAGAAGAGGTGAAGAAGCTCCAAGAAGAGCTCGCGGGCTTAGCTATTTCGGCGCAGGGCGAGGATCGCAGGGTTGAGAAGGCATCAGAAGGAGAGGACTCCGATGAAGATGATGATGGGTGAGTGGCGAGCATTGGTACGAGAGAGAAACTGCTGACCTGGTTGCAGGGCTGAGACTCCTACTCCGTCCACTCCCAAGGAAACTTCACCACCCGCGACACCGAACATGGCGCCTCAGGGCCCTTCTCAGCTTCTGACTGCGCTTCTGGCGCGTCTTCCGGATTGCACCAATCGTTCCCTCATTGATCAAGCTGCCGTTGATTTTGCATTCTTGAACTCTAAAGCAGCGCGAAAGAGGCTCGTGAAGGTCAGTATCTCGTCTTTGTTGGAATTATCTGTATTAACCGTGTTTTCGTTCCTTGGTTAGTTCTTAACCCAAGTACCAAAGAATCGCACGGATTTGCTGCCCCATTATTCGAGATTAGTGGCTACACTCAACAAATATATGCCCGATATCGGCAAGGATCTGGTTGACCATGTGCGTCTGAATCTGTGGATGCGCTAAATTCAGTGCTAACTCGTGAGTCAGCTGGATGAGGAATTCAGGTATCTGCAGCGGAAGAAGAATGTTGTAAAGGAACTGGAATCCGTCAGATTGAAGGTGCGGTAAATTACTTGGTGCATACACATATGTTCATATTTTGATGACTTGCACAGAACACTGCGTGGCTATCCAATTTGACCAAGTTCAAGGTTGTACCGCCTCACTTGATCCTGCATATGTTCAAAGTCTGCCTGGACGACTTCTCCGGCACGAACGTCGACAATATTGCATGGCTTCTTGAGGGTTGTGGTCGATTCTTGTTGAGGAATGATGAAACAAAGCAGCGCTTTGCGGCGATGGTAAGTGAATGCTATGAACTTTATCGCATTTCCTACGCTGATCTTGTATTGGTAGTTGGAGTTGATGAAGCGCAAGCAAAGCATGCAGCACTTCGATCAGCGGCAGCAGTTGATGCTCGAGAACGCCTATTACCAGGTGAGTTTGGCACGAATACGCTGGTTCTGCCTTTTCAACTCACATCTCGGTAGGCCAACCCACCTGAGCGTGCACCTCGTCAAGAGAAAGAACGCAGCCCAATCGAGCTCTTCGTACGCCATCTTATATACGACGTCCTCGCCAAGAAGACCATCGACAAAGTCCTGAAGCTTCTGCGCAAACTTGATTGGGATGACCCTTCGATCGTCCGCATCTTGCACAAAGTCTTCACGAAGCCGTACAAACTCCGATATAGCAACGTCGCGCTGCTCGCCATGCTCACATATGACCTGCAGCGGTATCATCCTGATTTCGCCATCTCTGTCGTGGATCAGATTCTTGAGGATGTGCGCCGCGGTCTTGAACAAAACGTGTATAGCACGAATCAGCGTCGGGTCGCGACGATCAAGTACCTCGGCGAGCTGTATATCTACAGGTTGATCAGTTCGACACTGGTGTTTGATACACTGTGGTCACTGGTCACGTTTGGACACCGTGAGTCTTCCCGTTTTCTGTGCGTGTGATGAGCACATAAGCTAAACTGAATCCAACTCGTAGCTGAGGGTCATCCGTTGCCGCGCTTCCCGTGCCCTGTCGACATGCCTGATGATTTCTTCCGCGTCCGCTTGGTCTGTGTGCTGCTCGACACGTGCGGCATGTGTTTCGATCGCGGGTCGCAAAAGAAGAAACTCGACGCTTTCTTGACCTTCTTCCAAGTAAGCCGTGTTTTTTCTTTATTCCAAACATTGTACTAAACAGATTTCTTCTTAGTATTATGTGCTCTGCAAGGAGCCGATACCTATGGATGTCGAGTTCATGCTGACCGACTCAATCGAAGTAAGTCTTGTGTTTGGTTTGACGATCACTACTTACACCTCTGGGTAAAACCTACAGGCGGTGAGACCAAAGACTGTGATGTACAAGAGTACGGAAGAAGCAGCTGCTGCCGTCGATGAGATGTTTGCTGCTGCATATCAGAGTGCTGGCAGTAAGTCAAGTTTCTTTCATGACCAGTAGTCTGTTCTAACTCGATTCAATCAGTTGCGACTGGTGACGATAGTGGAGAAGAAAGCGGCGACGAGGACGACAGGCCTGCTGACGAGGAAGAAGACGGGGAAGACGATGGCGACGAGTCTGTTGTAAGTGCTGATCATCTGACGACTGTCGTGGAGGAAGATGCTGAATTATGCGGGTAGGCTGAGGATCGCGAACCTTCACCTGAGCCGGACATTGTTGTCACGTCCGTCCAAGAGAACCTCGGTCCATCCGAGGAGGCTGAAGCCGAATTCGCCAAGGAGCTCGCGAGACTGGTGACAGATGCATCGGCGGAGTCTCGCAAAGTTGACAGACGTACAGCTCAGACTTTGTGGGAATCCTCTGTGCTGCCTTCTGTAGCGCGTCGTAAACGAGCAGAGGAGGAAGAGGAGGAGGGTGTGGCAGCTGCTGCATCGGGTCCTAGTATTATGAACTTCACCATGATCACCAAGCGGGGCAACAGGCAGCAAGTAAGTGCATCCTGTTCTAAAGTCTTTGTCAGGCTGACATTCCTTGACGCAGGCTCGACAACTGGCCATCCCTGCCGAGTCCGCGCTCGCAATCCAGACCCGGACTGCCCAGTTGCAAGATAAGGTAGAACAGCAACAACTTAAGCGCCTGGTTCTCGACTACGAGCAACGCGAAGAGGCCGAAGAACTTAAAGGCAATTGACCACTCTATTCCCCTCCCCTCACTTGATAATAACCTCATCTTCATGTAGCTCTTGAGAACAAGAACCGCGCCATCAAGATCCGTCTCGTCGGATAGCATGCAATTCCGTGTGCTGCGCTACATTCACGCCAGCAGCGCTCCCTCATGAATTCTCCTTGGTCGAAGCCTTTCTTTCTCGCACCCTCGTCTCGTCTCGGGTTCGGTGCCCCTTCGGCTGGTCTACGAACGAGCTACTGTCCGTAGATCTGCACGGGACACGTCCTCGACCCGCGTGGTCTCCGGACTAGCCTGCAGCCCATAGCGCAATTGTGCTGGCGTGCATGTCCCTCGGCGTACGCTTCCTGATTCTGACTTCATGCGCACTAGACGTCTGACATGGAATCGTACAGGAGCTCGCTTTTGCTGCTGCTGCCTGCCAGTCACGGTCCACGGCGGGTCCGAGTCCTGTGGCTTTTGCCATGTAGTTGTTGTATTTTGATGTTTTGAACGCTGCATATCCTCGTTTGTATTCTCGATCGCATAGATTGTTGTCGCGCTATGAATGTAATCATACTGTCTCGAGGCAGACATATCGAGCGACAATGAGCCCTCAATAGTACAGTACGTGATAGGTCGTATGGCTCGGAATTCGTTACATGTATGTTTGAATTGAAGGCTGATCAACTCTTGATCTTCAGCACTCCGACAGAATGACAGCACTGCTTTGACTGACCTTTCTCGCATTAGTGTATTAGTCCCCATCCGGTTTCCATAACGTCATGTGCTCTCGCAGATTCAGTCTCTCGCCATCCACGATTAACGATCCATCGCCTTCATGATGGAACGTCTTCTTCTCTTCTCTATCCTCGTTCACCCATGCACACACAACTTCCAAGACCCACAAGGCATACTTCCCGACCATCCTGCGGTCCTTCACTTTGCATTCGAAGTTCGCCAGGCACTCCTTAACAAGCGGCGCGCGCACTTCCTCTCCCTGTAACGCCGTGAAGCCGAACTGGGCCCACTTGTCGACCTTGTCGCCATTGCAGTTCCCGATATCAATAACCTTCTCCGCAAGATCGACACCCGGGACTGCGATGACGCATTCGCTTGTCTCTTTCAACGCGTGGAAGCTATAGTTCCAGGGCCCGAGCCTCGCGCCAATGAGCGGCGGGTCCTCGTGTTGTACACACATGTGGAAGCCCATCGCCATGAGGTTTGGGCGGGCGGTTGCGGCTTTGCCGCGTGTGGAGACGAGAACGACGGGGCCGGGCTCGATGTAGCGGTGCGTCTTGGTGATGTCATAGGGCTTGAGAGGCGAGCGGTCTATAACCTCGGAAGATGAGGAAGGGGATTCTGCTGCTACCTCCTCTTCCGCAGTAACCTTGGTTCGCTTCCGTGGGGGCATGGCTAGTGCCTGTCAATCGTTTCCGTATAATTTAGCAGCGAGGTGAAATCCGCGGTGAATTGAAGCGATCATACAGGGGTCTGTACTTGCGGGGTATTTTGATTAGCGTCGTCTCCGCTGCTGATAAATTATGAATGTATCAATGCATATGTTATGATGATCAGTTACCTTATTCTTATTCTTTGAAGATTTGACTTTGAGGAGATGGACAAGACAGAGAGTGGTCGTGAACTCGAATCGGAAGACCTTCAGGGCGGCGACAAGATCTGAGTTCGGCGATACCCGATACACTGTCGTCTGCCTCCGTGCTGTTCCTCATCCCTGCATATCTACAGGTCTGGCGTACGTGAGTTTTTCTCTTTTTCAACTCTTCGAACAAGATTTCAAGCTAAAACTAATTTTTCAAGCACATATCCTTGCCCTGTCGCGATTTTGATTCAAATCGAGCAAGACGATACCGTCTGTTTGACTGATCATGGATCAGGACGATTGGCCGCGGTGAGTACGTTTAGTTTGATTAACGATATACACCAGGGCTTATTTACGCAATCTTACGTGGAAGCTTCTGGGATTCTATCGCTGAGATGAGGCTGCGAGCCATCATGAATGGCATATCAGTTCCAGGCCTAGCGTCGGAAGCAGCAGACAATATTCGTCAACAAATAGATGGAGAAATGGCAGCCATCTTACATGCGCTACTGCCGTACCGATTGGCAAGAAATACGCTTTCACCGATATCGCGCCTACCGCCTGATGTACTCTGCAAAGCTTTTGCGCATGCGGCTTTGGCGGATCCGCCCTCGCGAACGCAGGTTCAGCTTCACACAGAACTTGGATGGATCAAAGTGACACACGTCTGTCACCGTTGGAGAGAGCTGGCTCTTGCAGAACCCACCTTGTGGGCTGACGTCCCTAACGTCTCATTGGAGTGGATGAGGGAAATGCTCCTACGTCTGGCAGGGAAGGCCGTACCGATCTGCCTCACGATAGGACATGAAGGATCCAAAGCTGCACGTATCTCGGACATGTTATTGGACCCGCTCAAGGCATGCTTATCGCAACTGAGAAACCTCGTCCTTCTCGGCACCGACGAGGTCGTCTCGTCGTTTTTAGAGTCAATCAATAACCTGCAATCATCTTTGACATTGGAGTCTATCCGGTTCGCCTCGTGTAATGCGGGCCTGAGTCTGGGTGTGGTGACGAGCGCCTCTTGTATTCTCCAGATGACAAACCCTCAAATATTACGTCGGCTTGCTATCCACGACGACATATTACTGCATGATGTTCCCCAGCTCCCTAATCTCAGAGACTTCGAATTGGTGCAGTCGCTTGGCGTTCGCCGTTCGAATGACCCATCCCGCAGATACAGGCTCCTCCGTACCCTATTCCACATGCCCCGTCTGGAGACACTTATCATCAAGACCACACCGGTCTTAGATGAAGCACTCGTTCATGATAACGGTAGCACGGAGTCGGATCGTCCTCCCAATGTCTCTTTGACAAATCTACAAAAGTTACTTGCAATAACCTATAGTACGGGAGGCCTTGTAGCATTGATGAGCAACATTTCAGTATCCCGAGCCACTACTGTAACATGTGGAATCAAAGTCGTCAATAATTCAGATCGCGATCGTTATTTCAACGGAGAGGACAACCCCGTCTTTAACTGGCTGCGTCCTCTTACCAGCAATGCCGGAATACCTGAGTCCTTTGAACCGCTGCGAGCGATATCAATATCTTTGTGCGGTGATACAGGTCGGAGCATTCTCGGTTTGAAAGGGAGGACAACGACCAACCAGAGCGGGCTTCCGAAAATTACCATCGAGCTTAGTGGTGAGGGTTCCTATGTACGAGCCCTGTGGCCTCTCGTGGTTGGAAAATTTTGTCAAGTTCTCCAAGCCGAGGACGTGCGTTCTTTGGCATTGCTAGGGGTTCTCGAGGATAGCATCCAATTCCACCAAAGCCTGTACAATCTCATGTCTAATGTAACTGAGCTCACTTTCGGGGACAAGCAAACTCCTCGTGCATGTCAACTCCAGGCCCTGACTTCACGAAGCCTGGAGATTGGTTCGGAAATCCCTATGCCAAAGTTACAAAACATATCGATGAGGAGAGATACACTTGATAGCGCGGCAAAAGATGGAGAAGAGGAGTCGTGTCTCGATTTATTGAAGTCGATACTGGAGGACCGCCGAAAGCACCTAGGATCACCTCTCCCCGAGCTAAATTTGTTATGTTCCGGTGGCCCGCCATGGATTACTGGTCGATCATTGGCCGATGCGGGACTGGTCTCTAGAATCAAATACTATTATCGAAAAGGTTCGATTTAAATCCTTAACAAAATGTTACCACAACTACACTGCTGTCTAGCGCTCGACCTCAATTTGCCGTTGAAGATCCGAGGTCGACTCGACCTCCGGAAACGGGCCAAATCGATGTAGTTCTCGAGCGGTGCTGGGTTGATGTCGATGGCCTCTGACCTCGTTCGAGGTTGGGCAGTGACTCTCGCTCGGCCTTGAGAAGGGCTTAGTCAGTTTCTGAGAATTCAGCGGAATATTGGTCCTGGACGCAGTGGCAGGCCAGATTTTGTTGCAATCATCCATCCTAGAATGCAGATAAGTAACCAGTTGAACAAATCAATTTATTAGCTACGAACAGAGTGAACAGAATTGATTTTCGCTATCTAAAGGATCCAAAATGCTTTACAGCGGCACGGTGACATGCCTTCAACAGCTTCACAGACTTCTGCATGCTTCAAAAGACGCTTGAGCCGCTTGAGCCTCGCTCTCAATCTGACCGGCCCACCCTGCGCGTGGCGTGATGTTACACCGAAAGGCTTCCCGGTGCATCTACGATTACCGAACATGCAACAGTCAGCCTCGCAACATTCATGTTCTCAAAATGACTGGCACTCACAACAAGTCCTACGCTGAACTTCTCTGGGTCGACCGCTATGCCTTCTTTTGCTTTGATGTCAAATGAGTAGCACAGATTCGATATGGCCAAGAACAGTGACTGCGCAGCGAGGTATTTACCAGGGCAGACACTGAATCACCAGTATGACCGCGGAGTGAGAAATGTAGACAATTGTTAGAGCTCACCGCCGACCAAAACCGAACCCAGAATTCCCATCAAATATGTCTCCTCACTGCTGTATATGGGAATTACTCGTAAGCCTCTGCAATGATCAAAGGGGCGAAGTACTGACCTGAAACCCATCCCGTATTGATTAGCTATGACAATTGCTCCAGCGGGTACACGTATCCCTTTGTAGAAATCATCTTGTGTTGTCGTAGCCTGACGAGAGCCCCCCTTCATTTAAATGACGAGATGGTCAGCTTGACTCGTCAAACTTTGCCCAGAATGTACTCACCAATAGTAGGAGCGACAGCATGCCATCGCATTGTTTCCTTGCAGAGGACCGCGATACATGGTAACCTCTCTAGATCATCCGTCGTTGGCAGATGCTCCCCATAGACCTTATCTATTT
Source organism: Hericium rajendrae (assembly GCA_033439255.1). Taxonomy (NCBI): domain Eukaryota; kingdom Fungi; phylum Basidiomycota; class Agaricomycetes; order Russulales; family Hericiaceae; genus Hericium; species Hericium rajendrae. The sequence continues at coordinate 123,109 of CM065891.1, forward strand.
CCGTTTGCGCAGCCGTGAAACCCGCCGGATACATTACCATGGCAAGGACAAATACAGCCATCGTGCCGTAAGTCGTGTATACTCCTGCATCGTGCCTGAAGTTTCGGAAATCATCAGTATTGAAGCAGCCTATCGCAATAGGACTTACGCGCTTCCGGCCATATAAGCAACCTCCAGCTTGTCCAGCTTTAACGTGGCTAGACTACTCCAGAGATAGGCAGCAAGCATGCTATCAGGTGTAAGCTCCCCACGGGTAATTTTCTGGTTGAGCTGGTGTATGAGACCTACAAAGAGGTCCATAACATGCTTGCGTAACTGTAGCGCCCTTCGCCGCCAAGGCGAAAGGAAGTCTGGCAGACGACCGAGGAAAGGGAATACATCCACAAAGTTTGAACCGCATAGTATGGCCTCTAAGACTGGTTCGAGGACTGGCAGTAATACAACAACTCCTTCAATATGCGTCCTCGTAACATGATAGTGATTCTATACGCATCATTCTCAATTTCGATCAGTTACCTTATTCTTTGAAATTTGACTTTGAGGAGATGGATGAAGCGGAGTGGTTGTGAACTCGAAGGCTCTCCGAAGGCTCCGAGGGCGGCCACAAGATCTGAGTTCGGCGATACCCGATTGCAGCTCAGACTGCCTCGTCACGGTACCGCGTGTAGTACGCAAGTCCGTCCTTTTCCCATCCTACAGTCCTTGCAGTGAGTGTTCATGTCTTTTAATTTTTGTTATATGTTAAGTCAAGGAATAAGCTAGAACTCATCTATCAAGAGCGTCCTTGCATCTGACTCTGTCGCGATTTCGGTTACGAGAATAACAAGAAAACGACACACGTTTGACGGAATATGACTACGGAGGGTTGTTCGCGGTGAGTACACTTAACATTAACAGAAATATGCCTTAGGTTTTACTTACGCGAATCTACATAGAAGCTTCTGGAGTTCTGTCGCTGAGGCGAGGCTACGAGCTATTGTCGACGGTGTATCGCCCCGTGGTCTTGCGTCGGAAGAAGCGAGCATTACTCGTCAGCGAATAGACGAAGAAATGGAGTCCGTCTTACGGTCGCTACTGCCCTTCCGACTGGCAAGGAATGAACTCTCTCCGATATCATGCTTACCGCCTGAAGTGCTCTGCAAGGTTTTTGCGCATGCTGCTCTGGCGGATCCGCCCTCGTGGACGCAGGTTCAACGGCAACCTCGTACGGAAATTGGATGGATGAAAGTGACTCACATCTGTCACCACTGGAGAAACGTGGCTCTTGCAGACCCTTCGCTGTGGGCTGATGTCCCGAACATCTCGTTAGCATGGATGAGGGAAATACTCCTACGACTGGCAGGAAAAACCGTACCGATCTGCCTCACAATAGGACACGAACGATCTAAAGCTGCACGTATCTCGGAAATGTTATTGGACCCGCTCAAGGCGTGTTTATCTCACCTGAAAGACATCGTCCTTCTCGGTTGCGATGGAGAAGTATCCTCGGTTTCGCAGTTATTCGGCAAATTACGACCATCCTTGAAGTTGGAGTCTATCCGGATCAGCTTCCAGACTGGCTCATCTCCAATTTGGTTGATCGGTGCCTGTCATTTTCTACAAGCGACAAATACTCGAACGCTTCATCGGCTTATCATCCACAACTGCGTATTACTTGAAAATTGTCCCCGGTTTCCAAACCTCAGACACTTTGAATTAGTGCAGTCGTCGGCTGACACGAACCGCCCTCGCGGTGCATCGAACGATCGCTGGGTTCTTGATGCCTTATCTCAGATGCCCCGTCTGCAAACACTTGTCCTCAGAAATACCTCCCTCGAAGATGAAGTTCTTCACGAGGTAAATGCGGCGTCACATCCCCCTCCTCATGTTTCTTTACCCAAGTTACGCACATTGGATGTGGTATTTGACGGTACGGGATGCCTTGTGGCATTTATGAGCAAGATTTCATTCTCTTCCACCACACGCGTAACGTGCGAAGTCAGAGATGTCAAAAAATTGGACCACGAACGTTACTTCAACAGAGAGGATAACCCCGTCTTCGAATGGCTGCGCCCTCTTATCAGCGGCGCTGGAATAGCCAAGTCCTGTAAACCGCTGCAGAGGATAATGATAACTGTGCCGAACGCAGGACGCACTTTTCTTACTTTCGGTGGTTGGACGACACTCAAGCGAAATGGACCTTCGAAGATTACCATTCGTCTTTGCGGACAGGGTAGTCATGTACGAGCCCTCAGGCCTCTCGCTGTTGAAGCCTTCTCTAGAGTGGTCAAAGCCGAAGACGTGCGTTCCTTAGCAATGCTAGGCTTTTTCGATACAGACATTAAGGCCTACCAAAGCCTGTATAAACAAATGTCCAATGTAACCGAGCTTTCATTCGGGAACAAGCGAAAGCCTCTTCCATGTCAAATCCAGGCGTTGATTTTCCGAAGCCCGGAGGTTGGCTTGGGCATCTATATGTCAAAATTGCAATGCATTTTTACGAACAAAAATGCGCTCGAAAGCCACCTGCAAGACCGGGAAGACGAGACACTATTGGATCTGATGAGCTCGATGCTCCAAGACCGTCGGCAGTGTCTGGGATCACCGCTCCCGAAGCTACAATTGGCAGATTGCGGAGGCGACCGGACTATTGCACAATCATTGAAAGACACTGGATTAGTCTCTGAAATTCAATACTTCGATTAGTAGGTTTCGATGGGGTTGCAGAGCTTGAACGACGTGAGACGAATGAGTCGAGGACAGAGGATAGGAGTAAATTGATCCATTGAAATTGCGACGGGAGAAAGGTATACATAGTGGCAAACTTGTAGCACTATAGCGCCGGCGCTGCTGGCATAGCTGTAAGATTGAGTGTGCTATCATCATCGCATAGAGCCTTTTTGCAGACGGATTAAGGACGAGAAACCACACAGTTCGAAATCTGTCAACGCGATACCTCGACTGACTAGCTCCCGACCGTCACGCCTTACGCAGATTGTTATATGTCCAGCTTCACAGATTCCTGCGTGCTTCAAGAGCCGCTTCAGCTTCGCTATCGATCTGAGCAACTTGCCCGGCACGTGGCGTAATGTTACACTTAAAGGGTTGCGGGTGCATTTACTAGCACCGAACATGCAACAGTAAGCCTCGCACTATCCTGTGTTCAACATTGCTGGTACTCACGATAAGCCCTGCACTGAACTTCTCTGAAGTGACCACTGCACCTTCTTTTGTTTTGATGTCCAATGAATAGCACAAGTTCGGTACGGCAAGGAACAGTGACTGCACGGCGAGGTGTTACCCGGGCAGACACTAAACCGCCAATATAAGCGCTGAGTGGAGAATCGTAGACAATTGTTAGAACTTACCGTCGACCAAAACCGAACTCAACGTTCCCATCAAACATATCTTCCACTCCTTCTGGCCTATCGATTCAGCGCCGGGGCTCAAAAAATTTCACATCGTATTTCTGGCCAGACGTCTCCTTACTGATGTATATGGGCATTAATGGTCCGCAATGATCGAAGGGACGAAGTACTGACCTGAAACCCATCCTGTATCGATTAGCTATGATAATTGCTCCAGCGCATATACGCATCCCTTCGTAGAAATCATCTTCCTTTGTTGTGGCCTGATGCGGCACCCCTTCATTTGAGATATGGAATGCTCAGCTCTACCAGTAAAACTTGACCCAATTGACTGATCAAAATGAGCCATAGCTCATCATCGCATTGTTTTCCTGCAGAGTGCCGTGGGTTTTAGACTCGACTTACACAAGATGTAAATGCCCTAAGAGCGGTAACGCCTTCGGGCCCAGTGGGAGGTCCCATCGGTTCAATTTCCAATACACCGATGCACCGATGCATCAGTGACAAAATCACTAGAAGTATCGCGACTACCGCCCCGGTCAGTTCTCGAATGCAAAATTGAACCTTGTCGAAGAGGATCATCGTCTTCAAGAAAGCCGTCGAAGCTCGTCAGAAAGTGATCAAAGATGTCAATTGCTACTCCGAGCAGACCTACGGCGGAAGATAGTCGTAGTCGATTGCCATGTACGTTCTTGTACGACGTACGAACGTACGGCGACGGATGGAAGGTGGAACTTGGAAGGAAGGATTGAACTTGAAACCAGTGACTTCTATGCCGTCGGCGGTGGTTGCGGCCCGGCCGACTCCGAACAGCCTGCAACGTCGGCTAGCGAATTCAAGAAAGCGGCTTGTCTAACTCTTCGAGCTTACTATGGACAGTTCAACCTCCCTCCCTATCGTACATGGCCAGACATCGAAGAAAACGGCTTCTGCATTTGAAGATAGTAAATTTACAGGCTCAGGGAGTTTCTAGTCTCACCTGTCGTCCATACACACGGAGGACCAACGAAATGCGACACAGACACACTCGTGCCTGACAGCCACAACCACACTCAACTGCGACACAGTCAAAATTCTGCGACACAGTGGTGCATCAGCGACACAGTCGCTTCCTGCTCTCGGGAGAGTTTCGGGAAGTGTCGGAAGAGTAGATCACATGCAGTAGCCCAAACAACGCGTCAATAACGCGTCTGCGACTGTGTCGCGCTTTCATTTTCGGTGATTTACCCAGAATTTTGTATGAAATACATAGAAAATAAGCGAATAATGTTATTCTCCTGACCACCACGTCAACGTCGTCCACGATGTCTGCCAGGCATGGTGCGGGCCTCTCCGAGGAAGACCGAGACTTTCTGGATACTGTGCCCAATGGTCTGCTTAGAGAGTACCGTGAAATGGTGAGTTCATCATCCTCTAAGTCATTGAACACAGCTGAGCATCACAGCATCTTCCATCATCATTTGTCGAGTCAAACCCAAATGCCTTCATAGGTACTGATTGGATTAAAGTTCCACATCTTCGAGCATGGATTCAAGCACGAGGAAATTCTCGAGAATCACCTTTCATCATTGATTCTGCACCTTCTACGCCAACACGTCATCGCTATGGATCGAAGATTCCGCAGACTCCAATTAAACGCGAACATGAAGAGCACGGCACAATCTCCATCTCGACTCCAATTCAGCATCGAAGCACTTCGCGGACCCCGGGCCAGTCAGAATCAAGCACGAGAGTCTTGATGACAATATTCTTGATCTCACTGTGTCACCAGCGCATTCACCTACTCGCGTCCGAGTTCATCATCAGTCAGGATGCGAGATCCTTGAGATCTTGGAGTCCGATGAAGAAGACAGTAATGATTTTTTGCCGGTCATCAATCCTGCCGTCGGGCACGATAGTGAGTCAGATGTAGCTTTGCATCAGGGTCACATTCAAACATCTGATGGCTCTTCTATAGATTCTGATTCCGAAGTCAGCAAGTCATCGGGTGAACTAGAGATATCAGATACAGATTGGGGCGAGGATGGAATCCAGTCTCATGTCATGCGCGCGGAGATCAGGGTAACACGGCAAGTCATGGTGGAGCGCATTGAGTACTTGACAGATCTTCCATCCTGCTGGCCAGTTCCAAGAGTTCCAACGGCATATATTGTTGATTTAAGTGATCCGAAGTTCCGCATCGTCGAGTCAGATGGAAAATTACTCACTCCTGATGCGTTGATTAAGAATAAGGTATGCTACTACTTTTCATCTACATGTCCAAGCCCGATCTAATTTTTTGTTATACAGGATCAGGATTCATGGAGAGGTGGCACAGGAACGGGCGATACAAAAGTTAATGTCTTAATATTTGGTTCAGAGCCTGTCATTTGCCGCCGCTCTCGATTGCGATGCCGTGGTAGCTTCGCATGTGCGCAAGTTGACCCAAAGTTGATGAAAGTTGAACGCTGGGAACTTGATCCGAGCAGCCGAGACGCAATTGTCGCAGCGCAGATTGAGTCACGTCAGCAAGAAGGACGTACAGCGGCACAAAGAGCACAGGCGTACGTGTATCTTGTCACTCATGGACTGATTGTTCATCACTAAATTACTGTACATCTCTCCGCTATAGGTTCTGGCAACTTATTCGTTCAGGGAAGTGTGAAGCAGTCTCCGAAGATGGTGCGCGGCGCTGCTCGGGTGTGCCAAAGATGATACCATTCACACAGGTACGTTAAGCCGATGTGACATCTGAGTGAAGATCTAACTTGCCTGTATCTAGAGCACTTCACGCCGTGGTAAGGACTATTTTATCGGATGCTCAGGTTGGACAAGCCGGTGGAGGGATGGACATTACAGTCGCACAATCCCAGACTCGATCGATGAGAATCTACTTGTTGAGTTGTTCTGTAACGGCGCGTTCTCAGATACAAGTGTTGTGGGAGATGCAGAGGAGGGGAGGTGTAGCCGAATCATACCTGCTCATATCGGATTGAAAGTTAAGGCCTGTGGTACGTTGCGCTATAGCGAATACTCAACGAGGTCAGCCACTAAATTTTTCAAAGCATATATGCATACAGATAGTGCTGGCCGACCGCTTTCGAGTCCGATCGTGCATCATCCTTGTCCAGCAGAGCGCACCATATTTGTTCCTGTTGAAGAGGGATCATATCAGGCCGTCGTCGTTCCAGACCATGAGATCCCGCATAACCACCCAATGCCGATGATGGTCAAGGCATCGTACGACATGAAGGAAAAGTATCGAACATCAATCAGGGCGCATGGCGTTGTTGGGTCGACGGTTCGCACAGTTGACAATGGTGAGAAACCTCTGTACTAATTTGTGATTCATCGAATTCGAGTTAACGCCTGCTCAAACGCCGTCATGCTCATCCTCTCGTCAACTCGAATCATGCAGCCCCGAGTACCAAGCTCATATTCAATGGGAAGACACCCGCACTCGCGCATCCTGCCATGCAGCAAAACCGGTTGAAGCGTGAACTGATCCGGAAAGAAAAGCTTCATGATAATCCCGCTGGATTGGGCATGCTTGGTGCGTAGATTTTTTGCTATCGGTTTATCCTCTACTGAGGTCAATGCATGGTACAGGTGTTCATTTCGAATACATAAAGGATCAAGGAAGGCCCCAGGACCAGCGCTACATACACTACCTTGTGTCGAAACCTGACGGCGGCGTTCTCATCCTCACGTTCAACCCTTTCCTTGCCTCCCTCATTCATCGGGCCGAGACTATCCATGTCGATACCACCTTCAAGCGTGCCGTCGGAGATCTCAATGAGTGGGAAATTGTTATTTGGTATGCAGCCATCAATAAAAGTACGTTGCAATAGCCTTTCCCAACTCTCTGTCCGTGCTCAAGCGCATGCCAATTATGTAGCGGTTACTATTGGCCGGGTATATACGAATCGTGCCGACCGTGCCCATTATAAAGCTCTATTCGATAAGGTTCAAGAGGTCATCCTTGACCTGACAGGACGACCACTCCGCTTCAAACGACTCTCGCGTGGTGGCACTCTGTTGTCCATGAATGTCGACATGGAGGCAGCGCAGGTTCTTGGCGCTGGCGACTCGTTCCTTTCGACGAACGAGCCTGACTACAGTGGGATCACTACTCGTGAGCCAGAAGAGCTTGTGCAGTACTTCGTGAAACTGTGCTACGCTCACGTTAAAAGGTACGTTCAAATATGTTAGTTTTCACGGCGTTGGCTTACCGGACGTGAATTTAAACAGAGCGATTCACGACTTTAAATCACTCGTGACTCAGGCAGACTACAGGCGACTTATGGATTTTCCATATATCCAGTCGGAAGAAGAGCTACAAGCATTTCAACAATTTGTACGTGATTTGGGCATCAAAAAGATACAAGGTACGTCTATCATAGCATTTCTAAAATAACTTGTTCATCAAGTCTCTTATTCTAGATTGGTGGGAACATAAACTTCAGCACCGCTGGATTCTTCCAGCAATCATGAAGCTTCGGACGCGCATCAACCATGATGACTGGGACGCAACACCGTCAACGACTAATGTGGGTGAGAGTCAGCATCACTGGACAAATCAACATACCGGAACGAGCCTCTCGCTACTTGAAGCTATTCTTTCGTAGGTGATATTATCTGTAGAGTCATGCTCGACACTAATTGTTTGATTAATCCAGGGCTAGGACTCTTGATGAGAAAGTAGCTGCTGAAATACAAGCTAGCTTGAAGGCGGCACCCTCACAAACTCGCAGAACGAGTTTTACCATCGCCTGGTGCGCAGCGTCAAACGGCAGACAACGTCAGCGCAGAAGTCACGGCACGCAGCAAAGCAGAACGACAAGCTTGCACAACTTCGCGAACAGATTGAAGATGAAAAAGAGGCTCGGAAGGTGTCATTACAGCGCCAGAAGACCCTTCAAGAGCAACTTGGGGCTTCGCAGGGCAAGCCCAGGTCAAAGCGCACATCCCGAACGGTCCAGCGCACAGCCACGAAAGCAAACAACGAAACGACATTCAATGCTGTAAGCTCGTCTGGTCGTGTCGAGAGCCCCTTGAAAGGGAAGGCGAAGGCTCGTCGGAATGCTTCGAGCCCATACCCCCGTACTAGTGAGACGCTCTATGTTACTTACTCTTTTAAATCCCTTACTGAAGTCACCCGGCACCCATTGTACAGCTGCGCCATCGCTAATTGAAGGCCCGAGTACCAAGGCCCGATCAGCAAGTGCTGTTGCAAGGCCGCAAGACCGCATTTCGCCTGATGCGCCCCTCCTAGGTGGCACCGCAGTGCTCGGCACTCTCGGCGAATCGTGTTCGACGGCGGCGGAAAGCGTTCCAGGTCCCGCATTGGGTGGTTCACTTGATGACTCGTATGAGTGCGTCGTACCATTGATCATCTCATTGCTCTACTCTAATCTGAGAGGTCGTTATCTCTGTCAGAATGGATTGTGATCCAGGGCCCCTTGCATTTCAGTACGAGGACAACCAAGTACTCGATGCACATAACAACTTTGACCCTCGAGCACTCGACAATGGTACCCATGACTTTGACTTTGCTATAGATTTCCCAGACATCCCCCCCTTTCAAGTTCCCGGTGCCGCGGAGCCACAGCTAGGCCATCATGACTTCACTGGAAACACACTTTCGGACGACTTACGCGACTTTGCTATCATGGATAGTTTCTTAGATCACACCGGCGGACGTGACTTTTTCTAAGTTTGGACTTCTACCCATTTCTTGTTTCGACTCACGTTCTCCAGTTCACGCATTCCTATTATCTTTTAATCTACAGTTCTCGTCTATAATTCCTTTCGTAGTCTACAGTGCCCCGCTAACCGCGTAATGTCAACATCATCATCGTGACTTACTTGATCCCGAGTCTGCCCGACCGAATTCCAAGCGACTGTGTCGCAGATCGCACCACTGTGTCGCAGAAGTTTGACTGTGTCGCGGTTGAGTGTGGGTGTGGCTGTCAGGTACGAGTGTGACTGTGTCGCGTTATGTTAGTCCTCATACACACGCAGCAACGAATCCACACAGTTCGGCCATCTGGTTCTCTGCCCGCCGTCTCGTCCGTCCAAAGTTCGAGGCTGTTTACTCGCGAAAAAATCGCCCCGCCGATGTCCTGCATCTCTGTTGAAGAGTCTATAGCGCCAGGACACAAGACCCACTCGTACAGACTTGCTTCTTTCGTGCGGGCTCATTTCACCTCTGTCGCACCTTCGCCTGGATCTACCTGGATCACGCCGCCTTCTGAGACTCTGGGAAAAGCAGGGGCACATCCCCACAGATCTCTGGGCCCTGCGTCTCGCGTTTATCCGAGTTCTCTGAGATACATGTTCTACGTGTACTGCTGCGTCAGTCTCGTCTTCTTTTCTGCTTCGCTTTACCGCGCTGGCGCCGCTCTACAGTCTCCGATGCTACTGGATGCAGCAATTGCACATTCTGAAACGTCTTATCTGGATTCTCTTTCGGTTGATGCAAGAATGGCCAGGCTTTCTGCGATCAGGCCGCTGCCCGTCTCCTTTGAGCCAAATTTCTTCCATTTGCGTCCTGCTTCCCTTGTTGCTGGCCTTCTTGAACGCTTAGACACTGTGACGGCGTGTTTATGGATTCAAGATGACGCACTGGATTCGCACTTACTGACGACCTGGATGCGACGATGGCCAGGTATGAACTCGTCCTGCGTTACCCTTCGTTCCGAGCTTTGGTTTATACTCATCTTTGAATCACAGGTCCGATATCTATGGTGGTAACGACCACGAGCATTCCTCGTGCTATCAAATCCGCAATTCTGGCCAAGCTGAATGGAACCTTCGCCGCCTCTTCATCGCCGAAATCGGATGCGATGCCGAACACGACAACAATCAAGCCATCTGGATTTCTTGACATCTCTGTTCACCTGCTCGTGCTCCATCCGAACACGCCCCCTTCACCAAATGCCTTCCTCAATCTAGCCCGCCTTTTTGCTCGCACTTCGCATGTCTTTCTGGTGCCGAGCTTCTCTTCTTCCATCCCGGATCCGGAAAGCCTTGCGCCATCTTTACCATCAGCACCGGCGATCACTCTCAGCAGGAACGACACCGTACTTCCGTTCCTACCATGGATCCACGCACTTGGCCCATCTGGTAGAGCGCATACGGCGCTGCCATATCCACCGCTCTCGCCCATCCTTCTTCCGCGTGACTACCCGACCTGGTGCACGGAACGCTTCACGTCGTTCCCGCTCTCACGGAGTGCGGATAAAGGAGGCGCAGATCTGAGGGCGGAAGACAGTGACGACCTGGCTCGCGCCGCGGACTGGGATCACTGCCTCTTCCAGTTCTGGCTCGATTCTTTCGGCGCGATGGACGTTCTGCCGGCTCTGGCGATACCTGCTCAAGGACAGACCGCACTGCAGAGACCGGTCCGTGGACCGCTCTCGGTGAGCTTGTTCCATCTACGCACAACCTACCATCTTGAGGCTAACTCTATTCCAGAGTACAGAAATCATCCATCACCGGCTTGCCACCCGCTTCCGCGGCGAGGCGTGCGTGCTTGCCCTCAAGCGACTTGAGGCTCTCGCGGCGGCTTCCTCAAACGCGGTGGTGGATGATATTGAGCTACGTGCCGCGAAGAGGGAAAAGGTAGCGAGGCGGGGCGGTATCAATGGTGGTTCAGTTGATGTCGGAAATGTAAGGTGGTTGAAACGGGTTTGTCGCGAATGGGTGAATGCATCATGACCATTATGAAATTCAGCACTCGATTGAGTAATGGACTCTACGGTTTCATTGATCGGTCCCTCCATTCTATCCGTGTTGTCGAGTTCTGCAGTGGTGTTCTTCATATCGATGAGCGTCAGCTGTCCGCCCCGTAGGCCTCTAATAGACTGGTACTTAACAATTTTCTCGAACACAATCACGGATGAATCAAGTATTTCTCTATATGCAATTACGTCGTAGGGAGAACGGGATAATACATGCACGGAGGGCCTGCCAGCAGCCTTGACATCCGCAACTCATCCGGAAGCTCCTCCCCAGCCGACATTAAAAGCTGCCTAGTGATCCGCCCGGGGACTATGACACGAGTACATAAATCCACAGGATGCAGAATACTCGCCTCCTCTGGCTTTGCTTCATAGAAGAAGATCGATGAGGGTCCATCGGAGTCCAGCCCTGGCACGTCGATACTTCGACATGCCGCACCCGCAACGCACTCTGCACTCATGTTCACCACCTTCTGGACATTTCTTTCCATCCATGCAAGGTGGTCCTGCTCCAGTGCGGGAGGATGTGTCATAAGGTGTTTGCAGATCCGAATAGAGGGACCCCAGTCCTCAAAGATGGAACGAAGGCGTTTGATGTCCCAGTTCTGCAACATACTGTATTGCGGGGAATGAGCACTGAGTAGCTGAACAATATGTAGATTCTAGATAGAACACACACCCGATCGCCTCCATCTCATGCCATTGAGGAAGGCTCATAGTGTACTTCTCAAAAACAGTCTCGATCCATGTGCGATGAAGTCCATACCCATCCTGAATGACGACATCTGCATGCGATAACGCGGGACATGGCCGCGTCACAGGCTTGCTGTACACCGTCAGAGCCCACGTGCTGGGAGGAAGCTGAGAAGTTGCCTTCTGATCGCCAGATATGGCGTGGACGCCAGCACTGTCGAACAGAAAGAAATCCTCGGCGCGGAATTCGAGTGCGGTGGGCAGACCGCGATGCAGTCGGTAGACGAGAAGGTAGTACAGACAATGGGTTTTTCCTAGAGGGGATACGCCTCAATCATTGCCGCTGAAAAAAATAATTAGAACATACCGGTGCCCGGCTGCCCGAGTAGCAGACATAATGGTCGCTTGCAGTGGTATGGTTCAATAGAATGATCGTGTTCTTTGTCTTCAACGAAACGTCTAAACTTTTTGTATTGGTCACGAACAAGAATTGCACGAGAGAGAGTGGAACAGCCTGTGAGAGACGCCAAGTCGAAATATGTGGCTGGAATTCCTACGGCGGCTGTTTCGGTGATGAAGGGATCTGAAGAATTGTCGGAGGTGAGGGAATGGGGCCAGAGGTTCGCATGAAGTTGCTCGAGATGCTGTCGCATTAACTCCATGGAGATGAAAAGCCGAGATACAAATGTCGAGGAACGGTTAGGATGGGAAGAGCCTCTATATAAGTATGATTCAATGCTACGGATGCAGGCGGAACTTCTAAGAGCAGATTCACGGTACCGGGCAATAGTGACGAGTCAGCGTCCGTCCCGCGCTCCTTCCGCTCAGCGTCGTTTGCCTCCGCCTGCGTCGCTCCCTCTCGTACGCCAACCTCGTGAGGCTCCTCTGTAAAAAAAGCTATAATGACTTATCTTGTGTACCTCCATCACTACATAGACTCTGGTGGTTGAAAAGGATCTGTCACGAATAGGTGAACGCATCGTGATAAATCATAAATATCAATTACTCGATCGAGCGATGGACTTAGTTACACTGAATCTCCTTGTGGCTCCCAGATGGCTCGTATCAGCTGTTTTCCACCGCGCGCGGTGTGCCATGATCTGCATCATTCGCCTCTTCGATATTCGACTTGTCCTGCCTATCATGAAAGTCCGAAAGCGGCCCACGGAGCTTCTTATCCCAGTCGAGCTCAAGGTCGACGTTGAAATCTCGTATCTGCTGGATTTGCTCCTCGCTGATCCAGCAGTTCTCGATCCTGAGCCGGCGCAATGGACCAGTTGGGGCGCTCCTGCGCAGTAAGCCATCTATCAAGATGGGGAGCAGAGCGACGTCCGAGCGGAAATTAACAGACCGGATCTGCAAAGTGCTGATGCTGGCAAGTCCATCCTGATGCTCGTCCGCAGCTTCCGACGGCTCCGGTATGCGGGCAAATACGCTTATGAAGCCGATGAAGGTTGTACCATCCACCGTCACCTCTTCCAGCGACATGGTTGTTAACAGCGTTGGCCAGTTTGAACCAAGAAATGAGATCTGCTTGTCACTTGAAAGGTGAAGAGACCTCCAAACCAGGAGACATCTGTCCATGCAAAATGGATCTCGAATCTTGATGAACTCCCATGATTGACTACAACAATGAACCGCAATCCCTCCATGTATTGCATCATAGAAATTTTTGCAGGTCTTGAACTGCATGCTGGATCACATGAATGATGAAGTAGGTTGTCAACGCAAGACACGACATCGATGTGATCTCGGAATCGGTCCAGGCCCCCATCCACAAATTCGATGGAAGCCATTGTATGACAGGGAATCCAGAGCATTTTCAAGAAGTTGCAACATTCTGCGATGTTGCCCTCTATGTATAGATGAACCAAGCAAGATAATAGCAACTTGGACTGATGATATAGGTATCTTGTATCGTCACCAGCTGGAGAAGGGAGGGACTCTTGCAATGTAAGATCCGCGAGATGAGGTAAATGCATAAGCGCCTCGAGAAGGTGCGTGGTTGAAAAGCGGAGGTGAGTTGGTATGTCGGAGATGGACAAAGCAGTGAGATCGCATCGGAAGACATGAAGTTGCAGAGACACGATGACATTGGAAAGGATAAGCGTCTGCAAATTTGGGGAAATCCGCCAAAGATGTCGTTCGGAATGTAGACGGGATCGTCATTCGAGTCATTTGTCAACTCGAAGGTTGTCAAAGCCGGTGCAGGCGACAGCACCAACAAATCCATATATGTCTTCGGCTTATTGGAGACTCGCAGATCATGCATGCGCAGAGGCCCAAATGCCAACGCGGCTTCCACAGCCTGGTCGAATGGGGAGAATAGGATTGATGCAGCTTTTTCTTGATCGCAGCCAGTCCTTGCCTCTGTCGTTACACGTTGATCACTCGAGCTACGAGCGTCTTGCAACCGATGGAGATCGACAATTAGACACCATGAGCGTTGTCCATAGCCGTGGGTACCCTAGCGCAACTTCTCGCCATCGGGAGCAGACATACGTCACAGCGATCCATTCGCGGCACCTGTCTGAGGAAAAAAAGAAGGCGCCGTATCCCGAGCGAGGCAGTAGGTCGAAGATCATGATCAGAATCTCATTCGGTAGGCGTGATACTGGAAGATTGGCATTGAATCGCGCTTTCAGACTTCTAGTGAGGGCTTCAGAATGGACTATTTCCTGACGCAGCAGACTGGAATCCACATGAGCATTCATGTCGACGTGCCACACTCTGCATGAATCGACTTGTTAAACAGGCAAGATGCTCTGCAGAAAGAAAGAAATCAGAGAGTTCACTGTAGAAGCTAGTTTTAGCGTGTGAGCTGTGTATTACGACCAAGTATTTGCGAGGCTTGGAGCTTGATAAATCCCCAACTCCGAGACGAGTGGCACAGTAACAGATCTGCCATGGGAAAAGATCAGCATCGACATCAGTACTAAGTTTGACTGCACATACAAGTACCCCTGGACCCTTGAGTGAGGGCAATATCGCGCCAGACGCAAAGTTCAGAAGAGATCTCTTGAACGAGTTGGAAGACAAGAGCAGGCAAGAGGTGAGGTGCGGCGGTGCTCAAGCTCAAGCGCTCAAGATGCATACAGCTTAGATAAGCCATTTTCGCAATATCGAAACTTTCGGTCCTTCAACTTGTTATCGAGGTCTGCAGTGTTGCCTTATAATCAGTTGTATAGCATTACGAATCTCGTGGTGGTTTTCAAAGAGCCCTCGGACCATGCACAGATGTTGTCGTACGGTCAGCCTACCAATACATTGCATAGAATCGAGCATTACCCTTCCTCCGCATCCATCATCCTCGCCTCCATCTCCGCCTCGTCCACGTCCCGCTCACTCCCGCTCTCCCCCTCCGGATGATACACCGCCCACACACTATCGCTCTCCGGGCCCTCTACCACCAAATCCATCACGTCCCGCGCGACCTCTGCGCATGCGTCAGCCCGCGCCTCGGGAAACCGCAACATGAGACATACCGGCAATCTGATCGAGCACGCCCGCGCCGCAGCGCGCCTGCAGCTCGTCCGGCGCATCCGCGAGCCCGAATGCCAGCCGCCCGAGCGTGACGACGAATGTGTGGTGGATTCCGTTGATGTGTCGCGCTTGGTGCAGCTTCTGGCGCAGGCTCGGCGGCTGCTCCGGGCGGAAGACGAGGTAGTGCAGCAGCAGGAGCGTGTGCGTTATCGCCTCGATCGTCCTGCGCGCATATAAGCATCAACGTACGATCAAGGATGGGAGGGGTGTTTACTTACGCGTCGATCTGGGCGGGGGCGGACATGAGCGCGGCGTCTTCTTCCCAGAGCGGGGTGGTGAGGTCGCCGAGATGGACGACGAGCGAGGGGAGGAGGTTCTTCGACTCGGCAAGGATGGTGAGTGCGTCGGGGTGCGATGTCGCGAGCAGTGTGAAGAAGGAGAGGATGTGGCGGCGCATCACGTCGGCCTACGTGTTGTTAGATATATGAATTTGCGCATACAGGCGAGAAAGCGCACGTCTGAGCCTGATTTCTTCGGATCGCTGAGCAGCGCGCACATCTGATCGATGTGCGGGATACTTGTAAAGT
Organism: Hericium rajendrae; assembly: GCA_033439255.1. NCBI lineage: Eukaryota > Fungi > Basidiomycota > Agaricomycetes > Russulales > Hericiaceae > Hericium > Hericium rajendrae. The sequence continues at coordinate 138,943 of CM065891.1, forward strand.
CCTTCTGCGTATTGGTCTTTTCGCTCGCATCGTCGGGAAAGGACAAGAGATGTCGAAAGTTGTTCGTCCCTAGATCGCAACTCAGCCTTCATAAAAAGGTGAATGGCGGGAGACTCACGCGTCGCAAGCAAGGAAACAAGTCGAGTGCTCTGTCGAAGAAACCACTTCGAATGGGCGGGATTGAGAAGAGTTGATAATACACCAGCAGTACGGGGTATTGTGTTCAATCTATCGAAAGCGATAAGCAAAGGATACCAGCCGGAACACAAAGGCCTTACCTAGTCTCGTAGTCGGTTGGCACTGACCAAATTATAGCATCCAGCAGAGTGACGAGCTCTTTGGCCAAGTCAATGTGATCAGTGCGATCGACAATAATGTCTTTTCCTCTGAGTCTATCTGGGGTAAGATGTATGACCACACCCCGGCATAGAGTGGCCAGCAGATCCGGCGGCGGTGCATGTTTATGAGATATGTTGACGGGGGAGGCGAAGAGTGTGTCAATAAAACGAGGAATGGATATAATCAGGGTGGTCAGTAGGTTCAATACTGCGGTGAAGGAAGAGATCTAAACGTGCAAATATGAGCAATTAAATACTGTGAATAAGCAAGGACTGACAAGATTATGTGAATGCAGTAGATCTGCCATCTGCAGCAGTGCTCTTGAGACGGTGCGCGTGACATTGTCGGTGTCGTTTGATTTGGAGAGGGAGCCGAGAGCGTCGAGAATGGCCGACGATGCGCGATTGTACGCCGCCGTATCATCGCCCAATGACGAAGACTCGCTGAGCAGCGTTTGGAAAGTATTGGACTTCGAGGGCAGTGTGTGCATGAAGATGATTTGATGCAGCTGCTTTTGATTAGTTTTGACGACTACGCAACTGATGGAAACACTTACTCGACCAACCCAGTCCGGCGGCTCGGGCTCGTCGAAATCCTCTGCCAGCAGTTTCTCCCTCGCTTTCTGCGGCGTGGAATCCACGTCCATAACGAACGACATATCCGCCTCCATATCCATGTCCATATCCATCCTCACCTCGCCAATGCCCATATCATCATCATACCCCGCTACCGCTCGTTCCTTTCGCGGAGTCCGCCCATGTCTATCCTTACTCCTCGACTGCATCGGCACGGGACTGCTCGGCGGACTAGGCGGGCCCGCATCCAAGTCCCACTGGCTCTCGCTCCGCCCAAAGCTCTGCGTCCGCGCGAACAGAGGCTCCTTCTCCTTGCCCTTACCCTGCCGCGGCCGATGCGGCGACGACGGCAGGAACGCGTTGACGAAGCCCGGCAGCGCCGCAGACTGCTTCGCCTTCGTCTTGCTCGGCGGCGGGGGCGGACACGGTCCCGGGTGGCGCTGACGCTCTCGCGTGGGCGTATGTCGTGGATCGCTCGGCCCTGCGACGGGGGATGCTGGGCGCGAGCGGCGCAGCTGCGTCTGTGTCTGCGGTTGGGTGGCTCGCGTGCCTGGTGCGGAGAGAAGGGGCTTGCGCGCCGAGGTCTCAAGCTCGTGCTTATGGAATGTGTACTGCGTCTTGAGACGCTCCATTTCCTCCTTCATGTTAAGCTGGATGTGGAGCTGCATGGCCTCGGCGGCTTCCTTCGCGGCGCGAAGCTTAGCTTGCTCGGCGATGTGGCTTTGGTTTAGCTAGAGCCGGTCAGATATTGTGGTGCGCATGTGTGGCATGATATGACGGCGCACCTTGTCTATGTTCTGGCGTAAAATCACGACTTCGCCTGCTTTAGAGCGTTTCTCCGTGATGGCTCCCTGCAAGGTGGCTTCCATTTCAGCTTTGGATTTTTGCAGCTACTTGAAGAAATCAATGACATATATGAAGGAAGAATGTAAAACGGGCGTACGGCTTCTAGCTGAGTCTTCACTGACATAAGTTCTTCTTGAAGTCGGCTCGGATCCAAAGCAGGATCCAAATGAGCTAGTTGCGAAGGCTGAGGTGGGTGCGAGACATGTCGATTGGAGAGGGAGGATGTCGAGGCAGTCGACGGGTGACGAGACAGGGCTTGGCTGGACGCGGGATGTGATACGCTGCGAGACAACGAACGCGTTGGTTGGCGCGAGATTGCCTTTTGAGCGTGTGCAGCAGCGATAGCTGCTGCAGGAGTGCCGTGACGGGATCGTGGAAGGGGTATATTCATGCCAATGACGGCGGAAGGAACGCGCTGGAGCGTCGACTGCGAGAGCTGAGATCTCTGCGAGCCGCCGCGCTGACTCCGGGCCTGGCTTTGACTCTGGCTTGCCGGAAGCCCATAAAACCCACCTCTTACAGATATTTCCGGTAGCTCCAGATCGTCGATCGAATTCGAGCGGTTCGTTTGCGGCGGCGCGTTCCACCCATCTGCGAGTTTCTGCCGCTTTGCGGGTGGTTCTGTTATGGTAGGTCGGGGATGCGATTGGTTGTACTTGCTCTCCTCTGCATCAAGGACTGCAAGTGTCTCGTCGTCAAGGATAATGTCATCTGTAAAGTAGTCATCTGAGTTGTCCATGGGGAGGTCCGGAATGGTCAGAACAAAGTCAAGGCTTGCGACGCGTCGAAAGACGCGTTCTATGAGCTTATCCCCGCTACCCTTTAGGGTAGTGGGTCTTATAGCGACCCTAAACGTCCTTTCACTTTTGGCGCGAGAATGAAAGTTTCATGGCTGTGCACCAGAGTCAACTCCGCTTCGGACAACGCCGTGTAATGTGCCCGTGACGCGTTCCGTGACAACACTCTTCAGCCTGCGTACTGTACGAGAACTAGCTTTTGAGAACAAGGGCCATCCTATCGCCTCATAAACAGAACGCTGCCAACTTTCTAGGGATTGCTACGTGCCGACGGAGGAGATATTCTGCTTGAGTGACCCACAGACGTGACTGTTATGTAAGTACACAAACACAACCAAATACGGATGAAGCTGACTACTCGTAGTTCCTCTCTTTTCCTCTTTCACTTCTCTTTCACTCTGCACGGCAACAATGTGCGCGTCGTCATCCTACATCGCTGCCGCGGCGTCGAACGACGTGACTGGTGCGTTCGCTTTCTGTCATTTGTAATTGTACGACATGCTGATTGTATTATGTGCTATCTCGTGTCGTCACATCTCTGTGGTCGGACCCTCATGCTCGGCCGGGCGACTTGGCCTTCTGTCCTTACCGCATGCTGGCCTATGTGGGCATGTCTCATTCGCTTACCCATGTGGGTGCAAATATCAATTGTAAAGACATGCTGCTCGAAGATAACGACAATTTTTCCGCGAACATGGATAATTTTCCCTCGTCGACATCATTTCCGCTTCTTAGTGTTGTTCATGAGCTCGAGCGTGCGCGTCGACCTCGGCTTCGCGAGCTTGCACGACAGCATCGTCTGCGAGACTTCGGACCGCTTAATGCAGAAGAGCTTCGACAGTTACTTTTAAGCCACCTTTGCAGTGGGCAGTGTGCATGCCGCATTAACGAGCAGAATGGAGATGAATTGGATTCTGAAGATGTCCATGTAGATACTGTCATGCACGAAACCGTACAGACTGACCCGTCGACGATCGATGTCCAAATCCATCTTTTACGTGCATGGCAACCGCGCCTTAAAAAAAACAGCTTTGCGTCGAATTCTAAATATGCATGGCGTTGACTTTGATTCTGCTGATTCTGTCAGTCGTTTGCGGCGGATATTAGGGAAGTTTATCGTCAGCCTGGAAAAGGGCAAAGAAAGTCCGTCGCAACGACGAGCTCGGGAGGAAGCACATGCCGCTGCGAAAAGAGCGCAACGCACTCGTGTGCGCGAAGAGAGAGCTCATGAACGTGATCATTGTCGTGCTGATTTGCGCTCGCGCTGGCCACAACCTGTAAGCGCGGCCTTGAAAGATAAGTTGGTGCGACTGTTTCGGTCGCAAACATCAACAGCAAGCCTGACATCGTTTACCTGTGCCGCATGCGCCGAGTCTACTCTCTGCAAAGATCGTCACAATGTGAATGTTTGTGACATTAACTTGGATTTGTTACGGTGGGATGCCATCCACACCACCGGACGTGGTGACAGAGTGCCGCCCATGCCATATACATCCGGTCCACTACAGAATGTACTTGTCGATCCCGCAGGCGTCTGTGGACATGGGACGGCCGAATTGAGCTTGATGTTGTGTCCTACCTGTTGATCTTCTTTGCAAAGAAATAAAGTCCCCCCGCTAGCAATAGCGAATCACCTGGTTCTTGGCCCGATCCCTGACGAGTTAAAAGACCTGACCATAATAGAAGAAAGCATGATCGCGCTTAGTCGTGCGAAATGCTGCATTGTTCAGCTCACCGAGGAAAATTGTCCACGCCCGAGTGCGAACTCCCAACGCTGATGTGTGGACCCTGGGAATGGAGGCGGCAGCCAAAACCAAAACCAACAGAGTACCGGGGGGTGCGAGGGGACCAAGTATCTCAAGTGAGGAGTGAGGTGAGGGCAGCTGAGGGTCACTGCAGCAGGAACAATGGAGCGACCGGTTCGCTAAGGGCGAGTCTGAGGCGATCTGGTGATAAGCAGCTGGGAAGGATGAGGAACGGCTGTAGAATGACAAGGAGAACGACGAGACACACGGGTCTCCGATACGATGGACTGATCCTAGAGAAAAGGACTGAAAAGCAGCTGATATGACTGAATCTGACGAACGACGCTGCAGGCGGACTGGCCTAAAGGAGGGCGAACTTGTCTAAAGCCCAGAGAATGATGAGAACAACAGTGAGAGAGACTTCTGAGGTCTGAGCTCTGAGGGGGAAAGGTGCACTGGGGGGTTCTATTCGAAGCTGGGACTCTGTCTACCATACAAGTAAGAAACTCGCCCTTGGCGGTCTCAGGCGATCTCGGACTCGGCTGCTCTATGGTACATCTATGGTCCGAAACCATCAAAAGGCGGCATCCAGGCATCCTGTACAACACAGACCCGGTACCATAATGCCAGCAGCCTGATTGGCTCACCAAAACCGCTGAGGACGACCTGGAGCGAACTTGAGGAAACCTCGGTGAGGCCTGCAGTAGCTGACAACTCCTGAGATGAGGGACATCACCGCTCTGAGCGGGGTTGGTGGGTGAGGAGCTGGAAGCTGGATGGGAGTGAAGGGGAACTGCATGGGAGATGGTGAGATGAGGTCTGACATTGCTGAACACAGCTTGAGGCGTATCATTCTCCCCCCAACTGAAAAATAGACTGTCCTCAGTCTAACCAATGAGCCCCACGAGGGATTCGGACGCTAGACACCAAATAGGCTTCGAGCGGTGTTCTCACTATAGCTGCGAAGGAGAGTGGAGGTGGTGACAACGATCAAGCGGGAATGCATCGTGGTAGAGGAGGACGATCTGGGATCACTGCTGGTGGGTTCTGATGGAAAGCGAGATGGTCACAGAAAATGATATCACTGTCGTCGACTAAGGGTGCCCTGAGCGAACGTGACTCGGATCTGGAAAGCGACTGGATAAATGACACTGAAAGTGGTGGAGTGATGGAAAACGGAGGTTGACAGTCGGCAGGTATAGGCTTGGATGCCATAGGCAAGCTTGGAGTGGGTTCAGAGCCACCAACAAGGACTCCTGGGTTGAGATCAGATTTTGAGACACCCTGGTGATCCACCTGCAGGTCTGTGCATTGAGAAAGAAACTCTGCATCAGTAGAGACGGTAGAAGGAAGGGTAGATGAGCTGCTCGAGACTTGATGCTTCTCTAAGTCCAATAGAAACAAGTTCGCCGGTGGTTCGCTTCGGGCGACGTTGAGCGCAGAGCGAACTTGAGTCTCTAACTGCTCGCATTGGTCTCTGGATGACAGGAGAGGCCTCCTAGATGATGACACATGATGATCGATGAAGGATGAGCTCGACATATGGGCTGGCATCACTGCTGGCTCATGGAGCTGAGCAAGTTCGCCTCGAGCGTGGTAGGTGGTGAAGTCGAGTTGCATCTGATAGAGCTGAGCAAGCTGATGTCTGCAAGACTGGATCGGCGTCGAAATGGAGAGGCCACGCCTTAGAAGATAGACTCGATCCTCAAAGGACACTTGATCTGCGGTCGAAGGAAGGTCACTGTGGGCAGACTTGTGCGGAGCAGGCATTTGGTGGACAAAGGGAGCAGTTTGAGCAATGGTGCTTGGTGAAGACTGGTCTGGAGCATGCCAGGATGGGGTGCGCTGATAGAACTGGTCAAGACGAACTGCAATGGGATCACCTGGGACACCTCGAGGTAGCCAGGCCCCAGAAGGTAAAGTGATCTCGCCTCTGGCGTTGAACTTGCACTTGCCAGCCTTCAGGTACGTCTGAACTGCTGCGCACTGATGAAGGAAGTGACCATGGGCCCCACAGAAGCTGCAATGCCCAGGGGCAGTCCGAATACGCCGAGGCTGTCTGAAGGTCGTCGAAGGCATATAGGAGGTCGCTGGCTGGACAGGAGGTGAAAATGTCGGCGGCTGGACCGTCCTAAGCAGGAGATTCGCTAATGAGGGTACATGCTCGCTTTTGATAGTGATTGTGGTGGCAGAACCCAAGACCGCTGGTGGCGAACTCGCCAAAACGTCGGCAACTGGGTCATTACAGCTTGTATGAGGGCCAAATGTGATGCTGGTACCATGCAGAATGCGCTTAGCAGCATGATAGATGTCGATAATGGGGTAGGGCTCGTCTGGATGGTGGTCTGGGTGCCTCTGGGTGAGATAGGCCTCAATCTGGTGGCAGAGTCGATCTGGAAGCGCTGAGAGGAAGAAATGCTGCTCCTCGAAAGCAGAGAGACGTCCCTGGTGCTTCAGGCAACGTGAAATGACCAAAAATCGGCGAAGAAATGCACCAAGTTCGCCTAAGGAGGACAAGTTCGCCTGAAGCATCCTTCGAGCGAGAGCCACCAAATCCTGCCTGGACCAAAGGCCTCCTGCTTCGGAACCTGGATACAACTTCTGGATCGCAGCCTTGAACTCGTTCCAAGTGCCTGTGCCAAAACTCGGTTCAGACTGCCAGAGATCCTGGGCATCTAACTCAGACAAAAGGCGGACTGCATGAGCCTTCTTCTCCAGATCGTCCTGGACCTGAAAGCGCTGAAAACAAAACTCCAGATCTGCAAAATATGGTCCGAGTTCACGGGGATCGTCTCCGGCAAAGCTGGGAGCACTGCTCTCTCCACGCATTGGCATGAACGCTGATGGCGTCATTGTAACAGAAGCGGTGGGACAGGGGTAATGTCGAGGATGAAAGTGAGCAGTAGTGATCGGGGGCACGCTAGAGCAATCAGGAACGATGGAAGTGACTCTGATGTGAGGAAAGTGAGCCTGAGATGGACTAGGGGTGATCAGGGGTGATGAGGAGCGACTTTGAGGCGATCTTGCTATGACTAGGGCAATGCGAGACAATTGGAAGGGACGAGTGAAGAGCCAAGGTGGTGGACGATGACCTGAGATGATAACCGATGATCTGGAATGCTCAAAAGCGATGAAAGGTGCTCAAAAGCGATGACAAATGCTCAAAAGCAATAGAAGGCAATTCTGGGGCAACCAGAATGACGAGCGATAGGGAGAGATGATCCAAAGGGGCCAGGGGTGCTCCTGGGGTGATACGACCTGGAAAAGCAATGAGAAACTGCTAAAAGCAACCAATGTCACCGACAGCAGGTCAAGATCGCCAGTGGAAATCTAAAACAAAAGAAAGCAAGTAGGGGCCAAGAAAATGACCTGAGAGCGACTCGAGAGGCTCCTGAACGTCGATGGTGACTTTGGGATGGACTGTAAGCAGTCTGGACACAACTGGCTCAACCTGAAAGAAACAAGACTCCTCTGCAACCAATGGAGAGTGCTAGGGATGCTGGGGCAACCTTGCCTAAGACAAAATGCGATAAGTCAATGGGAGATGGCTCCTGAACAAAAGACAGTGATAGGAGTGATCGATAGGAACCCTGGGGCAATGAAAAGTGACTCAAAGCACTGGAAGATGATAGGAGGAGGAGCTGATGCAAGCTATGAGGTACAGAGGCACCTCCAAGGCAAGTCTGAGCAACAGAAGGGAGCTGGGACGACTCAATGGTGCGAAGAGGTCGCTGAAGGGGATATAAGGGCAATCCTGGACGACCTAAGATGCTGAAAGCTGGTGGCGACCTAGTACGCTACCGGCGACTCTGTGGCGACAGTGCTAGGCGATGATCCTGGGTGCTAAAAAGGCAAACAAGAGCGATTGAAGACCAACTAATGCTGTCAAAATGCGATCTGGGGCAACCAAACGAAGTGAGAAGTGATGCTAGGCAGTAAGAGATGCTGGGGACCGAGTCCGCCTAAGGCAACCTTGAGGCGAGCTGAGACAATCTGAGGTGATCAAGGGATGATTAAAGGTGATTGGAGTGACTTAAAGACGACGAAGAAAGGCCGGAGGTGACGAGAGGTGATAGAAGATGACTCAGAACGATCTGAGCCAGTACAGGGCACTGAGGAGAGATGGAGGATGGTCCTGGGCGACAAAAAGCGACTCTGGGAGGGGCAGGATGGTGGAAAGCGACAGGAGGCAATCAGGTGCAATGAATGGTGCTGAGAACCGGTTGGAAAGCTCTGCAACCAATGGCGATCTTGAAGAATGCACCAAGGCCGCCTAAGGCGATAGCAAGCGAGAATGTGATAGAGAGCAAAAATGCGATGTCCTGACCTCGATGGCAGTCTTGACCTGATAGAGGCTACGCCTGGGTACACCCCTCACTGTTTTGAGTATGGAACCCTCGCGGTGGGCTCCAAAATGATGTGTGGACCCTGGGAATGGAGGCGGCAGCCAAAACCAAAACCAACAGAGTACCGGGGGGTGCGAGGGGACCAAGTATCTCAAGTGAGGAGTGAGGTGAGGGCAGCTGAGGGTCACTGCAGCAGGAACAATGGAGCGACCGGTTCGCTAAGGGCGAGTCTGAGGCGATCTGGTGATAAGCAGCTGGGAAGGATGAGGAACGGCTGTAGAATGACAAGGAGAACGACGAGACACACGGGTCTCCGATACGATGGACTGATCCTAGAGAAAAGGACTGAAAAGCGGCTGATATGACTGAATCTGACGAACGACGCTGCAGGCGGACTGGCCTAAAGGAGGGCGAACTTGTCTAAAGCCCAGAGAACGATGAGAACAACAGTGAGAGAGACTTCTGAGGTCTGAGCTCTGAGGGAAAAAGGTGCACTGGGGGTTCTATTCGAAGCTGGGACTCTGTCTACCATACAAGTAAGAAACTCGCCCTTGGCGGTCTCGGGCGATCTCGGACTCGGCTGCTCTATGGTACATCTATGGTCTGAAACCATCAAAAGGCGGCATCCAGGCATCCTGTACAACACAGACCCGGTACCATAATGCCAGCAGCCTGATTGGCTCACCAAAACCGCTGAGGACGACCTGGAGCGAACTTGAGGAAACCTCGGTGAGGCCTGCAGTAGCTGACAACTCCTGAGATGAGAGACATCACCGCTCTGAGCGGGGTTGGTGGGTGAGGAGCTGGAAGCTGGATGGGAGTGAAGGGGAACTGCATGGGAGATGGTGAGATGAGGTCTGACATTGCTGAACACAGCTTGAGGCGTATCAACGCGGGCTGAAGGGCCACGTCATTGTATATCCGCAACGGCCAGACATTATTGCCAACATATTGCCTCCGACTGTTGAGGATGCTGTGCATCCCATTTGCGTTCTCTTTGTCGGCTCTAAGAAACCAGACCGTGAGTGGCTGCTGGAAAAGGCGAAGCCACTTGCCGTCCGTCAGGACAAAGTACGGCGTGCTTTGCTATGGCTGAAAACACATAATCCGTTATATGAGTCTGTACAGATATCTGAATCACGTCTGGATGCACTACCAGAGAATGGATCCCTTCAGGCACACGTTGAGTATGTTGATGCATCTGTAGCGAGTGCGACACTTACATCGGGCTATGACCCATCGATGCCTATGATTACTGACGAGTTTCGCAGACTCGATGATGGAACATCTGCAGCTAGTCCTATCCCTTTCCAAAATGTAGTGATCACAGACATTGACGTGCATGCACCACCGCATGAACTACGAGCGGCTGCCGTGCACCATGCGAAGGATAAAGGCAATGGTTGCTTGCTCATTCCACACGAAAAGCAGCCGATTAATGAGTTTTTTGACCCGAAAATGTTCCCCATGATCTATCCGACACTCTTCCCATATGGCCTCGGTGGATTCGAAGACCGCTCTCGACAGACACCACTTTCACTGCGAAGACAAGCGAAGCACTTCTTCTCACTCACAGATCGGCGGTTCCAAGAACATCACTCCTTCCTGTTTACTGTATTCAATCTCATTCAACGCCGAGAATTTCTCTTGCATTCAAGCCTGAAAGTCAAGCGCTCATCTTTCGCTTCTGTTGCTGCTGACTTTGCAGCGATATCACCTGTTGCAATGCATCGCGTAAGTGAGCGAGTCGCTCGATCGTGGAGACTATGAAACAGCTGACAACGATGAAGAGCGTGTCGTCCTCCGGCTGATGAAAGAGGTCAAGCTCGTTACATCCCATGTCCCAGGCTCTTCGTCAGCACGACTGATGATGCGGAATGAGATACGTGCTCTCATGGTAGAGAAAGGGCAGCCTAACTTTTATCTGACCATAAACCCTGCAGACATATACAATCCTGTTGTAAAATTGCTGTCAGGTGCTGAGATTGATGTCGACGACCTTCTGCCTTCACAGGTTCCCACATATTGGGAGCAGAGCATGCTCGTTGCTAAGAATCCAGCCTTGGCTGCCAAATTTTTCAACATATATATGAAAGCATTCATTTCAGCTCTACTGGGGTACGATCCGAAACATGAAGACACCGAAGGAGGCATTCTGGGCATCGTTCGTGCCTACTATGGCTGCATCGAAGCTCAGGGTCGTGGCACGCTGCATTGTCATATGCTTGTTTGGGTCGAAGGTGGCCTCAATCCTGACGCGTTGCGAGACAAAGCACGGAATGACACTGATTTCCAGCGGCGTCTTCTCCATTTTCTTGATGATACCATCTCCAACGAAATTCCTGACAACATTGATGATGACAGATTGACTGTTCCTTCGGATTCACATCACCCATGCTCCGTCCGAGGCGTCGCGCTATCGCTTACTGCAGAACAGCTACAGAGAGCACAGGCACGCGACATACACAATCTTGTGAAACAGTGTCAGTTGCACCGACATACAAAAACATGCTTCAAATACTGGAAAGGCGGCTCTGATCCAAAGGTATGTCGCTTCGATTTGGATGAAAGCAATCGCCAAACAAAATCCTATGTCGATGCCGAGACCGGTGACATCTGTCTCCGTTGCATGGATGGCCTTGTCAACAATTTCAACAAGACCATCATCGAAGCCATGCGTTGCAATATGGACATCAAATTTGTCGGCAGTGGTGCTTCTGCAAAGGCCATCATCTACTACATTACAGACTACATTACAAAATCACAGCTTAAGGCTCATGTTGCCTGGGCAGCTTTGGACCGTGCCGTTCAAAATCTGAAGCACCCTGAGCCCGATGATGATGATTACGCTGTCCATGCAAAACGCTTACTTCAAAAATGTGCATATGCAATGATCTCTGAGCAAGAATTGGCTGCACCGCAAGTGGCGTCGTATCTTATGGACTACGAGGATCACTTCACTGATAGCGAATTTCGCAATTTATATTGGACGTCATTCGAGCGATGGTTAGACAGTGTCGACCCTAACAGTGACGCTCAAAATGCACAGCAACTGCACGACGGAGACGATGATGGTGACAGTGACAATTCTGCAGTTGCTTACAATACTGAACCACTTGATAGCGATGTTACTGTGGATAGCAACCGAACAGGCCAGCTAATTGCACATGCTACACAGGTCGCCGATTATCAATTGCGAGGACAGGCCTTGCGTAATTTATCACTGTGGGATTTTGTTGCTCAGATACAACGGACTGTACGCTCGTCGCAGCCAATGACCGAGCACAGAGAACATGTTGCCGACATTGATGTTGACCAAGAAGATCTTGACGATGACAATGAAGATATATCAGAAGAGGTGAACGAAGTGCATGGTATTGAGCAATATCCATCTATTCAAGATCTGTCAACGGACACTGTTCGTCACATGCTTGACATGGATGCGCACCTTCGTCCTCGCTTTGATATGGACTCTCGACACTCCAACTCGAGCTCTCATATTCTCAAACTCATCCACCCCTTACGCCGTCGCATCCCTGTCACCATTGGACCAGCACTGCCTCGGTGCGATCGTGTAGAACACCGTACGTGCTACTGTCGTGTGATGCTATTACTCTTCAAACCCTGGACCTCACTGTCTGACTTACGGTGCTCTTCCCAAACATGGGAGGATGCGTACGACAACTTCATGCAAACTTGTCCCGAACATCATCGAAGATTCATGGAAAACATGCAGATTTTGCATGAAACTCGTGACTCTCGCAATGACCATTTTGCGGAACGTGCCACAACTCGCCACCAACATCGCGCCGCCCTTCGTGGAATTGGTCAGAATATGTTTCGCACAACTGCCATCAATGATGACATACCGTCTGACCTCGACAACGAGGAAGCCCTGTTGGCGCATCTGCAAGACTCTGCTGAAACACATAACTTCCATACCGGTGCAACTCAGGATGATGTCCTGCGCTGTCTTCACCATGCTAGCAATTATGGGATCTTCGACAGCCACGCGGAACCATCTGAGCTGACAGATCAACATGCAGAACATGCGATGGGATATGAACTATCTCACGATGACACATTAGAGAAGATCTGGGAAAACACATATCAGACAAGACGCGACCAATGGAAATTGAGAATCACAACACCGACACTCTCGACCACTGCAGCGAACGGGACACCCAGCAACAGCGAGCACCCACCGTCAACCATATATCTCAGCTCACTAGACGGTGCTCTACCTGCTCTACCTACCATGTCCATGTTGCCTTCCGTACAAGACATGCCTTCCGAACATAGACCACCACCCCTCGTCGACATCAGCGCGATTGCTGCGGAATTTACATTGAATGTGGAGCAAGAACGAGCATTCCGTATAATTGCCGAACGTTCCCTACACAACAACGCTGAGCCCCTGCGCATGTACCTTGGCGGAGCAGGAGGAACTGGAAAATCACGGGTTATTACCGCCTTGTGGGAATACTTTGTCCGCAAAAATGAGGCCCGCCGTCTGCGCCTTTGCGCGTACATGGGTATTGCCGCACGCAATATTGGAGGAATGACACTGCATGCCGCTCTTTGTCTGGGACAGTGTGGTCCTCAATCTGCAAATCGATCGCTGATGCGCCGTGATCTTGCAGCCATGTGGGATGGCGTCGACTTCTTGTTTGTTGATGAGGTTTCCATGGTGGGGTGCAACCTCATGCTCGACATCCATGATGCACTGGTCGATGCAAAAGGCAATACATCACCATTTGGTGGGATAAACATCATATTTGCAGGGGACTTTGCACAGCTCGCACCAGTTGGCCAGCGTAGCTTGTACCGTCACATCGGACATAGCGCAGGTGCGCGTGCATACGGTCAGGCCACCATCCACGGAAAGCTGCTCTGGTTAACTGTCTCAGTTGTTGTCATCCTGACTGTCCCGATGCGCCAGAGCGGATCGGCCAATGAGCGCTTTGTGGAACTATTGGGGCGTCTTCGCACTGGCGCTTGTACCCGAGATGACTACGAGCTACTGCAGACCAGACTCATACAAAACGTCAACCCAAATTGGACTGACGGAGACTGGCGAGACGCACCATTTATCTTCACAAAGAATGCAGTTAAAGATGCCTTCAATGAACGTGCTGCAATTGACTTTGCGCACCGTACGAATCAAGCATTACATTGGTATTATGCTGTGGACAAACACGATGGTCAGCCTGTCACAAATCGCATGCTCGTTGAGCAGCTACAAACATACGATTCTGGCGTCACAAACCAACGGCTTGGAAAACTCCCACTGGCCATTGGCATGCCTGTTCTTATTGGCCAGAACAATGATGTCGCCGCTGGAATATGCAATGGCACATTGGGTACTGTCAAAAAGATCCGATACACTGTAGATGAAAAGGGCCTGCGCCATGCCACGTCATGCATCATCACCGTCAAGTCCACGGACTCAGAACCGCTACCGTTTCTAGCTCGTGGCAAGGCAGTCGTATACCAAGATGTGCAGAAGATCAGTTTCGAGCATCAGTACTCCAAAAAAAAGTGCACACTACACCGCACTCAATTGCCTTTACTGCCTGCCTTTGCGATGACCGCACATAAGTCGCAGGGACAAACTTTTGACCACATCGTCGCCGACCTTGCGTCAACAAAAGGAACAGAGACACCATATGTCATGCTGTCCCGTGTGCGCTCACTTGACGGACTCTTGATCCTACGGCCCTTCGACTTCAAGAAAATATCGGTGCGACCGTCCGAGGACCGACGACGTGAAATTGCTCGTCTTGACTTGCTTCGCTTACAGACCATCATTCACCATGGCACATCAACAGAAGCTGCTGATGCCAGTCGACATTTAGCATCTCGACAACAACTCGCATCGCAAATGCTCGTCACAGACTTACCACCTCATCTTAGCCATGACGCCTGGCTCAATTGACTTGCTCGCATCCAAGAAGTGATGCTAGCCCCTTCTGTACACACCCTACCACCGACGACCATCCCGCCTCAACGTCGTCGAAAACGCAAGGCCTCTGCACCTGACGTCGGTACCGTCACAAACAATACGACCCTTGGTGTACATGCACCAACGGCACAAGTATCCGTGCCGCATAAACGTCGCTGACAGCTCAAATAACTCAATGCAACTGCAGTCCTTGCTGCTCAAGAGGTGTCAATCCTCTACTACAGTACTAGGAGAACCACTTATTTTGTTTTCGAGCATAGTCAATGCAAGATGAGAGCAAAACGCTGTGTCAGTACATTGACCCTCTACCACGTCACACGTGTGCGCTTACACATGTTCCCACATGCTTCCCCAGCTCACCCCTTCCTTCCTTCATGCTTTCCACTCACTACTCCCCGCCTGCGATCCCGACCGTCGTTCTCAACACTTCGCATCACACGCTGCCTGCCTTGTTTCGACAATGCTCTTGCACAGAGCCTATGTAAGCATGTTCCCATGGTCCGAAATCTACCACTGAATCTAATGTCGCCCATTTGCCTCCGTTCAAATTTTCACTACGACAAGTTGCCTCCGTTGATCTTACAAAGCATGCTGCACAAATGACTACCGTGCTCCCGCCTGCTCGTCTATGGCGCATGGACCACCGGTGGCCACCACCGACCTATAAAAGCCACGGCACTCTGTGAGTCTTTACCACAATGTTTCCCCTTCTTCTTGCTTACACACGTTCTTCAGTCCATCCCTTCTTCCCAGCCACTCTCCTCCGCCACGCCATTTACAACCATGACACCTTCAATCCCGCTCTCGCCCTCTTTGCAGCGCACGTACGATGCCATCCTACAGCAGATGGGTGCTAGCGAGCACTTCATCGGTAATGATGAAAGTGTTCCACGCGACCGACTGTTCCCCCATGCGATGAACTCCTGGAGCAACCATCGTGTCTTGTATGTCTACGAGCCCAGCCATGATCCGGGCGAGCGCCCGACAGAACGAGAGTACTACGGCTATGTCGTTGGTAGGACCGGCTCCTTCGAAGATGGTCAACGTGTCGGTGCTGCCGGTGCCACTCAACCAAACGTCACGGTATGTGCAGTGGCGAGCCTTCGTCCGCGATTCTCATCATCGCTAACTTGCCAACCGCAGATCAATGACCAAAGCCATGTGAAGCAACACATCGTCCTTCTTCCTATCCACCCCGGGCATGACGATATGGATGACCTCGCTCACGATCAAGCCGTTGGCTTCCACGACCTCACAGTTGCACTTGCTGGCGGACAGAACCGTTACGACGATTTACAGCGCGATTCGAATGTCGTGAGTATTGCGCCGCATTCCACGTCATAGTCTCTCATTCACAAACTCCATCTCACAGCTCATGCGCCTTCTCACAAACGACAACGCCGCATTGTACAAACACGGCAATGTCGCCATTGCGCCCTTCAAGATCGTGACAGAGGACTTGTACACGGTATGTACTAATCACGTTTCTATCCGTCTGCTCCGCAACTCACATCCTGACATTACAGGTCACATCTAAAAATGTCGCCAAGAAGCAGACGACAGCTGCTCCGACCAAGGGGCGTCCGCGATCAGAATTCACTAAAATGACTACCCTCAAGCGCAGGACCCCATAAGACTGCTACCATGACTATAAATGGAAAGGTGTCATAGTCAGTGACGTAAAAATTCCTCGAGCGTTAGAGTCGTCGTCGAAATACGAAGTATCTGTACCATAATTACACTGCGCAGAATAATGATTAGTTGCTTAAAAAAGGGATATATGGAATGAGGTATAAATGTCGAGAACTATAGTGCAAGGATTAAGTATGGTCCGTCGTCGTGAGGCTTTTAGCTTTAGGAGAAAAGTAGGGTATGGAAATTACTTCGACTTCGGCCGCTTTGAGGTACTAGGAGCATTGGAGTTCTTGCGGGGATGAGATGGAGCCTTGCGCTTCGAAGGAGCGACAGGTGGCGCCGGCGTCGTTTGGCATCCCGTGAACGGAAAGACGACGGAGATATCACTGAGCGGGACTGTGAAGATTTGATCCTTCACGATCCTGGAGAACTCCTCGCTCGATAGGATGAGCTTTGCATTGAGATCGTGGTCGAGGCCTTGTGGGGCACGCTTGAGAGGGTCCCAGTGGTGGGGATGGTTCGTTCGAATATGGTCATACATTGCGTACTTCCAAAAGGTCGGGGTTAGCTTCGAGAGCAGATCAGGACCGCAGAGTGAGCACGAAACTGGCACATTTGTTGATGCCGTTCGTTCAGATGATACCAGAGCCATGTTGTACTTGAAAGGATGCTGACGAGGACAGTTTGTGATGGTCTGAAAAGACTTGGAAGTTGTCTTCTTCAACGCGATACTGCAGCCACTTCGACCACAGAACCCGCACGCCACGCTAGGAACAACCTGTGAACAATGAGGCCATGAGGATGTGCAGATAGTATAGAAATAAAACACGCACCTGCTCTCTTAAACCGGGCTCAATGATCCCTACGAGTGCACGTAGTATGTGAATTCCGACGTGCGCGCGAGCTCGGTCTTGTGCAATCAGTACGCCGCACTGATAGCAAGCAACCTTGCTAGTATCTGAACTGTTTCGCTCCGTGAGGATTTGAGTAGCACTACTAACGAGGAAGCATCGAGAGCCTTTTATATCGAGAACATCACTTTCAGTACGAAGTAGGAATCGGAGAGAGTAGGATGTACGCACCTTCACTGTCCCGATACGGTAAAGCATCGCTGTCGCCATACTTTGTCAGCTTCGTTAACAATTCTGTGGGATCTGTAGCGGCATAGAGCATGTCGACAAGCTCTACATAATCATCGTGATTTACAGCCCATGTACGATCGACTTGCTTTGCATCCAGGGTACCTCTTGCTTCAGCAGGAAGGGCTGAGGTGGGCTGAGATTCGGCGGTGATGGGATAGAGAAGATCGCCCGTGATACGAACCAGATGATCTTTACGAGAGGTCGTCTCTTGAGCTTGGGAGGAGGCTGCTAAAGCGGATGCCGGTGAAACATTTGCGAAGTTACCTGTCCAGGCCCATTTGCGTGACCATGTCAGTGGCGCAGCCAGCTCGCTCGCTGAATCAAAAACGGCCGATGACGAAGGGAGTTCTGAATCTGCAATAAGAACTTCCCTCATAGTGAGGACCTGTGCTGTAAGCTGAATGTCTGATCCAGACGCTTGACCGAGATCTTCGAAATCAATCTTCGTAAGTCGACTCCCCTTTCGGTCAATTGTGCTGACTTTGACGAGGACCACGGCAACTGAATCCTGTAGATGTATAGGGCAGATTGCTAGGTCGCCTGTGAGGAAGGCCTTCTTGCCGCAGAAGCTATCGTCGCTAGGGTCAAATTTTTGCCAGTCCTTAGAATAGCAGCGCACTCGAAGCAAGCGATCGACGGACAATCTTGAGTAGTCTGAGTGAAAGAGGGAGCTTAGAATGGATGCTTTATGGAGAGATTTTTTTTTCCCTGTATCCAGAGTACACTCAATCCAATCACGGTTCTCCGATTGTGAGCTCGATACCACGCCCTGAGAGTCAGGCTCGCCCAGCAAGTCATCGAGCTCAATGCTACCAGGAGAATGAGCTTCTTCGGCTTCCAGATGTGTTGCTGTGGGTTCTGGGTTCTCTGCTATCAGAGAGCGATCAGGCTCCGAGCTGGAAACGCCGGGATATGTATTGCTTCCGAATGGACACATGAAATCAACTCCAGCAGTTGAGAGTGTTGTCGCAAAATCGAAGTGAATGCCATGCGCGTGCAGGTAGTTTGACGCGTCGATTCTTCCCGAATTCCAGACCGTAGTCAAGTAGACATTTTGAACAACGAGATCGCCCTTGAAGTATGTCGGGTTCACATGATCCACCCCGTCACTTCCCGAATATGAAGTTCTCCGATGGCCACGATTCCAATCTGGGTGACGACTGTAGATTGCAATGCAGTCCGCAGATGCTGAAAGCCGGTCACAGAGCTGCAGGGTATCACAGTTACAATCATGGCACATCGTCCGTACTTCGCAAAAGATCTCTTCGAGACGATCTGAGCCGAGCTGATAAAGATAAAATGGGTTTGTCGGATTGAGGAGAGATTGCCGTGCGACACATATGAATGCTGCTTTCACGAGGGCTTGTGTGTCACTATATAATTGGCCAGTCATGAAAGACGACTTATGTCGGGAGAAGAGGGCGAAGCACATATGAGCATATGCAGACAAGGATCGCAGCTGGTCCGACAACGAAAATATCGGGTTGATGAACGCCTGAAGAAGCGATTTCCACAGCTTTGCAATGACGTTGATAGCGCACATGTCGGACTGGCCTGATGGATCGAGAGATGATGAATCCATATCTGCAAGTGTAGATAGCGCGGTAAGTAGACGGACTGCGCGCGGAACATTCTGGTGATCCTTCGGGTCAATTAATGCTGCGACGCTCTGTTCATTCTGACCAGGAAGGCGAGAAAGATGCCTTTCTAGCGTGTTCCGATTGACAATCGTATCGTTAATAGCATGCCATCCTTGCTGCGAAGTAAAGTAGCAGCCCCTATAAGCAGCCGAGCCAAAGTCAGTCTTTGCTTTACGGGGCCTGATAGGAAAGCAATATCGTACGCTTTAAGATATGCTTCGGGTCCGGGCACATCACAATTTCGTCTGCGCTGCAATTGAGATTCAAGCCCTCCAATGTTGATAGCAGGGAATATAATGGCTTGGCTCCTTGGAATCTACTGTCCATGAGGACTCGAAACATAGCACCTCTGAATGTCGCATCGCCATCTGTTGAAACGATCCAAAGTGGGCCTGGACCGTGTGCTTTCCATTGCTCGATTAGCAAGCGGACGACGACAGCAAAATCCTCTGATGTCTCTGACTTGCATGTGCCTGATGCCATGATGGGAATGGGCTCGTACCGCTCTTGTCCGAACGCGCCGACTGCGGCGACCATAGACTCCCGAGCATAATGGCATGACGGTTCAGCACCATGCACTGCTTCAACAATTTTGAGGATCGATTTTAGGTCCGTCATCGCAAGATCGAGTCCTTCACTGTGTTCACAACAAAAGCCGACAATCTGGTTCGTGGATTTCCACCATCGAGCACGCTGATTCAATGCTAGACCATCAATCATCAAGGCAAAACCACGCATCACGCTCTCGACAGGGACAGAGATAGCCCGAGTGCAGGAGATAATGTTTTGAGCAATTTCTGATGCTTTGGGGCGTGACGAGCATGGGATGATGGTGGGTGATAACATGCGATTTTGGACCGTAGTGGCCGAAGGTAAGCCAAAGGCCTTAGAGAGCGCAAACAAGCCCTTTCGGTCGGAAAGATGTCGAAGGAGCCGTGCAAGATCAAAGTCAAATTCGTCGAACCCGCGGACCTCGTAAACGCCCTCGACTGCCCGTTCAATGCGGGACAGGATGGCGCGGGGACTCATTCCCTCTTTGAGCGCAAGGTTGAGTAGTTGACGAACACGCTTCACATCTTTCGTCGCAATCGCCATCATCAATGTAGTCATCGATGCGAACGATCAGGCGATGGACTCTAAGAGCCTGGTTATTAGCCTAGGAAAACCGGTGAGTTCTATAATTTGTTATGACAGAAAGTGGCCTAACCTGTATTTTCAACCGGGCAATCTCCTCTGCTTTCTGGTCCAGCTTTGCGACGAGTTGAGCATGGGTGAGCCATTTATATGGCCAATGTCCTGTTTCCGTGGCTTGCGCTCGCAGGTCAGCCAGATGAATCGCCCGTGGAGCCTGGAGAAGTCGGCAGGCATGGCAAGCATTTAATTGGTCCTTCCACCGCGCACAGCGATCCGATCTTATCCATATGCAGATACCTCCACCGTCACTGCTCCTGAAACCAGCCAGGCAGAATCCGAGGGTTCCATCGTGATTTTCGAAGATCTGCCATGGGAATGTTGTGAAGACTGACCCTGCACGCCATTCGAGCGGGACGCCATCACAGACGTCGTCTACCCTGTCCGAGCCACTCACTTCGCTTCGTCTCAGACTCTACCCCATCATCTTCATCTCCGGATAGGTAAGGCTTGTTGCCAATTTGGACCGGCACAGATGTTGACCTCCTTGGAATACGAGGTGGATGAAGCAAAATGCTATCTGCAGCAGATGAAAGACCTTGAACTTGGAGAGAGCTAGTGAAGCTTCCTTCTGACAGAGCTCGAACTGAGGGCAGGAAGCGCTGTGGAGTCGGTGGAATCATTCTGATGACCGGAAGTGAGTGCTCTTGCTCGCTGCTGGCCATCGTTGTCGACGCTGACATCTGCTGTTGCTTCCCTAGCTTCCTCTGCTGCGCCTTGCATTTCTTGCTGTCGCGATGCAAGGTGAGCGCGTGCCTTGAATGCTGCGTTATATTGATAGTGACCCCACATAGATCACATGGAGTAGGAATGAAGGCTGTCGCACTCCTCGCCGTTGCCGGTGAGGTCGAGATGTGGAGTGATCCCGGGTGTGCGTTCTCAGCGGCGCTGCGTGGCTCAGATGTCCGTTCTACCAGCTGAACGCGTACGAATCGGAACCTGTCCTGCGGACTGAAGTCTGGGTCATAGAACTCAACCTCCTGAAAGTCTGTATCATCGTCAGTACTGCTTTCCGAGCCACTATCCGCGTCGAAAGAGTCGTTTACGATATCAATAGAATCTGAGCCTGGAGAAGAACGAAAACAGAGTATGATAGGGCTGCAGTGATCACTGGGTACGTTCATCTATACGCTGAATCCCGTGGCGCAAGAGTTTCGCAGTGTCGACGCGGTCTGTTGAATAGTGCGACGTGATATTGAGTACGGGCGCATACACGCGCCGCGCCGTAGCACTGGATATTGGAATGATATGCGAATGGTTTCAAAACGGTGGCAGCACAAATCTTGAAAATATTCATATGTACTCTACACATCAAGTAGATTAGGATAGACATGGAATTGCACCACTTTGTAAGAGCGAGAACGAGTCTCCGAGAGCGATTCACTAAGCAAGGCAAGGATAGTGCAGATTGTGGCGTTAGCGTCCGGGGTCCTCGATTTTCATGTCATACCACCGGGTAGTCATTTTAGTGAATTCTGATCGCGGACGCCCCTTGGCTCCGACACGCACCAACCGCAAGCGCAAGGCCGATGACGATCTCGACTCGACACGCAACGCCGAGGCCGGACCTTCCCACGCAAGCTCATCCACCTCTTCCACGAACGACGACTCCTCTCCAGCATCTCCCGCTGCCGACAACATCCCAATGAGCACGATCAATATGCCCGGTCCTGACGGTATGCGCTCTCCTCGCTCCCCTTGCATGTCGTACTCACTATCCCTCCACAGATATTGAACTGGACGACGCGCGCGTCGCGGTGCTGGAATCCCGAAGTCGAAGTCGAACGCCCTGCGCCATCCTCCGTGGCGAAGGGCAAGAAGAAGCGCACCTATTAAATTCATGGCAGCCGTGACTCGTCTGGTGATTATTTCGGTGTCTTTTCCTTCTACGTGTTCTACATTCTTCTTGCATCTTTCGTCAACCGCGTTACTATATTTCTAGTTCTTTTCCGCCTGCATTACCTATTCTGTCATGTATGCCTGTACTTTACTGTAGCGATAGCATCTCTCCGATAAATAAATAAAACCAAAAAAAAGGCCTTTGGCCACCAAATCCCTCTGCGTGCTAGTCTAATCTAAAAAAGAGTGACGGTAGCGGGCGTTGCCGCGAAGACGGCGCTCTCGTTATGTAAGCCACTGGAGACCAGCGGCGCAGAGCGGCGCTGGCAGTCAGATCTTCAGATACGACGATCCTGAGGCACGATGGTTGAGTCCAGTATCTACTCTGCCCTCGGGAGACTACGCTGGCACCGAGTTGCTTGTGAATCGAAGAACAGTAATGGCGACCATGGTACTTAACTTGGAACTGATGGCGGCGAGGAGCTGGTGCGTTTTCTTCATCGTATTCTCTGATTTCTTTGTAAATGATGCGACACCACAGAAGCCGCTCGAGCGCTCATTTCTTTTCTGCAGGTTCACCTCGACGTCACTGGCATGATCTTTTAAGTCGACGTGGGATATAAAGCAAAATTACTTTCCAAACCTCGACCTGGGTGATCTCGTAGGGTGAGACGTACAGTACAAGCTCGCGCTTGTTTCGCTGAGGTATTTTTCAGAAGCGGAATGACCAACCGTCAAGTGAGCAACGCCCGCAGTGTTTCCTGACAAGGCACTATGCCTCTGCAGCTGCTTCCATCTCTATTGTGCATCGTCTCTGTTTCCAGTTGTCGATCTCCAGTTGTTCTCCTTTTCATCGTTCTTGAGGGAGAGACTTCGCCAGACACTGGCCAGACTGCAATTCA
Organism: Hericium rajendrae; assembly: GCA_033439255.1. Classification (NCBI taxonomy): domain Eukaryota; kingdom Fungi; phylum Basidiomycota; class Agaricomycetes; order Russulales; family Hericiaceae; genus Hericium; species Hericium rajendrae. Next base: position 161,905 of record CM065891.1, read on the forward strand.
GTTCCGTCGAGTCGCACAGTGAGTTCCGCTCTATGGCATTCAGCGTGTTTGTGTGTGCGTCTGATCACCGATCTGATCTCAAGTATTATTGATTTATGTGTTCCTAGACTCCATATCAGCCTGCAGCCCATTCCTAAAATTGTGTCGCGGTCTCGTTCCGGACGCGGCGCGCTCTGAAAAGCGCATGGCACATTGAATGGCGGTCGCAGGCTGTCTTCCAGCTCTGCAAAGCATGGTTTCCTGCCTTGCGGCTCTATCACAGAGTTATTCATGGAAAAATGCGCAGATAGACTTGCCAGTGAGATCCTCTCGACATGTTGGGGGTATATGCGCGCTGATACTTCTGAAGCACATCGGGCTGCCTTCAACCCTGTCACCTGCATGCAACTAGACCTTGATTTTCGGAGAGGTCGAAGATCTTGGAACGGGCGATCTCCCCTCCATTCGTTCACTTTAATTTTCGTGGATGAGTCCGGCTTCGCTCGTAAATGGGCATGCAAATGTTACAGCTCAGCCCTCACCTGCAAGGAGTGTCTGATCGCAGAGATTTATCCAGTCACATTCGCACAGGGTGCGCGGATGAGCCACGCATCAATCGTATGCAGGATGAAACTACTACATAAGAGCCGGACAGGATGGCTGCCCCCCTCTTCCTCAATCCTGTCGACATACCGTTCCTCTCTTCACTATCCAACCCCAATGTTGCCTTCACCATCGCCATATACACGTCCGACCGGTATTCTGCCGAATCCAACGACGCCCGTGGAGCCGATGCCATATCATTGGAAGCTGGAATTTCCATTCTCTCGCCCAATATCCTTCGTTTCTTGCATCGCATTCAAGTTCCTTTGTGTGGTTTCATTCGGGCACCTCGACCTCGATCGACCTTGGGAAATATGTCAAGCAGACGAATCTGTTTGGATAGAAAATAAGAAGATCGGTTCGGACAGAATCACGACCATCACGGTAGTCGTGAGTCAATATTCTTTTTGACTGTTATTCAAGCATGATCATTTGTTACAGGCGGGACTACTTTTGGGTTCCACATCCGCATTCGCGACGACACTCTCGCCGGTGCCACACATGCTCAACTATAATGAGGGCGCACCATATGTGTGCCTTCTCTTGTCATTCGGCCTCACACTTGGGGGGCTCATCGTGGGCTCGGCCGTATTATTTGTTCTGTCAAATTGCGAAAAGGACTGGTTTCAAAATGTCAGTTTCCGCATCATCCCCAGAAAAGAGCATATCTGACAAAGATTCTACAGACCCTTATGAGCTCTTGACTCGCAGTCTGCTGCACGCTCATCATGGTCGGGTACCCATTCCTATGTATTGGTATCGCAACACTCGTTTTAGCTTTCGGTGCATTGTTCACTCCTCTTTCATCGAGGTCCAGCCTAATGCTGTGGAGTCAGGCCTACTCGGCGCTGCTTGGACGTCCCAAAATGCAGTCGTTCGCATCGGCTGCATGTTTGTGTTGCTTATTCCGGCCTCGCTGGCCTTCCTCTTCGCATGGACCCAAGCAAGCGATATGTACGGAAGGTTGCGAAAGTTGCGAAAGAGGTCAAACGCAGATCCGGACGTTGGGGAGCAGGAACCTCAGGATTGAGCAATATGGCCTGAAGTACCATCTGATCATCCGGACAGTTCACCATTATATAACAACATCCCCTTCGTTGAGTTTGCGTGCTTGGTTTCTCCGTCGTTTGATCATACTACTCATGCCTGGTTCATTTGATATTTAGATGGACCAGAATTGCGTTGGGTCGCCGCGGGGACAAGTCTCATCTAAAAGGCCTAGGCGTCACATCGTGCCCTGCATTCAACGCGTACAGACTGCTTTGCGACTGCCTTGCGCACACATAACGTATGGTTGGGTCTTATCACAAAGTCACAAAGCCCGTTCCTTTCATTTGCAACCGTTTGGGCTTTCGCTGCAGTTGCAACCTAAGTTGACAATTGGATAACCAAGTAACACGCCACTATGATAGTTGACTTCCGCGCTTCTTCGCTTGTTATTCCGGCTTCTCCGCGTGGTGTCATTCGGAGACGTGGACTTGAATAGATGTTGGGAGATCGCGAATGCAGAAGAGAATGTCTGGAAAGAGGGGAAGAAAGTCATCTCGGGCAGGATCGCCGCCATCACTGTAATTGTGAGTAAACGTCATACGTGTTGTGCTTTTCTACTAATGACGTATATTTAACCGCAGGCGGGGCTACTGTTAGGCTCCAAGGTCGCGTTTGCTACAACGATCCCCTCCTGTAGATTAGCAGTATGCTGCTGCTGATCGTCCCGGCTTCAATTTACGGATGGACACACGCCGGCATCTTGTGGAAAGCATTGTGGGGGAAAACAGAATATAGCGGCGATGAGCAGTCCACAGAGGGATTATTGAACTCGGAGCCTTGTATGAACAGCCATCAGCATCCAACAGATTAAAGGGCGCTGTTGGTCGCAGGGACTTCCTATGCCATTTTGTGGACAGTGAAAATACGCGCTGTCCGCCTTTGATGAAGCAACGGCGTCGTAACATGTTCTCTTATCCGCATCTTCGCACCTTCATACCAAGATCGGATTTCCTACCTGTTATTTGTTATCGAGGCGTAGAAGCGGAAGGACCAGTGTCGAGAAGAGAGTATTCGGGAGTGACTAGTTATCCGAAGCAATAAAACACGACCATGAACAGAAGAATCGCCAAAATATAGACCTGTAGCAATCAATAAGACCGGGCGGCGGGATATCGGGGTTAGGCGGTGGTAGTGAATTGGATAGTTCTTCGATAGTTTACTAAAAATTAGCACACATTGAGATGTGAGTCAGACCATAAGCACCCAACCGATGTCTAACTAAAGAGCACTGACCTCCGCACATCTCAAACATTGTCATCGCCCGCGCCCATTCACCGCTTCGCCCATCACTGCGCACGATGCCATATCCACGTCCTATGCCATTCCTCCGGATGAAGTCTGTCGATCGTCAATGACGTGTAGAGCTTGAATTCAGACCACTTCGGTTTGCACTGCGCTATTTCACCTGGTAGCAAATTCAAGTTCAATATGTGTATGATCTATCAGAGAATCATCTGAGTGAAGAAGGGTAAGGATGCTCACCGGCTACGCTGCTCCGTCACGATATTTATTCCTAGCAATTATGTATATGGTACGCTTACGTCGCTCGCCGTCGCACTGACTTCGGTGTCTGTACCACTAACACCGCCATTGTCCTCTTCCTCCTCGTCTTCCGAGTCGCCTGAGCCATTGTTTGAACCAGCTGCACCGCTGACGTTTCCGTTCGACCCGCCATCATCGCCAGCCCTGTCGCTGCTGCCATCATCCGAATCTGAACTATAGATGTCGCTCAGTTCATCAGCCGATTCATCGGCGACCTTGAGCTCCTCCTTCGTCCTCCCGTCCATCCTCCCGTCCCATTCAAAGTCCAGATTGAGGCCTTGCAACTGCTCGACCTGCCCTTGTGTCAGTTTGCATTCCCGAACGACAAGTTTGCGCAAGCTTTCAGCAGACAGCCTGAGCTGCAGGGCATGTAAAAATTGCCTGAACATGCGTCCTTCGTAGATGTGGTCGTCGTGCCGGAAGTTAACTCTAGAGACCTGCAGGGTGCGCACGCTCGCAAAGCCGTTGCGGCCGCCGTTCCCAGGTTCGTGGAACTTGCTCACCCACCCCTTCGCATGGTCTCCGTAGACATCAAGAAACCCGCGCAGGAATCGCGTGCTGTAAATGACGAGAGATTCCGGAGCGACGGCTTTGGAGAACGCGAGCCACGTCTCCCATGTGAGGTAGCCTGTGGGCGTACCCTGATAGCATCTGAACTCCAGCGCTTTGGCCGGGCTAAAAGCTGGCAGCGCCAGAAGTTTGTGCGAGAGCTCCTGGTATGCGGTGGAGACGTCATAGAGGGAGGAGCTTCCAGGCCAATTGAACTCCACGAGGAGGTCTTTGGGTCCTGGAGGATTTTGGTGGGACGCCTTGATTCGAAGCATTTCACAGAATTCCTCTTCATTTATCGAAACCCAGTTGAACGGTGTCAGGGACAGACAATCCGTGCGCATTCCGTTGAACAGATTTCCAATACAGGGAATGATGTCGTCAACCTGATCGAGGAGCGATTCATAATCCTCCTGAGAAAAGCAGATGCGCAGGGATGCACTCTTGGGTATACGGACTGCATACAACACATTAAGACATTCCGGTACAGAACCTTCAATCGACAGTGTTGAAAGGCATGGGAGCGATACAGCCGGATGATCACGTTCCACCATGAACCCCGGACTCTTCGGCCTTGGCAACGAGTGGCGAAGTACAAGCCGGCGGAGATGGGGAAGATTGCGAAGCACCTCTACGAGACTTGTGGCTGAGAATCGAAGGGGACGCAGGATGTGCCGAAGATCGAGATCGGTGAGGCTGCAGCAGAGCAATGGTGACCGGTTCCAGGATCCCAGGTGTACTCGATCTAGGCAGAGAACGCGCAGTTTGGGGCAGTGTTTGCGAAATACGTCGTCAGGAAGTAAGAGGGGGGTTACGTCGTCCTGGGTCTGAGACAGACATAGGGATTCTAGTTCGGGAGCGCGTGATTGACAAAAGCCATCCAGATATATTTCAGGGATATTAGGGAGAGAAATCTTGACTGTGCGAAAGTGCCTTCCTCTCTTCAACGCGACTTTTAAAGACTCGGGAACTGGCGATGGGGCGCGTGCATCAACGAACAGAAAGTCAACGAAAGACGTGAGGTCCAAATAAACAGGAAGGTTTCGGCTACGCGCGAGGAACAGAGTGGACCAGGTTCGATTCGATATGAGGAACGTCGTCCAAAGGCCGGGATGACCTATAGCGACCTGTCGCCATCGAGAGCAGACATATGTGACTGAAATCCATATGCGGCACTTGTCCGACGAGATGAAGAGATAAGCTTCTGTGGGCCGGGGAAGTAGCGCAAAGACCATAAGCAAAATTTCATTTGGAAGATGTGAGATGGGTGCGTCCGCGTTATAGCGCACTTTCAAATTTCGCAGGCAGCTTTCAGAATCGGAAATTTGTTGAAGAAGAGCCGACCTATCATCAGGAAAAGCACTATTGTTTGCCATTCTGAGAGTATAGTTAGTCAATGTCAAAGGGATACCTTGAATGTCTTTCAAGAGACTAACTTGTACTGTATGCTTGCCACCTACGTATCCCAGTTCCAACACGTCTGACGGTGCGAACTCAACTTTGCGTGATGAATTTTATGACCTGCTCTTCCATTCAAACGAGTTAACATAATAAAGTCTGGTTAAGTCTGGTTAAGACTTACGCGAGTGGCGAACATTGGGTGAACGATAAATGCACAACAAGTGCTCGGACTCGAGTCGACGGAGGAGTCGCTGAACACAAACAGAACAGTCGCGGTGGCACGTCGACGCGGTCACATGATCGACGCCCTTCGTCGCGTCCAGCTTTAATTTGGTTTTCCCTCAAGTTTTCCATGCGCAAATTTCGCAAACCATGCTTTGATAAGTCTACTACCTTCAGCCAAGACATGAACTGAGGGATTTTATGATATGCATTCGAAAAGTGACACATGAGTCAATATTTAAGTAGAATGAAAGACCTGCGATGCCATGGAGCGATACGTAGCATGTGTTCGTACAGACAAAAAAGCCGAATCTAAGGAGTCTGCAGGACAGAGCATCAGTCAAGTCCAGTGAAAAGTAAGGTACACATACACGCTTCGTGTACGCCAAGCCATCACCACGATCTCTTTGCGGGGCGGGTTGCGCGGGCGCACCATATCCATCACGCAAAGGTACCTGAACCCCCTGGTCCAAAAGTGTCTTTCGTGTGACGTGGTGAGCTCTGTCATGCTCATATCTTTTCTCGGGAAGAGGCTCAGCCCGGCTCTCGACGCGGGAGGCAGGAAGCGTGACAGAATCAACTGGATTCTTGCGAGCGAGAGGCACAGCGCGGTTGACCTGCTTCAAGCGGTACTCCCCTTCACTCATTCGTCAGCTCACATCGACGGCAGACGAAGAATAATATGTACAGGTCGAGATAGCGGCGGGGTGGACGCCGTCGATCGTCTCCTTGCGCTCCTGGCGCCGGTAAAGGTGGTAGTAGAAGCCTCCAAAGATGCTGCCGACAACGGCGACGCCGCCGAAGAGCAGCTGTGCCCGGCCCGAGGTTCACGATAGGTTTGGCGGGATAAGCAAACACGACGTACCCTCTTTGAACTCAGAGACATGGCTCGAAATTTCGGGGGCGGCATTGTCGTCGCACTGTGGGCGGTGCGGTTGGGTCCCGACGACATGGGGGAAGACATGAATAGAGATACTAGAAATCGGAGACCTGTTTGGATGTATTAGATAGAAATTTGGCAAAGAAGAAGGTAGATGCTGGATGGGGTTTGAGTTTATATGACAAAAGCTGGCGGGACCAGCTAATCAACATGACGTAGTTGGTCGAGCGAAGGCGCACATCACGAATCGGAAGTCCGAGGTGAGACATTATGGACCCGTTCCGGTCTCAGACATACATGAACCGTCGAGTTGCCGTTGAGATCCCGATCAGCCATCGGACCAGGTGACGACCGTACAATGTACACGCGTGAGGTGCATGGATTAGCCTTGACAAGACCAAGGACGACGATCTGCCCGAAAAGAGGAAGAGAAACATTATGAGGACGAAAGCAACATACTACAAACATACCAGCAACTCGAAGATGCGATCGTCGATTGGCGCAGGGCGCGTTTTAGAACATATCTTGATACCACTCCTTGAGTCCTTCTTATCTGTGACGGATACTGTACACGGCTCGACATATGAACCCTTCACCTCTTTCTCATCCTTCTCCGTCCGGTTTGAGGCCACTCGATCTTCGGTCCGGCAGCTCCGTACTCACTGTTCGCGCCGTGAAGATGCGCAAACGACATGGTCCGACACTCAACGGACCGAAGCAAAGCCAACATACCATAAATAATCAACCTCACGATGGACTTTGCAGAGATCGTATAGACATGTATAATAAGATTCTATAGAGGGAAGATATGGCATAGAATATTAGTATTCACGTATGTAAAGACATTGATGACGACACCCTACAAGCAAGGACAGTGAGTACAGACAGATAGCCTGCTCTAATGTTTCGATTTCTTCGACCGACTTCCATTTTTGTCCGCCCCTGCTCCCTGCCGTTCTCGGCGGCGTTTCACAGCCGCCGAAGTAGGTGAACCTGGCTCTGGTGCACGGGTGCGCCCGGAGATCTGTGCCTTCTTCTTCTTCTCCTCTCCCATGGCCTTCCTCTTATCCGCAGCGATCTGAGGCCAAGGATCTGCAATATTTTGCAGAGAGACGGGGTCCTCCTCGGGGAGTGCGTCCCTTGCGCGACCAAGGATAGTCAGGACGGAGTCGTATATTTCGGAGACTGACGTTGGAGTCGTATCAACGGTCCGGGAAAGGAACAAGTTGCGAAGATCTTGTATACACTCCCGTAGGGCATCGAAGTACGGATGAATTTCGGCCAGCAATACTGCGAATGCTGAAGGTTTGCGAAGCGACTGATCCTTTGCCAGTCCAACGAGCTTGAAGTCGCCATATATGAACCAGTGGCGTAATTCTGACTTCTCAACGTCAAATTCAGAGCCTCTCGGACGTCCTGGACCCTCCATGGTGATGCAGATCCAGAAGAGGACATAGAAGAACGATTCGAGGTCATGGTAGGCTTTGTGCTCGATGCTCGTGTCGGCATTAAGGATGTCAATAGCCATGAATGGTAGGGTCCCCTATGGTAGATGTTAGCAAAGGGAGAATGTGCAACAAAAAGCACTCACAGTGCGGTGGTTTGTGAGATCTGTCTCAAATTCACGATCAGTCTTCACGCTATAGTCGATGTCTATGAGCAGGCCTGGTCGCTTTCCAGGCAGCGAACCGTTTTCGAATATCATAATGTTGCGGAGGCTGATGTCTCGGTGCAAGATTTTCTTCAAGTCGTGAAGTGCACGATGAGCTGACGAATCAACATAAGTTAAGACAAACGAACTTCGGGGGATTGCGAGGCACTCACTTTTGATAGTATCAATAAAGACGCCAACAAGTTCACGTCGCGTCGAAAAGTTCTGAATGGGTGTTCCACAGTCCTTCAGAACGATACGCCTATGAATGCGGATTTCCAGGTTCTGGTAGTCTTCTGCATTTGGATAATCGTCCCAGTCGTCGAGGAGTGTACGACCATGAGAAGCAGTGGTATCGTCGATATCGCCAAGTTGAAGATCTTCATCCGCATACCATCCAGCCAGGCCAGAAATATCGATAGCCTCCTTCAAGAGTTCGGCCTCGTTAGACTGCCGTGCGGTATCCGCCCAGTAATCTTTGATGATGAAGTTCTGACCGTCACGAGTTACTCTGTAACAAACAGTTCCGCGGCCCCTAATGACCGAAGCAATATGCACAACGTCCAAAATTTCGTACGTCTCGCCCTGGACTTGAATGGTCTGCGGATCGGAGGTCAGGTTGATAGTGGGATCATATCCCAGAGCGGTATTATCTCCGAAGACAAGGCTGCCCAAGACGTAGATAAAGCGCCTGGGGCATTCATTGACGTTGAAAGCAAGCTCGCCGACTGCGCCCGACCTGTCAAACAAAGAAACTCGGAGTTGGGCCCCACAAAGCGTCAGGCCGACGACATAGCGTCGATTGGCTTGGTGGCCAAAGATCAACCGCGCATCCTCTCTCAACCCACGGTCTGCATCCTTGACATTCTGCGGCCTACTGTTGCCTTTGAGCTCTCCGACAGAGCGAGGATCTTTCCAGTGAGCTTCACCGGGCGGCTGATTCTTGGGAAGCAGGACCGTGTCAGGCTTCCGGGTGCAAGATTCCAGAGGGCGCAGCGGCGTTTCTGCACATTCAGCTGACCAATACCACGCGGGGCTAATGCCAGAACTCTCTCCGATGGCTTGAGCGACAGCATTGAACAAATTCGCGATCTTCTCCTCGCTACCCGGCTGGGATCCGAATACATCTCCCACCGCCTCCGCGTCTTCATCCGAGACAACTGGCTCCGAAAGATCTACGTGGTACCACTCGCCGTCGTGATACAGCCTTGTCGCTGACTTGATATGCTGATACGCTTGCTCGACATTGAAAGGCAACGTGTCAGGTGGGAAGATATGTTCGACTAGGCCGTCGACCTCGGGAAGGCATGCTCCTCGAAGCTCCTGTGCGATGAGAATGTCGGTAATAGCGCGCTTTTCACTACCTCCGTAGGTGGAGACCTTGAGCATGAGAGGCGTGCTGTTGGCCGTGACTTGTTTGGTAGCCATAGCGGGTGAGGACGAGGAGAGTAAAAGATTGGAAAAACCACTTACAGTCGAAGGAGTTATATATCCACGACATTGTGGACTGAGAACAATGGCGCGGGGCTCGAAATGAGGCTTGTGGACGAGAGGTGGGGGGATGGTGGACGTTCGGTTACAAGAGCACTGGGAGGCCACAATTGCCGTCACATTGCGGTCACATGATCGCGTACTCGGCAAGATCCTATTATCGCGCGATACACGCCGCGACAACGAGGCGTGGACTTGACGCCGGCTCCGATATCGGTGCATCGAACAAAAGATCTCTGAGAGCTAACGAATGAAATTACTGCGATATGGGTCACTGGGGGCATTGATGGATTTTGGCCTGGCTGTTACGTCACCAAAGTGGGCGTTCCGCACGTCAGTAGACAAAGGAATGTGGAGAAACAATACCAAAAACTTCATGCCCGACGCATGCCCGACTCTCATTCTCATGCAGGACCATTCTTCGAGGATACAGAGAAAAGGTTGCCGAAGCTTCGGTCGAATGCCTGTGATGAGACGCGGCAGTAGATTGTGCAGGCTATATACTATTGCGGGGTAACAAATAAAACCACTACTCATCTTCTTCCACATCGCCAAACTCGAACATGCCGGCCCTACCCCTCTTCGCAATGGCCACCGACTCCTGCAGCTTCTTCACGATGTGCGGGTATGAGCTGAGGTACTTGGCGCCCTTGCGGTCCACTGCAGCGAGACCTTCGCGGACGAGATCGGCGTTGATGCTGGCGAGAGGGTCGTTGGTGGAGGAGGGGTCGGCCGGATCGATTAGGCGCAGATGCAAGAGGTTGCCTTCGCGGTGGTCGATGTTCGCGATGAGCTTGCGGCCCTCGCAGAGCTGGCGGAAGCGGTCGACCGCTTCCTGGTGGTATTCGCTTTGCGGGCCGAGGAGCTTCACGAAGCTGCGACGGTGAACCCCTTATGAATCTCAACTGTCTGTGATTGGTTAACTGTACTCACCTGAGGCGCGCGTCGTGTGCTTGGCCAGGTAATGAGCGGAATTTAGGGTCGAGCGGTCGGAGGTTCTCGAAGCCGACGATGTCCTGGTTGCCGTAGTCGATAAATGTGACTTCGGCTTCTCTCTTGACAGGCGATGCGCGGCGGATTTTGGCTCGGTACCATGAGCCGTCGGAGAACTTCGCTGAGACCAGGTCGCCGCCCTTGGGTATGAAGCCTGCGGGTGCTGTCGGCGCGCCGCGGTGGTGTATCGAAAAGTCGCGCATGAGTTTCTCTAGCGATGCAATGCCTGGAGGAGCGATTAGACTTCAGAAAGTTCACAAAGCCGGAATCGAGCTTACCTTCGGTGTTCAGGATCTGAATGGAGAAGGTGAAGTCGTTCTTTGGTCTCACGTCGCTGATGATGACATCAATATACTCGGTCCGGTACGCTGATGTGTCTTCTTCCTCTGGTACTTGCGCGGCAGCCTGCTCAGCAGCTTCGTCGTAATCAGACCAGATCTATCATGCCCAAGTCAACAATGACAGGAAATATGATAGAAACGACATGCTTACATTGCGTCGTGCCTTCTTTGCTTTCTCCTCTGCCTCGTAGAGCTGTCTCGACCACGGCAGCGCATCCGCAGAGAACGCATGCACAGTGGCCAGCCCCTCACGCACAAGCGCGACCGCAGCATTGTCCGTCTTGTTCACGTAGAGAGCGCCAATGAAGCCTCCCGACTTGTCCACCGTGTCGACCTCGATTTCGACGTCGCGCTGCATGTACTTGCGCGTGGCGAAGTCGGCGGCTTCCTGGCCGTATGGCTCACTCTTTTCCGACGGATTGCGTGCCGTGCGCGGTGCACGGATGCCTCCCAGTACCAAGGTGAGCACCTGGTTGTCTTTTGGCAGGATGATTCTAGTTGTGGGCAGTCAGCTTCAAAATCCCGACAAGGAAACAACGAGATTACTTGAAGCGCGATCCGGCAGCGACATAATCGACGACAGCGGCAATTCTGCCTTGCCTCTTGAAGCCAGTGACGAACTGATTTGCACGGTTCGCTGCCTGCAGAGCGTGAGTCTAGGTGCGGACTCGGCAGTGAAACTTGAATTACCTCCGATAGGTTGAGCGGCGGCTTTGGTGCTGGGTGATCCTTGCCTGAGTGAATGCCGCGGGCCTCAGTCACTGCACTATAACAAGGATCAGAGAAGACACCACAGCGTGCCAGGAAGAGCTCACATCTGCTCGGCCGCCATCAGCTTGTCATAGTCGGGCGACCGATCCTCGTCGTCGCGTTTGTGACGCACGACGCTTGCGAGGCCCTTTTCAATGAGCTGCTCCGAGACATTTCTGGAGCATAGAAGAGACCCTTCAGCACCTCTTCTCCCGAACAGATGGCATGGCTCGAACATCAAACGTACACATTTTGGTTGCCGACACGGACAGTTGCACACTCGCGCTCTTCGTACTCGCCATCGCGGGGGCGGACGAAGTCGATGTGCACCTTTACATGCTTTCCAATAAGCTTTTTGCGCAGAAACTCGCGCGCCTCATGCGCATAATACGCCTGCTTGGGATCCGAAAGCCTACGAGCAGACGCATCAGTCCACCCGTTCCACACTCAACGAGACTCGAGCGTACTTGGGTCCTCTCGTCGAGCTGAGCTGCACCCTGCGCTCCTTGGCGCCCTCCTTCTCCAGCACAGAGATCTGGTCGCCCGTCCACACCCGGACGACCGTCGCATCGAACGTGCGCGACGTGCCGTTCGTCACGGGGCCGCCTTTTGCGCCGCTGGAGGAGGCCGGCGCGTTGGCGTACAAGCCCAACCGCTTCTCCTTCGCGAGCTTCTCGGCTGCGCGCAGACGCTCCATGCCACCAGAGCCCGCGAGCATGCCCGCGTGCCAGTCGACGATACGCGCAAGACCGCCGGAGACGAGGTGCTCGGCGATGTTACCTGCAGGATGGAGGACTATATGGCAATGTCAGTGATGGACTGTGATCGGTAGGAAAGACTGCCTAACCGTTGCCAATGAAGATGCTCGAGGGAGCCGGCGCGCCGCCATTTGACTGGAACGGCGTAGCGGCGGCGGTCGGGAGCGAGAGCAATTGCACTTTGACGGCGCGCTGTAGCAGCCTCGACTCAGTGAAGAACCTTGCCTAGATTACACCGTCCGCGATTGTCGGTTTGAGCGGGACAGGACAGAAAGCAAATGGGGATTTTATTAATATTGATGCGTGGTACATGGAGGCAATGGATGAGCTAGGGTGATGACCCACTTCTTCTCCCCATGGCTCGGATGGCTCTCCCTGCTTTGATGCCGCACGGGCGCTACGCACGCCGGCGAGCGTGATGTTGACAAATTGGTGCTCGCCTTCGGGCATTAGAAGGCGGATGCGGAGTGTCGTGCCGTCGCGGACTGCTTCAACGATACCTGTAGACAGACATGCATCAGTATCTGTGAAGCTACAGGGTGAAGAAGCTTTGACCATCGATAGTCTTGCCCTTCCACTCAGTGATATAGGCTTGCGAGTCTAATGGCATGTTGTGGATCACGGTGTGCGCCTGAAGCCGCATTTCAGCACGTGGGAACAGCACAGAGTGAACAGAACGCACCTTGGGACCATGCGGATTCCAGATCCCCCGCCCGGCTGCCTTGGCCTCGTTCTCGATTTCTTTGCGGCGGATGTCCTCATCTGAAGGGTCGCGCTTGAGTTCTTTGACTTTGGCCCAGCCAAGACGCAGAAGCTCATTTGCAATATCGACCCCGTTAATCTCGCCATTGCCAAGATCGCGGGGCGTATCATCGTTGGAGGGAAGCTGGTGCGAGGATGTGAATGTGATTTCTTTGCCGACTGCGAAGGCTCGAAGGCACTCGCGCGCTTCAAATGCCCAGGGCTAGAAAAACATTCAGAATGAACATCAGCCGCTACTTCAACCCACCAAAATCCCCCTTTCCGCTCGATCGTTGAAGGATCACATACCTCGTCTTCCCTTGTCTGATTGCCCATCCGTGGTGACGTGACATCGGCAAGATGCAGGACTCTGGCCAATATATAAAACATCAGCACTCGGGCGTGGAGAACCACGCTAGATCACGTACCTTTCTTTCGGAGCCTGACCCTGGGGCCCAGGACGGCCGCGCAGGATGAGCGAGTCACCGGAAATAACGCCTGCAACCAAGCAAATCGTTAGACCGTCGTTCCGAGCACTTCTGACCTTACTGAGAAAGTCAGTCAGTTCACGCACTTTTGACGACCTGGATGAGGCAGATGCGGTGTTCAGAGCACGGCCAGCTTGACAAAAATCATACGGGGTACGTACGGCTTTCAAGGACATTGTAGGCTATGTCTGCGACGATGTGGACTGTGGGATATGCAGGAGGGTCGAATGCACACGAGGATGAAATGCAAATGCCAGCAAGCCTGGGTGTAACTTTAGAGAGATGACGCGGGACCGTGGGACCAGCACGTAAAACTGCTGTCGGTCCATGGCCCGAAGCAGTCTCCCGGTCTCCGACGCTTGAGAGTCCAGCTGGCCACTTCTGCTGTAGCAGCTGCTGCTCATCCTCGACCATGCCGTTTTACCAAGTCTTCTGTATCGCAGCACATAACAAGAGCTATGTACGTTCTGTGTACTCTGCTCCCTTATCTTAACTGACAATTCGTGTAAGGTTCACATCAAGGATCTCGTACGCTCGTCGGCATTGCATGTCATGAACAACGGCGGTGTCGTGCGCGGTGTCAAGTTCTGGGGCACGCAGGTTCTTCCCAACAAGATGAGGCGAAACAGAGTGATCCATACCCACGGAGAGTGCGTAACCTTGTTGTTGTGGTCTTGTACCTGTCTGACAGTCTATTCGCGACCAGCTACTGGACAATGCACTTCGACGCATCACCAGACAACCAAAAGAACCTCGCGCGAATAATGCGCAAGGACCCACGCGTCATCCGCGCAACGATGCTGAAGATGGGCGAGAAGATCGAGGATGTCGCACACAGGACGGAACAGACCGTAAAACCCGACAGACGTGTCGCCGATTACGTTACATCCTTGTTAGACCCCAAGGCCGCCCCACGTCCCTCCCGTTGAAACGTTGATCACGCAGCTCTGTTTTGAAAAACTCGCTATCCATACATCTGCATCTATTGTAATACGTACACCATCACTATTCTGTCCGCTTGACCATGTCGAGGACGTCCTTCAACCCAGGTATAACCCGGACTCCTGTCAAATCTTCTCCGTCTTCTTTTCTCTCCCCTTCGCCATCTGGCCCTGGCCTTCGCAGTAACAACGCCTGCAAACCAGCCTTTCGTGCGCCATGATAATCTCTAATAAAGTTGAGCTGATCAGACCGGCCGTATATCAACGAGTATATTCCAACTGACGCATCTAGCTCGTCTCCGACGTGTAAGGCTTCGCTAAGTGCCACGCCTGCTCTTGCGCAGGCTCTATGGAAGATCTCAGCTGATGGCTTCTCGACGCCTTCCTCTTCGCTGACGAGGATGGGAGAGAGATGTTGCAGTATGCCGAGGTCATTCATCGCGGACACTTCTCGCGCGCTTTAACATCACAACATGTGTGAGATAGCGTGTTACGAACGTATTCGTGAATCGGCATTGGTTACAAGTCCTGCTTGAACGTTCATTTGCTTCAGCGCCTGCACTGGATAATAAGTGCATCCCGCCAGACCCATGATCAACTGTGATTCTTCTGGAAGTCAAATGAGCCTCGCGCACCGGTATCAAGCGAATCGTCAAATAACTTATACCCCTCCGCAGAGCTGAACCTCTTCATGAGCCTCGGAACGATCTCATCAAGGCTTCTGTCAACGACATGCGGATCCGCGCCTGCGCCCGTCGCGGTGCGCCGGATGACTTCGCCCCACCACTCTGTCGGGCCGTTCTTGTACACTGGCTGCTCAACTTGGATCTGCTTCAGCGCTGCGAATCATGTGTGTAAAATCTCCAGACAAAAACAGCGTGCGCGATACGCACCTGCTTTGAACGAACGCGCGAGAGCTGGAGGGAGCAGCTCGCCGAGGTAGGGCGCGAATACCTGCGCGTATTGCGTATAGATGGGGAGGCGGGGGGTGATTAGGGTATGCAGGGCATCGAAGGTAACGAGACGAATCATCGTTCTGAAAGGAAGGGCAAGTAAGCTTCTGGCGTTGGTCAGGACGGTGTGTCGCGCCGTGAGCGCGCTTACTTACAGTGCTTTGCATATCAGTCTGCAGTCGACGCGTCAAGAATTCTGTTTGTAGTAGCCAAATAGTCACATTCTGTCACATATCAATCACGGCGACCGTAGAAGTTGTGTACTGTATCTTCGACTCTAAGTATCATGGCTCCTGAGCTCTCGCAAGAAATGCGTGAGCGGATCGTCTACTGGAGAGTCGTGCTTCAGAAATCACCTGCTGAAATTTCTGTTCTTGCAGGATGTTCAGTGCGAACTGTATACAATGTCCTCAGCCTTCATCGTGACTACGGGACCGTTAACAACCCATTTGCGCGTCCTCCAGGCCGTCCACGGACACTTGACACGGGCGATACCAATTACATTTCCTCGATCCTTGCTGCCAACCCCACCCTCTATCTCGATGAAATACAGAGTAGCCTTTTCCGTGCACGACATGCAGATGCTTCTATTGCCACAATCTCGCGTGCTATACGGCACATGGCCATGACACACAAACAAATATCTAAATCAGCTTTGGAGCGGAACGAACTTCTTCGCGCTACCTGGCAAGCTGAGTACGGAGACATACCAGCACATTACTTTGTCTGGCTAGACGAGTCCAGCGTAGACGATATCACCAATCAGCGTCAGGAAGGGTGGGGTTCTCTTGGACGGGCATGTGTTCGCCGGGCAACTTTTCTACGAGGACAGCGTTATTCGGTCCTCCCTGCTTTGACATATGAGGGTATCACTGCATTAGATATTTTTGAGGGCTCTGTTACGAAGGAGAAATTTATACAATTCCTGGAGGCTGAACTGGTATGCAGGATTTGCGAAAACCATTATACTGATACCGACAAATTTTTGTTCATAGGCACCTCAGCTTTCACCATACCCGGGCATGCGAAGTGTTGTCGTGCTGGACAATTGTGCCATTCATCATGACGAAGAAGTTCGCAGAATTGTTGAAGATGAATGTGGTAAATCAGTATTCAAGTTTTTGGCCTTCGTTCTCTAGCGGGCTAACTTAAATATGCATAGGCGCGAAGTTGATTTATTTACCACCATACTCACCGGATTTCAATCCAATAGAACAAGCATTTCATTCCGTCAAGTCTTGGCTTCGACGCCACGAATCGGATGCTATTCGCGCCGAGGTGAGACCATGGTTAATTGAGCAGGCTGCCGCATCTGTATCAAGGGAGAGTGCAGAGGGGTGGATTGTCAATTGTGGATACTCATTTGTCTAAGTCTATCTATGAATCTATGAATCTCGCGCAGCCAAAACAACATCTAAGATTAGCCGTTTAGTCATAATCGAGGCGACGACGTTTTCCTACAAAGTAAGCCTGCTTCTCTTCGAAGCGGGCAGCCCAACCTTTACAAAACCCCTGAAACTTAATCACTTGTCCTTCAGTTGCACCCGTCAATTCACAAAGACGATGAACAGATACTGCGGGTATGACGTCTGGCATGAAGTCAACAGAAGCAAGGGCGACTTGAGAACCAGTGAGATCCACGCCTTTTGCATCAGCAAAGTCTTCTAGGCAGGTGCGAAGCTCAAGACCAGGCTTCGGAGGTGGCGAAAGGGGCATGGCATAGATGCGTGATCGGGTAGGAGTTCGGGGCATCTGCGGTGAAGGAGAGCGTCTGCGCTTGTTGTCACTATTAAGGTTGCTGAGAATCGCAGCCATGAGCAGTTGCGACGTGTCGCTCTGCGACGCCGTGGCCGGCGCGAGGGCTGCTTGAGGGCCAGAGCGGCCACGGGGCTTCGTAGTTATCAGGCGGCCATCACGGGCACCGTCAAACTCGAGGTTGTTGGGAGGATCATGCTTTGTCGCGTCGTGCGCAGCCTGTCGGTTTTGTAATTATTGGTGCAGCCACAAAGTAGAACTTTTTTTACTTACAATGGCGGCAGCCCAGAACTTAAGCCTTCGTGCGTTCAGCCCGATGTGATCTCCATTTGGTGATATATAGCAGTGGCCAGGTTCTCCGTGTTCACCGAGATGCTGTTGGCACACCCACTTTTGCTTCAGCTCAAGGATGATAGGCCCATGTAATTGCGCTTCATTACTGAAGTGATCGACATTGGGAACCTGTCATATTATATCAGCACAACAAAAAACCAGTACTGCGCAAAAGAGACCTACCCGCGTCCCGTATGCCAGTTCAGTGAATCCACCATCATCAGCGAGCACCGGAAACTAGCCACAGTGTTAGGACATGACATTCCACGGAGCACAAAAACATACCTGCAGTTTGCGAATACGATACCCATCCATACTATAAGTATCGAACTCGACAGATACAGCACAGGTACGCCGGTTCTTCTGCATGAGTGTAACTAGCGCAAGCGCAAAGTCACGGTCATTTTCTATTGTCAACGCACCTGCTTTTCCACCACTGCCGACGAATTAAGTAGACTTGTTTACGATAATGATATATATACTTACTTGGACCCAGTCCACCAAAGTCTGAAGTCCGGCCCAGCGTGGACTCCAGGACTGTATTGACTGTCGAGATCGTGGACACGTAGGAAAGCCTTGATAAAATCCACACGTGAGATGCCGTCCATCTTGATGTATTCGAACTTGGTTGTCGTTGTTGGCTTCTTCTTCGGGGCCGTCTTCGCACCTCGAGCAGCGCGCGTCTCGTCGACAACCGAAAACGCATGTGTCACATATACGAGGTGACCGGCGTTCTCAAGAGCTAACAACAATCAGAATAATCAAACGAGTAAAAGAAAAACTTACGAGTCTTCTCAGCAGTGCCCACAGTCACTGCCTTAACACCATCAGCAAGTCCGACTATAACAAGATGCTACATTAGCAATTCGAACGCCACGATAAGGAGCGTAGTCGCCACTCACCGGGCCCGCCTTGAGCTGCAGGCGCTGGTACACCTCCGTCCCTGGCGAGATTTGCACCTTCGCCTTCTTGAACGGGTATCTGCGCCCGGGGGATTGCGACGCCAGCATTTGCGGCCGCTTGAATGGCATCTTGAATCGAGGCGGCAGTGGGGTAGAAACGAGGCGGATTGACGCCTCCATCTGTATATATTTTATGATCAGATGCCAATACAGTAATTCAGAAGATAAGCTGACTTACCGACCCAGGCAGGGTTGCGCAACCAGCCCGCAGACGGGAGAGGGAC
The DNA here is from genome assembly GCA_033439255.1 of Hericium rajendrae. Lineage (NCBI taxonomy): Eukaryota > Fungi > Basidiomycota > Agaricomycetes > Russulales > Hericiaceae > Hericium > Hericium rajendrae. The sequence goes on from CM065891.1 coordinate 180,512, forward strand.
ATTCTCCTTGCCTCTCGAGGTAGGTTGAGCAGGAGCAGGAGCAGCAAGGTCCTTCTGCTTCTCAGCAGAATTACCTGGAGCATTGCTCGGGCGAGCAGGAATACGGATGGTGAGAGGAGCCATTGAGAGATGCAAACAGAGGAGATTGTTGAGGTCGAAGAACGTAGAGATGCTGATGTGGAGAGCGCATCGAAAGCCTGAATTTATAGATTTTTTCCTCACCTGCCGCCGCATCCGGCAGTTGCATAGAGACACGAGAAATGAGATTAAAGATGAACCAGAACGTACCACAGACAGAGGGCATTGGGCCGGAGGACTGACAATGGGGAAAGTGCTGCGGATATGCATATTTTTGTCCTTGCAGCCTTGGCTGGATCAGCGCATCCCTATCCGAAGTGAGATTCTGGACTCTCAGAACCAACAAAATACAAATCTAGAGCAGGCGTACCAGCTGAGTAAAGCACGCTGGAAACGAGGGTGTCAAAACTAGAATGAGTCGGCTATGGATTCAGCAACGGTCAATCACAATATGGAAATGAGAGGGATAAGCGATGAAGCTCGGCTTCAGGTAGTATTGCTGGTCCTTGTCTATGCTCAAAGGACTACCGCACACGCACACATGCAGAAAAGTAAGCAGATCGCCCGCTTGAGGACCGCGACAAGAGCTGCAATGACAAGTACTGAAAGCGAGACGACGGCGGCAAACTTGGATGCGCGTTGATAGGTTTCGGAGTTCGAAAATGTCACGCTTTGGTCCGAACAAACAAAGATCTCAGCGCATCGACTGCAGACTGATATGCAAAGCACTGTAGTTGAGTGGTTTCGGGTCTCGGCGAACACTGACCTCTGTTCAGATCGCCAAAAGCACACCTCAATCGGTTGGGCCTCTTATAGAAATATTTACATCGACGACAGGAAAGGATAGAACCTGAACACTCGAGCCATGAGGCCTGAGGGTCGAAGGCAGTACTAGTAGTGTTAAGGATCGAGCTCAGCGCAGGAAGAGAAAACGCTAGTATTACTATATCTACCTGTTAAGGATCGAGCTATAGTAATATATGAGCTGAATGGAATGGGAAACAAGACATGAAAGATACTCACCTCAGCGCAGGAAGAGAAAACGCTGAGGTGCTACAAACATGCGGTACGGGCAAGTACAGTATGGTTCGGGAAAGTCCGAAAATGGAAAACGTGCTATACGAGTGGCGGTCTGACTATCGTACTACTCTCAACACTCCCCCTCAGACCTCCACTAAGCCTAAATGGTCAGAGAAGAGATTATGCTTAGCTTTAGAAAGCCCTTTCGTAAGTATATCTGCCGTATTCTCGGCTGTAGGAATGTACTCGAGCCGGATCTGTCCACGGTCAACGTGTTCACGAATAAAATGGTACTTAATATCGACGTGCTTCGTCCTTGCATGGAAAACCTGTTCCTTCGACATGGCGATGCTCGCCTGATTATCGCAATGGATGAGGGTGGGAGAATCTTGGGGAAAATCGAGCTCGCCGAGTAAGCTGTGCAGCCAGAGTGCCTCCTTTGTGGCATGCGCAATGGCAAGGTACTCGGCGACTGCTGTCGAGTCTGCCATGGTGGGTTGCTTCTTCGAGCTCCAAGAGATCGGGGTGCCGGAGAGGAAGAAGGCATACCCCGAGATCGAGCGACGGCTGTCGAGATCATTTGCGTGATCAGCATCAGCATATCCAATGGGAACCCACGGGCCATCGTCTCCCCCATACACCAGAGCCAGATCTAATGTGCCCTTCACGTACCGCAGTACTCGCTTTGCTGCAGCGTAATGAGCGATACCTGGGTTCGACATGAACTGGGATAAGCGCTGGACAGCGTATGACAGATCGGGGCGAGTAGCCATCACGGTGTACATCAGTGCACCTATGATTGATGCGTAGTCCTTGTCGCGCATCTCCTTGACCTTCTCTGGGGTCTGCGGGCACTGCAACTTTGACAGCTGAGTGTTCGGGTCGAATGGAGTAGCCACTGGCTTGCAGTCCGCCATCTGGAATCGGTCCAGGACTGTCCGCAAGTAGTGAGCCTGTGAAAGGGTCACTGTCCCTTTCTCCCGATCACACGAGACGGCCATCCCGAGCATCATCCGTGGCTCCCCCAACTCAACAACCTGGAAGGGCATGTGGCGCAGCTGCTCCTTCAATCTCTCCATCTCTGCCTTGGTGCTTGCAGCCAGTAACATGTCATCAACGTGGATCACCACTATCGAGCGGCCGTCCTTGAACACACGATAATACATGCATGGGTCAGAGTTAGACTGCTTGAAGCCAATATTGAGGAGCTCACCATCAAGGACTTTGTTCCAGACACGGCCTGACTGCTTGAGCCCGTAGATAGATTTCAGAAGGCGGAGAACGAGGTCGATTTCGTCAGGGGAAATGAAGCCTTCGGGTTGGTGCATGAAGATCTCCTCATCGAGAGTGCCATTGAGATAAGCGGATTTGACGTCGACCTGTTCGAAGAGCCATCCGAAACGGGCGACGAGAGCGAAAACAAGTCGGAAAGATTCGAAATGAGCGACGGGGGAATGAGTCTCATTGAAATCGACGCCCAGTCGCTGCGAGAAGCCTTGAGCGACGAGACGCACCCGATAATGCACAGGATTGCCGTCGGCGTCATGCTTGACCTTGTAGGTCCAGTGGGACCCGATGGCTTTGCGTCCTGCGGGGAGTCTCACTTTTTCCCAGGTACCAGTCTTCAGCAGCGAGTCGTACTCCTCTTGCATCGCCGACTCCCACTTCTCCCAATCGGGGCCCCGCACTGCTTCGCGATACGTCCTCAGCTCGGCACCTATAGCAAGCGCCGCGATCTTGTACGCGATCGCGCTCGTTGGTGGGTCGCCATCTTCATCTTCCTCGCACTCGCTCTCACCACTCTCTCCTTCCACTATCCCCTTGACCTCACCCTCGCTTTCCTCGACCTCTTCTATCCTCGCCGTCGACTCCTCTCCCCCTTCGCGCGCTGCCGCGACCCATTCGCGCTCGGCTCGCTTCGCTTCGCACGCGAGTTTAACCGTGCGATTGCCGGCGCGCTTCGCGGCTTCGACTTCGTTTGCCGCCTCCGCTCGTAGCTTGAGGTCGCTTGGAGCGGCGTCGCGCGAACTGTGGCGAGTGGGTGGAGGTGGAGGTGGGCGCGGTGCTCGGGCCTTAGCAGCAGGTAAGGGCTTGTCCTTTTGCTGCTCTGCTGACTCTTTTGCTCCCCCAGGCATGTTTTTCGCATTATCACTCCCCCCACCTTCGGTTTTCGCACCCCCGCTGTCACGGATCGCTCCATTTCTCTCCGCCTTCTTCTCTGCCATCAAGGCATCGCGTCGGTCATGTGCTCCAGCAGCCCCATCACATGTTCACTTCCTCACATGACCTGGGGCTATCCTTCACCCATGCCCTTGTTCCCCTTTGGGACATCCTATTGTTCTCCCTTCCATTGTTCTCCTTTTGGACACCATTGTTCTCACTCTATTGTTCGACCCGTTATGGTGTCCATTGTTCTTTTCCCATTGTCGTCCCAGTACTTATAGGCTCCCTGTCGCTTGCCTATTTCCCTAGATTGTCCATTTCGTCTGTACCGTACTGTACCTCCAATACAGGTCACTGCGCTGCTAGTCGCTCTCTGCTCTCTCGCTCCCATCATCGCTGGTGACTTGGGTGGTTCTCTGCTGTCTACGACCGAGTCTTGACACCTGGACAATCTCTCATACACCCGCCTCACCTCCCTACTATCGCCCATCATACCTCTCTTCTTTGAACCCTTCACCGCCGACATCTTCACCGTATCTCGACATCCATTCCATCAACCTCATCTCCCCTTCCCCATCGCCAACACCATCGAGGGCAGTGCACTCATTCCCCTCCTCCGCTATTGTGCTGCGAAGCGTTGGGAAGCCGAAGGAGTTTGGTTTCGATTGAGATCGTGGAAACCACGCGCAGGTGCTATCTCCATTGCATTATACGTTCGAATTCGAGTTGCTTTTGACGTCGACTTGCAAGAATTCACGTTTGGTGCCTCGGACATCGCCTACCACTGTCGCCAACCCAACCGAGGATCCCCTGCGATCATCCTGCCATCGACCCCGTTCCCCTTTTGCACACTAGGTTTCTTCACCCCAGAACCCTCGCCTGAGCCTGTGTGGGCCAGAGAACGCCTCGGCCACCGATTCCTCAGAACCCCATACTCCACCACCTTGTACCCTCGTGCCCTTGGACGTCGTCCAGTTGCGGCAGACTTCCTGTAGGTTGTCACCATTGATTCCACCGACCCCCGCTTCCAGACCACTGCACCCTTCCCACTCGGGATCTTCGAGTCACTTGGGGACTACCACATTTACACCCTTGCTGGCATCGCCCGGATCCACTTTTCTCACCAAGACGCTGCCATCCGCCAGTGGTACTTCACTGAGCGTGAAGACTTCCCCTACCTCGAACTCGTTGACTTCGACGTCACCAGGGAGGAACACCACCGCCTACACCCAGCCACTCCACCGCTCCCCACCGTTGCTCCTCCTAGTGTCGACTCCCCTCCCACACGCACCGAACCCCTCTTTGTACCAACAGGTATCATCTTCAACACCGTTACCAGAAAGTACTACGCATACCGTTCCAACTCTCGACGACTAGTCATTGGCTGGAGACCAAACCTAGTAGAAGGAAGAGATCAGTGGTTTTGGCAGGCCAGTAGCGTCTTCATCACTGAACCTGAACTCGCTCTCTCTCACCAAGTCCTAGAAGCACGCGAGCAAGAGCGAGTCACCCGGCTCGCAGTCCTCCGCTCACCGCTGCCCCCTCGCATCCCAACCCCGATACCAATCCCCTCACCCACTCCACCTGTTACCACTGTTACATCCTCATCCACCGTCAACGTCAAACCGATCATTGCCCCAGCTCCCCCTGTTCAGCTGCCCGACGACATGTCCAACCCTGAAATCGGCATCAAACCTGCTCCCTTTGAGGGAGATCGTTCCAAGTCCAAGGAGTTCCAGTTGCGTATTCGCTTATTCCTTCGTGCCAACTCTACCCGGTATAAAGATGATACCGCCCAGATCTCCCTCTTCCTCGACCTCTGCCAGGGCCCTATTGCCGGCCAGTGGGCCACCCAGCGTGTCGAGGAGATCCTTGAGGATGACGATCTTGTGGCTGCAAACACATCCCCAGCCCATGTCCCTCGCTACGCCAACCTCGCTGCCCTTCGAACTCACTTCAATTTGGACTTCTCCCCCCTTGACGACTCCAAGGACGCCTCCCATGCCATTCAGACCCTCCAGATGGGTACACGCCCGGTAGTCGACTACATCACCGAGTTCGAGTCCTTCGCTCCTCGCACCGGCTACAACGATGTGGCCCTGATCGATTGGTTCCTGCATGGCCTCAACAGCGCCCTGCGGGATGATTGCCAGCGCAGCTACCCCACGCCCACCACCCTGGATGAGTGGAAGGCAAGGGCCCGTGACAGGAATGCTGCCTACCTCATGCGCACCCGGTTCCAGAGTCCCCGCCCTACAACTGGGCGCACCCCGGTGAGCACTCGCTCCCCTCAGTCCACATCTACTGGCCGATCCCGCACAGTTGCTGCTACAGGTGCCCCACTGCCCAAACTCTCGGAGCCTGACCGCGAGCGTCTCAGGCGTGAGGGCAGTTGCTTCCGCTGCTGCCAGAAGGGCCATGGCTTCCGCGACTGTCCCCTCAATGCTGACTCCAACCCCCGTGCCCCAATCCCTCGTGTCCGAGCGCTAGAAACCAGCTCTGCCCCGGGAGTAGCTCCAGAAGATGCAGCCGCCGCCCTCGCTGTCCCCGCCATCAACAGGTCCATCGCTGACTTATCGTCGCAGTTGAAGGACTTGAGCGAGGAAGAGAGGGAAGAGGCAAAAGCTGCATTAAAGGATATGGTTGAGGGTTTTTAAAGCGCCCCCCGGTCACGTCGTCCGTGGGTGGCAAGAAACATTTCTTTGATCCGTCGAATCGCTTCTCTGTACTATCCGACCCCTGTGAGCAATCGTATCCATCGTCTTTGCGCATGTCCGCTATCACGCCCAACCGTCAGACACCATCCATTATGCTCCAGGCCAAGATTATCACTGCCCCGATCAAGAAACAAATCGACGCTGAGGCACTTCTCGATAGTGGTGCAGAAGGCATCATTATGCACCCCGAGTTTGCCAAGAAACACCAGTTCCCCCTCAAGAAACTCCCTAAACCCTTTCCCGTTCGCAATGTGGACAACTCCGAAAACATCATGGGCTGGGTTCGCTATTCAGTCAACCAGAACATCCGCATTTACGCCAAGGACTCGACGTCCTTCCATGAGGAGACAGCTGAGTTCTATCTCGTTGACATTGGCGACTACGACATTATCCTTGGGACCGATTGGTTACAGGAACACAACCCTGAAATTGATTGGGTCTCTCGTCGTGTCAACATGACTCGCTGCCCTCCCTCTTGCACTCTGAATAAACCCCCGGTCAAGAACCTGTCCACTCGCACTGAACGCCGCCACTCAGCCCCTCGTCCACCAGTCCTCAGCGCTGCTGCAGTGCTGCTCCCCCCACCTTGCCCCCCTCCATTGCTCCCACTGCCCCCACCATTTGTCGCTGCTCCACTTCCCAAATACGTGATCCCCGCTCGCCGAGTCCAAGGTGTCCGCCTTCGCCGCATCCACCTGTCCAAAGTCCCTGCACATCTATTCACCGAGGACGATGACCCCCGACCTAATGTCGATGATGACTGGGTTGAAGAGGGCCTTCGCCTAGCTGGCGTTCTCCCTGACTGGGACACACCACCCCCACCAGACGACGACCCCGACTATCAACACACCATCCGTATCCGTCGCTCTTTCACCAATGCTCAGAAACTGGCTGAGCGTGTGGCCACTCGTGTTGCAGAGAAGTCCTTTGCTGAGATGGTTCCCCCTCAGTATCAGGATTTCCAACCTGTCTTCGACGAAGAATCCTCCCACCGCCTCCCCGAACGTCGCCCTTGGGATCACGCCATTGACCTGAAAGATGGTTTTGAACCCCGCTCCTGCAAGGTCTATCCCATGGCTCCTACTGAGCAGGAGGACCTCGATTCATTCCTTGATGACCAGGTCAAGAAAGGCTACATCCATCCTTCCAAATCCCCTATGGCGAGTCCCTTCTTCTTTATCAAGAAAAAAGATGGAAAACTACGCCCCGTCCAGGACTATCGCACCCTCAACAAAGGCACCATCAAGAATGAATATCCCCTGCCCCTCATCTCTGAACTCATTGACAAGCTCAAGGGTGCCAAAGTCTTCTCCAAGATGGACGTTCGTTGGGGTTACAACAACGTTCGCATCAAGGAGGGCGACAAATGGAAAGCTGCCTTCAAAACCAACCGCGGTCTCTTTGAACCCCTGGTGATGTTTTTTGGTCTTACCAACTCCCCTGCCACGTTCCAAGGAATGATGAATGAACTTTTCAAGGATCTCATCGACACGGGCAAAGTCGTCATCTACATGGACGATATCCTCATTTTTACCGAAACCCTCGAAGAACATCGCGACCTTGTGTGCAAGGTCCTCCAACGCCTCCAGGACAATGACCTCTTCCTCAAACCAGAGAAGTGCTCATTCGAGCAGCCCTCAGTTGAGTTCCTCGGTCTCATCGTCTCCCATAACACGCTCGCCATGGACCCCGTCAAGGTTGCAGGCATTGCTGAATGGCCTGCCCCTCGTAACGTCAAGGACGTCCAGTCCTTTGTTGGCTTTGGCAACTTCTATCGATGCTTTATCCAAGACTTCTCCAAAGTCGCTCGTCCCATGTTTGACCTTACCAAGAAAGACCATCCTTGGGCCTGGTCTGCTGAATGTCAACATGCCTTTGAGGCTCTTAAAGCTGCGTTCACCTCGTCCCCAGTCCTTATCATGCCTGACCCGTCCAAACCCTACCTGGTTGAGGTCGATGCCTCAGACTATGCCACAGGAGGTATCCTATCCCAGTGCGGGGAGGACGAGCAATGGCACCCTGTTGCTTACATCTCCAAAGCCTTCACCGCCCCTGAACGCAACTACGACATCTATGACAAGGAACTCCTGGCCATCATCCGTGCCCTCGAAGCCTGGCGCCACTACCTGGAAGGTTCTCCCCATACTGTGGAGATCTGGACCGACCATAAGAACCTGGAATACTTCAAGTCTGCCCAAAAGCTGAGTCATCGTCAAGCTCGCTGGGCTCTCTTCCTCACTTGTTTCGACTTCACCCTGATCCACAAACCCGGTATTCATCACCGGCCAGATGCCATGTCGAGACGACCTGACCATAGAGAGGGGGTGGACGACGACAACTCCGATCGTGTCCTCCTCGACCCCAAGTACTTCCAGATCCGTGCTACACGTCCAGCTGCTGTCAAGTCCATTGGCAATGCTGATCTTCGCCAACGCATTCGCAATGCCAAGACCAAGGACATTGAGGTTGTTCAAGCCCTTGATGTGATCCTGAACAATGGTCCTCGCTCCCTCGTCAAGAACCTCCAAGAATGGAACTACGAGGATGGCCTCATCCTCTTTCGTGGCAAAGTCTACATCCCTGCTGACAAGGACCTTCGTCGGGACATCGTCAAGCTGCATCATGACACCCCCATGGCTGGTCACCCAGGACGCTACAAGACCTATGAGCTCCTCAGTCGCAACTACTGGTGGCCCGGTATGTCTGTCTTCGTTCGTGATTATGTTGATGGCTGTGCTACCTGCCAGGCCACCAAGGTTCAAAATCACCGCCCTCATGTTGAAACAATTCCCAATGCCATCCCTACCCGTCCCTTTCAAGACATTACCTCGGACTTCATCGTCAAACTCCCAGAATGCCAAGGCTATGACTCCATCAATGTGGTCGTCGACTGTTTTACAAAGCACGTCTCCTTCACTCCTTGTAAAGAGACCATTACCAGTGATGGCACAGTCAACATCCTTTTTGACAGGATTTATCGGAACTATGGCCTCTGGGAACGCCTCATCTCTGATCGTGGCCCACAGTATGCAGGCAAAGTCATGCGTGGCGTCTTTGACAAACTTGGTATCAAGTCCTCCCTCAGCACCGCCTATCATCCACAGACCGACGGCGAGTCAGAACGCGTCAATCAAGAACTCGAGCAGTTCCTTCGTACCTTCTGCAACTACCGTCAGGATGATTGGGTCCAATGGCTCCCTTATGCTGAGTTCTCGCACAACCACCGTATCCACAGCGCCACTAACCGAGCTCCATTTGAAATGCTCCTCGGTTATATTCCCACTGCCATCCCCACTGTCAACCCCACATCGTCTACACCCGCTGTCGAGGATCGTTTCCGTCACCTCGAACAACTTCGCACTGAGGTCCAGGCCAGCCTTCAAACAGCTGCTGATCTCATGAAGCGCAACAACCAGGACCATATGCACGACACCATCCACTTCCAGGTTGGTGACAAGGTCTGGCTCGATGGCAAGAACATCAAAACCACGCGACCCAAAGCTAAGCTTGCTGATCGACGCCTGGGACCTTTCGAAATCACTGATGTCCTGGGCCCAGTCTCTTATCGACTGAAGCTACCGCCCACCTGGCGTATCCACCCGGTGTTCCACATGTCCCTGTTGTCCCTTTACAAGGAAACCGATGCTCATGGTCCCAACTTCCCTGCACCACCACCTGACCTTGTGGAGGGCGAGGAAGAGTACGAAGTTGAGTCTGTCCTCGATGCTCGTCTCACCCGGAACAAACGCGGCATTGAATATCTTGTCAAATGGGCAGGCTACCCTGATTCGGAAAATCAGTGGCTTTCACGTACCTCTCTTTCCAATGCCCATGGTGCAATCACCGACTTCTACACCCGCCATCCGCATGCACTCAAGGCTCCCAATCTTCGTGGACTCATCTACCTCGACCCCGTCCATGCTCATCACGCACTCCAGGCGAAAGTGCGTCTTAGAGAGGGGGTGATGTCACGGATCGCTCCATTTCTCTCCGCCTTCTTCTCTGCCATCAAGGCATCGCGTCGGTCATGTGCTCCAGCAGCCCCATCACATGTTCACTTCCTCACATGACCTGGGGCTATCCTTCACCCATGCCCTTGTTCCCCTTTGGGACATCCTATTGTTCTCCCTTCCATTGTTCTCCTTTTGGACACCATTGTTCTCACTCTATTGTTCGACCCGTTATGGTGTCCATTGTTCTTTTCCCATTGTCGTCCCAGTACTTATAGGCTCCCTGTCGCTTGCCTATTTCCCTAGATTGTCCATTTCGTCTGTACCGTACTGTACCTCCAATACAGGTCACTGCGCTGCTAGTCGCTCTCTGCTCTCTCGCTCCCATCATCGCTGGTGACTTGGGTGGTTCTCTGCTGTCTACGACCAAGTCTTGACACCCGCCGGCTTGTCCGCTGCTGCTCGCTTGTGCAGCACTCCCAGCGCCCGGCGTGTCTCCCGTGCTCGCTCGCGCTGCTCCCCCGCCTGCCGGTGCCGCTCCCCCGCTCCCCTTCGCGCCCTGGCCGATCATCCCTGGCACCGCTCCTGCGGGCACGCCGGTATTTGTCGTCGGCTGCGGAGCGGGTGGGGCTGCGGGCTTCTGGGGTGCCGTGGTGACGGGCGGCGTTGATGCGGGCGGCACATTGTCGATCTCGATTGCGACATTCTTGGTGCGCTTAGGCACGAGCGGGAAGTCGTTCTCGAAGAACTCGACATCGCGCGATTTAATAATACGGCGCATTGGGCCATGCCATAGGCGGTACGCCGAGTCTTCATTGTAGCCGATAAGTATGCACTGGACTGACTTCGCGTCCCATTTAGTGCGCTTTTGCTTAGGAATTAGCCCGAAGGCTTTGCAACCGAAAGCACGTAGGTGGCGTACGCTCGGCTTGTAGCCGTGCCAGACTTCAAAAGGGGTCTTGCCATCGAGTGCCACGGTAGGTCCCAAATTCTTCAAATAGACCTGCGTACTGACAACCTCTGGCCACAGGAAATGCGGGAGTCCAGTCTGGTGTACGACGGCGATACCGCGCTCAATGATAGTGCAATTTAGGTGCTCCGCGATGCCGTTCTGCGCAGGTGAGTACGGCGCTGTCAGCTCGAGGATGATACCTGCTTCGGCGAGGTACTCCTCCATCTCTTTACTGACATATTCTCCCCCGTTGTCAGCACGCAGCCGTCTAATTGAACGGCCGGTTTGCTTCTCCACCAGCGCGTGGTACGTCTTGAATCGGCTAAAGACGTCACTCTTGTGCCGCATTTGGTACTCGTGCGAATATCGCGATGCATCATCCGTGAAGGTGACGAAATAGCGCGATCCATCATGCGCTAGGGTCTTCATCGGGCCACAGACATCCGTGTGGACACGCTCGAGGACCTCGTCTGCACGGTGATCAGCCTGTTTTGGGAACGGCTTCCTGTGTTGCTTCCCAAAGATGCAGTCCTCGCATGGTGGCGCTGGTGCCTTCGACACCAAGGTAAGCCCATCGACCATGTTCTTCGATATTAACTGATCGATATTCATAACTCCAGCGTGGCCGTAGCGATGGTGCCAGAGTTCTCGAGTGAGTGGGATCGTGGCGAAAGCAGCTTCACGGGGTCGAGCTTTGGGTCTGGGGACTGACGGGGAGTCAAGGTAGTAGAGGTTTTCCCGTAGCGTGCCTGTCGCTATGATGTTGCGACGAGAATCGAACAGCTTGACCCGCCCGTCTCCGAATTGTGCACCCCCACCTGCGCGATCGAGCTTGCTAATGCTAAGCAGGTTGTGCGCGGCCTCTGGAGCATGCAGTACGTTGGACAACAATACGGTGCCGGTGCCTCCACTTCTGGTGACCGTGTCGACACGAATAGAGCCTATACCCGGGCTGATGAGGTCTTTGCCTTTCAATGCAGTCCCGATCGAGCGCTCCTCGGGCTTGTACTCTTCGAACAAGGCATGTTCAGAATTGACGTGTGATGATGTACCCGTGTTGATGATCCATGGGTCACCGGCTAGGAGGGACTGCTCAGGAGATCGGGCCACCAAAAAAGTAAGGAGCGACGTTGATGTGTGGACCCTGGGAATGGAGGCGGCAGCCAAAACCAAAACCAACAGAGTACCGGGAGGTGCGAGGGGACCAAGTGTCTCAAGAGGGGAGTGCCGGGAAGTGTAGCTGACGGGTGACCGTACTACGGGCAGGGGAGCAAGACCGCGGAGGGCGAGCTTGCTGCGCGCGGGCGACTTCCGACGCGGTTCTGCTAGGGACGATGACGGTACGACAAGACTCACGGGTCCTGGGTGATACGGCTTGACTGATAACGGTGCGGCGACGAGTACGACGAATACGATGAACAAAACAAGTAAGTGAGAAAGGCTACGTCTGAGACGTGCTTAGAAAACTGGCGGTGAGAACGTCAAACGGCGGGCTTTGTGAGATCTGAGCTCTGAGGGAAAAAGGCAGATTCCGTTCTGATTCTCCAAGTCAGTAGCTACGGTACAAATGGGCAAGGCCGCCTCAGGCGGTCCGGCACGACTTTCTACGACAACCTCCCGCTGACCGACCCAATCTCCAATTCCTTCCTGATCCTGCCTGCTCCGGGTCCCTTGGCAAGTGGAGTTGTTGCGGCTCAGCCCGTGCAGGGCAGAGGGCGTGCACGTGGTACGAACGAATCAAAGGCGCTGCCTTACAACGTCGCCCGGGGCGTGCGTCGGGAACGGCGGGCACGTCGAGCTGGAATGGCTGGGATGACGTCAGTAGCGCACTGTCGCGGGCGCCGCTCGTGATCCGGGGGCGTGTGGGCCTTCGAGGGTGTGTTGATTGAGCCGGCTGGTTCTCTGGGTGCGCTTCTGTTCCTGTGCCGCTGACTCGTCCGGCCGGTTGATCTCTGGCCCGTTCGGTGCATCGGACCACGGGACACCGGCTTTAGTCCGACCCGGTCGGTCCCGAACCCGTGGGGGCGCTTGTCCTGTGCGGGGAGCAACGTCGCGGTGGGCGGACTTGGTGCGGCTGAGGTGAAGTGAAGCGGGACGGGCAAGGAAGCGGGGAGTGGGCAATGCCGTTACAAGGCGTGCTAAAGGGCGCATCATTCTCCCCCTAACTGAAAATTTAGACTCTCCGTAGTCTAATCTGGAGCCCCACGAGGAATTCGGGCGCGGGCATGCGTGAAGCTGATTGTGCGACGGCGCCCTGGGCGGGTGTGCTGCAGTGACCCTATAAAAGGCATCTACGCCCCGGGAGGGCACTCAACTCCGAGCCATCTTCGCGCCCGGCAGTCTTGTCCCGATGAACACCTTCCTTGATCAAGTCTTCCGCCAGAAAGTGACCTGGCTCCTTGCGGAGCGCTTGTGGACCCCGCTCGACGCATCCACGCTGTCCAAGCGCGACGCGGTCATCCGGGAACACGAGATCTGGGGTCGAGACCTCATGGTCGCCGTAGTACGTCCAAGCTCGCTTGTGGCATTGTTGCGTACCTGCTAAACTCGGGACTCCAGAAGGACTACCAGCGCTACGCTGGCGCCATCGACGTGGGTCTGCAGGATGACATCACGCAGATGTCGGACCACTTCCTGTCCGAGGCTGCCCGCGCGTCCGGGAAAGTCCGCCGTTGGCTCGACTGGGGTTGGTACCTCATGCCGTCGCTGAAGCGCGAGTGGCTCGATTCCCTGGAGCACCATCAGGTAGATGCCGCGGACCGCCTGTCCGTGGCCGAGTCCGAGCTGTGGGAGACGCGCCGCGCGGTGGCCCTGGAGGAAATTGATATCACCTGCCGCAAGTACCAGTATGACGTCATAGACGCGGAGGCCTGCAAGCAGGCTCTGGAGCCGTTGTTCGCCAGGCTGCATCAAGCGGTCTCCGCGCCGGAGTTGCCATGGGAAGACACCGGGGGAGAGGTGAGCGAGGATCCGCATGAGCTAGAGACGATGCACCGCCTAGTGGTGGAGGCACTCGACCTGGCCGAGCTGCTGCGGCTTCCGCCCTACCGAGCAGACGAGGAGGGAGCCCGCGACAGGGTCGCGGGAGGGGCCGTGGATTAGTATAGTACGATGTACGCCGATGGCGAGTATGCCTCGCCGCTCAATTGAACTATTCTGGTGCCAAAGCGCACTATGCTGTCCGTGTGACCTGCCCGTTGCTGAATAGGCTTCCTGTTCGCGAGACGCGGCTGAAATGACAAATGGGCACCAATCGGGGCCTGAGATCCTGATTGAGTCCGAAGCGACAACTGTCTTGGCCAGGTGCCCGCGTCGCGGGCTTCTGCGCGAAGCTACCTGTATGCGGGGACTTCTCCGGAGGCAATTCGCCAGGCGCTTCCGTCTTGTCGCGGAGTCCTTATGAACACTGAGTCACGAGGCGACTCGCTCCTCAGCACCTCGTCTCTCATGGCTCGCACGTACGTCGACAACCACCCCAAGGGTATTCAGGCCCTCGAACGCCTCTTCGGGTCAGGCCACCTGCGCAAAGGCGACCCTGGCAATGTCTGGGCAGAGTGGATCACCCAGGTTGCCACTTGCTTGGTGAGTCCGCCGGCGCACGTTTTGCTTCCGTCCCCACTGACCACTACTCCTGACAGGGCCCGCTCTTGAGGTCGAATTCGGCCCACTTCGACAATGAGTTCTTCCGTCGCGGGATCGCCGACGCCCGTGCAGTCTTCAGCCGCCTCGAGCTGAAGTCCGACCGCAAGTGGAGTGCCAAGGTGCTCGACGTCTTCGAGCCGCCCGAAGACCCGACTGAGACAGAGGACCGGGAGACTGACGAGCTCGAGGAGAGCGACGATAACACCCCGCTCGCGGCTGCGACACCCAAGGGCAAGGGGCCCGCGCAGGTCGCGCCCGTTTCAACGCACAAGACAGGGCCCCCTAAGGGTAAAAAGGCGGCCGTGCCAACCAACGAGACCCCGCAGGCCTCGTCTTCCACGCGCACCAGGGCTCCGTTGCCGCCCCGCTCGCAGACCGGTGAGCAAGACTGCCTCGAAGTCGCCGCCCTGTTGACCGCCACCGGTGCCGTAGACGCGTCCGCCGAGCGGGACGTAGACCCGGCTCTGGACGCTCCAGTGTCTGCCGCGACTCGCGCGGCCAAGCGCAAGGCCGTAGCACCTGTTGAGGAGGAGGAGGCAGGGGACGAGATTGTCGAGGTGCCCCCGCCTGCGAAGAGGGCACGTACGGGGCCGGCTGGCACCGTCGCTGCGAACGAGGGGAAAGGGAAGGCCAAGGCCAAGGAGCCCGATGAGAAGTGGGGTCCGGTAAGTACCCATCCCCTCCACCTGTGCTTGACGCTAATTTTCTGTTTGCATAGTGCTTGCCCGAGCAGTGGTGCACCGCGTACATCAACGAGGGCAAGGAGTGCCTCTGCCGGGTCCTTCCTGCGAAGAACGTCGGGCACGCGAAGCACGAGCAGTGCTGCGAGTGCAGCAAGAAGCGCACTTCCTGCCTCGCCTGCGTCGATCTCAACGCGCATCTGATGTGGATGGGTGCGCCCGTCGTGGATCCCGTTGCCGCGCGCGCCGCCGCAGCTTCTTCTGGTCGCGACCAGGTGGTCGGCTCCCCTGTGGTCTTGCCAGGGATACCAGACTCCGCGGGCGCGTTCCGTAAGTCGCTACCCCGCTGTTGCTACGCGTTTGCTGACCGGGTGACCGTCCTACAGCCCCGTTCGAGGCGCTCGCATCTCGCCTTCCGTTCCCGGTCTCCGACGGCTTCCGTCCAGGGGCCTGGGACTACGTCGACCCCTACGTGTGCATTCCGCACGATTCGTCGCTCCGCCGCACCCTGCTCGCGGAGACCGAGCGGCAGCTTGTCGGTTTGTACCTCCAGCGCATGTCGAACCACGGCCAGATCCTCGCCGTCGAGAGGCTCGTCACGGCCCTCTATACGGGCATGCACGGCGAGTATATCACGGCGGAGGCAGATGAAGAGGGAAAGGTCGCCAAGGACGAGCCTGCGGATGCTGCTAGCGACGCAGAGGAGGAGGCCGCGGCGAGTCCCACCGCAGGTCCGTCTTCGTGCCCGCTTGCGAGGGAGTCCCCCGTTCCTTCGGTCGAGGGTCCTGGTGAGCCGTTGGAGCCGACGGCGGCTCCTGTCGCTGAGGTGGCCGCGTCAGAGGAAGTCGTGCCGGATGACTCCTGACGAGCTGGGCTGTCGCTTTGCGCGGGGAGGGAAAGACCCTCCCCTTTTAAATTTGCTATCTTGTTTTGTCGTCGTGGAAGTTGTCGCATACGTTTTGTGTTGCCCGGGCCTTAGGCCCGGCTTTTTACTATAGGTCGCTCGTAATCGGGACGCCGAGTCCTTATGTATCGTTGCTCCTGCCGGAGGCGTCCCAGTTGCCCCAAAATAATGAGGCCGGAATCATGCCGCAAGAGCATTCCAATTCCTGCGGATACAAGCGTCTCCGCAGGCATTACAATGCCCTGCTGAAAAGTCCCTACAGGACTTTTCTAGGGGCCACTTTCCGGGCCGTACGCTACGCTATGCAGCGGCTGTTGCCGGTGCACTCCTCGGCACTGCGTGCCGCCCTCGCTCGGCACTGCCCTGCCGCACCTCGGCTACACGTCGCGCGCCCGCTCCTCGCTCGGCTATACTACGCCCGCCCGCCGCTCGGCTATCCACCTGCCCGCTCTTCGCTCGGCTACCCGCGCCCCCCGCCCCCGCCCCCGCCCTCCCCGCCGCGCGCCCTCCCCGCCACTTTCCCTGCATGCAGCCATGCCGGAGGGACCTGGAGAGGTCCAGCTACACAGCTGGCTGCATGCAGGGACGGTCTGTGGGGGGTGGCACTCGATTCGCGCCCCCGCCCGCGCGCTGCCCGCCGTCCCTGCGCCCCGTGCCTGCTCCCCGCCGCCGCCGCTCGCTGCTCCCCGCCGCTGCTCGCCGCTCGTTGCTCCCTGCCGCTGCTCGCCGCTCGCTGCTCCCCGCCGCTGCTCGCTGCTCCCCGCCGTCGTTCGCTCCCCGCCGCCCCCCGCCCCCGCGCACGCCGCTCGCTTACCGTTCCTGTTGCCCCGTGCCCGCCCCGTACTTCCCACGCGTTGCCCGCTCACCTGCGCTGAATCCGCCGCACGCTCGACGTCGTTGCCGCTGGCATTGACGCCGTTGCTGCGGCTGTCGTGTGTGCCAGTGGACGCGGCGGCCGGACTTCTATGCATGGTGGCTGGGTTTTGCACGCGAGCCATAGCTACTAAATTTATAACGATACTACTATTGTAATAGCCCAAACCATGTAACGACAATAACTATTAAGTACTAACAGCTTCTATTAGCCTTATAGCTTTATCTATTAGAAATCATTAATGATATTATATATAGAATATGATATTATTTCATAGGGTGCTTCTTTGAGCTATTTTAAGCACTTACGTGATCAGATCTTGATCTCGATAATCAGGCACCCATACAGTCGTGAACAGGTTGGCGCCGGGCGCCTAAATTGCATATACGTAGTACGTGTAATCTGATCTTATCTAATCGCCGCCGTTCCCGCCCCGCCCCGCCACCCGCGCCCTCCCTCGGCATTGCCCCGCCCCTCCTCGGTACCGCTCCCTGCCCCGGCTAGCGCTCTCGCCTCCCGCGGCCACGCGCTCCCGCCGCCATCTTTCGACCCTCCGTCGTTGCCACACGCCATCCGCGCCGCTGCTGTCGTCGCTGCATCGCTAGCGTGCGCTGCCGCGGGTGTTATGCGCCGCCACTGGGAGGCGAGCGCCATTGCTTTGTGTCGCGTGCCAGTTCTAGGCATTGCAAGTGGGCGCTCGGCGTCGCGCGTGGTTGCTGGGGATCGGGCTCGGATGCTGGGGGACGTACGCAGTTGCTGCGCGCCATTGCGCGTGGCTCGCAGATGCTGGGGACCCAGGTGGATGTTGGCCGACGCTCGGGGATGTTGGGAGCCCAGCGCGGGCGATGCGTCATGCGTAGAGGCGGTGAGCATGGGCGATGGGCACGCGTGCCGGGTATTGTCGCAGGCGTGGCGCCGCATACGTGCGCGGGAATGTCGGGCGCACTTCTCGTCGTTATGGATGGGTCGTGGGTACGTGAGCGTCCAGAGTGTGATGTGCACACTAGTTCTGCGCGTGTCCGACGTGCGTGAAACGGGCGTGCGGCTGCTGTGGACCGTGGAGGGCGTGGTCGAGAGGCACGGAGGGAGGCAGAGGCGCGGAGGCAGGCAGATGCGCGGGAGATGTGGGATAAAGGGCGAGCACGCGGAAATGGATGCAAGACGCGTGGAGGTGCGCGTGTGCCCGAATGAGGGAAGAGAGTGGGTAGGCGAGGATGTGCAGAGGATATTGGCAGAGGATGTCGATGAGGCTCAGGCTCGGACTCCGGAGGATGAGCGTACGGCTCGGAGAACGCCGAACGTCGGTCACTGGAGGCCGAGATGACCGACGTTCGATGCGAGCGACGTCCATGCACGAGTTCTGGGCAGCCTGAGCCTGTAATTTACAAAAAATGTGTAAATTAGACATTATGCGACATGTATGCGACGTTACAGTTAATTATAAGCATTCATCGCGCCAGAATAAGTGAATTACAGTTACCCTAGGCCAAGCTTCGTGTAGTACAGACTTCAGTCCATGGAAAATCGCTGAATGAGCAAAGCGGCCTGGCTTTTATTACAATAGAGCGTCTATGTACGAAGTTTCAAATTTTTAGAGTGCGATCTCAGATGTAGAGCCTCGACAAACAGCCGAAAACTCATTGTATTGCACAGAAAACGATGCAATCTGCCAAGATCCCAGTGATATCGGCACGTAGAAAATCACGAAAAATCGCCCTACATTGACATTACGTGCCCCAATACAGTAGTATAAACCGATAGACGTTGTGAGACTATTGTGCTGCGGAATCGTAGCTAGAATCTGTTGTCCGCCGTACTCGAGACGTCGATCCGAGCTCGACGCGTTCAGCATTAGTCAAGCGCCGTATATTCTGTACGTGCCAGTCACTGTTTCGCACATAGTCTGCCACATTCCTATCATAACTACATCACACCTTTCAGAAACATTCATTAAATGTATCTACATATACAGGAATACTTTCAGAATTTAATTCAAATTTCCTAGGCTTAAATAGCCCTCGTCGACAAGCGTCGTTGCGGCGTTCGGCAACTGCCGAACGGTTCCACAACGCTCGTGCTCCCTCTCTTTCACCCCTCATCAAGCCGGTGTGCTCAACAGCCTCTATCCGTAAGTTTCTTCTTTTTCTGCTCTTATCCATTCTTTATTGACGATAACACACTTGTTCTAGTTTCAAAGGCGATGACGTGGCATCCTGTGAGGTGTCCAACGACAACACCGCCATCCAACCGCGAGCCTTCCCTCGCTCCCCTGCGCTTGCCCATGCGTACTCGACTTACCCCACCATCGTGCACGACAACAGCCCGGCGCCCACTTCCTCGCGCTTCCAAGGGCGCGCTCTCAACGTCTTCCGGGCCCGCACGCACGTGCAGCGACGGCCGCACCAGGTCCTCTCGATTCACATCCCCACTCCCGCCGTCGTACGTCCACGCCGGCGCAGTCACATTCGCGCTAGCCCACTCCAACGTGCGGCGTACATGGACTAGCAAAAGCGGCGCACGGTTTCCCGTACGCACCCTCGGTCCGTACACTTGACTACCCACCACGCGTGCACTAGCCCGCCCCGCTCGCGTACTAGCACATTGCGTGCACAAACAAGCAGCCCCAGCGTGCAACCTCCGTGCGCACACCACCACCTTATACATGCCACCACGCCGCCGCCCGCCGCCTCCGGTCCTCGCCAGTACCCCGCCTGCCCGTGTGCTAACACGGTCGCACAAATGGGCATCATCCCATCGCGGGAATAGCCATATGTCCACGAGCACGGGGACCTCTCCCCAGCCCATGCGCTCGTAGCTGCGCACCGCATACGTGCCCCATGACCTCCACTTCACGCGCCAACAGCATCTGCGCTGGCTAGCGGGCGTACCGGCCGCCTTGTGGAGCACGGTGGCGGGCTTATCGGTCCGCTAACCGGCGGCGTGTTTTTACAACGAGCGTATTAGCGCGCGGACGCGGGAGCGCGCAAGGCAGGCGGCGGGTGCGGCAGGAGCAGCGGGAGCGGGCGCGCGGCAGGGCTAGCGAGCTCTGCAGTGAGCATGCGCAGCTGAGGCACTGTAGGGGAGCAGATCGGGCTGGGCGGGCGCGCGGCGGTAGGGCCAGCGAGTGCGGGTGGTACAATAAGCGCCGGCGGCGGGGGCTCGGGGGTGGGCGGGTGACAGACGTGGGAATGGGTAGGCGGCGGGTGCAGCGTACGCGGCAGTGCTGTGAGGACAGTAGAATAGTAGATTAGATTAGATTATACTTCACTGCTGCTCGGCAGCTGTATAAAACAGAGTTGCCGCTTAGTAAGCCAGGTCCGAGGTACCCGAACATTGTCCGAAGTGTATATATAAGAGAATAATGGTATTAAATCATGGGAATAAGTAGCCCTAAGGCCAAGGGCAGCTGCCGTGGGAGCTGGTATCCTTTTATGGCTAACAAAGTAGCTTTATTAGCTTTGGCCTATTAGTGCTCTTACCAGCTATAGTTATTGTCGTTACATGGCTTTGCTTAATATAATAGGGTTTAGTACTATAAAGTAAGTAGATACAGTTGTGCACGCGGTTGCTATGTATCGTGCGTGGTTGCTGGGGCATCGCGCGCGGTTGCTTGGGCGGTGCGCGTGGTTGCTGGGGCGATGCGCGCGTGTTGCTGGCCGTTGTCCGCGCGCGTTACTGGCCGCTGGCTGCAGGTACAGGCGACGTCGCGCGCGGTGCTGGGTGTTGCATGCGGCTGCTACGCGTCGTTCCGGTTGCCGGCGTCGTGGGCAGAGTACCGAGCACGCGCGCGGGTAGTGCGCGTGTGCGTGCGTGTGGCCGTGGTGTGCGATAGCGTGCCGCTGGCGTGCGTGGAATACGCGCGAGGCGTGGCGTGGACGGGGCAGACGCGTCGAAGCGCGCCAAGAGAGGCAAGGGGACGGAGCGGCGAGCGCAGGCGCCCGCGCGAAGAGTCTGAGGAGGGGAGGGGAGGATGTGGGTGCAGCAGGAGAGCCTCGGGAACGTGCTGTGGCACGTCTCGGCAAATGCCGCGTGGCGGTGGCTGAAGCCCGAGGAGCCCGACGTTCGAGGAGAAGAACGTCTGGGCAACGATTCTGGGCAGAACTGGACTCGAATTTTGCATAAAGTATGTACATATAGTGAAATCTAACTAGCATGCAAAATATCTGGCCATTCTGACCAAAATCGAAGCCAAAACGAGCAAATAGGGTAATCCCAGGCCCGAATTTGCTTAATGCAAGCTCTAATATATGCATATTTTATTATAAAGCTTGGCGAGGTATCTTCTAGTTATATTAAAAGTCTGTGTACAGATTTTTAGTTTATTCATGGGCGATACTAAACGTTGAGGCCCGAAATACATGTAAACTTGCATCGTAGTTGCCGAAAAACATTGAATCTGGCTAAGATCTTGATGATCTGGCTGCCTATAAAACACAATAAAATCAGCGTACATTGATAGCATGTACCCCAATTAATCCTCTGCCCCAATAAGCGTTATGAGCTCGGTGTGCTGAGGAAACGAGGCTCGAATCTGTTGTCCGGCGTTCCCGAGACCTCGATTCGAGCTCGACGCGTTCGGCACGCGTGGTCTATTTTAGACTTGCTTACCAGTATTTCGCATACGGTATGCGTTCGGTGCATTCGATTCGTACAAAACTCAGTATATACATTTATTCGTTGCATCTACATTCCCTGTATTATTTGTAGAGTTTAATATAATTTATTCGTTTTAGAAGTCGTCTTCGAACTTCGACTAGCCTCGTGCGTCGCCCTGTTCGGCAATTGCCGAACTCCGCCGCAAGGCTCGTGCGGCTGAGCTCTTGCTCTTACCGCCACGCTCACTCAAGCGGGCGCACTGCGAGGCTTTACAGCCTCTTACTGGTGAGTCTATCTTCTTTTCGGTCTTCTATCTATGTTTTCTGACTTTCTATGTGCCCTTTTTAGTCCCGAGATGGCGTTGACGTGGCAACGCCGACCACACCACCATTACGCCCCTTCCCTCGACACGCCACGCCTCCCCTCGCGCTTGCAAGTACGCGTTTCCCGTCCCGTCTCGCATCCCGCCACCCCGGAAACGCATCTCCGCACGCAGCCCAATGCCAGCACACCGCATGGGTGATGAGATGCCCCGCATATACGCGTACGCGAAGACCACCGCGCGTGTGCTCGAGAAGCCACCATCGCAAGCCGCGGATTCGCGGCTGGAACGCGCGTTCCAGTACGCATGCCCCGCCTTCCCGCGTGTTCCAGCACGCGTACCCCACGTTCCCGCGCGTTCCAGCACGCACGTACCTCGCCCTCCCTCGCCCTCCGCGTTCCACCACGCATGTGCCACGTTCCCGCGCGTTTCAGCACGCGTGGCGTGGTCTCTATGGCGTTCCGACACGCCTGCCTCTCTGTCCAGCCCCCACCTCCGCGCCCGCGTCGGACGTGCTGTCGTGCACGCCGAGGCGCTCTCCACCGCGCCAATGCGCGGTGAGGGAGCCACATCGGCGAGCGGTGAGGAGCGGGCGCGGAAACAAATGGTGGGGGACGAGTGTCGATGGCAGGGGCCGTGCGCGGATGGCAGGAGAGAGGGTGGCGAGCGGCGAGCACGTGCACAGCGGCCGCGGACAGTGGCGAGCACGCGCAGACGGCGGCGTGCACGCGCAAAGCGGCGGTGCCATGCGCGGACGGCGGGCAACGAGCGGCGGCGGGGAGGGCAGCGAGCACGAGCGGGGGACGGTGAGCACGAGCGGCGGGGAGGGGGACGGTGAGCACGAGCGGCGGCGGGCAGCGAGCGGCGGTGGGGGGCAGCGAGCACCAGCAGCGGCGGATAGCCAGCACGAACGGCGGCGCGCGGGCGCGCGGCGGCGGGCGCGAGCAGCGGCGGTGCGGAACGAGCGGCGGCGGTGCGGAACGAGCGGCGGCGGTGCGGAACGAGCGGCGGCGGTGCGGAACGAGCGGCGGGTGGCGCGGGCGGGCAGCGGGGGGCGCAGCCCGCTCCCCTCTTTTCATGCAGCTTGCTGTGTAGTTGGACCCATCCGGGACCCTCCTGCAATGCTGCTTGAATGGGAGGGGAGCAGGGTGGGCGGGGCGGGCAGCGGGCGGCAGGCAGTGCGTAGCCGAGCGGGGAGCGCGCGCACGTGTAGCCGAGCGGCGGGCGGGTGCAGTGTAGCCGAGCGGAGCGCGCGCGCGACGCGTAGCCGAGGCGGGGCGGGGCAGTGCCGAGGGTGGCGGCAACAGCCGCTGCCGTAGAGTAGTGTGCGGCCCAGTAAGCGGCCCGTGTGAACCTGGGCAGCATTATAATGCTGCCCAGGAGTGGGACATTGTAATGTCTGCGGCAGCAGAGGCTCGGCTAGCTGCGGCTGCAGCCGCAGACATTGCAATGCTCTTGCGGCGTGATTCCGGCCCACATTATTTTGTGGGTACTGGTACTGGTGCCGAAAGCGAAGGACCCCCCGGACTAGAGTCGAGAAGCAAGGCATCACAGGCATAGAGATAAAGAGATTGAAGATGATCTTGGCATTTTTCTGGGTTTTCGGAACATTCTGGGGGTATAGCGGCATAAGCCGTGATTTGCGGCGTCTCCGAGTCGAAATCAACGATGAAGGCGACCTCTCCTTGATCTTCGATCAAATCATCGAAGCACGAAAATCCTCCTTTGCCACGAGCGTATACTGAATGTCAGTGCACAGGTGGGTGGGGATCGTGGCTGCTTCACCGGTGTTTGGGTCGAAGATGGTGATGGTCTGTGTTTCATTGCGGTAGCTGCGCACGACGGACTCGGTAAGCACATCGAAGGGGCATCCGAGTAGGATATCGTAGGCGGGCGACCGGAGGACGTGTATTTGGAGGTAGAGAACAATGTTGCCGAAGACTGCCGGCACGTTTCGGCACAGGCCCAGCGAGTCATCAAGTTCGCCGTTGGCGGATTGCATAGTGAGGATAATCGTGGGGTCATACGACAGGCCTAAGGTGTAGCAAACACTCTCTGACATGGAGATGACCTGAGAACCTGGGTCCAAGATGCACTCGACCGGTTCTTGATGATCTATGAGTGCTGCAATAGAGCGCAGCGCCGCAGACTCGCGCGAGACGATCAGGGGTTTAGGCTTTTCGTCCGGGCGGAGTTGCTTGAGGTACTGCTCGTAGGGATCCGGGAGGACGACAGCACCGTCCGGTGGCTCGGCGCACTGGTGCGAAAGGATAGATACCCGTGGATGAGGGGGCGAGGCCGGGTGCTGCACATGGTCGCCTTCGGCGGGCTCGCTCGCGAACTGGATACCTGCAGCGAGCTCTACTTGACGCGCTGGCAAGGCCAGCTCCTCGACTGCATCTTCGCCTGGCAGCTCGGAGAGCAGGTCAGTCTCGTTAAGGACTTCCAACAGGTTCTGTCCCGCCACCGGACGCGTGTGACGCCGTGAGACTGCCTCCTTGTATTTCGCACGTAGTGCAGGTGCCAGGGACCAGAGCTCGCCCTGGGTGACCTCGATAGAGAGGGACATGGCGCGCGCGAACACGCGGTCCAGCACGTCTTGCCCGACTGAATCTTGTGCACGGCGGGTTGGGCCCGTCTCTTCGACTACTTCGATCACTGGGACTTGCGCGGGCCTTGCACCGTCGCGGGCTCTGGCAAACGGGTGGATGGGACCATCAGGGTCGTGGAGGTCATCGCGTACTGCAGGTTGAGACAGAAGGTGGGGGGGGACGTCTCGTTCCAGGCCTGGGGCCGGTGAAGCTTGCGGAGGGGGCAGGGACGCCCGCAGCAGCTCTGGTTCGTCCTCGATGGTCGGGCGCGGCGGCGCACGGGGCAATCGTGGAGGGGCTGGTTGGCGGGCAGGCTCTTCCATCCTGCGAGCTCGTTCCAATGCCCGGTTAGCTCTATCACGGCTGGCCGCGGCATTGGGTGGGGGCACAACCGAGGCGTCCTTCAACTGATATAACCGCCGTAGCTCGCCCTCCAGGCTCTCGATCCGTGCGTCTGTGGTGAGCTGGTACAACCCTGCCTGGACCTGGGTATAGGGGGACGCGGTGGTCTGAGCGTATGCCGGCGCGACGCGATAGCCGTAGGGAGTGAGCCCCGCCTGCGGCGAACTTGCCTGGTGGGTACCGGCTACACCCATCATAAGCTGACCCGTAGCTCGCTGATTGGGGTTCATACGGTGGTATTCGTCGATCCGTCCGGCCATAGTTGCGCCTGGGGGTCCTTGCGGGAGCCAAGCCCCAGAGGGTAAGACCATCTTGCCTTGGACATCCTTCTTGCACTTGCCGGCGGCCATGTATTCCCGGGCTGTCATGCATTCGCGCACGAAATGCCCCACGTTCCCACAGAAGTTGCACTGATCCGACCCCATTCGCCCACGCATTGGCGCGCCTTGATTACCTCCGGAGACCATCGGTTGACGCGATGGCTGCTGCGTGCTCCTTAAGAGGATATCGGCCAGTGACGCTAACTGCTCACTCTTAATCTGGATAGTCGTTCCTGAGCCTGCATCGGCGGTTGATGACAACGCGGTGGCTTGAGTTGAAGACGGTCCACGCAGGTACGGGTCGGGGGTGATGGCAGTGCCATACATGCACCACTCTGCGGCCCTATAGACGTCGTTGATCGGGTGCGGATCGTCGGGATGGTGATCAGGCTTGGTAAGAGCAAGGCGGTCCTCTACCCGCAGGCGAAGACGTTTGGGGAGCGCCGCCAAAAACCAGCGTTGTTCCTCGATATCGGAGATGCGGTTCTTGCCTTTCAGGTAGCGCGTGATGACTGTGAACTCGCGCGAGAACGCACCAAGTTCGCCGACGGAACTGAGGGTGGACTCGGCCGTTCGGTGTACGAGTGACTCCAAATCTTGACGCGAAAAGGTATTCTCCTTAGCCGAGCCCGGGTAGAGTTTGTGGATAGCTTTCTTGAATTCGTCCCAAGTGCCGACGGCGTACTTGGCCTCGGACCGCCACAGCTCTTGTGCGTCGACGTCTGAGAGGAGACGGACTGCATGACTCTTTTTCTCCGCGTCATCTGCCACGGAGGAACGCTGAAAACAAAATTCGAGATCGAGGAAGTAACGGCCCAGCTCACGGGGGGAGTTGGTGTCGAACTTGGGAGCACCGCTCTTGCCGCGCATAGGCATGGAGGGGGCGGCATGACTGGTTGGATACTTGGTGGCCTGGGGAAGGGGAAACGTGCAGGGGCTAGCGGGCTGTGTTGTTGAGTAGCAGAAGGGGGATGGGGGGTAGCAAGCAAAGTCGCCTGGTGCGGCGTTGTCCTAGGACCCGCGGTAGCAGAGGGGCCAGCAAGGGGTCACGGCGCCGGGGTTGGCGATACGGGTGGAGTAGGAACGATGAAAGAATGCTCGAGCTTGGGAATTTCGAACTCTTCGTCGATGAGAGTAAGGGGACTAGTGGGAGTTGGAACCGGTGGGAAAGGTGACGGTAGGTCGGGGGAAACTTGCTGAGGGTCCTGAGTCGCAACACGGACTTCTTGTTCGAGGGTACGATCTGGATTCGACCGTGCGCTACTCCTGGTATGACACGGCTCTATTTTGAGTATGGAACCCTCGTGGTGGGCTCCAAAATGATGTGTGGACCCTGGGAATGGAGGCGGCAGCCAAAACCAAAACCAACAGAGTACCGGGGGGTGCGAGGGGACCAAGTGTCTCAAGAGGGGAGCGCCGGGAAGTGTAGCTGACGGGTGACCGTACTATGGGCAGGGGAGCAAGACCGCGGAGGGCAAGCTTGCTGCGCGCAGGCGACTTCCGACGTGGTTCTGCTAGGGACGATGACGGTACGACAAGACTCACGGGTCTTGGGTGATACGGCTTGACTGATAACGGTGCGGCGACGAGTACGACGAATACGATGAACGAAACAAGTAAGTGAGAAAGGCTACGTCTGAGACGTGCTTAGAAAACTGGCGGTGAGAACGTCAAACGGCGGGCTTTGTGAGATCTGAGCTCTGAGGGAAAAAGGCAGATTCCGTTCTGATTCTCCAAGTCAGTAGCTACGGTACAAATGGGCAAGGCCGCCTCAGGCGGTCCGGTGCGACTTTCTACGACAACCTCCCGCTGACCGACCCAATCTCCAATTCCTTCCTGATCCTGCCTGCTCCGGGTCCCTTGGCGAGTGGAGTTGTTGCGGCTCGGCCCGTGCAGGGCAGAGGGCGTGCGCGTGGTACGAATGAATCAAAGGCGCTGCCTTACAACGTCGCCCGGGGCGTGCATCGGGAACGGCGGGCGCGTCGAGCTGGAATGACTGGGATGACGTCA
Organism: Hericium rajendrae; assembly: GCA_033439255.1. Classification (NCBI taxonomy): domain Eukaryota; kingdom Fungi; phylum Basidiomycota; class Agaricomycetes; order Russulales; family Hericiaceae; genus Hericium; species Hericium rajendrae. The sequence continues at coordinate 207,733 of CM065891.1, forward strand.
GTAGCGCACTGTCGCGGGTGCCGCTCGTGATCCGGGGGCGTGTGGGCATTCGAGGGCACGTTGATTGAGCCGGCTGGTTCTCTGGGCGCGCTTCTGTTCCTGTGCCGCTGACTCATCTGGCCGGTTGATCTCCGGCCCGTTCGGTGCATCGGACCACGGGACACCGGCTTTAGTCCGACCCGGTCGGTCCCGAACCCGTGGGGGCGCTTGTCCTGTGTGGGGAGCAACGTCGCGGTGGGCGGACTTGGTGCAGCTGAGGTGAAGTGAAGCGGGATGGGCAAGGAAGCAGGGAGTGGGCAATGCCGTTACAAGGCACGCTAAAGGGCGCATCAACGTCTCGCGATCGCCGCCTGCTATATTGGCAGAGTTCTTGTCCCTAGAACGACCATGACTATCGCTTTTACGACGATCACCTAATACCTGCGGGCAATCGAACTTGTAATGGCCCAGCTTGTGGCACTCGAAGCATTCCACCTCCGAGCTCAGCCGCATGGGTCTGCGACGGTTGCCTCTGTCGCCGTTCTCGCTGCCACGTGATGCACTGTCCTCTCGCCTCTCTCTTCTGATGCCTCGACCACTGCCTCGCTTATCGTGCCAATGGCCCTTGCCCCGTGCACCGCCAGCTTGGAGTGCGACATCACCGCTCGGACTCGCTTCATGTTCTTCGCGAGCCTTGCGCCAGTTGTACGCATCCAGTAAGCGCTGCGTGAGCTTGGTGGAGCTGATCTTCGACGTGTCCTCGATCGAGTCGACAACGGTCTCGTAGTTGCCATTTAGGGAGGAAAGGATACGGTCGACGAACATGGCATCAGTCAGCGTAACACCGACGTTGACAGCATTAAAGTAGTATGTGCGGAGGGTGGATAAATGGGTGGCAAGGTCGTCGGTGGGGGCCATCATGAGGCTGTAGAACTTGGTGGTGATGAGGGACTTGCCCATTGCGGTCTTCGACTCGAACTGGTTGCAAACGGCAGTCCAGACCTCAGCAGACGTGTCGGCATTGAGAGTGAGATTCATCTCGTCATCGGTGATATTGAGGATGATCTGGGAGAAGGCCTTCGCGTCCTTCTGCTCCCACGACGTAGCCGCTACTGGATCCGACGGCTTTGTCTCGGTACCCTTAGCGACGTCCCAGACGCCCTGAGTGCACAAGATCGTCTGGATCTTCTTCTTCCAGATCCCGAAGTTGTCGCTGCTGAGCTTCGAGTCGAGCATGATGATGGATTTGGTGACATCGGCCATAATGGGATGGATGGGGATGAGCTAGATCAGATGTAGTAATCTGGGCCGGCGAGCGTTCTTTCTTCGGGTCTCAGTATCCCGCAGGGCCCATAACCTGTTAAGGATCGAGCTCAGCGCAGGAAGAGAAAACACTAGTATTACTATATCTACCTGTTAAGGATCGAGCTATAGTAATATATGAGCTGAATGGAATGGGAAACAAGACATGAAAGATACTCATCTGGAAAAGGCTTTCTAACCATAGCTCCGGTTCAAATTACATAGTATTCCATAGCTCATGTAACCCATAGTAGCTGTGTAGCTCGGTACAAGGTATCCATAGTACACTATAGCTTCGAAAGGAAGCTATAGAGCATAGATAGGTAAGGCTGTGATGTATGTAGAATATATATGGACAGTAGACTTAAATGCGCAACTCAGAAAAAAAGGTGTCGGCACACATTCTCGAGGTTGCAGGTCATCATTGAGCCCATTCAGGTGAATGCGAAAGTAATATCAGCGGAGCACGCGACAAATATGAGTAGTTGCCACGACTACTGGCTATATCCAATATCACTTCCATGAGCCAGCACAGGTAAGTACGATGATATGGGCGCGCGCGTTGGCCAATGTCAACAAAATGTCAAGCTCGACATCGTTGATATTTATGCGTATTCTGGACACAACCAGAACCGGCCCTAAACTCGGAGTTCGAAATACCTGCCTGACGCATTTTGATTGGTTGATGAGGGACTGTTCAACAATAATGACGCGCAACGCTCTTCTTCCTTACCTGTCTTCGCCGTCGCCACCGATGTTCGTTTTCTTTCGGTAAGCTGAATGGATGTGGAAAGGTGAGTACAGCTATTTCTGCCATTATTGGCACTGTTGAGCGGACGGGTTGGGAAGGCGGTACGCGGAGAGGTGTACGCCTTTGGCGGCATGCAGGGGTTGTCGAGAGCAGCTGCGTACTGTTAAAGCTGCGAGTGGGACGGTCCAATCCCCGCCCATGGCAGCTTTCCGAGCACTGCCTGAGCCTCGCCTGCAGCCTGTCCAACCGCCCTCCCCGCTGCCACCTCAGGTGAATGCCTGAGTTCTGCCTGAAACCCGCTCACAGCGCGTGCAGCCGATCTCTCCGTCGTCGCCTTAAAAGGTGCCTCACATTCTGCTTGAGTCTCCCCTGCAGCCTATCCAGCCGGCGTCGCCTTTCTCACCTCAGACACCGCAACGAGCGATGTCTGATGCCTGCCCGCAGCGCAAGTCGCTTCCGCACCAGCTGCATCACCAGCCATTCTGGCAGAAGCTCCAGCTGTCCCTCCCGCTGACACCCGAGGATCGCGTCATGCCGAAGCGCAAGCATCGGCCCATCATGCCTGAGTCGCCCAAGATCCCGCTTGGCCCGCTCATCGAATTGAGGCAAAGGAGTTGTCTCTGCCCGCAAAGCACACTACGGAGCACGAGGCTATCTATGTGCCCTCAAGGTATTGTATGGCACAGGAGCTGGACTAGGACAATTTCGAAGCCGTTGAGTAGCCTGATGCTGTGTTTCTCTATAATCATCCCTTCATTCAAAGCATCCTATGTGCCCATCGACACTGTCTTCTCCCAAGGAATACTCCCGCGCCCATGCATGACGATGCGACAATGCCCTATCGAAGCTCCTGTCCGACATCATGGCAGTCGCAAAGCTGAAGCTGCCTGCATTCTACCCTCTCACGCAGCACTTGCAGAATCTGATCCAGAATCTGATCCTGCTCGGCTACCTCACCTTCGCAGAGTGGCTCACAGCCATAAGGCGCTTTGGCGCATGCTCGACAACACGTGCGACCTGCTCAAGGAGGTCCCCGAGTGCTTACTCGGTGTCGTCGGCTACGCGCGCTGGACCGCGCACGAGAAGGAGCCCGCAGTGCGCTCACTGCGTACATGCAGGACCTGGAGTTATGCATGAGTGCTTCGTATGTACAACTGTTATCTCAGATGTATATTAGAGAAGAGAATAGAATTTTCATGCTGTTCGAACCATCCCAGCCATGTGATTGGGCTAATGTTACTATGGGACATTATAATGATTATATAGGCCCTGTAGCCTGTTGCTATACAAGGTATGCTAGGATGTCCGAGAACTATCACGAGCTACAGGGGGCTGCATAGATCATGCAGCACACTACAGAGTGCTACAAACAAGGGGGTAGTCTACACGGCTACCGGGGCTACCTGCACTACGTAGCGCAAGGTATCCCTCCTTCTTTTTCCAGATGGCCTCACCTCAGCACAGGAAGAGAAAACGCTGAGGTGCTACAAACACGCGGTACGGGCAAGTACAGTACGGTTCGGGAAAGTCCGAAAATGGAAAACGTGCTATACAAGTGGCGGTCTGACTATAGCACGGCCCTCCGGGCACCACCTGGTCCCGAACGTGATTTCATTTGAACTATTCGCAGGTATTACACATTGCTGTTTTAGCTACGTAGATAGAATGGCCATTTATTGAAGTCGGGAATTTATCGTAGTAGTCATTAATCATACGTGGAGCACAGTGAGAAGATCGGCATGTAAGTAAGGAAACGATGGGGGGAGAGTGTTTCGTATCAGCGAAAACGGTGAGAAAGGCATCTTGAAGCTGATTTTGATTTGATTGGTCTGTTGTTGGATTGGGGAGGTAGAAGGTATGGTTTTCTTGGTGTGTGGAGGAGACTTCGCACGTCAACCACTGTGTGTCTCTTGTGTTTACTAAGCGCATGAGGTGGTTCTGGAATTTTGTTAGATTTTATTAGTATTATATTTATTGAGTATATTGTGAATTACTTGTGCTTGGGTTGAGATAGAGACGTGTCCGATTTTTGGTAGGTGGAAATGGATGGTCGACATTGTCGTGTGATGTACAGGGTGACGCGTTATGTAAGCGTGAGGCGTGTCGCAGTTCCGTTATATTGAATGGTGGGTGGAGATTGGGTGAAAAGTAGTCTTTGAATAGTTGAATATGGAGAGTGTGTGGGATGGATCGTGCGTTTTCCAGAGCTTAGTACGTGCCGACGGAGGAGATGCATCGGAGATGTGACGTGGGCTCGAGTCCTTGTCTTTGGTAGTGCAAATATGAACAAACAGTGAAGTATATTTCATACCACGTCTTTGGTAGTCATTCCAAGACGGCCGGAATACGAGGACCGTTTAGATGGCGTGAATTTTAGATACAATATTAGATACAATATGGTGCCTCGTCGGCACGATGGTGTAAACTGTTGCAGACGACGTGGCCGCATCCGTTATGAAGTAGGATGATGTGTTGTAGATCGAACCATACTGGACCCCATTTGCATATTCCGCCGCAGAAGGGGCGAACAGCCTCTACTTCTAATAAGACAATGTCGGATGGTCTTATTTGTCTTGAATATAGCTTCATGTTAGATTTCTTGGTGATGTATTCAGTGCCGTCCCATATGTTGTCGAAGGAAGATATCTACAATTTAGATTAGTAACTGTAGAAAGTGGTAGACATAAATATACTTCTGTTTCATTAAGGGCAGCGATAGAACGTGGATTCATATGTGAAGTGCCGATGATTGGACAGAAGGGGCAGATTTGTGAAGCTATGGAGGCGTAAATTATGTCGAAGAAATGATGATGCTGATGAAGACATTACCGACGTGTGTTCGTTGTTCTCCTAAGATCCCTAATGCAATGACTGTGTCATGGTGTTCAAATAATTGAATGGTGGCATTTGTTGTTTCGATAGGTTTGTCGTCGGGTGTGGTTAAATTGATGTCCTTTAAGATTCCGATGAGCCAGAATGTCGCTGGGTGATCGCAATTCAGTGCGTGTAGGCGGTGATTTTGGCATGGTGATGGCGCTTTCCACGAAAGGCTCTCTGGTAAGTTAGAGAGACTGAATATGGATCGTTCATCGTCCCGGTAAGCCAGCAGGTGGTGCAATCATCTGGAATTGTAAGGTTTACGTAGAAGGAAAAGTACTTGCAGACTTACTCTACGAAGGCTTTGGCTGCGTCATTTGCGACCCGTGGGTCTGAAACTTGGCTTTCGGTGGTCATGCCGACATGATAGTCAGGACGTAGCATGTGCTAGGGGTTTTTGACTTCGGTCAGGACTGGATTAGCTAAACTTAAATTCAAATTGATAAGAAGCTTGTAATATATATTTATTGAAAATTATATTTTGACATCCATGGAATCGGCGGGACGAGGAATAGTGACGGTCATTTCAACTGCACTGGATCGTAGCAAGGTGACGTGCTGTAGTTCGAACCAAGCTCGTCCAGTCTCTTCGAATCCAGAATACGGTCTTCGCATCCAAGATTTGTATCTTACCACTTCAACTTCCAGGAGCACGACATCATTTTTTTTTAACTGTCGAGCATCGTAAGGGGCCATGTCTTGTTTCCGCTTGATTTCTTGTCGCCCATCCCAAGCACAATCGAAGGGGTGGAACTGTGATAAACGAGTTCATTGGTATTATGATGAGAAATGTGGATTTTTTTGACGTACTACGGGGACGCGACTGCCAGGAACGTGAAAGCGCTGTGTTCGGCTGGCGCAGAAGCAGCTTGTAGTTGGTCTCGCTGACATGTACAGTCAACAGGGACAGCCATGAATATTCTGAAGTACGTACGAGGTTCTGGACATACTCGTTCCAATAAAGTGCAGGCGCTGTCTTCGTCTTGTGGGCAGAGAGGGGTAATACCGATGATCACGTTCTGGCGAGGGTTTTTGTGGACGGTGACGAAGTCTACCTTACGTATGTGACCAACAAGCCAAATGGTTATAGGCTGTTGTGTCTCAGGTAAGGTCAAACGGGTGGGTTCGCCAGGCCGTAAGTGCCAGATGAGGATGCGAGGAACGTGGCGTATGGAGAATATGCCGAAAATCCTGTTGCAATAATGACGAATGACTCGTGTTCGTCTGATGCAGTGCATTAGTTCTTATCATTAACTTAATGAAGAGAGAATTTGTTACTGAGCCCAGGTTTCGTCATTGTCATTCGAAGAGTCCATTTTGATTGGGTTCGAGCAAGAGGTAAGCGTGTTGAATGCACTGGGATAGGGTGGGATAGGCTGGGAGATGATGTGAGATTGCTTAGTCAAAGTCTTAACCCTAGTACGTTCTTTGTCCGAGATGCCCGGTGACTGCCTTGTGAGGTTTGCAGGGGCTTTTGGAATTTGTTCCCCCACCTGGCATCTCGGCATGTGGTTCCCTCGTTCGTTGTTTCCGACGCACGCTCGTCGCCTTGATCGGCATTGCATACGTTGCCCAATGTTTTTCTGATTTGTTGTAAGCACCATTAGTTTATGAAAGTTCTGCCGACGCTGGTCTTTCTTCGAGGCGAGTCAGACATTTCGGACGATGGTCAATGACATTGGATTTGTAAAATAAAATATAAAGACACTTCCGCGGTCAGAATAGAACTGAATTTAAGGAAATATAGTAAGAGTCAGCGAGGCCTTGACTAACATATGGATGTGGGGGGTCAAAGAACAGGTTGACGAGTCGTAGGAAATTTTCTATGGCAGCGCGGACAACGAGTAGACCCTCCGAAAAGCCAGGAAACATCTCTTATCATAGAAGGTACAAATCCTATCTCATATTTGCCACTGAAGTTGAAGGATAGTGTGTACCTGTCGCGGAATCGACGGTAGCTGTGTGCACAGTAACCGCCGTCGTCGTCAGAATCCGGATGGAGGGAAATGCAATCGGGGAAGCTCGTGATGTTGAAATCTCGGTCCCTGTATTTGAGGATGCAATCGATCGTCTGTTGCCTATGTTCCTCTCCCGGTCTAATGCAACCGATTCCTCGCATAGTCCATCGGGGATAGGTGATGTAAAGGCGGTCAGCAGAAAATATATTCATGACGGGAGTTCCCCAGAATGCTGTGAGAGGGAATTCCGCCATGGTATTGATACTGCAGATTACATCAATGCGGGTGTGGCAGGTAGGATGGAGAAGGCGAATGACGGATGCAATGCAGTCTCGATATTCTGTGACGGGGAGGTTTGTATCCGTGGTCAGGGAGTCAATGAGACGATAGCCAAAGCCGTCGCATAATTGTCGAACGACTTCAGCAGCTGCTGATATGGAGCAATAAATGTCCAAGTCGTGAGGAGACCAGTTGCGGTAGATTGTGCCGTGAAGAATGATGTGGAGTGCAGAGGAGCCTGAAACGTAAGCTCGTTGGACTAGGGAGCCGGAGGCTCCCTGCATGCATAGGTTCGGAGGATGCCAAGGCTTAGTCAGCATGTCCATAGCTAGTCTCACCTCATGTAGAGTAGCCTGGTCTGCACTATCATTATCTTGGGCATAGCTCTCGCCCTTAGGCCACTCCATCTTGGTGATGAGAGTGTGATTCGACCCACTTCAGCTTTGGGTTGAGTCGCATCTGTCTTTTCTGGCATTTTTCTTGCTTTTTCGTGGTTTTTTCCATCTCGTGCCTCGTGTTCCATTCTCGCGCCACGTGTTGCGCGCGTTTCTCGTCTTTTCAAGTGCCCAAAGTCTATCCCGTGCCCCGTGTCTATCCCGTGCCCCGTGTTTCTCGTGTCCTCGTGTCCTCGTCAAGGACCCCCCGTGCTCGCAGTTTAACACTCGCACCCGCGTTCAACACCACCCGCGTAACTACCCGATATGGGCAAGAAGCGCTCAGCCGCACGCCGAGCAGCAGCAGCAGCAACAGCAACAGCAGCCCCAGCTGCTACCACGAGTCCAGTACGTCCGCCCGATACACGTATTGCCCCAGTCGACGCGACACCCGCATCCGACGCTGAGGAACTCCTCGCAAACCGCACACTGCAACCGCGCGTTCGCCACGAGGCAGACGCGACTCGCGCACCGCGTGCAGCACTCCCCGCGCAGCCCACCATCGACGCCTCGCTCGATCTCGAGTCAGCAACCGCCGGCGTACACGCAACGACACCGGTTGCCATCGCAACGCCGCAGACGCGCGAGCGCCATGCGTCCAACCCGTGTCCCGAGCCTGAGGACTCACCACCTGCGTTGACCACGCCAACCAGCACGTCGAGCGACGTATCCGCCAATCCCCCACAGCAACCGCGTGTCAGCAACCACGCGGACATGTTCATTGCACCGCGCACTCCCATTCCGCGTTATTCACCTCAGCAACGACCTCAGTCGCGGTTCTCGCAGCTGTTATCGACGCTCTGGGCTCCCCGACCGTCGTCCTCGCGTGCCCCACGCATTCATTCAGTCGCGCCGAGGATTTTGGCCACGAACTCGACGCACTTGCACCCCGCACGTGCCCCGCCATGACAACAGAGGAGATCGACAAAGATCTCCTCGAGAACATCATCGAGGACGCGCAAAAACAAACGCGAATAGAGGTGCGGCACGAAGTTAGAGTAAAGGCCCTCCAGGAGGGCCGAGAGCGTGGCTGGAAAGAGGGATTAGAGGAAGGAAAGGAGATTGCGAGGAGAGAAGCGAGGAGAGACGCGAGGAATGAGGTGCGGCAGCGGGACCGGGGATGGCAAGATGGGTACGAGCTCGGGAGGTGGGACGGATACCGCGAAGGCCTCGAATTCGCGCGTACCGCGGTACGTATGCCTTCCAGCATCGATGCGAGCGTCCAGGCAGACGTCTCGAGCCCTCATCACTCCCTGCCTACCAATACGATCCCCGCGACCTCGCACGTCGACGTACACGTCCAGACGGACGATATTCCGTGCACACACACCCCGCCCACCTACGCATTCACCACGACCTCGCGCATCAGCCCAGCCGCCGAGATTCACGACCTCACCCCCACGCATGCAACCCCGCACGCCAGTGCCGACGTCCAGACGGACGACCATGCCCCGACGCTCTCCCCGTGCACCTCCGCATGCACAACGATCCCGCGTGTTGACGCCGGCATTCAATCCGATGCCCCAACCCGCGCACTCGCTCCCACCCCGCACCTACACGTTGGCATACAAGCCGACGCCGCACCCTCTCCCATCGCGTGCATTCACGTTAGTGTCCAAGCCGACGACCCAGCCCCACTGTCTCCGCCCGACGACACACATTCCCCGCCATGGCGCGTTCAAGTGAGTGTGCAAACCGACACCCCCCGCGCCTCTGCACCCGCTCGCGTGCGAACGCCGCATGAGATCGAACCCGTTCTCCTGCGTGAGATCATCGCGACCGCGAGTGCGAGGGGCGAGGCCGCAGGACTGAAGCAAGGGAAGCACATGGGCTTCCAGGATGGCATGGAGGCAGGGTGGAAATCGGGAACGCGAGAAGGACGAGAGGAAGGATATACGGAAGGAAAGAAGGACGGTATTAACGAAGGGTACGAGCGTCATCGACTTGAGGTGAGCCATACTCCGCGCGCCGTCGCCATCGTTCAGACGGACGATGTTCCATTTTCCACCTACATCAACTCCACGACGCAAACGGTCTTGACTTCTACCATACGACCTGCAAATCCCCAACATTGTACGATCGTTTCACTGCCCGCTGGCACTGTCAATACGCCATCCAACTCTATTATGACTTCTTCTAATGATGTTTTCACGTCAAATAATGATTGCCAAAACTTTTCATGGGCCGACGAAGCTTCCTCACTTCCCATCACCAGTGCTGCACCATTAATTTCTCCCCCGCCTCGTGATTTTTCTATTCTTCGGTCCAGCTCCGCGCGGCCGTTCGATTCCCTAAAGCGGCGCGCACGGCGATCTCAAGCCTGGTCTACTTGCCCTTCACACCACCTACCTCGACCATTTATTCCCACTTCCATACCCATCGTCACACGGCGACATCCTGCTGGTCTTCGCGCGGATCGTCCCTCGGTCACCATCTCATCTTCACCATCGGTTTCGCATTCGGTCAAGCTCGAGGCCCCACCTTTGGACTGGCAGGGTGATCCCCGTCTTCAAGAGTTGGGTCGGGTTCTTCGAGGTCTAGGTTGGGTTCATGTTTCAGGTCCTTAGGTTGTCCACCAGCGACGCGGACGTCGCTTTTTTCGAGGGGGGCACCTGGACTAGGGAGCCGGAGGCTCCCTGCATGCATAGGTTCGGAGGATGCCAAGGCTTAGTCAGCATGTCCATAGCTAGTCTCACCTCATGTAGAGTAGCCTGGTCTGCACTATCATCATCTTGGGCATAGCTCTCGCCCTTAGGCCACTCCATCGTGCATTCCTTAAAAGAATTCGGAAGGCTGAGATGTTTTGAACGAAACGTCCTAGAGCGATGCACCATAAATGAAAAACATAGCTATCGACGATGTCTTTCGTTTGACGATCTACTCCGCGGAGCAAAGCGAACTCCTCAAAGGTAAGGATGGTTAGAATAAGGTAGTACGTGTCGTTATTGAGGGAGAGAAGTGTGGCTCGTCCGCGCTTAGAAGGGGCCATGGCAAGTAGCTGGACGAGATAAGTCAAGTGAGTTCAGTGCTTATATATATGACTTTCATTATTATTTCGCTACCTTGTCTTCTGCTTATTATATCGCATCCCAATTAATTAAATATCTCTGGAATTCCCATTCTCCAAAGATTTTCTGCACGCTCTGACCACCCTCGTGGTACCACCAAATTGTCTCTGTTAGTTCTCGGGGATCGAGGGAATCATCTGTTGTCCATCTTCCATCGGATGGGCCATCCTTGATGACGATAACAGGTCCATGAATGTAAGGAAGTCCCGGTTGGCGAACAGCGGGGGCGATGGGATTAATTGCTTCTTGGGACTTGAAGTCGGGATGAGCGGCGATTAGACGATAGTACCAATCGGTAGCTGACTGCTGGTGACTGTACATTTTGGTGACAGACGTGTGGGGACAATCGCCGAGGATATCTCGCATGTCAGCATCATCGATATGGCCGTTGTGTTGGAGATGGAGTTGACATTGATCCAGATAGGACATCAAGATGCTTTTCGACATCAATGGATCTTCGTCAGTGACTTTAGGATATATGACCAACGCATTCTATGGTTTTATTGAAGTCAGTATATTTTTTGCTAACGGTAACTTTGTAAAGACATTAATTTACCGTGTGTTGGTCCTGTTCGGTGCGAAGAGGTTTCGAAAACATGATCGAGTGTCTGTATAAATTGTGTTCACTGAGCGTCGATTTTTCATGGCAATATGCTGAGATTTTCTACGTACCTTTGAAGATATGATGGCAAAATCTCTGCTTGCAATGCGAGACAGTAGGATGCGAACGTTATGGTGAATTAGGAAGCTGCGATGTAGTAGGCGAGGTCTAGATCGATATGAAATTCCATACGCAGTCGTCGCGGAATTTAAATCGCAATGTGATCGAAAGTCCGAGTCAAGACCAAATTTCTGGGTTTGCCATGGGGTTTCATCGTGAGATAAGGTTGTTCGCATTGAAAGATGTAAGATGAGCACGTTGATGACTTGCGTTGCATAAATTTCAAGAAGGAAAAAAGGTTCATAGCATTTTTAATTGTGAAATGTTGGTACGAGCTAGTTGGCTTGGTCATGGAGCGATCAATGGGAATGCTGTCATGTATTTCACGGAAGTATAAGTTGTCAGGTAATGCGTAATGCAAGATGACATACCTTTTTTATGGACCGAGGACATTCCAAAGTGGAAACAAATCTAGAAATCGGTCGAGGCAGAACGAGCGAGGCGAGCCAAGGATAATCAAGATCCAATCGTGCGTTAATTTGTGTAAAAAAGCTAAGGCGAATCAATTTTAAAGTAATCGAAACTGATAATAATACAATATAGAATAGGAAGCGAAAGACCGAACCAGGTTTTTTTTACAGGCTTCCAGAGAATCCTCGAATATCTTCGCTCTCCGGTTTCCCATTGGACGCATTCAAGAGAGATACACTTTGCAATTGAAACTGATATTTCCAGCCTGTGTTGTCCGAATCGTAGCGATTGGCCGTGGCTTCGACGAGGACCGTGTTGCCAATTTGAAGATCCCAAGCGAAAATAGATGGCATGGGATCTTTGCCGGTCTTGGACTTGTAGGCCAAACGAGCATCATAAACTTGTTCGAAAGATTTGCTCTAAAATATCCTGTAAGGCATAGGCAAAGATAGTCGTAGCTAAACTAGGACGTACGATAGCTTCACGAGAGCCTCGAACTTGCTCTGATCGGAAGCATGACGCACGTATTTCATTGCTTGCTTCGTCCAAGGTGTTTTCCGCAGCTCCAAGACATCAGGGAAATGGGAATTCTACATAGCCTAGTATCAAGTTATGTGGTCTATGATAGAGCTATATGGTCTACATAGCCCCCTCCTCACCTATGTAGAGCTATCATGGCTATCATAATCTTCATAGCAGCAGGTATAAGGTATATAGCACTATGTAGTCATGAGGGATAGCTATGCTTGCTATATAATCTCATTGGCATACTATGGAAGCTATATGCCCTATGGCTACTCAGCTAGACACTAGAGACATCAAAGTCAAATCTATTATATTTCATGTCAGAGTAATATCAACATGATTATTAAGGTAAAGTTGTTAACATTATCAATGTAGGTACATCGATTTCTAGCTACAATAATTGTAAATGGCACGGAGGCCATGTGCAGGTCTCGCGTAGCCGCACACGACGCGCAGATGGGGCCGCACATAAGACGGCGGGGCCGTGTGCATAACGCATGGGCCATGCGCGATGCGCGGGAGGGCATGCACACGCAGACGGCGTGGGCATCGACACACAGGTGGGCGGGTACTTCGCAAGTCCTGGGGACATTGCGCGGGATCCTCGGGTCGTGCGCGAGGTGCTACGGCCGTGCGCACAGTCCTGGAGTCGTGCGCGGTCATGCACAGGTGTTGCGTGAGCGGGGCCGTATGCAGGGGGACTGGCCATGCGCAGGTGCACGGGCTGTGGGGTGGGTATCGTGCATGTTGCGCGGGGCGCTGGGATCACACGCAATGCACGCAGGTCGTGCGTGAGGTGCGGGGACTGCGCGCGAGGCATTGGGGCCGTGCGCAGGTGTTCGGGCTGCAGACATTGTGCGCGGGCTGCTGGCGCCGTTCGCGGGCTGCGAGCGACGTTCGTGGGCTGTGGGTGTCGTTGGTTGCATCTGAGAAAATCCACATGGCTATAGAGCTCTATATAGATTATATAAATGTCATAGAGCCATAGCTATGCCACCTATTCTATAGATGGCCATAGAAGGGGGTCATCTATAGAGTGCTATAGAGCTACTTAGGATAGCTATAGAGTGCTATGATAGCTATAGAGCTACAAGACATAGCTATAAAGCTATGAGAGTAGCTATATAGAATATATTCACTATACACATTATGCAGAATATATTTGCTACAGATGTCATGAATGCTCTGGTGGTTACAATTAGCTAAGTACTCTACATATTTTTAATAGACTACAATGTTTTAATTGAAATTTATAGTCATACTAGACTTAATATGACTTTATAAATATCTACATATTGATAAAATAAACCATTCACAAAGATCATGCGAAAGATAGAGAAGAGCAAGATATTTTATTGACTAATTACAACATGATAATACACTACAACATTGTATAACACAACAAACTAGATATTTAAAAACTCTAAAATAACATGAACATTAGTCAAGATCAATATGAAACACTATAATACTTACCATTACTACAAAAAAGCGAAATTTTCTAGGAAAAAAAGAAGATATTAATATTAAAAGATAACAAAGATAATATATAAAAGCTTACCAAACTAACAAAAAAGCGAAAACCTACAAGACAATCTGAAGACATTAGTATAAGACATAAGATAGCTTACCTAGTAAGCATACAAAGGTACTGTAACAAGTATGAAGACATTAACACAAGACATAAGAGACTAAGAATGGAAGCTTACCTTGATAAAGATAGCAACGACGAGCAACAAACAGTGACGAGTGAGCGAGCAATGATGATGAGTAAGCGAGCAACGACGACGAGCAAACAAGCGACGACGACGAAGCGTCGACGTGGCAGGACATGGTGGGGATAAAGAGCAAGAGGCAAGGCGCGTCGCGCGAGCCTTATATACGAATCCCGGGCGAAGCCGAGAATCGTGGCTGCCGGGCATTGCCGAGCGCCGCGTCAGAGGCTAAGTATTAGATTTCGTTGTTTTGACCCTACTGTCCAGTAATATACCGTACCCTTGCTACAAATGTAGCTCATGTATTGCACTCAGACACACGATATATTGCTGTTCCCTTTTTTTCGTATTTATAGCTTTTTTACTCGATTTGTTGAGTCCCTTCGCGGATTCGGTGGCTGAAGCACCGAGACGACGCGTCGAGACTTATTGTACTCCCTCTTACTGTACTCCCTCTCACCACTCTCCCTTCTCCGTGTTTCTCCCCTCTCTCCCCTCTTTTCGTCGTCTCTCAAGCATCAACACGGCAGGAATGGAATTGTAGCAGGTGGAGGGTGGCAGGTAAGTAAAAACTGTGCTATTTTATTATCTCTTCGTACTAATACAGAGTGTCGCTCGTTTTCGAGCGACACTCGTTTTTTTGACACCACGCCCTCCATCGACACCCCCATGTCTTCCATCGCCCGTCCCACATCCCCGTCGCCCCCTTCGCCGTTAATCGCCTCTTCGGCCTTCCCAACGACGCCACCAACGCCCCCTGCTGCCCACGCACGCGACCCCAACGCCCTACGCCCAAACCCTGTCACTCGCACCCCGGTGCCGGCTTTCGCGCGCACGGCCACGGACTACGCACGGGAGGCTTTCCGCGCCGCTTCCGCGCTGTCAACGACGCACGCATGGGCCGTGTCACCTCCCATGTCGTCGATATCCGCGCAACCGTCGAGTTCCGTTGCCATGGCAACGGGACTCGGGGACGTCGTTTGTGCGGACGACCCGCGGCCCTGCACGTTCGCTTCACGCTGCCCGCGCCGCGCTCGCACCCCATTCCCCACTCGCACCTGCAACACGCAAGACCTTATGCCCGCACGCAAGACCCGGCGCCCGCGTGCCCCACACCTCGTATGTGCGCGCAACGCCTCGTGCTCGCATTCCACACCCACGCCGCCTGCGCAACGTCCCGCCCGCTTGCGCAACGTCCCGCCCGCTTGCGCAACGTCCCGCCCGCTTGCGCAACGTCCCGCCCGCGCGATAACGTCCCGCCCACGCATATAACGGCCCGCGCACGTGTGCAAGGCCACGCACGTCCGCTCAACGTCCCGCGCGCATGCACGGACGCCAGCGACGCCAGGCATGGCCTCGCATGCGCACAGACGTCCGTCCACGCACGCGTACATCCCCGGTACGTCCCCGCACGACCTCGTTTCACGGCAGCGTGCGCGCGATGTCCCGCATCCGCGCCCAATGCCCTGCACCTTGTGCCTCCGCCGCACACATGTGCGCCTCCCAGCACGCGTATCCCACCGCCCTGAGCGCACCCCACTGCTCCGCCTGCACGCTTCACGCTCCGCCGGCATGCACAACAGCTCGCCCGCGCGTGCCACGCCCCACACGCGCACACGTGCGCTTCACGGCTCCTCGCACACAAGCTCAACGCCCTGCACGCGTGCGCGACGCCCCGCACCCTGCCCAACATCCCGTGCTTGTGCGCGCCATACGCACCCGTGCATCTGATCCCCGTGCTCGCGCCCCACGTCCCGCCCGCGTGCCGCGCGCCTTCGCGTTCGCGTCCATGCACGGCCCTCTGCGTCCGCTCGTTCAACAGGCACTTAATGGCACCAGTGCTCGTGCCGGCACTCGACATAAGTAGTTCTAGTTAGAAATCTGTTACTCCTGTACCTAGTTATGACCCAAATAATATAAGTGAACTTGACTATGTTTAGTGTGACTTATATCATATGTATACTCCAGATAATGTGTATAAATGCTGTATACCTCATAGATATTATAGCATATAGCTTACACTTACAAGATTATATAGTAGATGTAGGCTACATAGGCTTTATAGCAAGTAGAGACATGTCCATAGCCTCCATAGCTGTGCTTGCTATCTATGTAGGCCTATATAGATAGCATATAGGGCTATGTAGCCTATATAGACCTACATAGATGACATATAGGGCTATGCAGCCTATATAGCTGCTATAGATCTATATATCTGTATAAGTTATGTATATAGCTTAGATAATTGTGACTGGTAGCTATATAAATTTGGGATTTTTCAGATGTGGCTGCTGGCGTCGTTCGCGGGCTGGGGGCGTCGTTCGCGCACCACGCTCGTGTGCGGGATGTTCCAGGCGTGGGTGCGTGGGTCGTCGACGAGCCGAGGCTTGACGTGCACGGGCGCGCCGTGGTACCGGGCGTGGAGTGGCGTTGAGCGGGCGCAGTGCGTTCTACGCACGAGCGGGTGGACGCAGGGTGGGCGAGGGGTGGGCGCGGGCAGCTGAGCCGCTGGCAGCCCGTTCCGCGCATTCGTGCCCGTTGCTACGGCAACGGGTCCGACGCAGCACCGTGTGCTGGCAGGCCCGTGCGCAGATGGCCTGGGGCGTGCACGCTGCGCGCGCCGGTGCAGGCCTGCAAGGCCGTGTGATGGTGTTGCAGAGGTGGGGCCGTGGGCAGACCCGCGCGTTGGTGGGTCCGTGCGCGGCCATCCGTGCATGCGGGCCTGCACGTGGGCCTGCGCGCGTAGCTGGGTGACGTGGGCCGTATGTGCATGCATGCACTGGCGCAGCCACGTTGGCCGCGCGCGCAGTCGGGGGCCGTGCGCACGGGCAGGCGAAGGCGTCGAAGTTGGCAGGTAGCCGGCACGCGAATGACGCGGGGAAGTGGGCGCGGACGGTGCGCGAGTGGGGCGGCAGAGGATCGGAGGGGAAGGGCGTCGTGTCGTGTCGAGAGCAACAGAGAAACCGAGAGTACCACTCGTCGACACGAGTGGTACTCTCGAGATCAGTACATTACATACGAAAAGAATGTTTTTTTTACTTACCTTGTGCCCCCAATCCCCCGAGCCCCCACTGGATCCTTCAAGTTGACGAAAGACAAGGAAAAGCGAGATGAAGAGATCGAAGGGGAGTGATCAGGAGAGAGGGAGAGAGGGCACTAAGACGAACGACGCGACTTCGGGACTCCAGCCGCCGAATGCCCGAAGTTAAGATCAACGAGGCACAACAAATAGAATAAAATCGTAGAATTTAAGAGAAAAACGGAGTACACGTATATCAATCAGAAGAAGGGATTCTATGAGCATCACTTCGAGTTACTGTACTGTATACTACCGGGCAGCAAAGACGATATAAAGAAGTCTGCCAGCTAGCCTCTGTTGCGGCGCTCGGCAGTGTCCGGCCCGGCCCCATCCGCTGGCAATCCTATTTAAGACGCGCGCAACGCGCGTCGTCTCTCTCTCTCTTACCACCACCATCTCCTTCTTCTTCGAACTCTTGACTTTAACTTTACCTCGGGCTGATCCTACTACTTGTGGTAAGCTTTCTTGTTTATTGATCTTATGTTCTTGTACTGATTTGTATTCTCTGACTTATTAGATTTTCGCTTTTTTGTCTTATTGGTGAGTTCTCATTGTAGACTTGTAGACTTCCTATATTACCTTTGTTGACAATCTAGACTTCTAGATTTCCGCTTTTTTCTAATGTTGGTAAGTCTTCTTGCTTAGATATAACCTTGTGATATTATGATTAACTATTATCTTGCTAGATATATGTACACTTAGTTTAGTTGTGTAGTAGATTACAAATAGATGTATTAGATTATAAATATTTGTTAAAATTTGAATATAATCTTTCTGATGTGATCTTATATTGTTTGATATCTGATTTTTATGTGATAAAAGTGAATATAATACTGTAGACTTTTATGAAGTCTACTAAAGCTATGTAATGAAGTTTAAAAACTGTAGCTATGATAAAGTTTATAAATGTGTCTACTGAGTATAACTTATATCAATAAGATATCTTTCATACATTGTATAGCTAGATCTACTATAATAGATATTATAGCTGACTAGGAAGCTATCATAGCTATCATAGAGCTACATAGCAACTCACCCAAGCTACATAGCACTACATAGCATCTCACTACAGCTATATGAGCTATGTAGAACTTGACGTTGCTATGGCTCTAGCAAACCTATGTAGGACTTATAAAGCTATATAGGACCTGTTCATTTCCCTGATGGACGATGCAGAAGGTCTCTGGCAGCGAGGAATGAAGACCTAGTTAGAGGGCGTACGTGGATGGCTGGTTGCGGCCAGGGTTTTCCTTTGTTGTTGTGGAACCAGAGCTTCGTGACTTCGCCAGTGATGAAGACGATAATGGGCTTGGTCGACAGAGGAGTATGCAAAACATTACTGTCTTGAATACGGCCCTTCACAACTTTCTGAAAGGCAACGTTCCCGGGAATGCGAAGAAGGCCATAGTACTTGTAAGAGGTCTAGGGTTAGGGTCAAGAGATTCAGAAGCGGAAGGGCTTGATTATGTAACAGTAGTCACTTCATCCTCTTACTGTCATCGTAGCTGTTAGTTTTCCCTATAGAGTGGATTCCAACGCAGCTCGACAGGTGTGACTCAACCTTCACCCCCATCTCCCTTACACTTTTTTGCGTTGCCGATCTCTCCATTAACTTGGTAGGGACTGTAGGCTTCTAGCAGGTTAGGTGATCACACTGTTCGCTCCGTTGTGGCGTCAGTTTTGCACCGATTCCTATCGTTTTGGCATCGTTCGAACCGCGCAGATCGTACCTTTCGAACGTTGCCCCACACGCGAGGATTGGATGGGCAGAAGTTGCGGAGCCGTCGGGTTTTTGGAAGGTGATGGAAAATTAGTGATTGGGCGATAACTCGGGATCGAAGGCACGTAATATGTTCATCTTAGGCTCGTTCGAAAGCGTCACTCCGCAGCTTTCGATCGGTCCATCATACGTGTCAATCGGCCCACCCATCGTCGCGCGGCGATGTAATCATTGCTCCCATCCTCCTCCTCCCAGCTCTTCCTGTATCTCCACCAATTCTCCACCATTTCCCTTGTTCCAGGGCTCGTTCTATTCGCGTTCATCAGCCCTTTCACGCCATTCCAAGGTTTCGATGCTATCTGAAGTCTTCCATACCCGGTCGTACGATGTTTCACTGCCTCCGCAGCCTACCTTGCAGCAGAACCCTCGGGGGCCACCTCTGCTGTGCAGTTGCTTGCAACTCCGTGAAGATTGTCCATATTACCCCTTTCCTTGCAGTACTGCCATCATACTGCCCCTCCTTCAACTTCTCGCTCGACACCGCTATCGTCCTGGACATTACAGTGCTTTGCATATCAGTCTGCAGTCGACGCGTCAAGAATTCTGTTTGTGGTAGCCAAATAGTCACATTCTGTCACATATTAATCACGGCGACCGTAGAAGTTGTGTACTGTATCTTCGACTCTAAGTATCATGGCTCCTGAGCTCTCGCAAGAAACGCGTGAGCGGATCATCTACTGGAGAGTCGTGCTTCAGAAATCACCCGCTGAAATTTCTGTTCTTGCAGGGTGTTCAGTGCAAACTATATACAATGTCCTCAGCCTTCATCGTGACTACGGGACCGTTAACAACCCATTTGCGCGTCCTCCAGGCCGTCCACGGACACTTGACACGGGCGATACCAATTACATTTCCTCGATCCTTGCTGCCAACCCCACCCTCTATCTCGATGAAATACAGAGTAGCCTTTTCCGTGCACGACATGCAGATGCTTCTATTGCCACAATCTCGCGTGCTATACGGCACATGGCCATGACACACAAACAAATATCTAAATCAGCTTTGGAGCGGAACGAACTTCTTCGCGCTACCTGGCAAGCTGAGTATGGAGACATACCAGCACATTACTTTGTCTGGCTAGACGAGTCCAGCGTAGACGATATCACCAATCAGCGTCAGGAAGGGTGGGGTTCTCTTGGACGGGCATGTGTTCGCCGGGCAACTTTTCTACGAGGACAGCGTTATTCGGTCCTCCCTGCTTTGACATATGAGGGTATCACTGCATTAGATATTTTTGAGGGCTCTGTTACGAAGGAGAAATTTATACAATTCCTGGAGGCTGAACTGGTATGCAGGATTTGCGAAAACCATTATACTGATACTGACAAATTTTTGTTCATAGGCACCTCAGCTTTCGCCATACCCGGGCATGCGAAGTGTTGTCGTGCTGGACAATTGTGCCATTCATCATGACGAAGAAGTTCGCAGAATTGTTGAAGATGAATGTGGTAAATCAGTATTCAAGTTTTTGGCCTTCGTTCTCTAGCGGGCTAACTTAAATATGCATAGGCGCGAAGTTGATTTATTTACCACCATACTCGCCGGATTTCAATCCAATAGAACAAGCATTTCATTCCGTCAAGTCTTGGCTTCGACGCCACGAATCGGACGCTATTCGCACCGAGGTGAGACCATGGTTAATTGAGCAGGCTGCCGCATCTGTATCAAGGGAGAGTGCAGAGGGGTGGATTGTCAATTGTGGATACTCATTTGTCTAAGTCTATCTATGAATCTATGAATCTCGCGCAGCCAAAACAACATCTAAGATTAGCCGTTTAGTCATAATCGAGGCGACGACGTTTTCCTACAAAATAAGCCTGCTTCTCTTCGAAGCGGGCAGCCCAACCTTTACAAAACCCCTGAAACTTAATCACTTGTCCTTCAGTTGCACCCGTCAATTCACAAAGACGATGAACAGATACTGCGGGTATGACGTCTGGCATGAAGTCAACAGAAGCAAGGGCGACTTGAGAACCAGTGAGATCCATGCCTTTTGCATCAGCAAAGTCTTCTAGGCAGGTGCGAAGCTCAAGACCAGGCTTCGGAGGTGGCGAAAGGGGCATGGCATAGATGCGTGATCGGGTAGGAGTTCGGGGCATCTGCGGTGAAGGAGAGCATCTGCGCTTGTTGTCACTACTAAGGTTGCTGAGAATCGCAGCCATGAGCAGTTGCGACGTGTCGCTCTGCGATGCCGTGGCCGGCGCGAGGGCTGCTTGAGGGCCAGAGCGGCCACGGGGCTTCGTAGTTATCAGGCGGCCATCACGGGCACCGTCAAACTCGAGGTTGTTGGGAGGATCATGCTTTGTCGCGTCGTGCGCAGCCTGTCGGTTTTGTAATTATTGGTGCAGCCACAAAGTAGAACTTTTTTACTTACAATGGCAGCAGCCCAGAACTTAAGCCTTCGTGCGTTCAGCCCGATGTGATCTCCATTTGGTGATATATAGCAGTGGCCAGGTTCTCCATGTTCACCGAGATGCTGTTGGCACACCCACTTTTGCTTCAGCTCAAGGATGATAGGCCCATGTAATTGCGCTTCATTACTGAAGTGATCGACATTGGGAACCTGTCATATTATATCAGCACAACAAAAAACCAGTACTGCGCAAAAGAGACCTACCCGCGTCCCGTATGCCAGTTCAGTGAATCCACCATCATCAGCGAGCACCGGAAGCTAGCCACAGTGTTAGGACATGACATTCCACGGAGCACAAAAACATACCTGCAGTTTGCGAATACGATACCCATCCATACTATCAGTATTGAACTCGACAGATACAGCACAGGTACGCCGGTTCTTCTGCATGAGTGTAACTAGCGCAAGCGCAAAGTCACGGTCATTTTCTATTGTCAATGCGCCTGCTTTTCTACCACTGCCGACGAATTAAGTAGACTTGTTTACGAGTCTAATGATATATATACTTACTTGGACCCAGTCCACCAAAGTCTGAAGTCCGGCCCAGCGTGGACTCCAGGACTGTATTGACTATCGAGATCGTGGACACGTAGGAAAGCCTTGATAAAATCCACACGCGAGATGCCGTCCATCTTGATGTATTCGAACTTGGTTGTCGTTGTTGGCTTCTTCTTCGGGGCCGTCTTCGCACCTCGAGCAGCGCGCGTCTCGTCGACAACCGAAAATGCATGTGTCACATATACGAGGTGACCGGCGTTCTCAAGAGCTAACAACAATCAGAATAATCAAACGAGTAAAAGAAAAACTTACGAGTCTTCTCAGCAGTGCCCACAGTCACTGCCTTAACACCATCAGCAAGTCCGACTATAACAACATGCTACATTAGCAATTCGAACGGCACGATAAGGAGCGTAGTCGCCACTCACCGGGCCCGCCTTGAGCTGCAGGCGCTGGTACACCTCCGTCCCTGGCGAGATTTGCACCTTCGCCTTCTTGAACGGGTGTCTGCGCCCGGGGGATTGCGACGCCAGCATTTGCGGCCGCTTGAATGGCATCTTGAATCGAGGCGGCAGTGGGGTAGAAACGAGGTGGATTGACGCCTCCATCTGTATATATTTTACGATCAGATGCCAATACAGTAATTCAGAAGATAAGCTGACTTACCGACCCAGGCAGGGTTGCGCAACCAGCCCGCAGACGGGAGAGGGACATTCTCCTTGCCTCTCGAGGTAGGTTGAGCAGGAGCAGGAGCAGCAAGGTCCTTCTGCTTCTCAGCAGAATTACCTGGAGCATTGCTCGGGCGAGCAGGAATACGGATGGTGAGAGGAGCCATTGAGAGATGCAAACAGAGGAGATTGTTGAGGTCGAAGAACGTAGAGATGCTGATGTGGAGAGCGCATCGAAAGCCTGAATTTATAGATTTTTTCCTCACCTGCCGCCGCGTCCGGCAGTTGCATAGAGACACGAGAAATGAGATTAAAGATGAACCAGAACGTACCACAGACAGAGGGCATTGGGCCGGAGGACTGACAATGGGGAAAGTGCTGCGGATATGCATATTTTTGTCCTTGCAGCCTTGGCTGGATCAGCGCATCCCTATCCGAAGTGAGATTCTGGACTCTCAGAACCAACAAAATACAAATCTAGAGCAGGCATACCAGCTGAGTAAAGCACGCTGGAAACGAGGGTGTCGAAACTAGAATGAGTCGGCTATGGATTCAGCAACAGTCAATCACAATATGGAAATGAGAGGGATAAGCGATGAAGCTCGGCTTCAGGTAGTATTGCTGGTCCTTGTCTATGCTCGAAGGACTACCGCACACGCACACATGCAGAAAAGTAAGCAGATCGCCCGCTTGAGGACCGCGACAAGAGCTGCAATGACAAGTACTGAAAGCGAGACGATGGCGGCAAACTTGGACGCGCGTTGATAGGTTTCGGAGTTCGAAAATGTCACGCTTTGGTCCGAACAAACAAAGATCTCAGCGCGTCGACTGCAGACTGATATGCAAAGCACTGTATCCCTACACACCTCTCTTTGGACGTGGTCATGGTTCTTGGGGGCCTTGATCGAGTAGTATTTCTCTCTACGCGCCCCGCCATGTGCCCCCATATTGGCTGCCGACTATATTGGCAGGTGAGGTTTTGGTTGCATTCTTGTGCAGCGCTCGTTGCGATCGCACAGGAGTGTTTGGAGAATCTTGGTTGGTCTTTATCTTTTGGATATGCTCATAATATCCAGGAACTCCCATGCTTGCTCTTCATCCTTATCCATTCATCCTATCCTTTCATCACTCTCGTCTCTGTTTCTTGTGGACTCGGGATCATGTCCAGAGGGGGAGGGTGTAAGAGGTCTAGGGTTAGGGTCAAGAGATTCAGAAGCGGAAGGGCTTGATTATGTAACAGTAGTCACTTCATCCTCTTACTGTCATCGTAGCTGTTAGTTTTCCCTATAGAGTGGATTCCAACGCAGCTCGACAGGTGTGACTCAACCTTCACCCCCATCTCCCTTACAGTACTGCTCCGAGTCGTTGGCATAAAGCAGGAAGCTGACCAGTCGCCTACAATAGAAGGAGATTACTCATATATATAATGAAACAGGATAATATACTTACTTGGCATACTTGGACAAAGTTGGGAACTCTGAGACGAGCTCGGTATGAACGTCGTCAGCGGAAAGACTTTGAAAAGTGTTAGGCGCTTCATTGGTGGCGCTGGCGCTGCCAGTGGCGGCGACCTCGTGCAGCTGTTTGTTGGTGTTGATATCGGCGCTCGCGCCCGCTTCTGTAGGAGTTGGTCAACATGCAGAGATTCACTTCGCTGACGCTTACCTGCTTCTGCAGAAGGCTCCTCGATGTTCTTTTCCTTTTCTTTTCCTTTCCCCTTATCTTCATGCTCGCTTGCTCTAGGAGAAGGATCGTGTGAACGGGACTTCGAGATAACTTAGTGAAGGTACGAACAAGGTTTCATGCGAGCTAGCGTCGTCCTCATTGCCATGAATTTCCACTTGATTAAGGCTGCACAATATAATGAGTTTTGCATAGGAATTTATAAAAGGAAAATGACTTACCGACGCCTTTTATCGTCCTTTTCTGCCTTTGAATCTCCTCCCGTTATATTCGCGAGTTTGCGACGAGTGGACGAGGAAGACATCGCGCTATGCTTGACGCAAGGGCAGAGGGAAGGTAGGTAGATGATGGTGATTAAGGAATAATAATGGGACGCGGCAAGGCGGGCGAGCTGATTTCTGCTTGGGCGTAACTTGATCTGCGGTCAGAATTTGTGTCCGCTTCCTTATTCCACTATGCGTCCATCTTACATATTTTTCAGGAGCGTATGACCACCTTTTTCGGCCATATGATGTCAAGTGAACACCGTCCCCGAAAGCCAGACGTGTCTGTCGATCGACGGCGGGATTTGAAGGAAGAATACAGAGAGATTTTGAAGCAGTATAGCCGGTTCCACCTTGTAGTTGCACGTCTCCGCAAGGAATATCTCTATCATATAATGTCTTTTGTTCAAAGTACGTGCATGCTACCATGAAATTTCGCGTAAATTTAACCATGGAATAGTGCTGGATGGAACCGCGCTCGTCCAGGATTCTATCCCTGGCAACATCACTTGATTTGCGCACGATCATCATGAATTTCCCGCAATGGACGATAGGAAGATAGTACCTCTGACATTCGACGACATGCTGAACTGGGCATATGTCGCTCCGAACATAGGAAGCGAGGATCTCTCGCATCAGCATACTCTCTTCCATTATCCGTGCCCGGGAGAGGACCATCACGTTAAAGCCAGTATTCGGGGGTTTGGCTTCCTCGAAGATCATAATTTGCATCCAGCCAGAAACTGGGACAGGTCAGTCATATAATTCTCTGCGAGTACTTGTCCTGATTATGATTATTGTTTTTCTTTCCTAGGACGGAAGGCAATGCCTGCAAGGCGAATGCCTTCCTTATCTTGGAATCGGGTCGGTTCCCTGCTCAATTCGAAGCCATGGTTCATGCAGTTGTCAACATCAAGACCCTTGTTCATCGGTATACGTACAACGGAGGTCCTCAATTTTCCGATGAAATGCCTGCCAATATGCATTCTCTCTACTTTCGGCATCGCTCCTTCACCAAGGTAAGTACAATTGAATTTATAAATATGTCTTTATATTTATCGTAAGATAGGTGCTCGGCATGGATCCGAAACCTCCGTCTGTTCTATCTGTCGCTGAAGATTCCGATTGCCGAGCCGCGGCCATGGCTGGAAAGTGGCGCGTAGTGGATCGAATTGCATTTGGTATTCGCCAGTCGGACAGTACAGTTGTCCCAGCAAGCCGCCTCAATTTTGCTCGAGGCGACTTCATCAGTATTCTATTCACTTTCGATATAGCGTCTTTCACGGGCCACGATGGAATCCCTCGTACTCATGTGCATTTATGTCCGGAACAAGTTGTCCGATTATGCCAAGGAACAGAAGTCAACAACGTGTGTTTTTGCCTGCGTTTTGTATCCGAATTATTGATCATTTCTCTAGGTCTTTGCCGTTCAGCCTTTGGTACCCGCGCTACCATCTCAAGCGGTTCATTTGCTGGACACGGCATTCCTCCCTATGCAACAGGGATCATATATTGAAGGAGCTGACGATTTTGCAGACGAAGGAGGTTATATTGAAGATGTCGGCGAGCCTTCTGTGCAAGGGACTTCTACAGAAGGTGCAGGAGACGGGAAAGAGGCGGTCAATCCTCATGTGCTCTTGCCCGAAGAAGATGCAACTGTCATCAATAATGCGGCCACTGCAAATCAACTTGCATATGAAGGTGAAGCTATGGATGATGAGCCAGCCGCTGACGGCGAGCATCTCATTGAAAATATGTGATTTTGTCCGTTTCCTTTATCTCAATGCTCGTGTTCCAGTGTCCATCTGTCATATGTATTATAGGATAACATTTGAAGTCTTGTAAATTCTGTATGATATTCATGAGATAATGCCTGAGAAATTTTACTGGGAGGGAACCAGCGAAGGATTGCCACGCCTTCGAGCGTCTTTACTCGGGACAGCATAACGTAAAGGCTCTGCAGAGAACGGCATCCAGCAATATCCACTATGGCTCTTTCTAAAGATCGGCCCTAGCTCTTATAGTCAGTATAAGAATATGCGGGAAGCAAAGGTATTTGTTTTCTCGAAATATTGATTTCAGCAGACCGACTGACTTTGTATTTAAATCTCGTATCGACAGGAAAGATAGGTACTACATCTTCACCCAGCCCTTCAAAGTGCAGTCCACATCCGGGTACTCGAACGTACACACATCTGGCTAGTTGAACTCCATCCTCTGCGACGTCAGTCTTAATCTGTTCGATGATACCTTCGCATCCATTGACTATTCCATGAGAGATGTCTATGTTTTCGGTCAGCATGATGGGCATGCCAACAAACATAGGTAATTCGCCCAGAGCATCTTTACTTACGGAAGATCTGACTTTTCTTATCTTAGTCGCGAGTTCTCCAGTCACAATTTTCCTTTTCCGTTTGTCTATGGCGTGAAAAATTTCACAAGAACGTCCACATTTTTTAGCACGAGAGATGGCCATATTGCGATTCACTGCGTCTCGGATGCGCTTGTCTGCAACTATGATTGGTGCGTTTTCAAAAGGCTTCATCTCCTCAGGCCTACGGTCTCTGATAACATTGACTAATCTTCCAGTCAAAGTCTCGTAGTCTGAAGGGCATGCAGGTCTACTTTCTTGATCATTAGTGGCCTTTCCTTCCCGAACTCGACCAACCAAACTTGCATAAGGAAGATCTGCTTCCTGCCTAACATTCTTTTTCAATTCAACTACTGTATTTACTTGTCGCCAAAGGTGAGCGCCATGTAAAGCATTTTGCCCGTTCAGAGTCTGACCTTGATTTTTTGTAATTTTCGTGACAAGATCATGAGAAAACAATGACTTCGCCTGTACTGGTCGAAGTTGTCCAAAATCTCCCGTAAATATTACATTCACGCCCCCGAACGGCAAGTCACATGTGCCAGGTTGCCAGCCTTTAGCTTCAGCGATTCGAGCAGATATCTGACTAAGGAATAATGCAGAAACCATCGAGATTTCGTCGATAACAAGATATTGGATGTCCTTCCAAATCTTCGTCAAGTCATCCGTCTTAATTTTATTTTTAAATTTCAGCAGAAACGTCAATGCATGAATAGTAAACCCCTGGATGAGGACGGCAGCGATGCCCGTAGGTGCACTTAACAATAGCTTCTTTGAGTTTTCCATACGTTTGAACAGCTCTACTATAGTCTTGATGACGTGACTCTTGCCCGTTCCTCCTACTCCTGCGACGTACATCAACAGTTGCTGCATATTGCCTGATATTATATGTTCGGCCACAATTCTAACTGCCATTTCTTGTTCGGGATTTCCAAGGACATTCATGTCCCTCAACAAGTCTTCAATTATGATATCTTCCGGTGAGGACACATCCCTCAAATCACCAGTTGAATTTTCGCCACTAATCTGTACACCCTGATCTTGTCTTAGTCTCTCTATGCCCACCGACGGCTCAAATGCTCTAGAAGGTCCATTACGATTTGGATCATGGCCGTTTGCTGACGGTTGTTGAGTTTTAGGTCTTTTATTGCTCTTGTAAGCTTTCATAAGACGTTGCTGTTCATGCATCTGATTATCAGACACATTGTATTTATCCATCGCAGGTGCAGATGATGTTCTATCGCCACGCTCATTGTACGTTGAAAACAGTCCAGCGCGATCGAGGACATCTAGAGACTGAGAAACTCTAGCGTCAATCACATAATTCGCAGAATCAATGCGAGGTTCGTCCCCATCTGTATCTAGTCCTTCTAAGTTCGGTAAAATTGGAATACCATCAGTTTCAGTATTTAAAATTTCAGTGTCCTCAGCCTCATCATAAAGACCTCTTGAAGCAGCCGTATCAACAGTGTCTAAAAGACCGTCGACCTCCCCTCACTTTCGAGCTTCGTCATAAGCCACTCTAGCATCCTTACATTCATTCTCGGCTGCAATATTCTCCATCACTTGTTCCATATTTGGTGCGAACGTAGTTCTATGAAATGCGGCAGTCCATGACTCATGCTCGGTCTTTAAATCATTAACTTGACGCCAAGGTTTAAACAATAAAAGCATAGCTCGACACCATCGATCCCTTTCTTCTTCATCTCTATCTGCTCTAGGAATTGACGGACCCAGATAAAGCGGCGTCACTGGTGTCCGCCGAAGATGACAGACGTGCGTCTTGAATTGAGGATGATCCTCACTACAAAACGTAACTCGATCTGCACGTGAATATCCACGTCTAGGCTGATGAACATTCGTACGGCCGTTTTCACTATTCATGGTGGTCTTCTCCACTAAAGATACATATTGCCAGACACTCAACGACTGAAATCGTGGTTGAGTACTGCGATATCTATAATCGAGCAACAAACTCGAGCCGGTCATCCTGCCACTCGAAACTCTGAGGGTCACGTTGTGATCCAAATCATCTGTAAGCAAATCAGTAGGATCAACTTCCATACGTTCCTCCTGCATCCCGTCTACAGCTGCATCTGCCGCATTTTGTGCATCAATAACCGTTTCAAGGTCAATACCTTCAGCGCTTTCATCATTTTCTTCATCATTGACGTGGACTTCCATATCTAGTCCGCCATCGCCATCATCAAAGTCCGGAATATCCCACGAGCCCGACTCTGCTTGGTGAAGGAACCGATCTAATTCACCGTAATAAAGAGTGCGAAAAGTATCACTAGTATAATTATCTCCTCCACCGAGTAAGTAAGCCATAACCTGCTGTTGAGATAATTCTAATCTACCCATCATCGCGTTTACGACCTTAACAATCAAACTCCTATGAACCACGCTTTGAGCGGCATCATGATCATTGGCAAATTTCGAGCCATTCATTCTGATGGCGTAACACAACGCGTCAAGCCCAAGGTGCGTAGGTAATGAAGCCTTAGTGATATAATCAGTAACATAATAAATCAATGCTTTCGCTGCTTCCCCAGATCCTATAAATTTAACGTCCATGTTACATTTCATCAAAAACATAATCAAATCATTGAAATTATTAATCCAAGGATGCAATCTCCGTAACAATATACTGTGAGTATCATCATCTAACTCAGTTATCGATCGCGTTGAACCATCAATCCGCATTCGACAATGACTATTGTCCCTAGGCTGTCCTGGCTTAAGATTCTTGAAACAAGTATCCCTATGTTCGTGCCAATTACATTCTTCCGCTAACGCCTTTACAAATTCTTGAAAATTATGTTCAAACGTATTCAACTCTTCCTCATTCATGCCTTCCCGATAAAAAGGTGCGTCTGTAGTTCGTACATCCGCCCGATCACTTCTCACAGGCTTTTTTAGACGACCGCGGTGCGCCGAAGGTACAGCAGCTCTCATACCCGGTAATTCGCATTTCACAATTGATTCAATCCACCGGAACATATTGTCTTTATATACAGAATCTGATAACATACGATCCCGTAATTTTTGAGGCGAAAGATTGCCACGTACCCAGATCAACATATGGCAATGTAACGTTCCGCGACCCTGTGCCTCAACGGTCCCATAATATGCTTTTGAATGTCCAAACAAGCCTGGTCGTTGGTCTCCATGCTTCAATATGATAGAAATGAAAGCCCGCATCATTTGATCAAAAAAAAGTGCGGCAGCCTTAGGATGCTGCAAAACTTCTTTCGCTCGAGCGTAAGCATCCATTTGTTGAAAACTGTCGGACATTCCCCCTGCCATTAAATGCAATAATTTGTGATGCACGTCAGCCGGATTCAATGTAACAAAAAACGCAGGACATCTGTGAGTCTTTAACATGGAACGTATCTCATTTCGCAATTGTAATTTTCGCCCGTTAGATCCCTTTAAATCCTTGGAAATAACTTTCAATTTGTTCAACAAGGTGATCATCGCTTTCTCTTCATGATTCGAAGGCTGAGAAGCAGGCTGCAAACGGTATTTATCATTCATTTTTTCCAAAAGATCCTGTGACCGCAGCAATTCATCACATATACCCGAATACTGATCACTTTTCACTCGGAAAGACATCTGTTTCGAAGCTTCATGTTTTTGTATTATATTCCAACCCACGTAAGCAAAATTTGGATCGCCCTCAAAAATTGGATCGTGTCTCATAAGCATATTGACCAGTTGATGTTCGAACGAAATCTTCTGTCGCCCTTGACGCAAGGGGTGTTGAAACGCACCCAAACCACACGGATCAAGATTCGGAAATACAAAACTCAAGAGTCTGGGATCTCTATCAGGGAATAATTTACTTCCGCCTCACACGGTAAGAAATGCATTATTTTTAAAACAAAATTCTAATGCTTTCAGTTTAGTAGAATCATGCGCTACGCTTCCTTCACTGGTACTCGGATAACCAACTACCTCCATCAAGGTCTCATCCATAGGAATTTCCAAAGATCGCGCAAACCGTTCAGCATATCCACTCGAAGCTGCGCTGGCAAACGAATCTTCTCCTTTGACATGACTTACCTCCACAACTGTACTTAAACCTACGTCACTCTCATCAGGTAAAAGGTCAACTAGTCTATTTAAATTTTCTTCGCTAAACGTCACATTTTCTGCTCTATAAAACGGATTATTCTCGATCAAATATTCAAGCATGACAGAAACTCGTCACTTCGAGACGAGAGCCGGACCGACCTTCATTAACTCCTCCTTCGTCGGAGCCTTCTTACCTCCTACAAATAACACGCAAATACACTTTCCAATATCTTCGGGAGATGGCGGAAGAACATGACACACAGCACACACATCCTGGGGAATGATAGCCACGTTTCCTTTACAATATCTCTGACGAGAAGAACCCATGCCACCATCTCGAGAATATATGTACGATATTTGAGTTGCCCTGCACGCTGAGACGAGTTGTAGTTCATGTATACTGGCAGTCCGAAAAGCATCGCGCACTTCTCGAGGTATTGACTCATGCGCATAATACTGAAAATTTGCAAGAGCATCAACAGGTTGTTCTCCTCGATCCAAAGATGAAGAACATGCTCGACAAACAGTACCATTTCCAGCACGAAACGGATCTTCCAGACCAGGAGCATACAAAAATGCACGCTCATACAAACGAAAATCATAATCTGACGGCCATAATTCACAAGGAATATACTCATTTCGCAACAATCTCAAAGGCATATCACGAAGCGATCTCTCAGAAACTTCATGCGCTGGTTTTCCCTGCCCACATACACAGCACGGCCTTTGCAACCACCTACTATCCTCAAAATAATCTTGGAACTCCTTAATAATATCATATCGACGAGTATCATCGCAAGAATCCAGAAAATCAGTTCCATGCTGATCAGAAGAAGCTTCCTGAGAGTGGACCGTAGGACCAACTCCAAAATCAATCCCAAAAGACGCAGTGTGCGGCTCATAATATCTGAATGACTCGTTTCTTTCTACATTGATCTCCGCACGAACTGGTCTTCTACTATTCCTGTTAACCTCGTAAACACGAGGGGAAAACAAATACTTGGTCTGCAAACAATGACGAGTACAGGTGTGATCCCGGCATAAACGTTCCGAATTTTCCTTTTTACAAGTCGCCGTCGTCACATGAAGACCATGTGCATCAGCAATTTCTCGCAACTGTGCTCGACTTATTTTAGATATACAAGACAACAACAGCTCCAAAGACTGCGAAGACACGACAATATCATCTCCTAGAATGACATCAGACGTTCGAAAAACCCTACGAAATGAATACCATTGAGAAAGATGACAGTCCCGGATGACGGTACGATCCGGAGCAACACCATCAAATGACCCATGCTCAGCACAAAGCAACGAATAGCACAGGACTGCCGCACGTGAAATGACCATTGTCCAGTATACCACATGACCAATTGACCAGAATAAGACCAATTAGAAAGGACGAACGACAAAAAAGAAAAAAAAAATCCGTGAATCACCAGCGAATAAATTAGAAGGAAAAAAAACCAGCGTATATCAGTACAAAACATCACACAAAGAGTGACCATAAACACGAACCATTTCCTGCTGTAGATAACCGAGGTGGATGCAACTGACCATCCACCTCCATAGACAAAGAAGGAACGTCCACAGTCCCTCCGTCTTCGTTATACGAAGCATCTACTGTAAACAGTCAACTCAATCTCGCCACAATCACACACCACGTACGAGTTACGGCGGCAGCCTGAGCAAGACATGGCGCTTCTTTGTCTTCAACTTCCTCCAACGTCACCCGTCGAGACATAGGTGACTCGCACGCCACACTACAAGATGACATAGGAAGTTGACTAGTGGATGCAACTGGTTCAGGGCTATTTTGGACCGACAACCGACGACGTTTATTGTCGGACGAGTCAATACGAGGAGCTTCACGTTTACGAGAATGCATGGCGACTAGAGAGAACCTTTGGATTGAACAGCACACCCGCAAACTCACAAGCAAACGAACATTCCAGAAAACCGACGCCACAAATTTCCTATTATGGACTCAACATGACAGACTTCCCAATAAGGGAAAAAGTTCGAAGAGAAGACCTGCTCCCTGTCGGGACCAGGAATCGTACTACTCTCAACAAGTAGTAGAGGCTTGCAACCTCGAAGGTAAACCTACTGTTAGGTAAACACGCAGCTTATCTAAGCTAAACGCGTTCTTAGTTCAGTGACCACTCGGTTTTACCTCATCTAAACATTACCACCGCCATGCATCATGACCAAGATATCGAAAAGGTTCTTCAGACCCGCTACTTGTGCTCTATGACCGGGATCTCGCCCATAAGGCGCACTCACTGCCAGCGTTCCACGTATCCACTGGACGATGAATGGGGTGGCATTATGTGGAACAAGATATTTCGCTTCTCTTCACAATCGTTCCGACAGCTTTCCGAATGCTCGATCGAGCGTCTGCTACACCCGCACTACGTACTGATGTATTGAAATGTGACTATTCAGAATCCATTCACAGACGACGGCCGTCTATGTACTGCAGTTGCGGATCCGAGCTTGAAGGCAAGTGAAAGTGCACGATGACACGTTCTGGCGTCGGTCGATTATTTGTATGTATGTCTGTGGACATCTCGGTGCAATGCAGAGCTGACGTAGTCTCCGAGCAAATAGCTGACGGCAGAAGCAGGATGCTTCTACTTGTAAGGCGGAGCGCCCTGGACCTGCTGCTTTTATATCGACTCAGGCTCTCTTCAAACACCGGATCTATTCTTATTGACAGGGCTCGGCACATCGTGTTCTTCTGGGTGGGCACGAACCCTCGCTTCACTGTGGGACTATGACTTGCTCGCTCAGGCACTATCTTCCCACTGGATGGCGCTGCAATACGAAGCAGGATATCAGACTCGAGCAAAGCATTCTTATTCGCGAAAATGAGTTGCGCACAGCTGTATCAGTCGCAGGATTAGCTTTCTTCGACGTAGCGCTGATTTTAAGTTGCTCACGGCAGATGCTCAGCTCTTTCACTAAAGTGAATTTACGAAACCCATCAATTTCGATCGTCAAGGTAAGCGTCATTCCCGTAACGAAGAGAACGCACAAGGAGACTTTTCCCTTCCGAGAAAGGCGCCATGGGAAAGCCAAATCAAACTTATAAACCAGACGGACAAGTCGTCTTGTCAACCCGTAACCCAGTATGATGTCCCCTACCGCGACAATGGTGCCCAGCCGTCGATCCACGCGGGAGAAAGAGGTCATGCCCGAACACTGGAAATTGGACAACTTTCCAGGTCCCCCATGGATGGCCACGATCTTTCGTCTTCAGTTTATCTTCCTTTGCCTCATTTCCTTCGGGCACAGCGATCTCAACCAAGCGTGGGAGGTGTGCACATCGGATGAAGAGACGTGGACAGCGCACAAGAACCTTGTATCAGATAGGATTTCCACTATTACGGTCGTGGTATGTTCCGCAATTGCCTGTCTGTTCTTTTGTAGTAGTAATGCGGCTTTGCCGTATAGACAGGCCTGCTCCTAGGGGCGACGGCAGCATTTGCGACGACTCCTGCGCCCCTACCCGAGATCATCAACTATTCGCTGCGCGGGCCGTACCTTTGCTTATTTTGTTCGTTCGGCATCACCCTTGGTGGGCTCATTGCGGGGTCTACCGTGCTCTTCGTCATGTCGAGATGCGAGGCGGTCTGGTTCCGCAAAGTGAGTGCTTGAATACCATCCGATACCACTCTGAAATCAGAGCTAACGTCTGACGGCGTCTAAATTCAGACTCTCATGGCATCGAGGCTGAAGGTGTGCTGCACGCTTATCATCATCGGATATCCGTTCTGCTGCACTGGCGCCGCGACGCTCGTCCTGTCGTTCGGTACGTCTGCTGCCTCTCCATGCATCAGGAACCAGGTCGCTTCTAATACCTTGCTTCGAAGGTCTACTCGCCGCCGCGTGGCTGTCTCAAGATAACATTGTTCGCATCGGCAGTGCCTTCGTCATGGTAGTCCCGGCCTCGCTCGTGCTCATCTTCGTCTGGACACAACTTGGGCATCTTGCCAAGCAGATCAGGGCACGAGCGGGTCGGGCCGATGGCGAATCGATCAATGATGAGGCGGAAATCAATGAGTTGCCTCTCAATGATGTGACTTGACTGCATTTCATACAAGCTAGCCGTTCTCGTACGCGGGCAATGAAAATCTACCTGCTTCAATGCTGAGATCATCCGTATAAAACCTCTAGACGGAAACCACATGCGCGACGCTAGCCTGCTCTGAACGAATCAGCGAGAGCTAGTGGAGATAAGTATTTCGCCGTGGTACAATCAAGTGCTTGCCAGTGCTGGGGTTCCATGAACGTGAGAGCTTCTATGCAGCGCGTCCCCGAGCCACTCGCAATTCAGAATTATCCATCGTAACCAATTCCAGAAATCAATCAAAAGCGAAGTTACACCGCGCAAAGTATAGTCGCGCCACAAGAAAGTCATACCTTCAAGGCATAATGAGCTACTGGCAGTACGGAATCTAATCAAATAACATCATTCGGATATAATTCGGTTCTCTGGAGGTCTAGCCAAGACATGCATCACAAAACGAAATATTTTACACCCAGAAAGGCGCTATTGCAGAAAGGAACGCAACGACTGTGACAAATCCATCGGTAATGCGGACAGCATTATCTTGAGACTTTCATATGGCAATGAACACGCCTGGGAAGGATCAGAGGCATTTCGAACTGCAGCATAAGGAGGACGTACCGAACACTAGGACTAACGTTGCGTTCAATGTGCAGGACAGTGGATACACAAGCAGCTGGACGGCGCTGTATACTCTGATCTTCGATGACATCAGCGACTGGATATTATACGTCGTTAGAAAATGCTCAAGTTTCCATTTCGGAAATCACTCACGTCGGGAACCAGGTTATCTCGCATCTCGACGTGACGAATAGCAGGGCAGCTCCGGTGGTCAAGCCACATAGCGAGATGCAAAATGACAAAATTAGGCACACGCACGGCCAGTGCAGAGAATTGCAGCAAATAGTTGAGAATGTGCAGCCAAGGTGCGTCGATCGTGATGGGTGCTCCGGTCGAACCTAGTAACAGACCCGACTGCATAGCGAAAATGAGTCAATTTAAAGTGCACAAAGGCCAACGATACGACATGTACCACAAACATCAAAGTATGAATCCTGTCTGATACGGTCTTCGTGTATTCTGTCCAGGTCTCTTCATGATCGTCGCCCACACGGTTTTAAGATTGATATGGCCGAAGGACATCATGCAGGAGACTGCAGGAGAGCGTGAACGTCACGTGCCAGTATCCGGTCCTCGAACCTCGAATATTTTCCAGTCTCCAATGGTCAGGCATGGCCCGAATAGGATGGACAGCGGGCTGAGGAGCGCTGAGGAGCGGAGTCAGCTTGCATTGTGCTGTGAGTGCAGGGTTAGTGCATCGACTAGTGGATCTGAATCCCGCCTGGATGGATGTGTGTCCTGTAAGTGTGCCGCACCTATCTAGTAATGCTTTCGTGAGGTTAAATTAGAACGATCCAGGGCGATCTGCCTGGACGGACACGTCATGCTGGTACCGACAGTATCACAATTGATAAGTTAGATTGTCGTTAAAAATACATACGATATTTTTCCCACAATGCCATCATGAGTCTTCATTAAACAGTAGCAGGATGGTCCTATCATCGTCAGCAAGGATATCACGTTCGCATTGACCGCCGTGAATAGCATAAAATTCAGGTATCTTGTCCAAACGCCGTGAGATATACCCAGATAAAATGATAGTGTGCGAAAAAGAGCTTATGTAGAGTCTGGGGCACGAAATACGGTTTGTCTTCGAAACAGCTCAGCGTTCTCGGCGCAAGAGCTTACTGTAAGTCGAGCACAACGATGTGATAACATATGATGGTGGTTGAACGAAGACAACCTGGCTAGCTGCAACTTGCACGGAGGGTAGAGCACCCGGACTATGCCGAATTTGCCGTAGCCCCAGCACTCGGCGCCGCGATTTCTGAGTGCAGCCTCGTCGTAGGCTTGAGTTGCAGCTACCACCACAACCATCTCAATTATTCTCCGTCGCCACCAGGATCTTCGCCTTAGAAGGGAATAACATTGACACAGGAATTATCTGAACTTCTTAAGAAATGGCCAGCGAATCCAGCACACGGTTCCAAAGCTTCGTGACGCAGGAAAAAGAACGCCTACGGCTGTTGCATCCAACGCCAGACGACATCCCCGGCTGTATGACGCTCTTCGACGAGTTTCTCTCATGTAATAGTGCGTTTGAAACCCCTTGTATCACGCCTGCTCATCGTGCTTATATGGCAATCATTCCTCTGCAGTGTTAGGAACACAGTTCAAGTGCCTCTACCGGTATGGCGAAATGGCTCAGTGCAAACCGAAGTGGTCCGAGTTCAAGTTCTGCATGACCATCAACCGGCTTCATCCGGAGGAGAGGCGCAGAGCATGGATACAGCATCGTGCGGAGTGGTGGGCGAAGCGAAGGGTGGGCGCGAGCAGTGACAATGTTTGGGATGTGCGGAGGTTAGTGTTCTTTCGTTCAAGTTCAACTATATATGCTTATGGCCTGGTTTCTATCTCGGTATGTGATTACATTTAGTGAACCATTGAAGGACTATCCGCCGCCTCCGCCTGATTTT
The DNA here is from genome assembly GCA_033439255.1 of Hericium rajendrae. Classification (NCBI taxonomy): domain Eukaryota; kingdom Fungi; phylum Basidiomycota; class Agaricomycetes; order Russulales; family Hericiaceae; genus Hericium; species Hericium rajendrae. The sequence continues at coordinate 245,200 of CM065891.1, forward strand.
GATATCCCGCCGCCTGGTCTTGTTGACTGATGGCAGATCAATAGTACGACGATTCTTCTGTTTATGGTCACGTTTCATTGCTTCGGATACAGCTATTCCTCGAATATCCCCTTCTCAGCTCTATCTTTATGCTTCACGGCCTCGATAGCAAGCACAGAGGTGGTATGCAAAGAGAATATATCCTCATCAAAGACTGACAGTGCAAGGCACAACGCTCTTCAAACCGCAGGATGTTGATGGCTGCTCACACAGTTCTCCGACTTCGGAAAACCTTCTGCAGACTGCCCATTGCCTCCATGTCCCGCCTTTCCCCGCAGTCCTCTCCACAAGGAGCCGACGTATCCATCCGTAGGGGAACCTCGTTGAAGCCGGCACGATCAGCAGCAGTATACTGCTAATCTGTAGGAGGTGATCCTTGGATGTCCACGCCGCTATGAAAAGCCCTTTTCATTGATGCAAATTTAGCTCGAGAGTATTTCTTGGGAATGGTAGAAAATTTTTGTGGCCTACCAAAGGCAAGAACGAGCGTTGCAGTGCCCATGCGGACGAACGGATACCTCAGGATCAGCATGCAGCAGGTCCTGCTTCGAGAGGCCATAAGAGTCTGCACGGGTCTCTCGGGAAACGCAACTTAGATCGAATCAAACCTATGCACAACGACTGTGGTGTCGGATATTTTGTTCGACGTGCGGTTATTATCCGTCCATGTCAATCCGTCCTCATTCTCCCAGGCTTGTTGAGGTCAGAATCTCCGAAGAAAATGATGCAGAGGAGCTGAAGGCGTGACGCAGGAGCGACGACACTGGTTGGGGAGTGAGTGTCGGTCATTTGTTCGTGCGATCCTGTCACAATTCGGTACGCTCGTGGGGCGCGAATGCAGCATGGACGCTTAATCGGGTGTTCAGAAAGCTGGCGGAACGGCTGCGAAGAGCGTAAGGCGATGCTATTCAATGTCACCTAGGTGGATACTCAGATACAACTTTGTCGGTGCTATCTCGCTGTACGCAGATGTTTCTCTGCCAAAACCTGCACCTGTACCATTTCTACCCAGTAGTGCAGGTTCTTATTCACTACCTTCCCCCAAATGTTTTCTAGCTCTTTCGCTGTTGTCGATGCAAATGTCCGAGGCGGTTTCGTACTTGATTGCGGTTCATCAGAGCGACGGCAGGGCGGGCCGGGTGTCCCCGGTTTGATGAACGACTCGGACGCCACGACTCTTGTCTGCGTTCTACCTTCACCGTGGGCGTGCATTTTGCCTTCAAAATCACTTCTATTCTCTGCTTATCAATGCGGGTGGTGATATAGTGCTTTAACCTGTAACATACCGGTATCTCGAAGCCTAATAAGGACCAAGGTACGTTCAGAGTGGTATTCCTTGCAGCGGAAGGCTAAATTATGATTAATCTTGCGAAGGCAGGGTCGGTAGACAGCCGATCTGTGCATTCGCTTTCAGTATCATTTTGTCTGGATAAGTGCTATACTGGGACCACCGACAAACCGGCACGATGAGACCGCGGATATTTCTCAAGACGCCAAACCTGCGTCTACCTTCGCACAGCTCCCTTGGCGCATCGAAACGCATAGGCCTGCAAGTAATTTATGACTACAGACTTAGATCTACGCTTTCCCCCGGTCACGCGGCTGCGAAGGATGGTGGTATCAGTTCAGCACGTCAGAGCATGGAAAGACGAGGACCGATATCCAAGGTACGCCTTTCAAGCACCTCTATTATTCGTGTTATGGTTGAATATGTTGCATCCTCTGGAGACAGTCTAATACCACCACGTGCGGGTCAAAACCACGTAGAATCATCACCACACTCGATCCCAGCCGCCTGGACTCCAGCTGTTTCATGGATGTCTCGAACTTGACCCGGCCCAGGGTCTTTCATTCGACATCTCACGGGAATCGTCTTCTACTCGCATTGATCTACATCTGGAGGGAACACCGCATCTTACCCTTTCCTTCCGGTACACATGGTTTTCTTTACTTCTACACCAATCCGCTGGACCCGTCAAAGCCAAATCTACGCTTTCGCGTGACGAAGAACAGCAACCCAGAGAGCTTTACTCAAGGCACAGATCTCATGTATAGCCCTGGTCTCCCATTCTATGTTAATCTCTCAAGGATTCTTCGTTCACCTTCGAATGAGCCATTGCGGAAATTCCTCATCCAGGACGGATTGATTGACGAGGCGCACATGGCAGAAATCAAACAGAGGCCGGCTTATAGTCATCTCAAAAGACGGCCCACATGGCCCATTACAAGGCTGAATGACCCTTTCACTTATGACCTTTCTGTCAAATCCTACCATCTCATGATCTGTAGTCCGGGGAGCCAACGGGCCCGTTATCAGATGCTTTCACCCCTGCGGGCTTCGTATTTGCCGCTTTTCGAAAGTGAGCCCCTCTTGTCACTTGCAACTGTCCGTGCTTACGCGCCCCTTCCAACGACATACTTAAATAGAGGGGTCGCTGGAGTGCCGTTTCGAGCGGTCGACTCTACCTGAACACGCAGGCAAACGTGTCATACTGATGCGCCTGCTCAAGGTACTCGAACTGCCGGTGCCCATTTCCAATCTGCCTCCAGGGGCGGACATGACCGTGCCGGCCGAAGGCGAATTGTTCACTGTCCACGGTCGCTTGTGACAGCGGGATGTGGATCGTGTGGATTGTCCATCTGGAAATATCCCGGCCCTACGCTCACTTTTCGATGCAGATGACAAGCAATTGTCGAGATAGTTGCCTTTTGTAGAGGATCAGAGGCTAGGACGTGCGGTCAAAGGGAATCATGGTCTGAGTGACTTGTCAGCATTGAAACTCTTACGGAGCCTTTCAGAAATATCTAATTGGCCAGTCGCACGCGTCGGCCGTCCGTTCAATACTACGAACGGTGTGCGATTGATATCTCTCGACGTATCTTGGAGGTGGTTCCTGGGTTTTCCTTGACACCCTGCCCCGATGGTTTCCGCCCTCCGGATCCCTTCCATCCTTCCCTTCGCCCGGTTCTCACACTACTGACCATTTAAGCGTACGGTCTTGCGGTCCCGTCGCCATTGTCCAATTAGTATTTGACCGTTGCAATGGACCTCAATGGACGCGATTGACTCGTTGGGACTGACGCTGAAATATTAATAGGTATCCGAGGTTGTCAATATGCAGTCTAAGCGAGGCGTCAAGGCTGTGGGAGTGGGCGTCTGGGGAAGCAATGGCCATGTCCGATGACTTCTGTGCGAAATGGCACGGAATTAGGAGTGACTAACATCGGTGTTCTCGGGAGCCCATGCTTTAAAAGAACGTTGCTGAGAATAGACGCGATTGTCGTTCTCGCCGTTACTTTCGAAGTATGTCGCGAGTCGAATTGCTCCGCGTGGATCGTCTGGGTTTAGACTCATCTCTTTATAACCTGAAAGGAGATGAAGAGACTTTCTTTAAGCAGCAGACGGGAATACAGGACGACGAAGAATTAAAGCAGCACATCATCAAGATTCAGACGGAAGCTTATGCGGTGGGCGTTTCTTTTTCCCGGCTCCCAGCTTTGGGTTGACTTACGCTCTCAACTCAGATATTCCCGTTTCCTTGTATCAGCAGCTTTCACTTCACGAGGTATCCTTCCTTACTTTATACCTGCCTGCCGGTTGACTGACCTGTCTCCAAGGTTGAAGATTTCCCGTCTTCCCGCTTACCCCCAGGCTCTGAAATTAGGAAAGGAACGGCCCGGCGCCATCTTGCTTGACATCGGGTGTTGCTGTACGTACGCACTCTCTAAGAAAAGCACGCTGCTTACCTCAATGCAGTCGGCAACGACGTCTACAAGGCCGTGGCCGACGGCTATCCTATCGAGAATGTAGTCACGTCGGACCTCTACCAAGGTCAGCCAACCCACCCCGCGCTCCGTCGGCATCCTGACACCCAATATCCCAGGATTCTGGGACGCCGGGTTAAAGCTCTTCAAGCGCACAAGCGAGACAGCCATCATACCCTTCATCCCCGGCGACGTCTTCGACCCCGCGCACCTCGCGCCCGTCCCCCCCTTCACAGCCGCCTCCCCGCCCGCCTCGCCCCGTCCCGCCCTGCAGGGCCTGACCTCGCTGAACCCCCTCCGCGGGCACGTCTCCGTGATCCACGCCTCGGCCTTCTTCCACCTCTTCGACGAAGCGCGCCAGCTGCACCTCGCGCGTGCGCTCGCGGGCCTGCTCGCGCCCGAGCCGGGCTCTCTGATCTTCGGGCAGCACGGCGGCGCGCCCGAGGAGGCGGGCGAGGTCCGCGTTCTGGGCGCGACGATGTTCTGCCACTCGCCCGCGAGCTGGGCGGCGCTGTGGGACGGGGTCGTGTTTGAGAAGGGCACGGTTAGAGTTGAGGCGGAGGTCCAGGTGATTGAGAGAGAAGATGTCAGGCGCGAGGCGGAGGACGCGAAGCTTTATTGGCTTAATTGGTCTGTGACGAGGTTGTGAGTGAGTAGTGTGTGGATCGTTGCGACGTGTCGCCGGCTGGGCGGGACGACGTGTGACCCGAAACCGATGGTCGTTCGTATTGACAGCTCCAGTTTCGAGGGAAGGAAGGAAGGAAGTTTATTCCGCAGCGGTCCCAATAAGGAACACATCTTGCTAGAAAACATGACATCGAATTCTACTCACCGACTGCATCGAAGTCGCAAAGCCGCCCGGAGCGTCGCCCTCCGAATTAGTTCACTAGTAATGCTCACCTTTCAGCATCACGGCACCCAGCGCAGGGCCACGAGCAGCACGAAATACACCGACGGCGGGTACGCTTCCAATGACTCCGAAAGCCTCCTATGATCCCAAAGCAGTAGTATACAAAGACGCAAGCGAGAGTACAGCGCGCGAAAGCGGATATGTACGGCCCGTCCGCGCCCGCGGACGAGGGAATAAAATAAAACAGGTCTACGCGATCGAAGGGACTCCAGCCCGTAGTGCGAGAAGACGAACAGACGCACACAGGGACCCATCTACGCGGCCTGCTGACTGCCCAAACCATCCGCGCCTCAGCGAAGTAACACAACACACAAACGAAACGAGCGACTCACGCCATGCCGCCGTACCCCATCGACTGCCCCTGCTCCGCAAGCTTGCGCTGCCGGAACGCCTTGCGGTACTTCGTGCGCTCGTACGTGACGAGCCCGACGACGATGAGCGCGATGACGGAGATGCCCGCGAAGATGCCCAGCCCGATCGGCAGCACGCTCAGCTTCTTGCCCGGGATCTGGAACGCGGCGGCCGGGCTCGCGCTCGCGGAGGCGCTTGAGGACGCGAGGTCGGGCGCTGCGGTCGCGCTTGCGTTGTCTGAGGCTACGGCGCCGGCTGCTGTGGCCGCGGCGCTGGTGCTGTCCGCCGCGCTGCTGACTGCCGCACTGCTGCTGCCCGCCGCGCTGCTGCTGCCCGCCAGGGCTGTGACGCTCGCCAATGGGATCGACGACACACCCTAGAAAGAGATGAGATCTCTTTTTTCATCTGCGCGCATGAACGGAGACACGTACGTTGGCGGAGGCTGCTGGGGCAGCGACGCTAGTAAGGGCAGCTGACGAGACCGCCGAGGCCGCTGCACTGCTCGAAGCAGACGCGCTAGATGCCGACGCATCCGTGCTGCTTGCAGCGGACGCGGTCGAGGATGCGTCTGTAGTGCTCGCAGCAGACGCCGCAGAGTCGGTGGCACTGACGGTGGCGCTGGCGCTATCGGTCGCAGTCGCACTGGCACTAGCGCTGCTGTCCGCGTTCCCACCCCCCGCATTATTCGCGCCCATGGAGTAGGTGCATTGTTTGACCTCCTTGACGAGATTCTTATGTCCTTTAGCAGGCGAGAGTGTGATTTGGCATGTTTCGGTTACGGGGCCGAGGGTCCTGTAGGCGTCGAAGACAGGTCAGTAACGGGTCGAGGTCGAAGGGCCAAAGCGAAAGAGAAATGCCACTGCGAGATAGCATGGGGTGATGAAGCGCAAATCCATCAGCGCAACTGCCGGACGTGTTGCTCTCATACTGTCACAATGAAGTCCCGGAAGTCCATTCCGACGGACATTCACCGCGAATGGGATGCTTCACCAGTCGATTCCGCGCATGGCAACGATAACCGCCGCGTGAGCTGAGTTGCAACCGTCCGACGCGCTGCTAAACCCTCCGATGCCACGATCTGGACCACTTGAGCCCTCAATCTGCCCCGCACCCTCCCCATGCCTCCCAATACATGGCAATCAATCCAGAGAAGATAAGACGTGCACTCACGTATTCGTGACCTGCACCGTCTGCACCGTTACGGCCTGCTTCGTCGGGTCGCCAGCTTGACGACGGTACACAGTCTCAGTCGTCCTCCGCAGCTCGACCGGCGCGGGTTTCGCAGCGACACAGCCGAGCAGCGCGAGCACGACGACAGCATAGAACAGAAAAATAGGTGAAAAGGGGGAAACGGAGAAGAGCTTGTGACGGCGCTGCATCTTGAGAAAAATGGAAAGACCTGAGCGCTGGGCGAGGCAGAAAAGGATAAGTTAAGGAATGGGAGTGCCGGCTCCTGCAAGGTGGGCTCGAGGTCGTGTTTGAGAATGAGAAAGTAGAAAGAAAAGAAGGAAAGAACGGGCGATGGCCTCCAGGGCAGGAGAACGCGATGGTCGAAGGGAGGAACAATGGGCGGCAACATAACAAAATCGTTGTCCGCCATTGTAACCTTCCTTTTCGGGGTCACAATCAAGGCAATGCCCTTTCTTGATCCGCCGTATCGGCCTCTGCAATTTCGTAACTACAGCTTGCACCGCAACCACACCATAGCAACGCGTCTCGCCGTGTCCAGTCCCGTCTCACTGACGACCGAGGGTGTCCAGAATCGCCTGGCCGCCGCTGAGCGCCGCGCGAAGGTCCCTCGTTCCAGAGTCCCAATGCATGCTTACAGCCGTTTACAAATCGATAGGCCTTGCCTAGCCGAAGTTTATGCACTGGAGACGGACTTTAAAAACCAGGCGGAGCTCAAATTCAATTTGACAGTGTTTGGGCAGTAGCCCGCGAATTCTCACTGAGTCGTCACAGAGTCCTCTACTGTACGAATCTAGCCACCGAGCAATGGTACGATGGTGGCAAGAGGACAGAAAATAAATCATGTCATAGCCCTCTGATTTTTCAGATATAAAAGTGAGAAGGGCATGCCATAGGACGGCACACATTCTTGAAATGGTTCGTGGTATCTCAGACCAACCTGTCGACGGACACCCCCTTCCTCGTCAACCTCCGACTCGTGTAGAGGACGGCAGGCTACCACCCGCTCATCATGGTGCTGCGCCGCATGCATTACCACCCGCTATGCAGGCGACATATCCGCTACATGCCCCGCATCCTCTCCCACTGCACGCACCGTGTCCTATTGCGCCAGCTGCCCAACCCCCGGTCTTGATGCATGCTCCTCCTGGCTATCAGGCTGCTCCAGCTTATTATGCTCAGCACTTACTTTCACGTCCTCATCCCGCTCATTTTCCGCCACCAATGCAAGCCCTGCAGCATCCTGCTTTTGGACGACTTGAATATCCCTTCGCTGGTCCACCTGGTTTTTATCATGCCCAACCGCCTTACGCAGTAGCAGCTCCGATGCAGCTCACGACCCCAATGCTTCCGCGGTTGCCCGCAGGATATGTGCAGCAAGACGCACCGCCAGCCAATGCTCCTGCGCCGTCACACCCTGTTCAGCGTGCACGGAGAGCTAATGATAGTGATCGACCTTCATCATCCGGTGGTAGACGTCGTCCACGCGACAGAAACTATCCTAACGCACAGTCACAACCTGGAGGTAAGCCTTCGTGATTGTTGTTAATTTGAACACGCTAACTCACTCGTCATGCCTATGCAGTCTGGATGTTTGACACGGGTGTCACAACTGGCAATTCAAGACGTGTTTTCAATACCACGACTGCTATGACCTGGAATGAATTTCGTGCCAAAGCTCTCCAGAAATTCGAGGTCCCAGAGAACAACGTGCAGATGGCCTGGAAGCTCGGCAGCGACAGTTCAAGGTATTTGCTGTTGACCAATGAGGACGATTGGGCAGGACTGGTCGACAAGATCAAGACGAAGGCTCTCAACGCAAAGAGTCGCGCTGTGAGTCTAGAAATCAAGAACATTGTGAGTTTTGTGCTTTCGAATGGTTTGTATTGTGCTTAACATTTTGATTCTCATAGGCTAAGGCGCCCACCGATGAGAAGCCCAACTCGAAGAAAAACAAGCGCACCCGACAGGATTTCGATCAGGCGAGCAACCTAGAGGTCGAACTAACACACAATGAACGGGCGTTGGAGACTTTGCGAGCTGCGACACAATGCGAGCTGCATCATGGGCACTGCTGGATCCGGAAGGGTGCTGATGTTAATAATCATATGCGCATGGATCATGCACAGATGACGCTCTGGGCGAAGCATATTGTAAGTGTAGTTCCATCTTGTCGTGAGAATCCTGCAGCTCACCCGTATTATGCAGTCTGAGGGTCATGCTACAGTTTTTCAGCCACCAAACGTACAGGCCTTCGATCCCCAGCCTACGAGGCGAGCTCGCTCCTCCCAAGGAAGCCCCGATGTCTATGTTACCATGAACTTTGCGACTCCGGATCAAGCTTCGCAATCATCAGTACCTGCAGCCTACACCGTCTCAGTGAATAGTGGTGTCTCGCAGGGACATACCATGGCTGCTTCCCACACGCGCGCAGGCAAAGACTGCATGAATCTTCCTTATCCGCTGAACGGGCAGTCACCACCTCCTGGCCCACCCATTCCCTTTCCACCATTGCCGAGAGGCTGGACGTCTCGCTATCAGCTCCCCTGTTCTCCATCGCCCTCGTTCTCATCAGTCACTGGCCCTTCGCACCTGAAGCGTCGTTCTCCGTCACCCTCGTCAGTTGCTGGTCCTTCGCGCCCGAAGTCCGCTCGTGGTCTGCGACACTTGCAAGATATCCCACCCCCCCGGCTTGTATTTCCGTCTATCGAGCATCTCACCGAACATTTACAAGTGGTCGATCCTGAGTACAACTACTCAGAATTGCTAGAAGAGCTCAACGAAATGGGACATACCGATGTTCAGCAGCTTTTGACGATCCCGGTGGAGTTGTTGGCTAATATGGGCAACAATCTCGGTCAACAGAGGGCAAAAGAACTTCGCAAGTGTGCCAAGCACATTCTCCTACCTGCTTTCCTTGGCGACTCTTCATCCGGCTCAGATAGTGAACAGATCACCGACGCTGGTGTTTCTCGATCTGCAGGAACGGGCGAGGCGCCAGCCAAGCATCGCAAAGTCGCGATGACACCGACGGGTAGTAGTCTGAGAATCAAGTTCGAAAGCGAAGATGTCAAGCTCAGTTGGTCTGACGTTGATCAGGAAAATGCACAGGAGGCAGACAATGATGGCGGTCATAGTGAGAGCTCCCGCTGGGATGGGAGTGAAGGAATGTCGTCTTGGGATGGAAGTGAGGTTGACGAACTTGAGAACGACACTGACTAGAACTAACAGACACTGGGGTGAGCGATTTTACATTACAGAACTTGTTGATACCTCGTAATTCTCCGCAAGCGGTAGCTTTCCCACCGGGTTTTGATGCACCCGCCTTGCGAAGGGTACATACAATAGTATTTCATCTATGCCTTGACGCTTTACCATAATCATTTTATATTCGTAATGCATAAATTGTGGTCACTGCACCTTTTACATCCATTGCCAGCACTGTCACCAATCAAATACAGCTTGTGGCCTGCAGATGAGACCATCGTACGTGCAATCACCATTGATACCTATACAGGCAGATCATCAGCACGAGGTGATGCAGCGGTGACAGGGACGGTGACGGCCTCGCAGCATCTGTGCGAGCTTTGCCATCGCGTCGCTCAAGATGGCTGGCCGGCTGAGATAGTGCGCGTGCTGCCTTCTCAACGCCGCGGGCAGTATTGACTGTGTCCACATGTATTGTGCGTCCGCCACGAGCGGGATCAACCTAGTGCAAATACGAATTCATCATTACAAGATTACATCCACCTACGCAAGATATTCGCTATGACGAAACCACCCAATTGCGTGTTCTGGCGTTACCTGGTATACTGCATGCCAGATCAGACCATACGGATCAGCACCAGCACCTTCTGTTTCTATTAGAACGTAATCCCGGTTAGTGCGCAACCAAGTCTTGATGAACGAAAACGCCTCCTCGATGGGGTTTAAGTCTGGGGAATAGGCCGGTAGATAGAGGAGGCGCATGCCACTGATATAGATCAGTCAGCAAATGGACCCTACGAAAGCGATACACTCACCGTTCTTCTATCATCTCACGGATACCAGGAACCTTGTGGATGGATGCGTTATCCATCACGAGCACACAATACAGTGACTTTGGCCGCAACCTACGGGCCAGACAAAAGTGGCCTAAGGCCGTAAGTTACAGGCTGGTCAAACCCAGCTGGAATGAGGGTTTTTGGTCCGTAAGCTATGGGCCAGCTGGATCTGGGAATAGACCATAAGTTACGGGTCAGCTTATATAGATGTGTACCATAGGTTACAGTGGAGCTGGCAGGGGGTATCTCTTGGGTGCCGGACTAATGGAATTAAATCAGAACCAGACTACTTTTTCTAGCTTCGGACTGCTTTTTTAGGGCTCGGACTAGTGGTTGAAAATTGAACTGGATTACATAAGATAACACAGGACTACGGACTATAGAACATTATGGAATAGGACTATCAGACAGGACTTCGGACTCGTATTGAATAAGACTTCGGACTATTCCACAGGACTTCGGACTACTCTATAGGACTTCGGACTACTCCATAGAACTTCGGACTACTTAATAAAACTTCGGACTCTGAACTAGACTAAGGACTCTGAACTTTGGACTTCAGATTGAGAACTTCGGATTAAGAATTATAAAATAAGACTATAGACAACAGACTTCGGACTAGGACTTAAAACTCCGGAACATGACTCCGGACTCTAGACTACTACAGATCAAAGACTTCGGACTCCAGACTCCGGACTTCGGACCTCGGACCTCGGACTATAGCCTTGAGACTTCAGACTAAAGTCTAAATAATAGAATGAAACTAAGGATTATAAGCTAGCATTCTTGAGAGCTTGTTTAAAGTAGTGGCACAGTAATTCATTTGATGTGATATAGCTGCAACACAGTGACTATACTCAGCGGAGTTACAATATTAGATGTTGGTGATTGCCGAGCACTACATCAGAGGCTAATTTTTAGACTTTACTAACTTATATCTGCCATCTCATATACTATAGTATCTTAAATATAAATCTGTTGCATTTAATAATATTATATGAGTTGAAAGTATATGCTGTTATTTTTGCTAATTTTATAGTATTTGATTTGATTTGTTATGACTCAAATACCGAGAATCTAGATATGGGTCTTGTGGCTGTACAACTAAAGACACGTCAACTTGAAAGTTTGATTGTTACTAGCTACTATTGTTTTGTCCTGCTCTTTTTCTTCATCCTATAATAATTTAATTCAAAACTCAAGTAGCCTTTTTTATATACAAATTAGTCTGTTGAATAATTTTAGAATATATATTTATAGTTCTTAGTTCTATCTTATAGTCCATAGTCTGATCATAGATCTTATAGTCCTTAGGCTAATTTTCTGATTCTAAATCTGTCTTTGTAGTTCTTAGTTCTATTTTATAGTCCTTTGTTTTATTTTGTAGTCCTTAATTTGATTTTATCATTAAATTAGTCCTGATGCCTCACTTATGGTTCAGTCTAAAGTTCAAAGGCTATAGTCCAAGGTCCGAGGTCCGAAGTCCGGAGTCTGGAGTCCGAAGTCTTTGATCTGTAGTAGTCTAGAGTCCGGAGTCATGTTCCGGAGTTTTAAGTCCTAGTCCGAAGTCTGTTGTCTATAGTCTTATTTTATAATTCTTAATCCGAAGTTCTCAATCTGAAGTCCAAAGTTCAGAGTCCTTAGTCTAGTTCAGAGTCCGAAGTTTTATTAAGTAGTCCGAAGTTCTATGGAGTAGTCCGAAGTCCTATGGAGTAGTCCGAAGTCCTATAGAGTAGTCCGAAGTCCTGTGGAATAGTCCGAAGTCTTATTCAATACGAGTCCGAAGTCCTGTCTGATAGTCTTATTCCATAATCTTCTATAGTCCGTAGTCCTGTGTTATCTTATGTAATCCAGTTCAATTTTCAACCACTAGTCCGAGCCCTAAAAAAGCAGTCCGAAGCTAGAAAAAGTAGTCCGGTTCTGATTTAATTCCATTAGTCCGGCACCCAAGAGATACCCCCTGCCAGCTCCACCGTAACCTATGGTACACATCTATATAAGCTGACCCATAACTTATGGTCTATTCCCAGATCCAGCTGGCCCGTAGCTTACGGACCAAAAACCCTCATTCCAGCTGGGTTTGACCAGCCCATAACTTACGGCCTTAGGCCACTTTTGTCTGGCCCGTAGGTTGCGGCCAAAGTCACACCATTGACTGTCACGAGCACTGAATTACGATTCGGGAAGGGTTGCATTTGTTCGAGCAAATCAGAGACAAAATCAAAAAAAAGGGCGCCGGTCACGGGTCGGTCAAAAACGTCAAGATGGATGATGCCATCCAACGAGAGCGCGGGGAGAATGGAGTACCTGGGTTCAAACACGTTAGCATATTGAGAGATTCTATTCACATTTTTGTACCGTTTTCCTCGGATAAAAAAGTCGCGGCGACGTGCGCGGTTGCCTATGGGGGCCCATCCATAGGGTCGCCGCAATGTCAGGCGGTTAAAGTGGCTTTCATCGACAAATACCAGTTGTTCAGGCTGGTACTGTTCGCCAATAAGAAGTCGATAAGCAAGCCGATGCTGTTCATTGCGCTCAATCGCAGGCCTTGTAATCTAGGAATATATTTAATATACTTGTACACGCAAAGAAATTTAGATTATACCTTTTTCCTTGAGAAACCTTGACGTCGGAGTGTCCTCCAGATTGTAGCGAGAGAGACATCCACGCGGCAAACCTCTCGTAGAAGATGTTGAAGTTCCTGGAGGCTATAGTCTGGCTGCCTCTCTATGCAGCTCTCCAAGAACTGGGCCAGATGTCAGTATGATCTACAGAGAGGATAGTGCTTTCTCACTTACATGTGCATCAAGAGCGTCAAGCATGCGGGGGCGACCATTGACAACGGGTACACGTGTGACATTGCCCGTTCGCCAGAAAGTCTGTCGGAGTCGCCGGATAGAGCGTTCGCTGATTCCAGTTAGCCGTCGGATTTCCGCGTGAGTAACGCCATGCACAGTCATGTGCAGCGCGATCTCTTTGTGCTCTTTCGGTATATGTCGCCGCACCATGGATGGGACAAGGGCAGCAGAGGCGCGACAGCGCGCGACGTGGCCTGTGGCTGTGGGAATCGTGAACAATCTCCGACCGTCTCCGACCTTCGCCGACTCAAAAACCTTGTTCATGATGTCTACACCTATTTTTTTAGGGAAGGCCTATCGATTTGTAAACGGCTGTAAAAGAAAGTCGTTCTGTGTTTAATGCATGCTATGATATTCTAGGTAAATTGTAGATATAGGCTGTATCTGCTACCTCACAGCGCTCTCGATCGCCTTATACGTCTTCCCATCCCGGAGACGCCGGCGGTGATGCGGCGCAAACAGCGCAATGGCATCCGCGACAGCATCGGCGCCCCAATGCTCAAACGCCATCGACGCCGCCACATTCACCACCACCGCACACAGCAACGTCAACCGCGCGGACATCGGAATCGGCATCAGCTCCAAGATCTCCGAGAGCACGCGCGGCGGCGCGAGCAGCACGACGACGTTGAACAGCGAGAGCGCGATCAGCGAGAGCATCAGCCACCCTGCGGCGTCGAGATTAGTTAGCCTCATCAGATGGGAATGGGCCGTGCGCTGCTCACCGTTCGTCCACATGTGCCTGCGATAGGGCGGGCCGATGCTGAATACGGCCGCCACGAGGATATATTGGAAACACGAGACGAGGAACAACGCCGTGTTCTCATAGTTGGTCGCTTGCAGATGGCTGTCTTCTGAATTTGGGTCAGAGATAGACTTTGGTGGACGGTACCTGGACGAGTAGATGCCATCAACTAGAGGCTTCTCATGCCATAACACTGCATGACGCACCAAGGCTGCCGCCGAATCCAGAAAAACGCCCAGAATTGCACGGCGCTGGTGAGGACGATCTGGCCGATGATGCTTGCCAGAACAGGTGTGGACACAAGACTGGCCGTCGGCCTTTTGGGGTGTATACGCGGGAAGGGGAGCGTCCGTCCCACTGCCAACATCAATGAGTATACTCAAATTCATCAACGATCCAAGCATGGGAAAACGCACTGGTCACCGCAACGGGGATAATGATAAACAGATCAATATACAAAAACTGATGCAAACAGACGTTGGTTGGCATGGTGCCATCACAGTATGAAAGCAACTCGAAGACGCACCTGGAAGTCTCCAAGAGACGACGCGAAGGAATACAGAAGCGTGATAGTCGTGAACTGGATCAGAGAATACAACGCCCTGCAACATGGTAAGAACATTCAGTGTCCCATCCCTCCCAACTTTTCCGTGAGCGGTACGCAGAAACAACACGCACATATACTTGAAACAGCTGAAGCTCGTCACAAGCGCCGCACGGCCCTCCCGGATGACCTCCAGCACACAGCTGATATCTGGTGTCTTGCTCGTGAACGGCGCCGCAACCGACGCCTCCGCCTCGCTGAGCGACAGTCCGACATCGGCGGCTTTCAGCGCTGCGCAGTCGTTCGCACCGTCGCCGCACATGAGCACGGTGTAGCCAAGGGCCTGCAGGCGCTCGATGACTTCGTTCTTCTCGTCGGGGGACATGCGGGCGAATATTTGCGCCCTCGCTAGCATCTACACATGAACAGATTCAACATCAACGACCTGAAGAAGAGAGGGCAAAGCGCATACCCGTTGCAAAGTTTCGAGTGCGGCGTTGTTGATCATCCAGCGGAAGACATCGCCCGTGACCGCCAATGCATAATCCTGGTAATCGAGCATATCCGCCTCGATCCCATGGTGCGACGGCGGCGTCAGCGGTTTCAAGCTGTAGTCGTCCAGTTCCCATTCAGGATCATCCATGCAATTCCACTCGATCTTCGAGAGCGGTGTCGACGGGTTGCCTGTTCGATTTTAGGCACCAATTGATATTTGAAAAGCGTATACACACCTCGTTTGAACGTCGGCGCGAACACGTGGGCAGTCTGCGCGATCAAGTTACATTCGCGCGCGACGCTGACGGCCGTGAGCGGGTTGTCGCCGGTAATCATCCGGCATGGAAGATGCGCTGCACGTAATGCCGCAATAGCAGGTGCTGTGCCAGGTTTCAGCTTATTTTCAAAAATGACGAGGCCGAGGAATTGCAGCCCAGATTCAGCTTGCTCCCTGCGAAGTCGTTAGAGAACGTTCTATTGAAGAATATGGAAAATACCAACCGCTTCATCCGTTGTGCCTTTAACCAGGACAGACCCTCGATGCTTTTACCGGCGATAGCAATGACACGGTATCCTCGCTTCGTATAGTACGACAAAAGGTCGTCATAGTCGTCAGGGACTGCGGAATAAAGGTCAATCACAGTGGTTGCAGTGAGAAAGCAGGTAACGAACAGGAATCTTTCTCGCAGATATCAGTCATCACCTCGGGGGCACCCTTCGTGTACACCTCCATACTGTTGCTCTTCAGCCGCTTGACGATGACACTCATCCGGCGTAGCTGAGAAACAAACTCGAATGTCCGAATGACACCCAATTCCAGGAAGTGCGCATGCTAGGCCACAGTGAGACATCGAACTTCCCAGACACACGGAAACAGCACTCACTCTAGTACCGCCCTTCAACGCGTCCTCGACTCTAAACTGCGCGCTCCCCGGTGGCCTGACAATAGTCTGCACAAGCGCCGCCGCCCTCCCCTCGCCCTCGCCCGACCGCCGGCCCTTGATAATCCCCGTCCCCGCCACATGCCCCTCCTCGACCATCCACTTCGTAAACTGAAACATCTTCACATCCAACGGATCCCCAATCACCTCCCCCTCCACCACCTTCAGCTGATGGCACGTCGCAAGCGCATACAAAAAGTTCGCGCGCTCGCGCCCCACAGGCAGATCCACCACGTCCTCAATGAGCTCGCCAAAGCGGCGCACGCCCGCATGCGGATCGCGCCCGCGCACGCCGAGGATGTCGAGCCCGTCCTCCGTGAGCGTGCCCGTCTTGTCGAAGCAGCACACGTTGATCTTCCCCGCGACGTTCACGCGGCTCGGCGCGATGCAGAACACGCCCGCGCGCCGCAGGCGCGCGAGCGCGAAGCTCGTCCCGATCGAGAGCGTCGCGGGCAGCGCGGGCGGCACGACGACCGTCACGAGGTCCAGCGCGCGCAGCACGATCGTGTGCCAGTGCACGCCGAGGCGCACGAACTGCACCGCGCTCGCGCAGAAGCCGAGCGCGGCGATGCCCGCGAGGACCATGATGAAGCGGATCGAGTCGCGGTAGAATTTAAATCCCATCGGTTTTGGGAAGAGCATGGAGCGGACGAGCGCGCCTTTGGTGGTGTTGAACCCTGCTGCTTGTCAGTATCGGGACTGGGTGACAATAAGACATCGCTGACCTGTCCGCACGACCATCCCGAGCGCGGGCCGCTCGATCGCGTCGTTAGCAGCGCCGACGGCCTTTCGGATCCTGACGACCTTGGTGCCTGCGTAGAGGAAGCTCTTTGACGTCTCGCCCTCGACGTCCCTGCTCTCTTTCCACCGTGCAAGGTCTTCATCATGGACCGGAATCTTGCTAACCGGCACAGATTCACCCGTAAGCATCGACTCGTTGACGATTGCGTCGCCCGAGAGCAGGAATAGGTCCGCTGGGAGGACAGACAAGGGAGGTTCCATGAGGTTGACGATGTCGCCGGGAACAAGATCCGAGGAGTCGCGTTCAAGCCCTATAAGGCGTTGAACAAAAAGTGGAAAAAAGTAAACGAGGAAAATAACCTACAGATACCGTCGACGAACACGCTCACAGGGCAGCTGAATCGGGACATCTCGCGCATGCGAGAGATGGTCTATTGGTTCCGTAAGAACAGGCAGGACAGAGATATAATATAGTCATGACCGCACCTTCTTCGTCTCGATAAGTGTCGTGGCAACACTCAGCGTCGAGATCAGCGCAATGCAGAACGCATAATAGTAGTAGTCATCCAAAGACCACAGAACGATGCTTGCAAGTTGGAAGACATAGAACGGATGTATGATCTGCGTCGTGTCAATGCTGACCATGTCACTATGCGACGTGGAGCTCACCTCGTCGACAAGGAGCGAAGCGGTGGACTTTCCCTCGATGTCAATGACGTTGGGTCCGAATAGCGTGAGCCGTTGCTCTCTCACAGGCTCTTCCAAGCCATTCTTAACGGACGAAACACCAGTCCAGGATGGATCGCGCCAGTCTCTAGAATATCAAGACGGTTAGTTCACTTGAAACAAAAGTAAGATAGGTCTTTGTCACGAACTTGACCATACTGAACAACCCGGTCCTGGGATCAAGCGCAAATCGTGCATACCGATAATCCACGACAAGAAGGGTGCCCAGCACCATATCTTCCTCTCCATTTCCGTTGGCAGGACCATTTCCGTTAGCTTTGAGCATAGGCGGTGTCGCGGTAGAAGTTGTTGAAAGCTTAGAGAACACCGTCGACGCAGGGTATGGGTAACGCAGCCTCTTCACGGGAAACAGGGCGATATCTCTATGGACACTCTATGCCCCGTAAGCGACTTTCCGCACACAGGCGACAGGAACGCGACGCACCTCAACCACGACGCAGCCATCCGCTAAGTGCTCGAACGCGCACTCGCGGACTACCCAATGCAACCACAGTTTGGGAAACCAATGGCCAAGCAAGCCCAGCATACCAAATGTGAAGACACAGGCCGTCCGCCACGCCCACAGCCGCCATTTGATGGTCTCGTACCCGACGAAGCGCACCGTGGAATCCTCCTCGGGGATATAGATCGTCTGTCGACTCGGCGGACCGGGAGGCGGCGGCTCCAGCGGCTCTAATTCGACGTCTATCCGCATCTCGTCGCCGAAGAACTGGTCGCCCGACAGCAGCGGCAGCGACACGGACTGCGTGGGCGACGGCGGATACGAGCCGTACTCCATCTCGCTGCCGGTCGGCGAGAGGGCACGGCTTTGGACGACGTCTTCGTCTTCGGACGGTTCCTCCTCTTCGCCGGAGGAGTAGCCCCACCTGTCGTCGCCTTCCTCCTCCTCGTCGCTCGCGATGACCTCCGAACCCGCATCCGATCTGCGCGCCCAAAAGCGCGAAGACGACGCGGTAGACCGCTGAGAAAGCGACCTGCGCCGATGGTGCCGCGGCGCCTCACCGCGCTCGCGACCGAACAGCGACGCGATATTGTCGAACATGTTCGACCGTGCCGGGGACTCCGATCGCTGCGCGTGCTTCAGCAGCGGCCGCCCAACCGAGCTTGCGTCCGTGATGTCCTCGCCGTTTTCCTCTGCCGCCTCCTGCGTCGCATAGCTCGCCGTGCTCCCCCTCCGCCTTCTGTCCACGACGCTTTCCTCGCTCCCCCGCCCACTGCGCGAAAGCGAGCGGTGATGATGGCTCATCCGCGAGACGCTGCTCGGGACAGCGACGTGCCCTGGTCCGTCGAAGACCGCGCCGGCGTCCTCGTCGAAAGGTAGACTATATTGGGAGTCGCGGCGGGAGCGGCGGGCGGCCGAGACGGCGGTCGATATGTCGAGCGCCGAGGCGCCTTCGGTGTAGTCGTTGTGGCTATTAGACGGGCCTGCAATGGGGGACATTCCTAGCAAAAGAAAAGGAGATACTCAGTTATCAGTGCCCGGTCAGAGGGCTTCGTCCTAGGGAACGATGCTCACCAAGTTGTTGACGGTCAGGCCGCCGATTTTTGACTCCTCAGCCTAGGATGCTCCGGGCTAAGTCCAACACAGCTTCGATGCTTCCCTTCCTAGTGTACCCAATAGTCAACACAGAATAATAGGTCGCAAATAGAGCAAAGATGCAGTATTCCTTGCGAGAGAAACAATACGCTCAAATATCAGTATTCGGTCAGAATTCTCCATCCTAAGATACGATGCTCACTAGGGTGGTTGCTGATATATGGATCCTTGACCTGTGAGTCTGATATAGCTTCGACGCTGCCCTTCCTAGTACACTCAATAGTTGACTAGGAATGGTGCAGGTGTGTACTAGGTCGCAGAGAGAGCAAAGATGCAGTTGAACGCGTTTGGTATGAGTCGCCGCACCGGGACCGGCGGCCCGCCCACCCCCGCCGGCTATCTTCAGTATTTGTTCGACCGACACACTTCAAACAGCTCTCTCTGCAGGTTGCTTCAGTTTTTTCATATCCCTCCTTTGACTCTCTCAGGACTGCTACTGACAATTGGCGAAGATACCTGTTTGACAGAATTTCTACGTTCATATTCAGCGTCCAGTATGATATGGAAAACCGCTCCGGCTCACGATCACATCTGTCCCTACTCTATGCATGTGTTCCCGAAAGTCTACAACCCTGACGCACTCGACTGCGAGATCTGGTCCGCAGAAAACAGTAATAATGTGTTCTGCGGGTGACGAGATTATTGAGCCATCAAGTCCAGCAGGTCGCTCGGACTACGGCCGAGCATCTTCACTTTTTCTTTTCACCCCATTTACTTAGTACTGTACACACCGCGGTCGTTGGCGTACAATTATATACTAGATATACACTTAGGAACAACGCACGATGCAATACTTATAGCTCGTAGTGGTCGTGACAATCCAAATGACCACCACTTGTAGTACGTGTTGGAAGGTATCGGGCAGTCGATGTAGGTACAAGTTATGATTAATGATTAGTCAGTATGTAGCTATTCTACCGTTCGTTTTCTTTGTTCTTTTCCTCATGCGCTTACAAGAGCTCAGCTAAACGCAAATCTATTCGTGTTGTCCTCTTCTCTGCTCCCCGGTTCTCGCGCGGTATTCAAAAGTACGCCTATAAGGGACACAGCAGGACGACATTCGGCATCATAGTTCCAAGAAATTCTCGAATATGGATCGCACACCGAACACTGATATATGCCTGCATGTACACGACTCGACGATCCCGCTGTCTCGTGGAATACCATCTATACTCCCGAATCACTGGTCTCCACATTACGCATAACACTGCCGGTATTGGATGATGAGCTGCTCGGCCTTTTGCTCTAGGGTATACATTGGGAAAGCAGCGGACATGATCCGAAACCAACGATGCTGGCGGTACTTAGGGAGGAAGGTCCCTTTCGTGAGCTCCCTGTTTCAAGTTTAGATTAGTAGCAGCTCAGCCATCCCAGGTGCAGTGAGGCAAGAGATGTACGCACCAGTACTCCGGCATCCACGCTGCAGCTTCCCAGTCTACAATGCCAGTGATGTTCCAGTTCTCGTCCACCAAGATGTTGTGAGCACCGAGGTCGTTATGCGTAAGGCAGACGCGGTGTTTACGCGCATGCGCCCTCCGGATAACATCGTGCACCGCCGCGGCGTCGACGTTCTCCGGGATATTCAGCCCTCCTGTGCGGTACATGATCGCTTCGTGGAACTCATCGACCGACTGCCAGGGACCAGCGGGCTCAGCGTCGAAGCGCACCCGGGCACAGCGAACAGGCCCGCCGTCGAAGGAAGATATTGCATCGGAGGGGGGAGCGAGCGCTCGGATGGGAGCGAGGATACGGGGCAACTGAGCGCTGAGCAATCGCTCGACATCCGGAGTGATCTGGTGGTAAAGTGCATCAAGAGGGTAGCCAGGCATGCGCGACATTACGAGAAAGGTGATGCCGTCATATGTGAAGTTGTCCACCACGATAGGGACCGGGACACCGGAAGTATGTGCGTGAATGTATCGCAGTGCGCGGCCTTCGTTGAGTCGGACACGGTAGTCACCTATCTTGACATACATCCCACATGGAATGCGTTGCGCCTCACTTTCAAATTCCCAACGGCGGGAACCCGCTTGCTGAGCATATCGCCATAGCTTGGCGCGAAATGAGATGGGTAAAAGAGAGACTATTGTTGAGAGAATGCGATAGAGTATTGCAGATTTCATCTATAGAAGACCCTGACTACGCAATTTGAGTGAAGGGAGTTAGCAATCAGCAATGAAGGCAGCATACGCACCTCGAAGTGGGCAAGGGAGTCGACGTGGCTTCGAAGCAGCAGCTATCCGAGACCCTGTAAACGGTGGTTTCCAGCGCCAACGTTCATTATGTAAGCAGAGCTATCCTTTTGAGGCAAGACACCAAGATTGACTCGAATCCTGAGATCATCAGATCATCAGACCTCACGGAACATACGGTGGGCATGCTTGGGCATGCTTTTTGTCTCAGTGTACCATGCGTGTCCGTTGTCCCGGGCGCTGATAGTATCTGTTCTGACAGAAAGTTGATCATCCCGGCTTCTGGCGGCAGTTTATATACGCATGTCAGCGCGGGCAGGACAATAGTTCGAGGAGCCTCAGAAATCTCTCATTCGCTGGGCCTCCTCTGCGCTACGGGTAGAGTGAGGCAGACTCAGATCACAGGGGCTAAATCATCCACCAGATTTCTAAAGAGGAGGAAACGCAAACGGTCATTTCTTTTGTCTCCAGCTGTTTTATGCTAACCGCCGCAGGAGTAACGGCGACGCTCTTGGATCACATTTTGGCCTATAAGAATTGTATCTCTATCCAATGAGGAACGAAAGGCTGCTGCTCGATGCTATGAAGCATCGCACTGTAATCTCCGCCGAGGTCCCGCGCACGATCACGCACCCTTTCGGACAAGACAAGCCAACGTTCCTCTCGTGGACCAGGACCGTAGCTCCGCCGCTCTATCTTGTTAATACACCACCATAGAGCATCATTGGTAGATCTTTGGTGTGTCTCACGCTCGTAGCAAATTTCAGAAAATTGAAATGCACCGTGAACGCGTGTATGACGAGCCTCTAGAAGCAAGGATGTATTCGGAAAATAAGCAAGGATGTACTTGGAAAAGAAGCAAGGATGTACTCGGAAAAGAAGCACGGTGAGCTGCCTCGAATCATTGTTATCGCACCGGTCTTATGCGCGATCCTAGGAGACTTACCGTGTCGGGCCTGTAACCTCTGAGTTGTGCCTGCCTGGAGGGACACGGACTCTCATATCATTCTACTCCACATGGCGAGTATGACTCGGAGTCATTATTCTCTTCCTTGCAGAATTTGAGTCTGTGACGATATAAATGAAGGCGGCTTCCGCTGACTGCTTACCAT
This sequence comes from Hericium rajendrae, assembly GCA_033439255.1. Classification (NCBI taxonomy): domain Eukaryota; kingdom Fungi; phylum Basidiomycota; class Agaricomycetes; order Russulales; family Hericiaceae; genus Hericium; species Hericium rajendrae. The sequence goes on from CM065891.1 coordinate 267,468, forward strand.
CAACCCCTCGCACCGAAAGTCGCAGCAGTCGTTCTCCCTCTCTTCGCCGCAGCTATGTCGAGCAACTCAGCCGTCACCCATACCTCCTATGCCTCCTATGCCTCCTATGCCTCCTCCGCAGGCAAACGCCCCACCATCCATCCCCTCCCGGCCTACCCTCAGATCGTCCTCGCCCTCAACCTCATCTCGACGGAACCATTCCAGTGTCATTGGCTCTTATTCGTCCCATTCAGCTCCCATTCCACTTCTGCCATCCAGCAAGGGCGCAAGCTGCATGCAGTGGAGGATTACAAAACAGGGCAGAAAGTGTGGTGCTTTGACTCCAGGAAATTCACGTTGGCCACGTCTGCGTCGACCATGGCAGCCGCTGTCATCGGCCGCATGCCAGCTCTGGGTAGCCACACTCTCGATAATCTCGTCACTCTGCTGTCGGCCATCGAGATGAACGTGGTCCCCCACGTGGACAGGCACCGCGAGCCCAAATTTAGCTGCCGCGTCTGGGTGCGCGAGGCCTTGCGCCGGATGCACGCCACTGGATACATCAACTGTCCCGACGTCGATGCGCTCGAAGCCGAGATGTGGCATTACGGACGGGAGGCACGCGATGCCTTGGGAGCAGACGCGTTCTCCAAGGCCACGCTCCGTACCGCCATGTACTCTAGAGCTGTGTGAGGTTTGGACATTGGCAGTGTGTCAGAGCAGACACCGGTCGCATGGTGGACTCGCAGACGTTAGTTAACGGCTTGCGAGCAAAGTTTCTGTCAAATGTATCGTGTTTCTGGTTTCGACGATGTAGTAGAATGCTTGACGGTTTGGATAGTACTTCTACGTATCTATATCTCCCTCCTTATGCCCTCCATCAAGTCTCAATGTGTATCGTATCGTACTATGATTGAAATACAAGGCTCCGAAGTCCATCGTGAAAGACGCAACGCATGTCAGCTGTAGACACAGGCGCGGTACGTTTCTTGCAGAATTCTACAGCCATGGCCAGTCCTTCACCAATGGTGAGGTGATCTTTAGGAGCAGAGCAAAGCACATTCATCGGTCAGGGCTACGTGAAGACTCTGACAGCCTTTGAACGCGTGTCTAGCCGTCATGATTTCCCATAAGAACCTATACTACTCTCTCATGCAGGCCATCACCATTAGTCGGGAGTTCGCCAAAGTTGCAACGGTGAGACAACTCTTCCCGCGCTGCATGCGAAACACTCAGCCTATCTCCCGGCCGTCCTCTCCAATGCCCAGGAAGGTGTCCTGTGCACGGTGGCCTTCATGCCATACTACCACGTCACTGCCTTCCACCTGTCCATGATGCGCATATTCACGCCCCCGTGCACGATCATCATCCTCCCGCACTGGAAGCTCGACACGGTCCTCGACGTCTTTCAAAAGTGATGCTCGGGCGGTTTATCCTATCCGTGTTGGTTTCTCATCGAGCCCGTCAGATACGACGTCACAAACTTCGGCCTGGTGCCCTCGATGGCGCACGAGGTCATCAACTCCCCGCGGTTCCAGACGACCGACTTCAGCAAGGTCGCGTCCTTCATAAGCGGTGCGGCGCAGCTCCCGCTCGAGCACCGCAAGGCGATCCTGGAGCGCATGCCCCATGTACAGTTCGGAATGGGTCCGTTTCTTCCTTTTTTTCCTCAACAATAAAACCTCATTGACCCTCCGAACAGCATACGGGATGGCAGAATGCGTAAGCCACCACACCCCTTTCTCCTGCGAGATTCAGCCACCCGACCTATAATCAGACATTTCTGTCCCTCGCGACCCCCCTCCCCGGCCTCTTCCCCGGCCGCTTCAACGAGCACCAGATGCTCACCATGACCGGCATCCTCCTCCCCATGTGCGAAGCGCACATCGTGCGCGAGGACGAGAGCGAGCCGGGCTACGACGAGCCGGGCGAGCTGCTCGTGCGCGGCGCGCACGTCGCGCTCGGGTACTGGAAGAACGACGCGGCGATGCGGGGCAGCTTCTTGCCGGACGGGTGGCTGCGCACCGGCGACCAGTTCATGGTGGACAGGCAGGGGCGTTCTAGTGCGTCTGCGTCTACCTCCTTATACGCCATGCTGATGGGACATCCGCGCCCTAGCTCTTGGACAGACTCAAGGTGAGCGCACGCATCCCCGCTTGGGTACGGGAGCTTGAAATGTGTTTAAGACACGCTGAAGATCTCCGGCGCGCAAGTCTCGCCCGTCCAGATTTAAGACGCGCTGCGAGGGCATCGCGACGATCTCGTCGTCGACGTGACCGTAGCAGGCATCCCCGGCGCCGCATCTCCGATGAGTGGGTCCCGCGTGCGTGGGTCTTTCATCCGACGCTGGGAAGCGCCGCGGAGAGGCTGCGGCACTGGCGGCATTGGATGCGTGGTCGCGCACGCAGTTAGCACGGCATAAGCCGTTGCGGGGCGGGTTGGAGGTCATTGATCAGGTTCGTTGGTGTTTTGGATGGCTTGGGTCGATGATGATGGGAAATTGGATAGATTCCGAAGATGCATACCGGGAAGACGATCCGGCGTGTGCCTCAGGAACAGTATGCGGCGAAGTCGAAGGCACAGGCCAAGCTTTGAGACAGATGTTCTGGCAGATTTTGGAGTAAAACGTTATAGTTACTTACCTGCGAAACCTGGCCGGCACAAACTCTCTTGCTGAGGTAGCTCAGTGTCATGTACCTTGAGACCCATCCACTCACCTGGAGGTGCGACGTTAAAACGAACAACGTTTGGTCTCACCTTCCGCCATGCCAGAGATGTTCACGGAAGAGCCGCTTCAGTACGACGGTTGGAACAGTCCAGAAAAATACTCACGTTAACGATCTACCCGTACAGAGTATTTGCACAGCCACAACCAGCGCTAACGCGCTGGTGTCACCCGTAGTACGGATGCAACGGTCTCATGGTGAGACCGATGAATCCGTATCGCCGCAAGCCGAATTAATCGAGCAAAATAATGGCTTGAGAAAGGATTGAACCCACTATAATGTTTTACCCATATTTATATGATATGATGTCACTTCGACTTGGAGAATTTCGAAGATGTAAATGTCAAGGTCAGTGTAAAGACCGATATATCAGTCCCACTTCCGAGCAAACATATACCTGCCAACTCAACCTAAGCCCAACCCCAACCCAACTGCCAACCCCAACCCCAACCCAGCCCATCCCAACCTCAACCGGTGTGCACGCAAACGAGAGTATCCAGTTACCGATAGATCTGTCTCACGGCTGATACTGATAGATCTGTACATTTGAATATCAGGGCATGCGATACTAGATAGATAATATAATATTTGATTGTTATCTAAAGCAATCTGCCTTAGTGGCTAAGTTGTCTACGTTGTGCTTATGTTTTCTTATCATGAGGCGTGGTTCGAGTCCCGCTCCAGCCTCTTTTTCAGCGGTAAAGACTATGATTGTGGCTGTGCAAATACTCTGTACGGGTAGATCGTTAACGTGAGTATTACTCTAGACCGTTACAACCGTCCTACTGAATACCTTCCACGGAAGCCAAGCAACATGCAATACTTTCAGAGATCACCGTTTTTTTACCCTTGTTCCTCGACGCTTTCCGTCCCGCCCTCTCCGCCTTCTCTGTCCGCCCCGCCCGCTGCTTCTCCGTCTCCGCCTTCCGCGCAGCTTTCGTCTGGTACTTGATCTTCTTCGGCTTCAGCTTCTCGACTTTCTTCAGCGGCTTTTCGCTTTTCGTCGCCCTCTGTCTCAGTTCCACGTCTCCTGCTGACTGTGACCTGGGTATGAGCGCCTCGACGTGTATCAGGGGATCGGGATCAAAGTCCTCCACGACTGTAACGGTCGCGACCTGCTCCTCGTCCGAGTACTCGGCTTCGTCCTTGCCTTTTCCCGTGCAGTGTTCTGTTATGATCCTCTCTAGTAGTACAGATGAGGCACCAAGATATTCATATGGGCAGATAGAACGTCTACGTTCATGCTCGGTGATCAGACTGCATATCCAAGTCGCAGCGATCTACGACCCTGAGGCCTGACCCTCGGTCCTTGCCCGAGTTATGTGATGTCTGTCCGGAGACAAGACTAACGGTGTGTTCTGAGAATGATGAGAAATACTGAGCTGCCAAGTCCAGCAGGTTGCTCGGGCTATGGCCGAGAGTCTTCACTTCTTTCCCTCTAAGTACTCATGTGCACAATCCGGCAATCGACACTACAGACCTATAGGGCCCTATAGAATTCAAAAACCCAAACTCCGATCCTCGATGGCGGCGGCGCTCGGCAACTTCTAAGCAGCACTCGAGCTTCCCTCATGACCGACCCCGCGCGATCGGGGACTTGGTATGTAAAGCCGGCCGCAATGCTATGCGTATGGATGGTTCAGACTGCGCACACCCTCCCGCCCTCCTTCGACCCCATCACCCCATCATCGAAGTTGGAATCGGTATGCCGCATCTAAAGTCACTCTATCCGCCCGTCCCAGACATCGACATCTCGAATTATTATGATTTCGTGACAGGGCTTGAGCAATTCAAGAGTCTCCCCGATTACACCCTCTTTATTGACGGTCTGACAGGGGAGAAACGGCGCCTTCGCGCGTTCTTCGAGCGCGTGGAGACGTGTGCTACTGCGCTAGCGTCGAGCGAAGCAGTCCGCGGTCTCGATGTCCTGGCGAACCCAAATGAGATCGTGGGTATATTCAGCGAGAACTCCATGGTGCGTCCGCTCCCCTTCTTCCAAACCAAACACATTCCACATCAGAGCAGGAATGGCCCACCCTCGTGTACTCCTGCTTGAAATTAGGGGTGCCCGTCGCGCTGCTGCCCGCGTATTCGACTGCCGCAGAATTCCGCCATCTCTTGAAGACTTCGGAATCGACGCGTCTTTTCGTCAGTCCAAGCGTGTTCGAGATCGCGTTGACCGTCGCTCGAGAAGTTGGCCTTCCCGAAGACAGGGTGTACGTCCTCCAAGGCCGTGTGCCCGGGCGCATGAGCTTGGCCGACTTGATACAGGATGCCAGGGCCAGGGGGCTACCCATAGTCCCTTCACGGCGCATGCATAGCAATCACGTCGCGTGCCTTGGATTCTCCAGTGGCACCAGCGGTCTCCCTAAAGGTGCGAATGGCTATGTGACGACTCTGACAGCCCTTGAACGCGTGTCTAGCCGTCATGATCTCCCATAAGAACCTATATTACTCTCTCATGCAGACCGTCACCATTGGTCGGGAGCTCGCCAAAGGTGCAACGGTGAGACAACTCTTCCCGAGCTGCGCGCGAGACGCTCAGCCCCATCTCCCAGCCGCCCCTTCCAAACACCGCGGAAGGTGTCCGATGCGCGGTGGCCTTCATGCCATACTACCACGTCACGGCCTTCCATCTGTGCATGATGCGCATATTCACGCCCCCATGCACGATCATCATCCTCCCGCGCTGGAAGCTCGACACGGTCCTCGACGTCTTGCAGAAGTGATGTTCGGACCGTCTGTCATATCCGTGCCGGTCCTCATCGAGCCCGTCAGATACGACGTCACGAACTTCGGCCTGGTGCCCTCGATGGCGCACGAGGTCATCAACTCCCCGCGGTTCCAGACGGCCGACTTCAGCAAGGTCGCGTCCTTCACGAGCGGCGCGGCGCAGCTCCCGCTCGAGCACCGCAAGGCGATCCTGAAGCGTATGCCTCATGTACAGTTCGCCATGGGTCCGTTTCTCCCTTTTTTTCACAACCATAGAACCTCACTGATCCTCCGAATAGCCTACGGGATGACAGAATGCGTAAGCCGCCGTACCCTTTTCTCCTGCGAGACTCAACCACCCGACCTATCATCAGACATTTCTGTCCCTCGCGACCCCCCTCCCCGGCCTCTTCCCCGCCCGCTTCAACAAACAGCAGATGCTCACCATGACCGGCATCCTCCTCCCCGGGTGCGAAGCGCGCATCGTGCGCGAGGACGAGAGCGAGGCGGGCTACGACGAGTCGGGCGAGCTGCTCGTGCGCGGCGGGCACGTCGCGCTCGGGTACTGGAAGAACGACGCGGCGACGCGGGGCAGCTTCTTGCCGGGCGGGTGGCTGCGCACCGGCGACCAGTTCACGGTGGACAGGCAGGGCGCGTTCTAGTGCGTCTGCTCCTACCTCCTTATACGCCTTGCTGATGGGACATCGGCGCGCCAGCTATGTGGACAGACTCAAGGTGAGCGCGCACGCACCCGAGCTTGCGTACGGGAGCATAAAATGTGTTTAGGACACGCTCAAGATCTCCGGCGCGCAAGTCTCGCCCGTCGAGATTGAAGACGCGCTGCGACGGCATCCGGACGACCTCGTCGTCGACGTGACCGTCGCAGGCGTCCCCGGCGGCCGCATCTCCGACGAGCGCGTCCCGCGCGCGTGGGTCGTTCTGTCCGCCGCTGGGAAGCGCCGCGGGGAGACCGCGGCGCTGGTGGCGTTGGATGTGTGGTCGCGCACGCAGCTGGCGCGGCATAAGCAGTTGCGGGGCGGGTTGGAGGTGGTTGATCAGGTTCGTCGGTGCTTTGGACGGCTTTGGGTCGATTATGATGGGAAATTGGTTAGATTCCGAAGACGCATACGGGGAAGGTGATGCGGCGTGTGCTTCAGGAGCAGCATGCGGCGAAGTTGAAGGCGAAGGCACAGGCCAAGCTTTGAGACGCAGATTCTGGTGTAACACATCTCTGCACTATACAAAATTACCTCCACAACCTGGACCGGTATAATAAATGGTCATATACATTCAGAGTCGTTGACTCACCTAGAGGTAGGAAACTAGAAAAGAACAACGCTTTGTCTCACCTCATAGTGATGCTCTCAGACACACACGAAAGAGTCCACTGCAAGCAACATGCAACATCTTCAGAGATCACCTTTTCTTTCCCTTCTTTCCCTTCTCCCTTGAGGCTTTCCCTCCCGCCCTCTCTGCCTTCTCTGTTCGCCTCGCCCGCTGCTTGCCCGTCTCCGCCTTCCGCGCAGCTTTCGTCTGATACCTAATCTTCTTCGGCTTCAGCTTCTCGACCTTCTTCTGCGGCTTTTCCGCTTTCATCTTCCTTTTTCTTGGCTCGATGTCCTCTCTTGATTCGGTCCTGGGTATGGGCGCTTCCCCATGTATCAGGGTATCGGGGTCAAAGTCCTCCACGACCGTGACGGTCGCGACCTGCTCTTCGTCTGAGTACTCGGCTTCGTCCTTGTCTTTTCCCTTCGCGTCAGAGCCAAAGCCTGTCCATTCGTCGTCGTCGTCGTCGTCACTGCCAGCTAAGATTGCGAAGATATAAGATTGAGACAACGGATCAAGGAAGCCACGCACCAATAGCTGCGCCGTACGCTTTCTCCACCTTCGCCGCATTCTCTACAGCTTGTTCGGCCAGCATCTTGCGTTGCTAATCGCGCCACGACGTCTCAACATCTGCGACGGCTAAAAGAGGGGACCAGCGTACCTCGCGCCGCGCCTCCAGCCGCTCCTGCTTCTCCCTCTCGATCGCCTTTTTCTTCCCCTCTTCCTTCTTCGCGAGCTTGCGCTTATGGAACCCCGTCAGAAACTCTCTACGAATGCATATGTCGTTTTAGATACCGCGTTCGCTAGATAGAAAGGGCGACTGACCGCCGTGCATCCTCGTCGAACGTGATCTCTTTGATTTGCTGCTTGCGCTGCCGTTTCTTGGACGCGATGATTTGGTGCGACTTGGTGAGGACGGAGAGATTGGACGCCATGCGTGGCGGGTTGGCTGGTGCGACTTGAATAATGTAGCGTGCAAAGCTATGAGGGCGATGAGTCGGGTGGGAGCGAAGTTCGAGGCAGTTTTGGTCGAGGAGGTGCAGAAATGGGCGCTTGAGGGTGCGTGTCCTAAATATGGGAAAACATACCTGAATAGGTTGCGCTGTGGCACAGGCCTTCCTTCCTTCATTTCCATTGTCCAAGTCTTTCGCAGCCAGCGTCTGTTCACCGACCACATTCTCTCATCAGCGCTGACAGTCGATTGACAAGTGGATTTCATGGTCAGTTTCAGCTAATTCAAGGCCGCAAGTGGCGAGTTGCGTATCGTCACCTTTGTTTCGTCATGGTGCGTATCGCTATCGGTCTTACGTTAGTTTTTTGCTCATATAAACTTCAGTTATCCATGATCCCTGCTCTGAATGCAGATTGCGCTGTTTATGTCCTTTCGTATCTAGACAAGTCGTCTCTTGTCGCTATCGCATCTACTTCGAAGGCCGGAAAAGCAGCTGCATTGCCCCTTCTCGTTCGCACAATCAAACTCTACACCAGTCACGGTCGCCACGAATATATTATCAGCTTCTCCCATTCTATCTTGTCAAACCAACTCGGACGCTGCGTCAGGCATCTCGAGATCCAGCATGAATGTGTCCCCGAGAGCGAAACCAACCCGGAATTTCTTCCCGCGATGCAGCCTCTCGTGGACCTTGTGGCAGCTAGCCATAATCTTGCCTCGCTGATGATCCCTATCTATGCAGACAATCTGTTCCATTGGGTGCCGGGCCTTATCGATGCCATCAGTGCGCATCCGCCCTCGCAGGTCTTTGAGATAGGCGGCGTGAGTGAGTGGAACCCGCTATTCGCTAGGCCCTTCTCTGGCCTGCGTGACCTTCGTCTCACGCTCGACCCTACTGGAGAGAAGCTGGATGTTTTCAATATAACTGCACCCTCCGCCAAGACTCTGAACGCCGTCCATCTGAGCGGGCTGCAAATCAGTTTCAAGGAAGGAAATGCTCCATGTGAGGCAGTTCACATGGTGTCGCTCGACATTGTGGTGACCACACCTATGGACATGCACAAAGCCTTCCCTAACGTCCGCTTTATCAGTACTGAATGGTCGGAGGACTCCGATGGGCCGTCGTCCCAGCTTTCCTCAGTTAGCAGATACGGACCCGAAGTTTTCCCGAATCTCATCGGTCTGAACGGCGAGATGGGCACACTGAAACTCGCACCATATCATAACATCCGTATGCTCCATCTTAACAATTGCATCTGTATGAAGAGCGAACTGGAACAAGTTGCCAGCGCGCTGCATGCCAGTTCCTTGTCCAGTCTTTCTCTCACTTTCAGGTTCATGTGCTGTTTCGAGAACCCGGATGCTCAGCTATCCGACAACTTTGTTTTCTCTTGGCTTCCGCAAAATTTCTCGCAGGTCAAATTCCTGGATTTGACTGTAAATCAGCGTTATGATGATTCTGGGCTCAACCTCGTCCGAGAGACGTGGAGCAATATGGTTGCAGTGAGTCCTCCTTCATCAGAGCAGTTGACGATTATCTGACCCTGGTCGCTATCTTTCCGATTTGAGATTTGCTCCTCTGCCTGTGGACACCTAGCCAGTCTCCAACATCTCAAATTCATAGCTATCGGCTTTCAGCTCTTTCGAGATGACGATTTACCAGACCGCGAGATACTTCACGGTACTGCAACAGAGTGCTTACGATCTCTTCCGCTCGTCGACTATTTTGCGCTCAACTTACGCGATAAAATTACTTGCGTAACGAGAAGGCGGGATTTGTATCCCGGGCACAGGAGGACAGAATTTGCCCGACAGCTTGACGAGAGCGAAGGTTGCGGACAGATTCGTACCAGTACGCGCGAGTTGGAGAACGGCGACGACAACGACGACATCTTTTTGATCGATGAAGATGAAGGGCGCAGGGTCATGGACTGGTATAGGTGGGAAGGATCAGATGCACGTCTGGTGGGTATACGGGAGTGGCTAGAATCTGTTGAGTACTTGTGAGCATGGATGGTATGTTGCCAAATGATTGTCACAATTCTACAGATGCAAAATACCCTGCCGCGGTTAAGATCCTCCAGGCGCATCATCTTGTCATTTGTCCCAGACATGCTCTTGTGAACATCCCATCAATTTTGCAGCGTAATGAACTGCTTTTCTCCTCGTAGTGTTTCTGATATGATATTCGTTAATCAAGCATTTGAACGTGACAGTAGGAATTGCTTATCTCGCACGCGGAAATGCCTCCGACCCTCACTTGATGTAGCTAGTGACTGAAATTTTGTATCCCGACTTCTATCACAGATTGCTTTGTTATGACTGGAGACACCAATATCGTCTTGCACTTGCAATGGAATATTGACGGCCAATGCTTTTAGATCCTCGTCTTCAACGTTTCAACATTGACTTACACATCTCCAATTTCGTATTTCTCGCCGTGAATGAGTACCCATCTGTCTGACCAATAGTCTTTAGATCTGAGACAATGATAATGTTCTCGATGGGTGTCCTTCGCGGCCAGCGTATCGCCGCACCTATAGCGCAGCCTCGCGCTGCTTCTGCTTCTATGCAGATCATATCGTGCTGACTATCAAGCATCCAAGCATCGATATCATAGTAATTTTTTCGGAACCAATACGTTTGTACCACCACCGTCCGCTCGTCAACAGTCAACTGATAATTGGACTCTCATAGGCGGTCTTAACTTCCAAGATCGTAAGTGGCAAACTGTGTGTCGTTGCTGGCTCTCTTTTATGATATTGATAGCAGACAAGCAACCTCTTGCACCACTTGAGAAAGATACTGAGTACTGTCCTAGCCGAAATCATCTTTCTTCCACGGCTTTGAAACGGCCAAGCGTCATGGTGCGTGCTTACATCGGCCCCATCTGAGTCCTGACTGTCTTGTTGATAACGACATCAGGCCTCCGTTTTCCCTTCTCTTAACACAGATTGCGCTGCTTCGATCCTTTCGTACCTCGACAAACCATCTCTCGTCAGCATCGCATCTACTTCAAAGGCCGGAAAAGCAATTGCATCACCCCTTCTCATTCACACCGTCGAGCTCTACACCGATTCTGGTCGCCATGCGCATATCATCAACTTCTCTCGTTATGTTCGGTCGAATCAACTCGGGCACTACATTAGACACCTCAAGATCCAACACGAATATGTCCGCGAGAACGAAACCGACCCGGAATTTCTTCCCGCCATGCAGCCTCTCGTGGACCTTATGGCAGCTAGTGATAATCTCGCCTCGCTGACGATACCCGACAACCCAGACAATTTATTTAATTGGGCACCAGGCCTTACCGATGCCATCTGTGCACATCCACCCTCGCACACTTTGGAGATAGGCCGCATGAACGAGTGGAACTGGCTATTCACCAGGCCCATCTCTGGCCTCCGTGACCTTCGTCTCACGCTCGATCCTACTGGAGAGAAGCTGGATATTTTCAATATCACTGCACCCTCCGCCAAGACTCTAAACGCCGTCCATTTGAACGGGCTGCGAATTAGTTTCAAGGAAGGAAATGTTCCATGTGAGGCAGTTCACATGGTGTCGCTCCACCATGCAGCGACCACGCCTATGGACATACACAAAGCCTTCCCTAACGTCCGATTTATCAATACTCAATGGTCGGAGGTCTTCGCTGGGTGGTCGTCCCAGCTTTCCGAGGCAGTTCAGTTAGACAGAATTAATCTGCGGCTGTAGTAAAGCCTGACAGAATTAATCTGTCACCTTTAGGATTAGCCACATTACGGTTCAAACCGTAACACGATCTCCCACAGTAGTACAGGTCAACTCGTAATGAAAGGTCCTGAGCCGCGTAGTCTAGCAAAACAATGCAGAGACCGAGAATCGAACCTAGGACAATTCACCGGTTCATCATGAATGTAGACACAACTAACCACTGAGCCAATGTGCTGTTGAAGTAAACATAAATCTATACATAATGAGCCGTTATTTCGCGAAAATTTTGACTTAGCAACATTTCTGTGGGTCATAACCTGGACGGATACACTCGTAATTACAGCTTTATCCGTAAATATCAAGTTAGTGAATTATATGTGATGAACAATAAAAGCATAAATTACAGATACATTTGTCAAGACAGGTATATCTGTAAGAACAGATGTATCTGTCAGTATTAGCTTTGAAAGTTGTGTCCATAGGTTTTCTTCATTATTATTGTTTGTTGGTTATAATTCACTAACTTATATTTACGGATAAAGCTGTAATTACGAGTGTATCCGTCCAGGTTATGACCCACAGAAATGTTGCTAAGTCGAAATTTTCGCGAAATAACGGCTCATTATGCATAGATTTATGTTTACTTCAACAGCACATTGGCTCAGTGGTTAGTTGTGTCTACATTCATGATGAACCGGTGAATTGTCCTAGGTTCGATTCTCGGTCTCTGCATTGTTTTGCTAGACTACGCGGCTCAGGACCTTTCATTACGAGTTGACCTGTACTACTGTGGGAGATCGTGTTACGGTTTGAACCGTAATGTGGCTAATCCTAAAGGTGACAGATTAATTCTGTCAGGCCTTACTACAGCCGCAGATTAATTCTGTCTAACTGAATATCTACGCTTTCCTCGGTTAGCAGATATGGGCCCAAAATTTTGCCAAATCTCATCGGCCTGAACGGCGACATGGATACACTGAAACTCGCACCACATCATAACATCCGTATGCTCCGTCTTGTCGATTGTGTCTGTAGGAAGAGCGAACTGGAGGAAATTGCCGGCGCGCTGCGTGCCAGCTCCCTGTCTAGTCTTTCTCTCAATTTCTCGTTCACGCCCTTCATGAGCAAGGATGATCAGCTATCCGAAAATCTTGTTTTCTCTTGGCTTCCGCAAAATTTCTCGCAGCTCAAATTCCTGGATTTGATTATGAATCCGCGTTATGATGAAATTGGGTTCGTCCCCATCCGAGAGACGTGGAACGATAAAGTTGCAGTGAGTCCTCCTTCATCAGAGCAGTCGATGATGATCTGACCCTATACACTGTCTTTCCGATTAAAGGTTTGCTACACTGCATGTGAACACGTAGCCAGTCTCCAGCATCTCAAATTCATTGTTCTCGGTTTCCAGCTCTTTCATGATTCACCAGACCTCGACGTACTCCGCGGCACCGCAACAGAGTGCTTACGATCTCTTCCGCTCGTTGATTATTTTGCGCTCGACCTATCCGGCAAAATTATCTGCGTAACGAGAAGGCGGGATCTGTATCCCGGGTCTAGGAGGACAGAATTTTCTCGAGAGCTTGAGGAGAGCAAAGGTTGCGGGCAGATTCGGACCAACATGCGCAAGTTGGAGAATGGCGACGACAATGACGACATCTTTTTGATCGATGAAGATGAAGAGTCTGTCGAGAACTTGTGAGCAAGGTGATCTGGCCTCGTTTTCTGTCTAAGTTGATTCTATGGATGGTATATTGCCGAATGATCATCACAATCCTACTAGATGCAAATGTTTTAAGATCCTCCAGGCGCATCACATTGTCATTCGTCCCAGACATGCTCTTGTGGGATATCGTCGATTTTGCAACGTAAAGAGCTGCTTTTCTCTTCCCTGTGTTTCCGATAATCGTTATTTCATCGAGCATTTGAGCGTGATGGTAGGGATTGCTCGTCTCGCACGCGGAAACGCCTCCGATCCTCACTTGATGTAGCTAGTGACTGAAATGTTGCGTCTCAGCTTCCATCACAGATCGCTTTGTGACGGCTGGAGATACCAATATGGACTACAACCGATCTCGGGTCGTAACTTGTCCCGTCCAGCTGGCGACACCTCGCAACGCATCCCACACACTACTACAACCTAATCACAGACCAGTTAAGCCAATAGACGTTCACGCCCTCTGCCTCGCGCTTGACATCTTCTCTGTCAATTTTCTGGACTTCCGTCTCCACCCTGACAGTACCCTTCTCAAACACGACCCCGTCCCACAGCGCCGCCCAGCTCGCGGGCGAGTGGCAGAATATCGTGACACCGATGACGCTTATCTCTTTCGCCTCGTCGGGCGCGCCGCTGTGCTGACCGAAGATCATAGAGCCGGGTTCGGGCGAGAGGAGGCTTGCGAGCGCACGTGCGAGGTGCAGCTGGCGGTCTTCGGGGAAGAGATGGAAGAGGGCTGATGCATGGATGATGGATACGTGCCCGCGGAGGGAGTTCAGCGATGTCAGGCCCTGCAGGACGGGGCGAGGCGAGGCGGGCGGCGAGGCGGCTGTGAAGGGCGGGACAATCTCGAGGTTCGCAGGGTCGAACACGTCACCGGGGATGAAGGGTATGACAGCTGTCTCGTTCGTACGCCTGAAGAGCTTTAACCCGGCGTCCCAGAATCCTGCGAGACTGGCTGTCCGGACAGTGACGAAGCAAAGTGGATGTGTTGACTGACCTTGATGCAGGTCCGACGTGACTATGTTCTCGATAGGATAGCCATCGGCCGCAGCCTTGTACACATCATTGCCGACTGCCTAGAGGTGAGCGATTGGCTTTTGCTAAAGCAAACATACATACAGCAACACCCAATGTCGAGAAAGATGGCGCCAGGTCGTTCCTTCCCTAATTTCAGGGCCTGAGGATAAGCCGGAAGACGAGAGATCTTCAACCTGCAGACACGTCAGTCAGCTGGTAGGTATCAAGACAGAAAGCTGACCTTGTGAAGTTAAAGCTACTGATGCAAGGAAACGGAAATATCTAAGTTAAGTTGAGAGCTTAAATCAACCTAAAGCGGGGAACGGGAGAAAGAAGCACGAACCGCATAAGCTTCCTTTTGAACCTCGATGATATGCTGCTTTAACTCCTCGTCGTCCTGAATGCCCGTCTGCTGTTTATAAAAAGTGACTTCATCGCCTTTCAGGTTGTAAAGCGATGGGTCCAATGGCGGATGGTTCTGGCGGAGCGACTCGACTCGGGACATACTTCGAAAGTAATGGCGAGAACAAAACCAGTCGCGTGTATTCTCATCATGTTCTTTTTATACTGAAGTCTCCTGAGAACACCGATGTTAGTCGCTCTCGTGGCTCTCGATGTCGCACAGAAGGTCACCGGACATGCTTTCCGAGACGCCCAGTTCCACACCCTTGATGTGTCGTTGGACATCGACAGCTCCAACTATCACTGCAATATACATATCAGCGTCGATTTCAACGAGTAGACCGCGTCCATTGAGGTCCATTGCAATGGAAAAATGGGACGATGACAATGGGCCGCAAGATTAGAGAGTTTTCGCACTCGCCGGAATGGAATCTTGAATGGAATCGTGGAGCCGTCTAACCCTAGGATGCCCCGCGTAAAAGTGACTGTTGGAGCATAGGGTTTGAATGGGCCCATTCCATTCCGGCCGGTGCGAAAACTCTCTATTGTATGCCTAAACGGTCAGTGGTGAGAGAACCGGGCGAGAAGAAGGATAGAAGGGATCCCGGGGGCGGAAATCATTGGGGCAGGGCGTCAAGGAAAATCCAGGAACCACCTTCAAAGTCTGGGAGATATCAATAGCACACCGTTCGTGGTATTGGACGGACGGCCGATGCGTGCGACGAGATATTTCTGAAAGGCTCTGTAAGAGTATCAACGCTGACAAGTCGCTCGGACCATGATTCCCTTTGATCGCACGTCCTAGCCTCTGCTCCCCTACAAAAGGCAACTACCTCGACATTTTCTTGTCGTCTGCATCGAAAAGTAATCGCAAGCCCGTGAGATTTCTAGACGGATGATCTACATCTCGTTGCCACAAACGACCATAGACAGTGAACAATTCGCCTTCGGCCGGCACGGTCATGTCCGCCCCCTGAGGCGGATTGGGAACGGGCACCGGTGGCTCGAGTATCTTGAGCAGGCGCATCAGCACGACACGTTTGCCTGCATGCTCAGGGAGGGTCGATCGCTCGAAGCGGCACTCCAACAATCCTTCTGTTTAAATACGTTGATAAGGGGTGGTTGAGTACGGACAGTTGCAAACGACAAGAGGACCTCACTTTCGAAGAGCGGGACAGGTTTCAGTTGATGCTGAAACCGCAGGGGCGACCACATCTGATATCGGACTCGTTGGCTCCCCGGACTACAGATCATCATAAAGTATGACTTGACAGAAAGGTCATAGATGAAAGGCTCATTCAGCGTGATGATGGTCCGTTTGAGTCTGTTCTTAAGGCGGTGATAAACTGGCCTCTGCTGAAGTTCTGCCATGTGCGCCTCGTCAATTAATCCATCCTGGATGAGGAATCCTCGCAATTGCTCCGAGGGTGAACGAAGGAGCCTTGAGAGACGGATATGAAACGGGAAACCAGGCCTATACACGAGATCTGTGCCTCGAGCAAAGCTTTCTGGGCTGTCGTTCTCCGTCACGCGAAAGCGTAGGTGTGGCTCCAATGGTTCCAGCGGATCGGTGTAGAAGTAGAGAAAACCATGTGTACCAGAAGGAAAGGGTAAGACACGGTGTTGCAGCTGCATATAGCACAATCTGAATAGAAAAAAGTTCCCGTCAGGTGTCGAGCGAAAAAGCCCGGGACGTGTTCTGTTCGAGAGATCCATGAAACAGCTGGAGTCCAGGCGGCTGGGATCGAACGTCGTGACGATGCTGTGTGGTTTGAGCCCGCAACGAGTGGTACTAGACTATCTCCAGAGCACGCGATATATTCAGCCATTACACGAAGAATGGAGGTGCTTGAAAGGCGTACGTTGGATATCGGTCCTCGTCCTTCCGTGCTCTGACCTGCTGAACTGATACCACCATGCTTCGCAGCTGCAGAAGCTGGGGAAAGCGTAGAGGTAAGCCTGGAGCCGCATAATACGCGTAAGACTATGCGTCTGGATGCGCCGAGAGAGCTGTGCGAAGATAGAAGCAGGATTGGGGTCTTGAAAAATATCCGCGGTATCATCGTGTCAATTCGTCGGCGACACCTTGCTTCAACCCCTTTGGCACTGATCCAGACAAGGCTATTCGGAAGTGCGAAACCAATATACGGAACATCCACCTTCTGTCTGAGGGCGACCACTGGGCTAGCACGAAGCTTGAATGATTGTTATCCTGCCTTCGTAAGACTAGTCTAGCCTTCTGCTGCGAGAAATACCAATCTGAGCGCACCTTGATTACTTATTATGCTTCAGGAAACAAGTTTGCAGCAGAATAAAGCGCTGTATCGCCGTCGATGTTGATAACGCAGAGGATAGAAGCGGCTTCGATTCGAAGGCAAAATGCAGAGAAGGTTCGCGGCGGCGTCGTGAGTCGGTCGTTCGTCGAAACAGGAACACCCGGCCCGCCCTGCCGTCACTCTGATACGGAGCCCACTGCGGAGGAAACAACTAGAAGTACGAAACCGACTCGGACATCTGCGTCGATACTAGTGAAAAGGCTAGAAAACACTTGAGGGAAGGTAAAGAGCAAGAATATACACTACTGGGTAAAAATGGTACAGGTGCGGCTTTTGGCAGAGTAATATCTGCGTACAGCGAGATACTCTCTTAGCACCGACTCGAACGCTCTCACCACCCAGCCGTCATTAACAAATAGCTATAGCCAGGCATACACACATCACAACACCGGTGCATAGCTGTCTGTAGGCAAGTTCTCCTTTCTGTAGAACGTGAGATCTTTAGGATAGCATGGTACAAGTGTGCCTTTGTCGACATGCCAACATGTGCTTGAAACTTGTCAGCGCGTCGGCTTCCGTCGGCTCAAGTCAGCCATTCCATCATGTACACATGTCATTGTGAGCAATTGGTGAGTCTCTCTCTCCGATAGTCCACTAAACTACGAGATGTTGATACATTTTCAGCATGACGGCGTTGCACCGCGCTGAAGCCGCTCGAAAAACAAACTCACGAGGTCTGGAAGGCGCAGGATCCCCCAGAATATATCCGCAACACGTGCATCACACGTTGAGCGTTGTCTTCTTCTGTTCATCTCGGATTATGTAGGCTGTACGTGTGCGTGTGCTCACTGCGGTGTGGGAGGCTATCCTATATGATACATTAATATGTCAACAACCACCCACCGGTTAAATCCCATACACCCACGAGCCGACCCCTTGCCCACTTGTGATGCGAACGCCATGAGTTCTCCTCCCAACCACTACCAGGCCACCGTGGAGGATGTGCCCGACGAAGAGTGTGTGTCTTTACTTATCCTTCATCGCCTCCCATTCCCCGTCCGCCTCGCCCTCAGCGCACCCGAGAACTGATGGCACACTCGTTTTACAGGATGGATCTGATGAATCATCTCCGCGAGGCTGCCAATTCACCGACGCCGCTCGCCGAGTTCCTGCAGGATCCCGATGCAGTGCACTCGCTAACGAAGATGTCCTCGCGGGAATACCGCTCTAGCAGGCGTGACAGTCCCGCCCGGGGCAGGCGGGACAGAGAGAGGGACAGGGACAGGGACAGAGAGAAGGGCTCAGGCAAGCGTCGCGGGTCCGACGCGGCGAATTCGATGCTCAGCCTCGTGCTCGCCGAGGAGGAACGGCAGGCGCACCATCTCAAGGCCATGCTGCGCATCACAAGCGACCGTCTCGAACACGAGATGCGCAAGGCGGACAGCGCGGAGTCGCGCGCGACGCTGGCCGACATCCGCGCCCGAGAAGCCGGAGCGCGGGCGATGGCGGCGGAGCAAGCGCAGCACCACGCCGAGCTGGACGCGGCGCGGGCGAGGGAGGAGACTAAGCGGTACCAGATGCAGCTCGAGACCGCGGAGCGGGAGATCAGGCGCGTGTCTAATGATATGGTTCGCTTGCAGAGGCAGAGGGACGAGGCTGAAGAGGCGGCGGCGAAGGCAAGGGACACTGCGAGGAAGTGGCAAGCCGCTTTGAGGGACTTTCAGGCACGGGAAGAGGGGAGGGAGGAGGGACGGAGACTGGCAATGTTTAAGCGGTATGATGATGGGCGGGAAGACGGGTGGGAGGAGGGGCGTATGGATGGCTGGCATGCTGGCCGGGAGGACGGGTTCGAGGAGGGCAGGCGGATGGGCGTGCAAGAAGGTCGGGAACAAGGGCGTCGGGAGGAGAGAAAGCATGCGTTCAAGATGTTCAATAGGTCCTTCGAGTCCCGCCCGAGATATCCTGAAGGTCATGAGCGGCACATGGAAGGCGTACCGGTGGGGAAGGCGGTCGAGGTGGGCAGTCCATGGGTCGTGTTGCCAGATCCTGAGCCCGAAGTCGATCATGATATCAAGAATCACGAACGGATTCAACAATGGGCTCAGTCGACTGAGACGTCAACCAGAAGTCGGACGCCCGAGGCATCAATCAGAAGTCGGACGCCCTCTCCAAAGCCACGCCCGGTCTGGCTGCACCGGAGAGTAATGACGGACCCTGCCATGGAGGGCAGAGGTTAATCCACGATACCCCACATTTTATTTAACGCACCGTCTGAACTTTTATATCACACACGAAGTAGGACTTGATCGGACCATAGGGCCTTGACAGCAGCGCATGTCTGGGGAACTCACATCGACTATGATACATATGTATATCCTTAATACCCGTAACTTTGCTATAACCCGTGTACTTTTAGATACCATCTTACATTGCAGACAATCTGACCTAGCACAGAGACTCCCTGATGGAGAGTCATCTTTCTACAGCAGATCTCCTACTCATCTATGAGCCAGTGGTAAAAGAGTGATTCAGAGTAAACGCACCGAGACCAAGCCAACCTCACCGAACGACAATGGCATACGGAACGGGGCCATTGATATGCATGCTATCGACAGTCCCTCCCGTCTTCATAGCGTGCGCTTTGAGACGATCGACTTCTTCCCGAATCAGAGCGTCTTTTCCCGCCCGTGTCCGAGGTTCAAATCGTCTGCGTTCTCCTGTGATGTGCCACTCTTCAAGTCGCGAGATGCCCAGCGTGTCCAGTATTTTCTGCTCAACAAGAGACTTCAAGGCACGTCAGCAGCGTACCAGCAGGTATAGATCGACCTGTCATTGCGTACATAATCTGCAGGGTTCTCTCTGTTGAGATTGAGAGGCCCTTTCAGCGTCACTGGTGGATTAGTGATGAATCGCGGGATGCGGAGCTGGTTTTTAGAGGCAGAGTGAGGCATGAATGGATGCGTGAGGATCACATCGCCGGCCTTCCCAGTGAGCTATATGTCCAAGCGATGAGAAAGCAGCATTTCTTGTCGAAGGGAGATGAATACCTCGATGAAGTCCTGGCATGTCTGGATCGAGCAAATGCTGCGGCTTCCGTCCGGGTCTTGCAGCATCTCATTCACGCCTTCTCTGTGCTCGTATAGGCTGTCGAGTTCTCTGGTTAGGACTACATATGAACAGAGATGCTGGCGTTAAACTCACAAATCGACGACGTTCTTCAGCCCATCAAGGGCGATCCAAGTGGCTCCAGCTTTCGGCACGATATCATTGTAGAGGACGAGGAGCTCAAGTGCTTGGTCTCCGGAATCAAGAAAATGGGTGAACCTGACGGTGCGCCGTAAGCCTTGCTTCACCCTCCCAAAATCTACCTGCACTTACCAGTCTCCATCGCTATTTTCGAAGTTTCACGATGTAGCCATGGAGCTGGAAAAAATCCAGAGCAACTCACATGTGCCAATTTCCCAAATCTTTGGGATGGATATCGAGCTACAGCGGCAGTCGTCAAAAACATTCAGCGAGCACGCCGGAAGCCAGCTCACGTCTTTGTACTCATCCTTTCCTAGATTCACGATCAGACTGTCCCCGCAGCTCTCGAACAGCGTCCGGTCAACGCGGTCCTCGCCGCCCAGCAGCTCGCCTAGATACCCCATCAAACAGCGCCTCCAGGTGCAAGCCCGCATACGCACAGATCGCGCCCCACGCCTTCGGCATGAACTCCGGCGTCGGCACCTCGCGATGCCTCGGCATATGGATCTGCGAATCGAGCGTTCATCTTCCGCTGCTGAGCCTTTTCAAACGGGCAGCGGGATACCTTCTCATTCTCCCATGTCGATCTATCGTCTGGATCGTACCCGAGGCGAACCCATACGTTCTCTAAGAAACGCGCGATGTTCTCGGGCGGGACGCCATTCTCGATGCGGATCCATCCGTGCTGGAGGAAATGCGCGCGCTGCTCGGCAGTGAGATATTTATATTCGGTTATCGCCATGATTATTCGAGAAGTAGCTTTGGACGAGCAGGGTCTTGTGACGCATCGTATGTCGTTCATGAAGGCCCCTTATAAGCTGCATCCCGGGCGCTTTGGAAGAGGTCAGACGTCACTCGAAGCAGGGAGGGAAGCATTTACTCGTACTGCCCACGGTGGTCTCATGCCCTCAGAAGACCTATGTTAAGCTAAGATTAGATCAGTATAGAGGTGAGCAACAGTCGGTATTCTGGACACCAGCATCCGAAGAAGAGAAGGAAATGGAGTTCCCTCGGGAATACAAGCCTCATCAACCGCCTCCCTCAACAGAGCGCAAGTCAACCTGCATTGGGCAGACTATCTTAGTACAGACAACGCATGTACATGAAAGCGCACGACCGGTCCCACCATACGGGACGCCCTAGACCAGTGACGGGCCAGGACGGAGTCATGCCTCTGACGCTGGTCTTCAGGGCAGCGTGCGACCACCTGTGACTTCGAGCCCCCAGTTCTGCGACACGCGCAGAGAAGCCCTGCCTCGGTGCGAGGTAAGCCCGCCTGGCCGCCCACCCGCACCGCGGGCCAGATCCAAAATCCAAAATCCAAAATACCGACCGCCGCACTACCCCGCGACCTCCTGGATCTCCGGCTCCTCCTCAACGCTATTCGCCATCCACTCCTCGTGCACAGCGCGCAGCAGCTCCAGCAGCGGCGTGGGATCGCTCCCCGGCACAGCCGCAGGCGCAGCATACGCAATCGCCTCAAGCACGCGCGCATCCTCATACTGCGTCCCGCCGCGCCCATACAGCAACAACAGCGCAAGCGTCTGCCGGCCCTGCTCGTACCACTCCGGCGCCACCTCCAGCGCCGCCGCCACATGCTCCTGCAATCCATTCCCGCGTCAGCATAGCTAGTCTAGATAAAGGGAAAGAGGAAGGGGACGCACCATGTCGATGCGCACGCCCATGTACGTCGTGTCGACGTGCGCCTCCATCGCGCGCTGCACGAACCAGTACAGCCGCACCATCTGCTCGTTGCTCACGCGCCGGTGCTTCTGCGCGCACAGCTCCGCCCAGCCCGCGCCGTCCTGCATCAGCTTCGGGCGGAGGTAGCTCGTGAGCAGCAGCGCGTCGTCCGGCGCGGGCGCGGGCGCGGGCGGGGCCGGTTGCTGCTGCTCGCGCCCGTCGCGTGTCCGCTTCTGCACGGGCGTCGGCGCCCGCATCGATTCAGCGGCGGAGTCAGGCTGCGGCCGCTCGGGCGCCGGCTTCGCGCGCTTCGTTTTCTTGGGCGGGGCCGATATGTGGTACGACGTCGACGAGGGCATCGG
The DNA here is from genome assembly GCA_033439255.1 of Hericium rajendrae. Classification (NCBI taxonomy): domain Eukaryota; kingdom Fungi; phylum Basidiomycota; class Agaricomycetes; order Russulales; family Hericiaceae; genus Hericium; species Hericium rajendrae. The sequence goes on from CM065891.1 coordinate 289,562, forward strand.
CGTGGGGTTAGAATACTGGCGCTGTTGCACAAGCTGCGCGCTCGACTCGCGCTTGCGCTTGCTCGCGCGGCTTGGACTGTGTTGACGTTCGTCCATGATGCTCGGGCTCACGGACGAAAAGGGTGGCGAGAGCGGTTGTTGTGCGGGCACTGGAGAAGGGGCCATGATCGTCTTTCGGGCGAAGATGGCTTGAGAAGGACTTGGCCCTGGGATTGCATTGAGCGCAGCGATGGGTGCTTGGATTTGTGCGGGAATGTTCAGCTAGTGAAAACAATCAGTCCTGGCCTGCGCGAGCAAGAAAAAAAAATGGTGATTTACACTTTCGACGAAAATAGCCAGCGTCTTGTTCTTCTCGACCTTCAAATTAGCCGACTGACTCGTCTCCTCATTCGCCGCCGAGATCCTCAAAAACGTCTGCCTATACTTCCCCCGCATCGTAAACACCTTCGCCGGACCTAGCAACACTTTCCATCAGCACGCCCCAATCCCAACCAACCAACCAAAACGACGCACCATCAATCCGCGACGGCCCCCCCTGCAGCTTCTCGCACACGTCCCTCGCATCCGCCCACCACCCGCCCTCGCCGCCCTCCGCCTTCGTCAGCGGCACCAGTATCTCCGCCAGCTCGTCCACGCCCGTGCGCCGGTCGTCGATGAGCACGGTCAGCAGCCGCGGCTTCGCGCCGTGCGCGCGCGGCAGCGGCGCGTCGGGCGACGACGCGTGCGACGCGGGCGTGGGCGCAGAGGCGTACGACGACGCGGGCGTCGGCGCCTGCTCGAACGGGCGGTCGCTGCGCGCCGGCGAGGGCGGCACGGCGGGCGAGGACGCGTCGACGTCGAACGCGGGCGGCGTAGGCCGGTGCTGCTTCGGCGGGCGGTTGTGCGACTGCAGCCGCGGCTTTTTACTCGACGGCGGGGCGGGCTGCGGCTGCCCGGCGATGCGCCGGAGAATGCGCTCGTTCTCCGCGTGCGCTGCGCCTGCAGCGATCTGCTGCACGTCGATTTCGCGCGCATCGGAGTCCATGCCGTGCCGTGCGGGCTGCGCAGGAAGCTCAGCGCGGAACTGTGCGCCGTACGGCCCTACGCCTTGCGTCGTGGGCTGCGGCGTGGCCACCCTGCTCGACGTCGCCTCGTTGACGTAGCCCTGCACGCGGAAGGCGGCGCCCTTTTTGAGGCCGGCGGTGCTCGTCGTGCTGCTACTCCGTTGCATCGAGGCCGCGCTTTGCGAGTCCCGTGCGGGGCTTTGGTCATCTTGCCCGGTCGCATACGTGCCGAGCGCCCCAAACGCGATCGGTTTCCGCATGAAGGGGTTCGACACGGTGCGAGCGTCTTCTGCGGGAGGCGGTGCGTCGTCTTCGCAAGGGGATCGGATACGCGACTTGAAACGGGGGAGAGATGTGAATACGCAGCGACATGATACAGATCGGACAGTGCAGACTTACGGGTCCGGCGTATGTTATGTCCCCGTCGTGGTTTTCGTTTCTGCATTGCGGGTTAGCTGTTACAAGCTGCCACAGGACTTAGCACGTACGAATCAATGTCAGAATCATCATTTCTCCTGCGGCCCATCTCTGGCCGCGACTCGTAGTCGCTATCGTGTCCTTGCTGGAGCATTTGTGGGCGAGAGACGCGTCAGAACAAGGAATTATAAAGCAGAAATTGCTCCAGCTGTGCGTCTTCTGTACGAAAGCAAATCCTCCAGGTGTTGGTATAGAAAAGAGGAGGATATCAGTGGCAACATCGCTAGTTATGCCAGATGCAAACTCGAACGGGCGAACAAAGCAATGGTTGTTCAATGGAGGTCACGTGGCTTCGTGTTCTCTATTGTGCGCCCGATTAGGAAGGTGGTCGTTGGGCGAGATCTCCGAGATCTCTTTCCGTGAATTGCCTCCGTTACGACAGCTCATAATGCGAAGGAGAGCACACACACTAGATTCTGTATACCGAAATGAAGGTACAACATGTCTCTAGCAGGCACAATTGATTTTATGATGCGAACTCATGGGAATAAGGGAAGCGTAGCGTAGACTATCTACTCCTCGAGACAATGACTCGCAGCCAGGAAAGAGACTCCTGCATTTCCATCCATCGGGGACCACATACACACAGTGGGTAAGCAGCACAAGTTACAAGTTACAACACCCAGATATGACGCAATAAATAGCCTTACACCGCGGGCTGGCCACGGACCTTCCACCGACTATGATTTCCTCGCCGGGTTATACACGCGCTCCGCATTCCCACCAAAGACCGCATCGACGTCCGCCTGCTCGACGCCCAGCTCCGCGAACGACTCGCGCGCAATCTCGTACCAGTCGCCGACGGTGGACGCCGCGTGCGACGTCGGCGACGGCGCGGAGCCGAACAGCACGCGCTGGAACCCGAACGCCTCGACCGCCGGGCCGACTGTCGACCTGCATCAGCGGGCGTCACAGGTGAGCGCGGACGGACTCACGGTACATCTTGATCCTGCGCTTCCACTCCTTCTTCTCCCTGCTGACGGCGGCGGTCTCGTCGCCGTGCTGCGACGTCGGCGGCGTCGGCGCGTTCCACGCGGGCGGGAGGAACTTGACGAAGACGTTCCCGCAGAGCGAGAGCGAGGCGATGCGCGCCTGGTATGAGTGGTATGTCGGGTGGGAGAGCAGCTTGACGATGGGGAGCTCGAGATCATGCGGCGGGGGCAGGATGTTCGCTGGATCACACGAGCTGTCAGCACGGTGATACGAGAGGTTTTATTAGCCCCAATCAAGTACTGCTTTTTGCGCCACTTTTTGCCTGCTGCTTTTTTGAATGTGCCTGATACCGACAGTCACTTGGGGCATTGGCCAATTTCAGCCTGGCTGTTATGCCGCCAAAGTGGGTTTGTGCCAATTCATTCCAGCCAACCCTTTGTCTACGGACAAAGAGTTGGCTGATTTTAGTTGGCACAAATCCACATTGGTTACATAACAACCAGGCCAAAAATCATCAATGCTCCTGGTGAGTGGTACATAGAGCCTTAGAAGCTTAAGCGACAGCAGGCGGCCAAAAAGCAGCAACAAAAAGCTGAAATTGAGTAGGAGTACTGGGGATTGGCACGCACACAGAATGATGGTGCCTGCACCTTCGGTGTCGGCGGTGGTCGCCTTGGTCAGGAGCTCTTCGAGGCCGTCCCAGACGTTATCGCCGCTGCTGACGTCGACCTGGACGTCGATGTCGACGATGTGGCCGGCCTTGAGCGCGGCGGAGAGACCGGCGATCGCCGCCTCCGACGGCTGCGTAAACGCCGCGGCCAGGCTGACTGGGTACTTCGACGTGGGGACAGCAGGCAGTGCGCTGTCCTCGAGCTTGAACGGGATCTGCACGGACAGGACATGGACACCCGCGGCCTCCAACCTGCGAGATCACCGCCATCAGGGCGCCTCCAACGCGGAATGCGAGACGACTTACCCGCCCAGGTCGCCCTCCGTGACGCGCAAAACAACACCGGTCGCCCTGCCCTCGAGTGCCTTCGAGCCCGCAACCTCCTTCTTCCACTCGCCGAGCGCGGCGACGCTGGCGTCGACGACGCGGTCCGGGTGCACGGTGCTGGGGCTCGCGGGGAGCGGGAAGCTCTCGGACACGCCCGAGTTGGGCGGGCTGAACGCGGACAGCGGGAGCTTGGGCAGCGACTTGAGGCCCTTGCGGCGGGCACCGACGCCAGGCGAGTGCGGGATGGGCGGGAGCTCGGTCGCGAGATCGGTGCTGTTGCTCATGGTGGGCTGCGGGATCTAAAGTGGTTGTGGAGAGCGGATATCGTGGGCGGGGCTATAAGGAGAGAACGTGGCGAAAAAAACGAAAGAGTACAGAATGTCGAGGAAGGGTCGTAGGGTACGGTATGTATAGGTTGAGTTGAGGGCGTATCACCGCCTGATCTCAGTGATCTGTTGATGCCGCCGTGGTCGTGCTTTCCCACGTTTGGCATATTGCTGTTCGATCTCTTCTTGATCTTCCTTCTTCCTCGTTGCTCGCGATTTTCAACATCTGCTCTGGAGACCATCCAACTGCCATGGCGATTTTGTTAAATTTAATTGCTTCGCTTTTTTTAAACTCATTGTAGCCCTCTGCTGGAATTCTCTGCCTGCAGTCTGTGCGCCTTTGTCGACGTGGTTATCCAGCATCTCGAATGATTCGTGAACATGTTGATTATCACAGAGCACATATACTGTATGCAGTACGCCTTTGAAGACTAAGCGGGTAAGTGCAACGGCTTCTTTGTTTCATGTACAGAACGGAAGCATCCTCATTGAATTCGCATCTAACTCCTGTCAACGTCAGGATACACCTTTGACGATGGTTGAATATAGTCGTCGACATTGCAACTGGCGAGCTTTCGCTAAACGTACTCAATCAGTCGAATTAATCTTGAAGCCACAATCCCGGAGGCCTTCCAAGTACAAGATCAATCATGACTTTTGAATAGTCTGGTCATAAATTAAATTCGTGAGTGCAAGCATAGTGTTCGATCTCCTCTTTGTCGTTGCTTGCGATTTTCAACATCTGCTCTGGTGACCATCCAGCTGTCATGACAGTTTTGTTAACTTCATTCACTCTACCATTTTTGCCGGAGAAATCACCACCGTAGCATTCTGCAGGATTCTCGGCTTGCAGGCTGTGCGCCTTCGTCGACGTGGTTATCAAGCATCTCGAATGATTCGTGAACATACTGATTATCACAGGGCGCATATGCAACTTTGAGGACTAAACGGGCAAATGCAACGGGAACATGCTTACTGAATTCACATCTTAATTCTGTCAACGTCAGGATACAGCAGATATTGTCTCTGGCGATGGCTGATCGTCGTCGATGTTGCAACTGGCGAGCTTTCGTTGAACGTTCCCAGTCAATCGCATTATTCTGTAAGCCACATCCCCGGACGCCCTTCAGTGGAATATCATCAAAACTTCTGGATAGTCTGGTCATAAATTACATTCGTGAGTGCAAGCATCAGTACACTAAGAAATCATTAAGCTCGACGAATACAGTATTGCGATATCATATCATTACATCAAAATCGTGAAGCTCCAAATTCAGGTCGTGAGATCACCGCGTCCCTATGCCGCCAGCGCGACTTGGTTTTCCGTCTCCAGCATCTCGTTTAGGCACCTAATCACCACCGCCGCGCCCGCCATCACCTTCTCGCGCTCCCCCTCCTCAACCATGTCTACGACCCGGCTGAACTTGTCCGGGTGCCATCTGCGCAGAGCCCGCCGGATCCTCTCCCGCCGCTGCACATCGGCCGAGTGCGCAGACGAGAGCAAAAAACGCTGTACCGCATCCGGGCGGATGTCTTCCACCCTCTGCGGTGTATCAACAACCGGCCATGGCACGTTGCCAAACACAAGCGGATACCCCTCATCCGCACCCGTGCCTAGCACTGCCCACCGCGCCTCATAGACCCTCCACGCCTCCCCGACGCGCTCCTCCCTTTCGTCCCGGCGCTGCCGCTCCGCCCTGACCCTCTCCGCCCGCCGCCGCTCCTCCACCTTCCTTCGCTCCTCCCTTCTCCGTTCGTCCGCCCGCTGCCTTTCCTCATCAATCCGCCGCCGCACCTCCGCACGCCTCATCTCCTCCCGCCTCCGCATCTCCCTCCTCCGCTCCTCCTCCCGCTCCTTAAGCCGCTCCACGCGCTCGCGCTCGCGCGCCCGCCGCGCCGCATCCTGCAGCCGCCGCTCGCGGCGGCGCTCGCCTTGCTCGCCCTGCGGACGCGCGGCCGTGTCCAGCCATGCGTGCCCGTCCATCCACGTGCCGAGCTTCTCGTGGTGTGCGCCGAGGTTGCGCCATGCGCCATCCTCGCGCGAGGACGGGCGGGGCGCGGGCGTCTGCGGGCGCGAGACGGCGAGCGGGCGGCGGCGCTCGGGCTCGGGCTTCGCGAGCTTGACGTGCACCTCGAGCGTGGGCGCGCTGCTGCCGACGCGCGCGAGGAGCGCGCGCGTGTCGAAGAAGTGCGGCATGGGGGTGGGGTGGTGGGTGCTCGATCCGGTCGTGAGTCGTCGTCTGGTCTGGTTCTCGTCTATCGTCGTCTTCGGTGGAATGTGCGCTTGCGCTAACACAAATGCAGAGTGGAAGAATGGAGGCGGGGGCCTGGGAGGCGGAGGGTGGGATGGGATGGGAAGCGGACGGCCAGCACGCACGCAGGCCTCTTTAATTCGAATCAGAGGGGCCCAACGTGCCCAGCATCCGACCTCTATAAATGGCTGCCCTTCTGCTGCTTTGTCCGCCTCAATCCCCCTGTTCTTTCAGTGGCCAGCGCAAGCGCCCCGCAGAGGGCAGCTGGAGCCCGCGCGGCCGGCATCGATCGCATCTGTCGCCGGCTGTACGCGCTCCGGGCATCCCGCAATGGCGCCACGCCGGGGATCAGGCATCAGGATGAAGTTCGGGGTGCGGTGCTGCGCGGGGGCTGCATCATTGATTCCGACGCGGCATCGATGGAGAGGGGGCTATGGCGTTGGGTGTCCTGTTCCATCCTGGCTCCTGTCCTCCTCGGATGCCGCGTCGAGAAGCTCGACGTTCGCGGACCGCCTGCGGCTCGAGGCCGCCTGCAGGACACCACGCGCCGGCGCCTGTGAATCCGCATCTCAAAGAGTCAAACGTTCATTTTGCCAGGGCCTTGCCTTCCGGATTCCGAGATGATCGACGAGGCCGCAGTGTGTGATAGGAGCCGAGAGCCTGACTGATGTAAATACGAGCGAGATCATCTAGTGGGTCGAGTCTCAAGGCGATGGAGTCGTTGATTGACGGGCTTTGACGCTGCCGTCCGATATTGCGCTCGATCCGTGCCTTGCCAATGTTTCAAAACATCATGCTCAGTACGTGCATCGCCCGAGATAATTATCTTCGTCACGGCCAGAGCAGATGCCGAATTCAAAAGAGGGTGTGGCCCGAATCTTGCATATTCAGGCAGATCTCCACTCGGGCGCTACGCCGCGTTCTCCTCCAGCCTTTTAGATCCAGAAGATGGGAGCGGACACGCACACGACCCGCAGCGACTCCGGCAAAGCGAAATGACAGACTTCGCCTCCACGAAACCAGGCCTTGGCAGGTTCGGGTCCAGACCTTGCATACGCCATGGCACCAGGGAGCGTAATAGAAGGATTACCACCGGCCGTCACTGGCGTCGTAATGGCCACCCTCCGATATAATGACCGTCACCGGCGATCTGTAATGGCCTTACAGGCTGCATCGTGGAGTCACTTACCGTTCGCCACGCGAGCCTGCGCGGTCAAAGATGGAGGGTGCGGGGTGCGGGATGTGTGCACCACTGCGCTCGATGCACCGCCCTTTGGCGCTAGCCATCGGATTGTGATGTCGAGAAAGAAGGCTTGAGCCACTGCATGGCCTGCATGGGGAAGTTCAATGGACATGCCTCACGTTGCGTGCAGAGGCGATGAATGGCGAGCGCTGGCCCTGGCGTCTGGCAATGGCCGACGCAGATATTAATGGCGAAACGTTTCAGTTCAAAATAACTGGGCATTTTGAAAGAATAGAACAGCGCAGCATGGTGATTCTTCGTGGAGCCCATCGTGCACGATGCACGCATGATGTCGATGATGGAACATTGAACAGGGAAGGATGTCGTGTCAAAGAACTCCTCGTCGTCATCGTCATCCCGAAGCTTGCGCGTGCGGGCCGGGCGCGGACCGGCGCCGCCGCCTTCATTTCATGCTCTCGAGTCTGTTGCAGTTGCTCTGCAACTGAACCACTAAGCTTACCAGCATCAGACTCTCGCTTACCAATTGGAATTAGAGGAGTACGCGAGCTGGGTGTGCTCTTTTACATGCTCAAGTCCTCGATTGCCCGCCGCGCACCTGTACATATCTTGTGGCGACAATCGCACCGTCATCTCGACTTCAAACGGCCTCATCTTCAATTCTACACGAGACAAATTCACGGTATGGCGCAGAAGGACTACATCCAGTAAGTAACCGCTCATCAGAAGACGCTTTCTCGTCTGACGTCGCTAGGCTAGAATTGCGCCGTACGAGCAGCTGCTCACGCACTTCCGATATTTCCTGAACCTCCGATCGCAAGAAGGACGATACCATTCCCTCATTTTGTTCCGCCTGACCGCGCTGAATACACCTACTTCTGCGGACAATGGCGACGCAGATGACGCCTTGACAAAGGGCCAGAACCCGTACCAGTTGTACGCCATGGAATCGACGTGTCCGCATCTCGGCGCGGACATGTCGCATGCGGATATCGAAGAATATGAGACGAGCATCGTGGCGGTATGCCCTTGGCACAGGTGACTGTGCTCGAGTAGCATGACCTCCATAAATCTGATGTCCGATCCGAAGGTATGACTTCGACCTTGAGACCGGGAAAAGCGAGACGGGTCTGAAGGCCTGTACATACGACATACAAGTACGTGTCGATCCGCAAGATAACGTTGAAAAGGTCTGGGTTGAAACTCCTGAAGAGGGCCGGAGTTGGCGCTTGGTAGAGATGCGCCCTGTGTCTGAAGGTATCTATGCCATGGGTCTGCCATAATTGATGATCTAGCTCATAGTCGCTCGACAGCCTTTGCGGATCCTCCTCCGCCCGTGCTTCCCGACGTCGCGGGGCTCTCAATCGATATGAAAGCGGACGAAAATATCGTGCCCGATGAGAATCCACCAAGAACTCTCATGCAATGGGCCGTGCTCATCTTGAATACGTCAAATCCCACATTGAAGGTGCAGTGCCATCAGCAGTCCCGTGTGGATCCTATGCTCACGATATCGTCTGCCCAGGTTGAGCGCACCCGACATGCAGTCAACTTGTTCAGGACTGGAAAACTGAAGAATATTGGCCATAATCTGCCGAGTATGCCACTGCCTCCTGATATTCCATCGAGAGACGACGCGTACCGCAGAAGCACCGTTGATCCAGGGCAGGCTGGGAGGAGAAAGAATCGAGCCGCCATGTTGCATGCTTTGGCAAACATCGAACAGTGGGCGTAAGTGCCTCGCTCTCTGCGACGATAGATAAAAACTGATCGCAGACATTCCCAGTATCGACCTAGCGTAAGATTCCCCGCCCCATTCAGTGCAATTGCGAGTCGACAACTCACGGCCGTACACACAGATGGGACATCATGGCGCGCTTCGGCTCCGCCTATCCGGACCTCCCACGCGCCTTCTTCTCCGACTTCACCAAAATGGCGCTCGACGAATCCAAGCACTTCAGCCTGCTGACCGCGCGTCTCGCCGCGCTCTCTCCGAACACGCCGTATGGCTCGCTCCCGGTGCACGCGGCGCTGTGGGACTCGGCGCGCACGACGTTCGGCTCGCTGCGCGCGCGCCTCGCGATCATCCACCTCGTGCACGAGGCGCGCGGGCTTGACGTGAACCCCGCGACGATCGCGCGGTTCGGGAGGGCGGGCGACGCGGAGAGCGTGCGCGCGCTGGAGATCATCCATGCGGACGAGGTGACGCATGTGACGACGGGCCATCGGTGGTTTACGTGGGTGTGTGCGAGGGACGGCGTGGATCCGGTCGCGACGTTTCGGGAGGAGGTGAGGCGCGGGTGGCGGGGCGACGTGAAGGGGCCGTTTAATGTGGAGGATCGGGAGAAGGCGGGGATGACGCGGGATTTCTATGAGGGCTTGAGGGGCGAGATGGGGTGGGAAGACGATGGAAAGGGGAGTGTTAGACACGAGGAAGATGTAAAAGCAGAAGCCCATGATCGGGGAGGTGGTGTGTCCGTTGAATACGAAGGCATTAAAACGTAGGAGAGTATTATTCCTGCTTAGCCCTTTCCAGTACAACAAATATGAGAGAAAGTCGCCAGAATTGTCGCGTTCTGAATGAATGGACGATGTTGTATAGTACTCTCGAGATTCCCAGTGATCGGGCCGGTGGCTTCCGCGTTGACACGAACGCCGACAGCAAGCCATTAGCTCTTGTAGCACAGTTTTGTCTTCAAAACCGTACCCACTCTCATTCATCGACGGCGACGTAGAGCTTTAGCCTGTAACACACTTGTGTCTTGAAGCCTAACAGGTAATTAAGTTGCGCTCTGAGTGGTATTTCTCGCAGCGGAAAGCTAACCTAGTCTTGCGAAGGCAGGGTAAAGCTCCGTGCTAGCCCAGCGGTCGCCCTTAGACAGAAGGCAGTCCTCCTGTGTACTGGTTTAGTACCTCTGAATCACCTTGTGTGGACAAGTGCCAAAGGGGTTGTTGACACGATGAGACCGCGGATGTTTCTCATGACCCCAAGCCTGCTTCTACCTTCGCACAACTCTCTCGGCGCATCGAAACGCATTGGCTTGCACGTGTTATGCGGCTACAGGCTTGCATCTACGCTTTCACCAGCTCCTGCAGCTAGAAAGCATGGTGGCGTCAGTTCAGCAGGTCAGAACATGGAACAACCAGTATCCGACGTACGCTCTCAAGTATCTCTGTTCTTTATTTTATGACTGAATGTGTTACACTCTCTGGATACAGTGTAGCATCGCTTCTTGCGGAACGAAACCAAAAAGGGTCATCACAACACTCGATCCCAGTCGCCTGGACTCCAGCTGTTTCATTGACATCTCAAACATTATTTCTCCTCGGATCTATCAAGCTCCTCCTCACAAAAGACTTTTATTACTCGAAATGCCCTATATCGTGACAAAAAGAAAACCCTATAAGCCCTTTCCTGCTGGAACACACGGTTTCTTGTACTTCTATACCAATCCGCTGGACCCGTTGGAGTCACAGCTACGCTTCCGTGTGACGGAGAGCAACAACCCGGAAAGTTTTGTTCAAGGAACAGATCTCATGTATGGGCCTGGTCTGCCGTTTCATGTCCGCCTCTCAAAGATTGCCCGATCACCCAAGCTTGAGCGACTGCGACAATTCCTTGTTCAGAAGGGATTGGTTGACGAGGCCCACTTGGCAGAACTCAAGCAAAGGCCAGCTGTGCGTCAGAAAAAAAGACCCAAACGGCCCATCACCAGACTGGATCAGCCTTTCATTTATGACTATACGGCCAAATGGTTTTCCTTGACGGTTTGTGCTCCGAGAAGCCAGCGCTTTCTCTATCAGTTGCACTCGCCCCTACGGTCTGGGGAGCAACACCGAGGGATTGTACTTTATAAAAGTGAAGCCCTCTCGTAGCTGTTCGCAACTGCTCTTACTCACTTGTTGTCCCATCAACGTATGTATACAGAAGGAGCATTAGAGTGTCGCTTCGAGCAGTCTACCCTTCCGGAACACACAGGCCGGCGCGTGGTGCTGATGCGCCTGCTCAAGATACTCGAGCCACCGGTAGCCGTTGACAATCTGCCTCCGGGCACGGACACGACCATGCCGGCTGAAGGCGAGCTATTCACGCGTGGCGGTCGTGTGTGGCAGAAGGACTTGGATCGTCCGAGCGGTAATAATGTGGGCCTGCGGATGCTTTTTGATATCGATGCAGAGGAGAAGGCATCGAGATAGCCATCTTTTGTAGGGACACCGGGATAAGACCTTGCAATCAACATGATGGATACGGGTGAGTAGCTTATTCTTGATATATTGACAGCGCCGCTCATAGCTATTTTTTAGTCGTTTAAGTTGCACGTCTACCGTTCTGTACTAGACCGGTACAGGTAGACTCTTCAGATGTATCGTGAACGTTGCACGATTGATCAATGTCTCATTGTATCTCCCAATATCTCCAAGATGCCTCCTTGCGTTCATTCCATCTGCGTCCAGCGCGCGTTCTTCCCTCGGGTTAAATATATGGGCTGGTTAGTGACTCTATTCTTTTTGCCCTTTCCTTACACTGACCGTGTTTCTGCTATGATATCCGTTACCAAGGTCTTGTATCGGCAGTCTAGTCATTATACGCCTGGATAGATGCACGAAAATGACGAGCGCTGCAAATGCCTGGACTACGCCTACAGGTTCTACGTGTGCTAATTTAGGTTATCGGCGCAGGGACGGGCGTTAGCACCGTGGAACTGAGCATCTGGTAAGAGGTGCCCGATGACCCAGCATGACTCACCATCACACGAGAAGAACGATACTATCCATCCGTCTTTAGACGGTTATCTCAGGCGTTCCCAGGGGTAAGAACTGATATTTAAAGAGCGAATGTGCGATTACACCGTCCTCGTCATCGCCAGTCTTCAACGATGTCAGACATCGAAGCGCTCCGCACGCGTATGCCTCCTTTGGACGAGTCGTTGTATGATCTGAACCAAGAGGAAGTCTCGTTCTATACAGAACAGACCGGTATTCAAGACGATGAAGAGCTGAAGCAGCATATCATCAGTGTTCAAACCGAGGCTTATGCGGTAAGTGACCCACCACTCGAGATTTGTTGTAAACTTGACTAGTTGGCTGATATTAGATATTCCCGTTTGGGTGTATCCGCAGTTTCCACTTCGCGAGGTCAGCTTTGTTGTGCTTTGCAGTTTCCATCTGACTAGCGAGCCCAGATTGAAGATATCGCGTCTGCCCGCGTATCCCCAGTTGCTGAAGTTCGGGAAGGAACGCCCGGGCGCCATCTTTCTTGACGTTGGGTGTTGCTGTTCGTGCATCGCAATATATGACAACACGCTGCTCACCTTGGGACAGTTGGAAACGACGTACACAAGGCCGTCGCCGACGGTTATCCTCTTGAGAACGTTGTTACAACGGACCTCCACCAAGGTTAGTCATCACGTGGCTGCGCTTCATCGGTGTCCTGACAACGTCTCTTTAGGCTTCTGGGACGCAGGATTAAAGTTATTCAAGCGCACGTCTGGCGCAGAAGATAATATACCCTTCATCGCCGGCGACGTCTTCGACCCGCAGAACCTCGAGGTTGTTCCTGTGTTCACAGCCGCCTCGCCTCCAAGAACGCCGAAGCCCGTCCTGAAGGACCTAACCTCATTGAACCCCCTCCATGGACACGTATCCGTGATCCACGCGTCGGCCTTCTTTCACCTCTTCGACGAAGACCGCCAGCTGCAACTCGCCCGCGCACTTGGATGCCTCCTCTCGCCCGAGCCAGGCTCCATGATCTTCGGCCAGCACGGCGGCATGCCGGAGAAGGGCTCTCGAGAGACGATCGTGCCCGGCCACTTCATGTTCTGCCACTCGCCAGAGAGCTGGACGGAGCTGTGGGATGGCACGGTGTTCGAGAAGGGCACCGTCAAGGTCGAGGCGGAGATCGTGGTGATTGATAGGGAGGACATGAAGCGCATCTGGCCGAAGGCGACGTATTACTGGCTCAATTGGTCGGTGACTAGGCTGTGAATAGCGATAAGAAGTCGCGGCTATGCTATAACATGACCTGCCTTTGAGTTCCGAAGCTTTAGCAAAATGGACACGTCGGATGGTCAAATGAGTTGATCCTGCGATTTGACTCTATTGAGGCCAAGACTGTTATTAAGGCCAAGACTGTTATAAAGGAATGGGGTGAAGCCACAATCATGCCAGAGCGATATTCGAGGGATTTATGAAGTACGGATGATATGAAAATCTGTAGATGATAAATTTGATCCTACAGCCAGGAGCTCGGGCAAAACCCTCGTATCCCGGTGGTCGAGGACCGAGGTCGCATGAAGGTTGGAAAATTGCGTAAGGAGGCTTCAAATACCGCAGATGTCTAGATGGTAGCATTCGAGATGAGGAATGCTGAAACATAGTTAGTCGAGTATACGACTCACCAGCTACCACCATACAAGTTCGTCATCCCGATCCATCTGGTTGAGTAGCAACAAGCTAGTCGTCATATACGCATAAGCCGTCATCTGACCCAGAGGCGTATTGAAGAAATCCTCAAAATCCTCTTCACCGTCTGAGTCCATGTCGATACTGAGCTCGTCAACGGCAGAATCCACCTCGACATCTGCGTCATCCACTTCGCCATCGCCATCTTCAGCACCCGAGTCGCCGCTGCGGTTGTCGGAATCGTCACTGTCGTCAGAATCCTCGTCGCTGTCATCGGAATCTGAGTCACTTTCGTCGGACTCTGAGTTGCTGTCGTCGGAATCTGAGTCGCTTTCCTCGCTGCTCGACCCTGTAGAGTCCGTCGCCTCGGTCTCATCGCCGTTTGCACTCCAGTCGCTCTCTCGCTGACCCGTCGTTCTCCGGCATCCATTGAGCTTCCCGTCCCAGCACACCTCCAAAGGAAAGCCTTGGATTCGGGCCATTTGCGCGCGTGTCAATGTGCAACAGTGGATGCGCAGCTTGCGTAACTTGCCGTTAGGCGCCGACGTTCTATGCTGCAGACCTTCCATGAACCTACGGATGGTGCGCGTGTTGTTGGAGCTGGGGAATGTCGCATTGGAGATCCACAAGATGCGAATATCTGCCATGCCATCGACGCCATCCGTGCTTTCACGATGTTTTGAGATATAATTAAACGCCTTTGCAAAATCCGCGAGGAAAGTTCCATAGATGGCTACGCCGACGGGCGCGACGATGCGGAAAATTGCACGCAAGGTCACAGCATTGACCGTGGGATACTCCAAATTGCTTCTGAACGTGATCCTGGTCGTATTCTTGAATGCCGGGACAGAGACTATGCGCAATAAAACTTTGCAAATATACCCTGGATTGGCCAGCGGGAATTCCGGCCAGTTGAGCACAAGATTGAAGAGGTTGCCCCCCTTGATCATAAGAGGGGCTGTTTGCAGGCCTGCTGAGTGCTCCTCGATACCAATCCAGGGGAACGAGGGCGCCAATGTCTCCGAGGACGCGTCCTGCAAGACGCCTTGTTTAAACCAATGCGTAAGGAAGGCGACGGCCATTTCGATGCAAGGAATGAGGTTATGAAGGAGGTTATTGTGGCTCTCTGTAAATGAGATGGACACCAACGTTTGATTTGGGATGCAAAGAGCGACTGCAAAATTGCAGCAATCCAAAACTGCTCCATTGAGATGGAAGGACACAAGGTTGGGCAGCGACAAGGTCGGCTTGTACCGCGCGTCGAATGCAGTCCCAGGCGATGCAAAAGAATGATTAAGCACGAGGTCGCGAAGATGAGGCATGTTTCCGAGAACTTTGACCAATTTCGTGGTGTCATACCGGCGATGTGACGGAAGAAAGCCGATCTCGAAATATGTCAGGTCGCATTTGAAGAGAGACGACTGAAGAGGTATGTAGACCCTGGACAGACGAAGAGTTCGCAGATTTGGGGAGTACTCGCAAAGCAGGTTCAGGCGTAGAATCTCAACGCTCGCGTCAAGGCGATCCTGCTGCACGAGAGACAAAGAATGCAATATCGGGGCACGCGATCGCGCAAGCCCCTTTAGAGTGTTAAAGCTGATTTTGGAGAGCGACAAGTCGATCGTTCGCATGCGCTTAGGTCCTTCCTGTAAGGCAACCTCGAGGGACTGCTGGATCAATGATGAGCCTGTCATCCAAGCTCCAGTCCTTGGAGAAACAGGAACTGCAGAATTGAATGCCAATGACAATGGAAGTGATCCGCTGCGAGAGAGGAACAAGCCTGTCAAGACGGGGTTGGACACAACGACGGTCGTCCAAAGGAAGGGCGACTGTAAAGCGACCCTCCGCCATCGTGAGCAGACGTAAGTCACGGCGATCCATAGCCTGCAAGTTTCGGAAGAGACGAATAGAAAATGGCCTGTCGGACGGGGGAGCTCGCTGAATATCATGAGCAGGAGCTCGTTAGGCAAGCGCCATACGGGCGCGCTCTCGTTGTAGCGCGCTTTCAGGCTGCGAGCTTGATCTTGAGTGTTGCTAATCTGCTCGAGAAGGGAGAGCCGATTATTCAAGTATCCACTTCTGTTCGCCGCAGGAGCCGCAGGTTTCTCATAAAGAAAATGGTTGGTCAATGGAGGGTCGAAACTGCTTGGTGGACAACGGCTCACCTTTCGTCGCGAGCGGTTCATGCCTGGCTTCAGAGCCGTAATGCTTGTCATATTTCAACCGCACAATATAATAAGAATACGTACCTCCGTCACCAAATGATGCTAAGTTGTACGATGGTTCTGCGAGACCCCTACGCTGAAACAGTATGGCTGGTAACAACTTCGAGTGAATGAGGATTCAATAAGTATGATACCATTCCCATCTCACTGACCTGTGATCAACTTGGCCAACAGACACTATGTATATCAGATAATGGTGAACATAAACGGAGGAGCAAGGTATCGCCAGCTGCCAACAGCCTCGAAGTCTGAAGACGCGTAAAACAAGAAACTTAGAAAAGTTGGTTTCGAGACGCGGTCACGTGTATTTTCCCACACACTAGCAGGACTCCAACCTCCTCTTTTCTGTTTCGTGCCAAACAGACGAATGGCATCTCAAACGCAAATGCTCGCGCTCATCAAGAGATCAAGGTAGATCTATTCGCGACTAGATGTGAGTACACGCAAAAAATTATAGTAACGATGATATTGCTATAGGGAGCGCTCGGATACCGAAACACAAGACCGCACAAAAACTAACACGACGAATGACGAGGATACGACAGCTCAGAGCGACCCTCCGCGAAGACGCAACACCAAATGCAGCGTCGACTCCTTTTGGATATTGTAATCCGCAAGAGTATGTCCGTCTTCGAGCTGCTTGCCAGCGAAGATCAGGCGCTGCTGGTCGGGCGGAATACCCTCCTTATCCGTGATCTTCGTCTTGACGGCATCGATTGTGTCAGCGGACTCGACCTCCAGGGTGATTGTCTTTCCGGTCAACGTCTTCACGAAGATCTGCATTCCGCCGCGGAGGCGGAGCACAAGGTGCAGCGTCGACTCCTTCTGGATGTTGTAGTCGGCAAGTGTGTGGCCGTCCTCAAGCTGCTTCCCAGCGAAGATCAGGCGCTGTTGATCGGGTGGGATACCCTCCTTGTCGGTGATCTTCGTCTTCACGGCATCGATGGTGTCGGCTGACTCGACCTCAAGCGTGATGGTCTTGCCGGTGAGTGTCTTCACAAAAATTTGCATGCCTCCACGAAGGCGAAGCACTGATAAATTCGATGGTTAGTATGGCGCGCGACACGACGGTAGAAAGCGCAACTACTCACCAAGATGAAGCGTCGACTCCTTCTGAATATTGTAGTCAGCGAGGGTATGGCCGTCCTCAAGCTGCTTCCCGGCGAAAATCAATCGTTGCTGGTCTGGCGGAATCCCCTCCTTATCGGTGATCTTGGTCTTCACAGCGTCGATGGTATCGGCCGACTCAACCTCCAGAGTGATCGTCTTTCCGGTCAACGTCTTCACGAAGATCTGCATTCCGCCACGGAGACGAAGGACAAGATGAAGCGTGCTCTCCTTCTGGATGTTATAGTCGGCGAGAGTGTGGCCGTCCTCCAGCTGCTTGCCCGCGAAAATCAGGCGCTGTTGATCAGGGGGAATACCCTCCTTGTCGGTGATCTTCGTCTTCACAGCGTCGATGGTGTCAGCGGACTCGACCTCGAGCGTGATGGTCTTGCCGGTGAGCGTCTTAACAAAAATTTGCATCCCTCCACGAAGACGAAGCACTGATAGGTCGACAGTCAGGATCACGCACTACACAATCGTGGAATAGGTGCGCACCAAGATGGAGTGTCGACTCCTTTTGAATGTTGTAGTCAGCGAGAGTATGGCCGTCCTCAAGCTGCTTCCCCGCAAAGATCAACCGCTGCTGATCGGGCGGGATTCCCTCCTTATCCGTAATCTTCGTCTTCACCGCATCAATCGTGTCCGCCGACTCGACCTCAAGTGTAATGGTCTTCCCGGTCAACGTCTTCACGAAGATCTGCATTCCGCCACGGAGACGAAGGACAAGATGAAGCGTGCTCTCCTTCTGGATGTTGTAGTCTGAGAGCGTGCGCCCGTCCTCGAGCTGCTTGCCCGCGAAGATGAGGCGCTGCTGGTCGGGCGGGATGCCCTCCTTGTCCTGGATCTTGGTCTTGACGTTGTCGATGGTGTCGCTCGACTCGACCTCCAGAGTGATGGTCTTGCCGGTGAGGGTTTTTACGAAGATCTGCATGTTTATCTGGGGACGAGGCGGTTAGCTCCTATCCTTGGATGCCTGTCTCCTGTGCAGGTAGCCGGTAGGCCCCCTTGTGGAGGTCCAACGGGCCACACGAAAAACAAGCGGCGAAGAATAATGACTTACGATGATACTAACGCTTCAAGCGAAACAGAAAATGGAGCTATTGGTGATGGTAGTAGGGGAGAGAGACGGAGAACTAGTCTCGCAAAGCCGCAGCAGCTGGATATATAAGCGCTTCCGCACGTGACACCACGTGCGCGCTCCATTGAATGGAACGCGTCGAGCCTGGCGGTGTCGCTGCGCGCGTATCGGCTTTGGGGTAGGCTTGGGGTAGGGAACTAGAGAGCGGGGTACTGGCGGACGGCGGCGATCGGGTTCGCTGTACGACCCTGCCAGAATCCGCGGGCCTGTGGCGACACACGGCGGAGAGGCGGGGAGGGGATGACAGAACTTTCGAGGATGCGTCGATAGGATGTGGGGTGGTATCATAACCGTTGGATTGCTGGGATAACCACTGGCTGACCTGACTAACTCCAACGAGCCCCATAGCCTGAATATAGCTGTACTGATACCTGAAACCTAGACTGGTGACCGTTTCTCGAACACAATGGCGGACGAGTCGAGTATTGCACCTGAAGCCTGCTGGGTAGCCTGCAGCACAGAAAAATCGAAACATTAGTAATTGCCCCCCATCCTCGTAGCACCTCCACATACGCAGCACAATTTGAGGTCAGCAGCAGATGACGAGTACAGCCTCACCATGTAGTCGACGCCGATCCATCGCCGCAATGTCGCACCACACCACCGTAGTCGCCACGGCACCGGTACACTGTACAACAATGGCCAAAATACAGGGGCCACTGTTATTTTGAACACAGCCCAAATGCCCTGTGCCAGGTATGATTCTCACATATTCCTCCCTACCTCGTACTCGCGCATGTCCACCTCGACCCCTACCTTCGCCAACACCCGCTCGTCCTCCGTGCTCCCCTTCACAACAACTTTGTGCCCCACCCCCGCCGGCACAACGCCCTCGCCGAGCGCACGTTCCAGCGCGACCTTGGCTCCAAAGCCGGTGCAGTGCATCGGCAGGACGTACGCAGGCGCGGGGCGCAGCGCGCGCGCGAGGAAGTGCACGGTCGGCGCGATGCGCGGCGCATGGTCGGGCGGCGCGAGGTGCAGGCCGCCGACGATCTGCGGGGCCGTGTCAATGCGTGGGCGCAGGGACAGGGGGCGTGCCGTACCATGTGGATGGGACGGCGGAAGGTCGCGACGGCGTGCCGGACGACGTTGACGATGCCGGCGTGCGAGCAGCTGCGCAGCATGCGGTGAGCGGGTGCGCGATGGCTAACGGCGGGCTTACGCGCTGAAGAGGACGAGGCCTTTCCCGAGGACGTCGACGGCGACGTATCGCTCGTCCATGATATGCTGCCGCAGATTCAGCTGCATTTCGTACTGCAAAGCACCGCTCACCGCCTCGAATACCCATTCCCCCCGCGCGGCGCCGTCCTCGACCCAGCGCATCCCGCCCTGGACGCCCGTCTCCCACTCCGTGACGCGCGAGATCTCGCCGCTCACGTACACCGTCCCGCCCGCTACAACATGCGGCTGCGCGTGCGCCTCGACACGCGCGCCGCGGGCCTCGATCTCCGCGAAGGTCGGGTCGGGCTTGAGCGCGCAGATGGGCGTGGCGTGGCCGGGCGGGGCGATGCCACGGCGGAGCGGGCGCGCAGGGTGCACGTCGACGGTGCACGGGGTGTCGGAGGCGCGGCGGGAGAGGAGGGAGAGGAGCCCGCCGGTGTGGTCGGAGTGCCAGTGGGAGAGGACGACGCGGGCGATGGAGCCGGGGTCGATGTGCATCGCGGCGAGGTTGCGCACGAGCGACTGCGACTCGGGGCCTGTGTCGAAGAGCGTGCGGTGTGTGGGCGCGTCGGGCGCGGGGCGCGTTTCCTAGTGCGGGCTCAGATGTGTGCGTGGGGCGTGCGGCGCGACGTACGATGAGTGCGGAGAAACCGTGAGCGCCTGTGTAGATGTGAGTGGGGGATGACGAACGGAGGTTCTTGCGTCAGGAACAGCGGCGCGGTTCTTGAGAACAAGACACTCGCGTGTCGCACGGCGGGAGATGGAACTTCGCTACAGCCGGCGGTCTATCTTCGATAGAAGGCAGACAGAGAAGAGAAGGCCGACGCCCGCATGCAGTACTACCCGACACGAGGCTCCCACCCGCCGCGTCTTCTGATGGGAAGGCTGCGGCTGCAATGCACATGCTCGTCAGAATCGCACGTACCACAGCAGTAGTTCTCGAAGTCGAGGATGGGGACACCGGTGAGCGGGTCAATCTCGGGCGCGTGCTCGGCGAGGTGCGTACGTAGCTCGTGCGTGAAGCCCGGCGGGAGCTTCGTGAACCTGCGATCGCAGTCAGCACGCAACCTAACGTCGCGCGACTTGACGCGGAGGCATTGAGTAGGGCTGCGTGTTGTGATGCTTACCATTCGATAGTGTTATCTACGAGGAAAGTGATGGTGAGGCTCTCGACGGGTATCAAGGCAGGGCCAACGGGATCTGTGGTGCTTGTCATCGTGACGGGCGTGTCTAAGTGGTCAGCTTGACGATGGAGAGCGGGAACAGTCGGTCAATCGCTGACAGATGGTGGGAGATGGTGCAACGCGATATGTTCGGCGACCAGGCGCGTGGTGTGACCATGGCCTCGAGGGGCACTTTGGTCAGCAGCTATGAAAGTGAGCCAGTGCCTCGAGACGAATGGGGGTAACGCACCAGAGCGGAAGCTAACGTGGCCCGGTCCGAGTTGCAGTGTGTATTTCTCCGGGATCGAATCGGAGGAGGGGACCCCGGACAATCAATCCAAATGTCGATGCCCGGTTCGCATACGAAGGGCGCTTGCACCGGAGTCCTTATAAATCGCGTATACGAGAGGCCACCATATGCACAGCTCCTGGAGCGGAAACCAACCCACTTCGGTAAGTGTGTTCCGCCCCGATCCTCGCTGACTCGAAAGCATGTGGACCTGTGATGTCAAACTCTGCAGGTTCGAGGACATGTTATGCGCACTCGATCAACAATCGGGGCAACACGCAGCTACGCACATCGGTAGCCTGCGCATGCATATGCATCAGCGCGCACGAGTGTTCGATGATGTGATATGCTCCTTACGACACCTATTGCGAAAGGATCGTCCTTGCTGTCTGATGCTAGCGTGGCAGACATCCCCGAGAAGGAAAACTTGTGATTTTTCGGGAGGACCAGGACGGCCCGGATAGATTGTCGTAAACCGGCTAACTGACAGTTTGGTGGTTATCGGGGGTCCCTTTCGGAGGACGGCTCCATTAACAAGGTTCCTGTGGCGGTACAGTGCTGAGTCTATGATACGCTGCAAGAAGGCAATCGGTCACATCCAATCGTGAGGGACCGATAGCATCTCGCTCCCATGACTGGGAAAGTTTGCTGAGCAGCTGAGCCCAGAATGTGCTGAGCCTTGCATCTCTTGGAAAGATGGTGCACAATCAACCCATCGGGGAGCTCGCATGGCTAAGGGTTAGAACTCTGCGCGGATCCTTCGGTAAGCTCACAGTAGATTTGAAGAAGCAGTAGTAACAAATGCAGGTACCGAATGGGGATGCCGTAATTCTCGTACATGCCCTTGTATTCTCGCCAAACAGTGATCCGGTCTGCCTTGTTCTGTTGTCGGAACAAGGCTAGAGCCGTCAAAACGGTAGGAAGACTCGGATGAGAGTGAACCTCCACGTAGCACGCATGAGAGCATGCTCGCTCGGGCGAGCCGAAAGGAGGTGCGGCGAAAGATTTGCAGACATTTGCGAGATGCATGATCAGCTGGGGGCGCTCGCCGACGTCTCCGTGTGGATTGAGCGCCGACTGGGGGTTGAGACGGTGATGCGGCGATAGATAGTAATGACGTGACCCGCCTCGGTTGTCGGTGGGCAAGCCGCTTTCTGATCCCGACCTTGAGATGCACCCGGTTTGCCTCTCTTGTCGACCTCTCGTAGGCTGCTGGACTTCTATCTCAGGTGAGTTTTGGTTGATTTCAGTGATTTTTTGACGACAAGGGGACCAGCGAAAGACGTTGTGGGTGTCTATCTCCCCGGATTTCGAGGCAGGAAATATATCTGGCAAATAGATCTGGTGCAGGGGGGAAAGATCTAGATCAGTGAGATGAGCCCGCCAGGTTGGTGAGATCAGAAGCGTTGCTGCATCCCCGCCAGGCTGTGGGTCGCGTAGGCCGACGGAGCAGTTCAGCCGGTTCAGCTGTCTCAAAGCTCCCCGTTCCCCATCCTCCCTCCGTCTGCCGATTACCATCTCTGCCTTTCTTTCCACCACCATCCCCCGATTCTTTCTTTTATTCGTACTTTGGCACTCGGCGGCTGAGAGTACAGATGCCAGCGGCCACCTCCGTCTCTGTCTTGCCCCCCATCGACCATAGCTATCCCCACCGCGACCGCGATCATGCCCGCCGCTCTCTCTCGGCAGTTCCACATCTCGCGCAGACACCCCCACCACTCCCAATGCACGAACAATACACTCTCGGCAGCTCGCTGTACGAACAGCCCATCTCACACTACTCGCACACATACATGCCCGAGCGTGCCTTCCCGCCCTCGAGCCTCAGTTTAACCTTTCCCGCGCAGTTCCCCTCGTCGTCTAGCGCAAACTACTCCAACCACACGCCTCGATCAAATGCGCCGCCGCCAGAGAGCTACGCGTACCCCACACATGCACAGTGGCAGTCCCAGCCTACTGGGACATCCAACGTCCAAGCCCACGTCAACGTGAGCGTAAATATGGTCCCGCCGCCCCTCCCGCAGCTTGCACATAAGGTCTGGATCCTCGACTGCAAAACATGCCAGACGTTCCTCACCAATCGCGGCATGAAGGTACGCCGCCCCTATTCGCGCAAAGCAGTATGTTGACGGGCCTGACAGGCCGTGCTCCTTCTCCGCCCGCACGTGGCGCTATATTCCACAGACGCACTCCCGATGAACTGCTCTGCGTACACAGCGATGCCCACGCCCCCCACACCGCCGTCGCGCCGCCCGCCATCCTCCGCAGAGGCGCCGCGCACCTGCGAGTGCCTCACGCAGACGCTCTGCTGCCACGGCTGCGGAAACGGCGTCGGATACATGATCGTCATCCCGGTTCGTCTCGTCCGCGTCATGTCAATCAGAGTTACTCACCTGCTCGCAGTGTGCACGCTGTACATCCTCCATCTCCGCCACGAACCGCTCGACGAACGGCCACCGCTTCGTATTCCACTCCTCCGAGATCGTTGCATCCGAGCGACACTACGTGCCCGACGAGCCCGGCGTGCTCCCCATCTTCACGCAGCCCCCGCCTGACCCAAGTTCATCCTTCTCCACATCTCCACCCGCAGCCCCCGCACCCACGTCGCCCATCTCCTT
Organism: Hericium rajendrae; assembly: GCA_033439255.1. Taxonomy (NCBI): domain Eukaryota; kingdom Fungi; phylum Basidiomycota; class Agaricomycetes; order Russulales; family Hericiaceae; genus Hericium; species Hericium rajendrae. The sequence goes on from CM065891.1 coordinate 312,894, forward strand.
CCTCCCGCCCACGCACTCGCCCTCAGTCCTCCAGCACACCTCGCCCTCCCCGCCCGACTCGCCCGCCTCGATGCCGCCGCTGATGTCGCCCGAGCCGCGCGAGCAGCCCCCGCCGCCCCCGACACCACTGCGCGCAGGCGCGGTACTCTTCTGGCACCACATGGCGCGCAACGGCGAAATCCCGGGCGTCGCGGACGACCGGCGCGCGCGCCCCGCCATCCGCCGCGCGATGCTCGCGCTCGATCGGTAGCCGGCTCGGACCTTAGTCTTATTCGTGTTTATTGGACAGTGGTGAGCAGTTATACCCGCGCACGGCGACGTGCCCGTCCGTCCGTCGTGCACAGTCGCAGCCTACGTCTTGTTTGTTGTTCGTCTTGTTTTGTCCCGCTTGTTTGTATTCTAGAGCCCACGACCCGCATGACTGTACATGTATTGTACGTACACTGAATCGGAACGAGATACATACATACATCGCGATTGCACGCGCGTCTGTGTTGACCTGCGCGGATCTGGCGCCCGATCTGGCGCATGTCCGGTCCCGGCGCCGCCGGGCCATGTGCTCTGCGTCGGGCGAGGTTCGGCCGCCCGTCGATGTTACGGCCCTGTGCTTGGACGTGTGTGGTATTGGGCGGACCGTACCGCGTCTTAGACGAGCACACGGGAACGCGCACAAAACCATCACGGATTGCAGAAAGAGGGATGTCAAGATCATGGACTGGACACGGCACTCTCCCAGCTGAACTATGCCGGCAGTTCTGATTACCTTCGCCATCTGCAAGAGGATCATCAGTACAATCGGAAAGTAATACTACATTGTCAGAATATGAGGCGGGGAAAAATGCGAGGCCGTCCTGCTCAGAGCTGCATGTGCCATGAAAATGTACAAAAAATACTCCAGTCGTACAAATTAATGCCAGAACCGTGGATTGAACACGGGACCTCCAGAAGACCAAGTGGCTTCAGTCTGTTGCTCTCCCAGCTGAGCTATTCCGGCATTATTAATATTGATAATTTTGATATCATATATATATGAGAAACTTCCAAGCCACCGCACCCCAATCCCGCCCCTGCCCCTTTCAAGCGCCATACCAATGACATACCATCGCAAGTTGGCCAAGGCGCGCTCGCATGAGCATCCAGATTCCCGACGTTGATCCAGCACGTAACCATCAACGTGCGGTGCGTCAACAGCGAGGTCTGCGCTGTATGGCTATTGGATGCAGATGTGCGGGCTCACGGGACGCTCGTCCTGGAAGGCTGCATCAAGGTACTGGTGGGGCGCGTATCTGTGGAACAAGTTGCAGAATAGAGAAGGCGCGTGCCAGGAATGTCGGACAGGCCGCGCGACGCGTCCATAGGCGTCCACAGACGACGCGCGACGAGGAATGCTTGCGATGTCGTCTTCGTCCTCAAGACCTCATGCCCCATCTCGCTGATCAGCCTTACGGGCACGTCTTTGGTCTCTCTCCATAATTATCCCCGCAAGGACGCTGAAGTGATGCTCGAAGGGCCCATTTCTGGAATCTCATCCTATTCTGTTACATATTAATTATCATCGAACTCGTTATCCTGTCCTACCTTTTCTGGCTCACCCTCGTCAAACCCTCGTTGACGTCGGACAACTCGCAGAAGGTCTCGTCCTCCTCCTCTGGAACGCGATCACGCATCTGGGCTCGATGACATATACCATATACGCGCTTGCGAGCATCGCTTATCCGGCTCATGTGGGTTTTTTTTTTTCTTTTGTGCTCTGAACTCAAAGAGCGTCGTTCCTCCCGACCCCCCGCGGGAGCACCGGGTATGATGCTGTGAAGCACGGGCGGAGCGCTGTCTCCCTGCTTGTGCAATGGCGCGAGCGGCGGCATGCCGAAGAACGCGCGCGGGCGGAGGAGCGGAGGCGGGCGGCGGAATGTGAGAAGCGGCGGCGAGAGTGGGAGCGGGAGCAGGCGGAGCACTATAGGCGGATGGAGCTCGCGGACGGGGATGACGGGAGGGAGAGCGGATGGCGAAGCAGCCTAGGGAGGAAGAGAGGAGGGCGCCACGGCCCGTATGCTATCCCGCTGATCCACGTCTTCCCCAAGTGACACACCATCCCAAGCTCAGTCAGGGCGTGCTCGCCGCACTCATGAGCGACACACACTAGACGCCCCGTGTCGGCTTTGTCGTCGTCAACGTGCGGCGCGCCGACATGGAGATGCCCTTGCAGGCTTCCCCGTGCGCGTTTACTGACGACGGTGTCCGCAGGCCCCGGGCTCTGAGGTGTCCGTCTCGAATTAGCTCAAAAGCAAGCATCCACAGACGTCCATAGAAATATACTTACCGTTTCAGTATGATCCAGGTGTCATCTTCGCCGCAAGCCTCCGCTAGCTTCATTTATTGACATTGCATACGCCATGTTTATCAGAGCTGTCAATCTGCAAGCCAATTCTGGATTAAACGAAGATAAAGAGATGGTGACTTTCCCCAGCAATTGATTTATGTTATGATATGTTTCGGCGCAGACCAACGCCAGAATACGGCTCATCGGGGTAACCCGATTGGTTGACGAGGCCTTATGGGAGCGCTGTCAAGCAGAAAAGAGGCCTCCATTTCATTGATTTATCCTGGGGAAAGTCATCCAGTGACAGCGCTCATCCATCGGTTATCCTCCACTGTTGCCGCCGATATACATAACGTCTTACTGAAGGCGTCGAGGATACGCTGTCCGGCTATCTCCGAGCGAGGAATCTTGGTCCAAATGCGGGCGCCCGCAGGCGTCCACACGTATGTCGCACTGTGACTTTCGCTATTACTTTCACTTGCTAAGTTGAGGTGCACCATGCTGACCAGGAGCGTCGGTATACGGCAGTCCTGTGGGCTTGGGACGCAATATACGCACCATGAATGTAATCTGGCCTCGAGTGTTCGTTGACCTTTCCGCACTCTCCTCCTCCAAGTCTTGCTGGAAGACCGCGAGCGATGCCTCCGGTACTCGTCCTCGTGAGCCTCATCTTGCTATGGCTCTCTCCGATTATCCTTCGCATCATGGCCCAGGTAATGTGGGTCGTCTTCACCATCACATTCACATTCGCGCTTGCCAGCATCGCCCTCCCCATCTTCCTATTCATCCGACATTCCGCCCAAGAGGAGAAGAAAGCAGGAAAGGCAGGGGCAGAGCGGATGGCGGGGATGGAGAAACCGAGACTCGCGCGAGACTTAGCGGCAGAGCGGACGACGAAGAGCATGGCGGACGCATGGGCGGCTTACGTGCAGAGCTGGGAGGTGCTCGACAAGGAGGAGGGCCGACTGACGTTCGGCACCGTGCCGTGGCCCGTGCTGGACACGCCGCGGTCTGCCGCGGATATCACGCACGAGGCGGTCGCGAAGTTCGTGCTCTCGCCGGAGCACTCGGGGCAGCTCTCCGAAAGGGAGAGGGTGAAGAAGGCCCTGCTGCGATGGCATCCTGATCGGTTCGGGCGGTTCTTGGGGCGGGTGGACGGTGCGGATAGATTGAGGGTCGAAGCGGGAGTCGGGGTCGTTGCTAGGTTTCTGAATGAACTCCTGGAGAAGGCATGACAGAAATTAGATCGAACGTGGGTGCTCTTCGTCGACTACAATCCTGCATTTGCTGATAGATTGCTCATGTCGAGTTTTGCCAGTCGAAGCAGGCTTCGTACAATTATATCATCGCACTGCAGGAGACGAGAACACGCATTAATTTATGAGCATACATAATATTGATCATAATGAAAAGCAACTTACAAGGAACGTGTACCAACTACCTACCATGCATGTGCGATTTTAATGGGCCCGGTGTGCACGCGGGTGCTTGGGAGCCAGGCGTAGTACTTACACGATCCATACCATGACAGCACTTACCAGTGTGAAATTTCTGCAGCCAGCAAGATACCATACTTCCGACCCTTTTTTCTGTGCTGTCGATCCTGTTTACCATCGTCCTAGTCAACGGTCATGAAGGTCGGTAAGAAACAAAATTGAATGGAAGAGCGGCAATAGGCCCGGCTATGCCCGAAGCATTACTCATGGGCGTTTGTCATCCTAAACGCCCGCCACCTCTCCCAAAAATCTTGGTCATTCCCTCCGCCCCTCCTCATCGTCCAACATGTTCCGCAACATCGTACGGCAGACATTGCGACGCGGCCTGCACACCGCCGCACCGCGCACAGCCGCGTCGGGCCGCCAGCACCTCGCTATGGCGGTGGGAGGCGCGACCGTCGCGGCGGGGTACTTGACATGGCGCATGAGCTCGGAAAGTCAGGTTGCCAGGTGTGACGCGCCATGTATGTTTTCTATCTTTTGTGCACGGTCGAGGCACACGACTGAAGTGTAATATGCTAGCGCCGAAAGCCACGAAGACCCCCTCTTCCAAGCCCTCTGAACCGCCATCCGCGCCATCCGCACCAGCTCCGCCGCCCACAGACTCCACCGCGCCGCCGCCATCCGAAGACTCTGAACCCGCGCCTCCTGAAGGCGAGGGCAATGAGCCCGCGGCAGAGGGCGCGTTCAACCCTGATACGGGCGAGATCAACTGGGACTGCCCGTGCCTCGGCGGGATGGCGCACGGCCCGTGCGGCGAGCAGTTCCGCGCGGCCTTCTCGTGCTTCGTGTTCTCCGAGGCGGAGCCGAAGGGCATCGACTGCGTCGAGCTGTTCAAGGCGATGCAGGACTGCTTCCGCGAGCACCCCGAAGTGTATGGCGAGGGTACGTCGCGTCTGTGCGTGGTGCGGGCGGGGACTGATGCTGATGCACTGTGCAGAAATTATGCGCGACGAGGACGAGGAGGGCGCGCCGGTGGGCGAGGGCGCGTCGGTCGTGCCGCCGCCGGACGAGGCGATCGTCGAGGGCGTGGCGCTGGAGGCGTCGACGGGGGTTCCGCCGGCCAAGCCATGACCATGGACATGTTGATACCGCTCACCGGCCATTCACGCACTACTGACTTATTGCATCGTCCTTATCCCCACTCGCGCACTGCATGGTTTGCAAAATTACAATATAATTCGGTTCTAGAGATCAACTTGTCAGGGATATCAATGCCACTGAATAATGGCCTTCGTGAACGATGAATTGGCTGATGGCTCCATTCGGCCAGCGATCATCTACAGTAAAAGCTGACTTTCAAGTATTGCAGGGGAACCATTATCTGAACGATTCAGATTTTCAACCTTACAAGCAAAAATGGTGCACTCCTTGTACAAGATGTAAGTATATGTTGTCTAAATTAATATCGAGATCATGATTTAACATTTGGCTTGTCTTACAGTGAATGATCTGATTGGACGAATCGTCAGCAGTTGCAGGACTGTACACTACGAGATGCACTCACATTCTAGTGTAAAGCAACTCTTAGGCATTCTCCTCTCGCAGATCATTGAGACACCTGGCCACATACCCGACTCCATTCTCCACCCTCATCCTATCCCATTTTTTCACGCGCTTTAAGTACCGACCAAATCAGTCGGGATGCCATCGGAGCTGCGCCTGCCTGATCCTGTCCTTTCTAGATTTCTTTCCCGAATGCGCCGGCGAGAGGAGGAACGTCGCGATCGCGTTGAGCGTGAGATCTGCAGTACTCCTCGGCGTGGACAACACCGGCCACGGCACGGTCCCGAACGTAAGCGGGCCCTTCTCCCGGTCGATTTCCTCCCAGCGCCGCAAGTACGCAGCCCACGCCGCCGCCACTCTCTTCGCCTTTCTCTCCGCCTCCGCGCGCTTCGCCCGCTGCTGCGTCTCCTCTTTTTCCGCCTTCGCGCGCTTCGCCTCCGTCCTCCTGCGGTGTTCTGCCTGCTCCCACTCTTGCCGCCGCTCGTCCTCGCGCTCCGCTGCCCGTCTCGACTCCTCCGCCCGTGCATGTTCTTCGGCACGCCGACGCCGCTCGCGCCACACAGCGAGGAGGAATAGCGCACCCAGCCCGCCGCTTATGGCGCCATACCCCATGCTCGCGCGGTGCGTACGGAGGAACGACACTTTTTTTTTTAGGACGCGGCTGCCCGACAATGCGGACGAGCAGATGAGCGACGATGGCGCTCGCGAGTGCGTATCTGGGATATGTGAACACGAGTTTGATCGCCCTCCCGAGGACGACGGCGTAGAATTTTAGGATCTTCGCGACGAGGGTGAGGGCGAGCCAGATGGTCCGGGACGTGAGCCAGATGATCCGGGACGCGAGTCCGAGTAGAAGACCTGTTATGTGCCAGAATTTCCGGGGAAAGAGGACCACGGAAAGGACGAAGCCCCATGCGATGAGCTCCCCGCGCGATATTGTTTGTGGCATCCTAGCTGGAGTGGCTCAGTGGACCTGACGAGCGTGTGGATGAGAGCAGAGGATGAAAGATGCATCCTCGATGCCAAACAGCTAAATAGGACCACGTACGTATATGTACCGTCTTCTGAATACCCAGAATTAGCACATTGTGCGCTTCTGATCGGCCGATGCATGTCGACTGCTTCGACAAGTCAAGGGAAAGCTTGTTTGCCAGTGCGGTCTGACGCCCACCATGGGCAGTCTGTTGTGCTTCGACTGTTGTATTTACTCACATGTGGATGCAGGTGGACGTGTGTGGACGTCCGCGTGTGCATTGCGTTGTTGGTTCGGCCCGGGCGTCCTCCGTGCCGGGAATTCTGACGAAGTCGTCAAGGTCTATTGTATTATCCCTTGTCCTTTTGCAAAGGTCAGCCTGAGTATGTCCCAATCATGCCACTGCAGAATCGGAATGGTACCTATCATCAAATTCAACGTGATATACATTACACAACGCGCGATAATATGAAGCAAATTTATTGGACACAAACAAATACACTACAGACCGACACACAAGGACACCTACAGCAAAAGCAAACAGTCAGCAATCGTCCACAAGTATGACAACACACATCGCTCGCGCCGCGAAAGATCAGACATCCTAGGAAGGTCGTTTCAACCCACATCGCGCCGACCCCCGCCTCCCGTCCAGCGCACCGTCGACATGCGACGGCGGCCCGCGCTCCGCCCGCCAAATGGGTTCAACGGGCATTGGAGGGGGAATGTAGGCGCTCGGCATTGGGGGAGTATCTCCGCTTGGAGGGCGCTCGGGTGGAAACTGCGAATTTCAGCAATTTTCTCATCCGTATTCGGGCGCGAGCGTGTGCCGGAGACGAGATGTGAAGGACGTGCACATACCGAGAGAGGAAGTCGGGCCGAGGCCGGAGAAGTCTAGGAAAGAACTTGGAGGAGATCAGAAAGGGCGATGGAAGAGCAGAAGAGATGAAGGAAGGTCAGACGAAATGGCACTGGCAAGTACACTGTGCGTCCCGTAGGACGCGTGTCTGTTGCGAACAGACACCTCTGTTTCTCGGCATGGTCGTGTAGGACGGGGAGGAGAATAAAGTCATCATAGAAAGGCGAAAGCTTGGGCCAAAACGAAAGAAAGAAAACTCACCAAGACAGAAGATGAAGGTAAGAAAAGAGGAAGAGCAAGAGCGCGTCGAGAAAATAAGCTGCTGAGCGTGGGAAAGAGGAAGTGCACCCATTGACGCCGTGTCGCCGGTCCGTATAGCGGTAGATCTTCAGCGTTACGATTTCATTCAGTGCGGACACCATGCGGCATAAGGTCGTTCTTGTCCGGAACATAGCCATTGACCGTAAGTTATATCTCTGATCGAGCATTGTTGAACTTTGGTTTGGTTGCTGTACTCAACGAACAGATCCTCCCTTGGACTTGCTCCAAGTCGAATCACGCCTGCGATCACGAAACTTTGAGGCTTGAATGAAAACATAGTTTGCCAGATTGTCAACATATTCCAGCGCTCTAGTACGGGTAAGCCGGCATCGAGAAAGAGACGTATACCATAAAGGGCGAAGCATGGAGGGGGCATGGCGTTTCATAGAACAATTACAGGAAGATCGCAGACCACCCATCACATCAAGCATGGCCCCCAAACCTCCCGAAGAAGGCACGAATTTCCTGCACCGCAGGCCTGACATGTGCCCGACCATATATCTGCCCGCGAGATGAAGTCGAGGCGCCCCACATACCACGACACCCCACCCCCCACGATGTACACGGACCCCTTCTCCGTCCACCGCCAGTACAGCCCCTTCGACGACGGCGCCCAGCGTCGGACGACCCCCACATCCCGCCTGCGTAGCCGCAGCTACGCCAGCCCCCCGCCAAAGCCGCGCCCGCAGCACGACGATAACCCATGGGCGCGCATCGCGGAGACCTACGCCTGGCTCGTCGACGCCGAGCTCCGCGGCGCCGCCCTCCCAAGCCCGACGGACGCCACTCACCGCTGGGTGCTCGAGCAGCAGCTCCACTCCGCGGTCCCCCCGCCTCCGACACAACTACGGCACTACCCGCGCGTGATCGTCGAGACACGCACTGAACAGCCGCGCACGCGGCTGTTCTCACTCGGCCGGCCGACGCACGCGGAGCTCGACGCGGAGATCGCGCGCTTCGAGGCGCGCGCACAGGAAGCGAGGCGGCGCGCGGAGCGGCAGGAGGAACGCACGCGGCTGTTGCAGGAGGAGTTTGGGCGCATGGAGGCGCGCTGGCAGGAGCGCGGCGAGCGCACGCGGCGGCGTCTTGCGGAGGAGCACCGCCGCGGGGAGGAGCGGGAGCGCCGCGTGGCGCAGCTCGCGACGCTGGAGGCGGAGCGGATCGCGGAGGCGTGGCCTGTGCATGAGCGGCGCTGGGCGCTGCTTGTCAGTGGGGAGGGCGTGCTCACGTTTAGGACGGTGCCGTGGCCGGTGTTGAGGGCGCCGCGGACTGTTGATGATCTCACGGACGAGGCGATCGCGAGTTTTTTGCTCTCGCCGGCGCATTCTGTGGACCTGTCGAGGAAGGAGAGGATCAAGAGGGCGCTGAGACGATGGCATCCTGATCGATTCGGACGGTTCATGGGACGAGTGGAGGAAAAAGACAGAGACACGGTCGAGGCTGGAGTCGGTGTTGTGGCCAGATGTTTGAATGACCTGCTGGAGAAGTCATGATGGAAATTGTATAGAATGTGAGTGCGTTTTATCCTGCGTCCTCCTGTGTAATCTGACGCCTGATCCATGCAGATTATCGCCATTCAAGGGCACTGTACAACAATGGGCGCATTACTCACCGGCTTAACTTAATTAAGAAACGGACTGTGTACGATAAAAAACGCATCTAATGACCTTATTTCGAAGGGAGACTTACCTAGAGAATAGCTGATTAGACCTGCACGATCTGGGCTCGAGGAAGCGCAGAGCTACAGAAGTGTGACCCTCACTCACTCCCTCTTTAGCTCAACGCCAGCACGTGGAGTCCGAATCTTACTCGTCGACAAGCGATCTCTGTCCAAAATCAACGAGCTGACGTTAAGTTAAGAGCCCTGCAAAAATAAATTAGGTATTCTGAATCTCAGCGCAAAAATTGGAAAAATAATATACTAGCCCACCGCGAGGGTCGAACTCGCAGCCTTCAGATTGTCTGATCAGGTTGAACCCGCCTTAAGAGTCTGACGCTCTATCCGATTGAGCTAGGCGGGCTATATTATTTTAATTCGGAAATAATATATAAAGATATTTAACGTTTGAGTCAATTCTTCGGACACCTCCAATATCGTTACTTCAAACTATCTTCACTGACATTAATGACGGTCCCCATTCTTCGAGTTTGCATGACGCTTCGATCCCAATGCCCCACATCGGACAGAAGGCCTCATACCTTACCTTCACTCAGGAACCTGAATGGAAACATCCGTGCAAGACGAAATCGCCCTCCTCCATATCCCGACATTGCTCGCCATAGTCCTGCGATCGCCCACGACAATCAACGCGCGCCGCGCCCGGGTCCATGCAACATTAAGCCTCCGCTCGTCCTCCACGAAGCCAATGTCATTGCTCGCGTTGCAGCGCACCGTCGAGAAGATGATGACGTCGCTCTCGCGGCCCTGGAACGAGTCGATGGTGTGCGCAGGCACGGACCCCGGGAGGAGGCCGTGCAGCAGCTTCGTCTGCTTTGTGTACGGCGAGAGCACAGCGATGCTCGGCGCGTCTGCGAGCGGCGTGCCATTCTCGCGGTTTGTGGTGAGCAGCTTCACAATGTGCTTCACGAGGCGCGCTTGGCCCTCGTTGCTCTTCGATCTGCCGCCATAGTCCTCTTCGGCGGTGCAGTCCACGAAGACAGCTGGATGTGGTCGCTGCGAGCCCGACATCAGCGGCCAAGGGAAGCTGGACTCTAGCAGGTTGCGAAGCAAAGCGTCGACGTCTCCGACACCCGTCTGGAGGTTGCCTTCGTAGAACTCGGTAGACGGGAAGAGCGCGAGCTCCTCTGGGAATCGATATTGCACCTGCAGTCATTGGGTCAGAGTACTGGGACAAAATACGGATGAGAAAGACAAAAGATGTGCGTACGTTGAGCATTGTTCGTGTCATTCCTGGTAGCATCTTTCCCGTGTACAAATGTTCAAACATCGACACATCCGACTGCATGGCATGGCCAAGTGGTCGAACCATTGGTCTCAACTGTACACTGAACGATATTATCCATTGGTAAGCCATCGAGTCACAGAACAGGGACCTGTACTCACTGATCACCGACAAGTATAGCCTTCTTGCATTCCTTTACCAGCGGTATCAGCGCCACGGGTTCAGTGATCTGCGACGCCTCGTCGATCAAAGCTATATCGAAGTCGACGCCGCGCAGTATTCCCAGCCCAGCTCCCGCGCAAGTGGTGAACACGATGGCGGCAGCCTTCACTAGTTTCTCCGCCTTGTCGCGCCTCTTCGAATCTCGAAGGATCTCGCCTCCGACGCGGCTTTCGACGGTGTAACTCTGGAGTGATTTGTTCACTCTGAAACTATCCGTCGCAACGCGTAGGACCCGGTCTTGAGATATGAGCTTCTCCTGATGGTTGATTTTGGCGAATCGTTCTAGGACATTGTCCACAGCTAATCAGGTTGATCAGCCCATTGATAGAATACAACTGACCTAGTGAATTCTTACCATTGTGAGTAGAAGCAGTCATAAGAATGTTCGACCCTTCTTCGAGCCCCTTAACTAAGCGTCGCAGGATTTGCACGACTACAGTTGTCTTGCCAGTCCCTGCCGTGACTGTAAGCCAGGTTCAGCTGATAGCTCAGAGAACGAAATACAGACCAGGTGGACCCCAGATGAGAGAGACCTGGGCCTTCTCACTCGACAAGACGGCACGCCTCTGGCTCTCGTTCAGACCCGGGCCTATATCCTCAGCTCCCTCGACAGCCGACCCACTCTCTTCCGCTGGTTCAGGGGTATCCGTTTCCCCGTCCGAGTCGCTCTGTCGAGGAGCAGTGAGTATGCGATGGAACCTGCAGCATTCCGGCCCCTCGCCCGCCAGCCGCCTGATAGCATCCATCATGGCTCTGAACGTAGCTTCATATTCATGTCAGCCAATGTCTGGGATTGGAGAAAATCGACGTGCCGACGCTGCCAGCATTGTACAGGTACCACTGCATCTTGTCGAACTCCGGTGGCGGTGTGTGCATCAGGGAGATCGTGGCCTCGCCAGCCTGCGCTGACGACACGACACCATCCATCATGACGGGCTCCAGATGGCCTTTCTCCGGCTTCGACGCGGCACGCAAACGCACATGCGAGTGAAGGCGGATGGCGGAGGGGCTGTCGACGCGGATGTCGGCCTTAACGTCGAAAGGCTTCCCGTCGACAGCATGCAGCGGCACCTGTGCAGGCGCGCTGCGCTGTTTCTTCGGCCGTCCTTGTTCGTCGCAGGGGCACTCTTCGTTGGCTTCCTCCGCGCGGTCGAAAGAGATGTGCAGCGCATGTTGGTGCACGTAGGCCATGCTGGAAGACTGGGCCCTGACGGGCTCCCTACATTCGTGCATGACAAAGAGGAGCTCCTGCACCAGCTGCGGGGCGCGGACGGATGTGGGCACAAGCTCCAGGACTTCGAGGTACTGAGAGACGTGTAAGGCAGCCAGCGATTCATGGATCTTTTCGAGGGCGACCAAGGCCGCAATACCGACAATATTGGCAGAGCGGACGATCTGTGTGGCGGTCAATGTATCCATGGAAGCGACTTCATCGTGCAGCAAACCCGACTCGGTTGGAGGATAGCGCTTGAGCAGAGAGAACACCAGCAGTGGCTCTTGTTGCATCCACTTCCCGATATAAACACGATCCAGAGGCAGTCGCGCCAGCATGCTGTCAAAGATCCAGAACAGCTGATCGTCAGCATGATGTTTCCACGCAAATTCAGCACACTCGTCCAGTGACGACAGAGATTCTGCGGCCAACAACGTTTTGGCCGAGTCTTCTTGAGCAGTGAAGAATGGCCTTTGGCTTTCGTGAAGCTTCGCCAGATCGGCATTGTCCAAAGTGTTGGGCTCGAAGGTGGTCTCTTGATGACTGAAGCGTTTCATGAACTCTTCCGTCGCGACGTGCTCGAATCGCAGGTCGAAGAGCTGGTGAGCTATGCGGTCACGATTGGACACCACATGAATCTCGATGGAGACCACAGGATTTCTGTTGACTCTGCCCATTTGCTGTCGTACGTTAGTCCATGCGGCCTTGTGATGACTACGACTGAACATACTCGTCGCACTCTCTGAGATATTTGCTGTAATGCGATGCTGGCATTAACCTCTGCACCGGAGTTGACTGGTGGCCTTGTCAGAAAGATGAAGGTATTCGCGCGTTGTTGATTGAAAAGCTGCACATTCCCGTCGCTGCAATGGAGCCGAAAGCCCGTCGTGCAGGGCTTGTATGTCGGTATTCTCAATGCTGACTCCTTCATGAACGAAGCAACTACGACATTCTCTCCGTCAACAGGTGCGTCTTCGTCCCACGGTATTATGCCCCGTATGAAAATGACAACAGCAAATCGTTCGTCAATCTATACAACCCAATCAGCTTTGCGACAAGAACAAAGAATGATCAGAGCTCACTTTGAGTATCATGAGCTTCCTTGTGTATTCCGCCATAGCCCGTTCCAAGTACTCGAAAAATGCATATAGACCAAGTGTTTTAGACGAATACAGACGTTGTACACGCAGTGGACCACCCAAGTTGCGGTCTGCCAGCTCAGATGCTGTTAATATATCCGATCGCAGCAAGCTGTTCCACATGTAGGCCTGCATAATGGGTGGTAAGTCCATCGTCGACGCAAGTTCGTGCTTCTCATGCGTGACAAGGGCGCCGAAGTTGATGTGAGAAAGGTACGGTTTGAAGTCGATAATGTGTTTTCGAGCGATATTCCGGGCCATATTCAACAGGGCATATTCGGAGACCGCAGGCTCCGAGATACTAAGAAGGCGAACGATGAGCTCCTGAGCGGTTTCTCTAGAGAGGTCGGACGTCTCGCTCAAGTCTGATCGCTGAAGAAAGTCGCTGGTAAATTTCTGGGCTGCAGTAAAAAGGACCGCCAGTACGAAGTCTTCCCGTGGCGGAGGAGGGTTCTGAAGTCGGTCAGGAATCTGCACCCGTGCTCCATCAACGGCTTGTGAATACAAGGCGTTTAGCTCTTGACACTCTTTGCTCAACGCTCCTTCTGGCGAGTTGCGGGCCCACTCATTGTGAAGAGCAGAGGTTCTTGCCATGCCAGAACTTTACGAAACGATCAACTGATGTCTGAAGCTCATCATCTATCGACAGCACGTACTTGTTGTATGTTGCGAAGTGTCGCGCGAGATCTTCTCTGGTGACCTTAGTGTTGATCCGTTCTTTGTTTGGTGGATATCCATATGACTGCAATGACATCAGCGGAACATTCATCTCTGTTTGTGAAACAGCAGCGTACCTCCATGACTTTGCTAGGAACCAGATCTGGATCCCAGCAGACGGTGTACTCATCACCTATCGAATGATTGTTAACCTTTCGCCATCGCAAACGACGTCATGGTCCCCATCTCACCATCAAGATCACCACCCGAACTCATGGATGGAGCAGCCCTGCGACCAACACTCGGGAAGACGACGCAATCCACGAGATGAGCTAAATCAGGGTGGTCCACCGCTCTGAGTTTGAGGATGTCGCCTATCAGACTATGTCAGTAACGCTTCGGGAAGATGCAGACAAATACTGACCAGGATGCTGACACGGATTTCGTACTACAATCACGTCCAGCCCTTTGATAGTAGCAGCCCCATTCCGCGAAGTTGTAATGCGGATGTGCACCTGCCCCTCGCGAAGCACGCGAAACGGATCGCAAACGCCAAATAAGCGGCGGGACTTGCGTACCAGCATACGCACCCGCTCCTTTTTCTGGTTGTTGTCTTTGTAGAACGAAGCCACCTCTTGTTTTTGCAAGCTCTTGATTTCTCGCAGAATTGCCGGAGAATCGAGGCCATCCAGAAGCAAGCGCTCAGCGGAAGAGTATTTCCCCAGACTCGACAGGAATTCGAAGCCCTTGATCACGTCCGTAGACGCCTCCTCGACCCAAGAGAAGTACTCGGCTTGTTTACGCAGGAAAACATCGTTGGAGATCCCGAGACTGGATAGAAGGACGACGATCTCGTTGTTGAGCCGTGCGAATGAATATGGTGTTGAGTAGTTTACGACTGAGAAGATGTTATCCGCTGTGGCATTGAACTTTTTCATGCTCTTGCGAAATTCAACGAGATGCTTCTTCTCTCGATCTAGAGGCGGATGCAACATGAGCACCCCCTAAATCAGTGAGTATGCAATTGTAAGCAAAGTAATTCATCTTACCTTATATCCTTTGTATCTGATTTGAGGCCAAAATTCAGCGATAAGGTTGAGAAAATCCAGTGAAAGGAGAGTCACCGAATTTGGAGAACGCATGGGCTATATGGTTTGCCTTGAAAGATAATTCGTTTTTCTCTACTGACTTGAACGCTATAAAAACGCATTCATAAGTAGTTCGTACGTACTTAGGAATGAAGTTGACTTTCGTACCATAATCGCTTCGAGATTAGACCACATCCATCCGAGAAGTTCTCGTCGCCAATCATGAGATCATCTATATCTCCAACGTATTTCGGATCGAGCTGATGGTCAATCTCCGCACCAGAGAAAAGTAAGCCTATACGCTTTGCTCCTGTCGATGAAAACCGTCATTCGTCCACGGTACTAAAAAAGCGAGGGTACTGATAGACGACCCACTCTTAGCAATATTGATGATTTTTTCCAAGTCGCCCATGGCGTACAGTCGTCGGTCGAGCTCTTCGTCGGAATTGGCCTGTCGAAGGAAACATCCCCGGCTTCTCTAAAGCGAATCAAGTCAGTCAAGGATCACTCTGTGAAAACGAGTGGGGATTACCAGTTGACTGTTGCTGTGTCCATAGAATCGGTATTGAACGCCATTCAGGAAGAGCCCTGCCTTGAAGAACCTGACCATGTAGTCGCTCGACACGGAAGGCTTGACATCCGGAAACCTAAAGCGCTCGAACGACGCTAGAATAAGTTTATCCTTCTCATCAGCATAGACCACTCTGTTGCTCGGGAACTGGGTCAACTGGAGCGTGATGCTCTCCGGCGTGAACCTGATCAATTTGCCCTGAGACGCGGTCCTTCGGTTCTGTGACGATCGATTCGGGGACACGAGAAGATTTGCTGGAATATTGTTGAAGACCCACGAGTCATCCTCTGGGGTGGGATTCTCCCGTAGAACGTAGGGCGCCATTCGTACAGAGAATTGAGCTGCGGATAGCGTGCAGACTCATCCCGACCACGAGCAGCTTTATATCTGGTCTGTCAGAACCCACGAAGCAAAGATTTCTATAGCGAAGAATAGCCAAAATGACATCTACATACCAAAACCGGCTGCGGGAAGGGGATAAAGAGCGGCACGGGCGGGCGCTAGCAACCCAGCAGAACCACGCAACTACCTGTCATGCAGCCATCCGCAGCACACAGACGCGTCAAGGCGATCTATATCGTCGGCCCATCGTCAACGGGCAAGACCACGCTCTGCAAAGCCCTCGCCGCGCAGCTGGGCCTCCCGCCCGCCGTCTACATCACCGAGGTCGCGCGCACCGTCATGCGCGAGACGGGGTTCACACGGCGCGACGTCGCGCGGGTGGAGATGCAGAAGGCGATCATGGACAAGCAGCTCGAGCAGGACGCTGCGGCGCGTGCGGTCGCTGGTGGTGGAGATGGGCCAGGGATTGTGCTCAGCGACAGGTCGGCCGTCGACGCGGTTGTGTATGCCGCCCTTGCCGACGCGGCCGACGGCGGGACACGTTCGCTGACTTTGTTCCTGGCGCCGGAGTTCCAAGCGGTGCTGCCTGCGTACCGTTCCTCGACATTTGTTCTGCTACAGCCCATCCCGGAATGGCTGCAGGATGATGGTGTCCGTAGCTTGGAGAATGGATGGCAGTGCTATGCAGAATTTCGCAGAATTTTCGCAAAATTTGGTATCACGTATATCGAGTTGGGGGAGAGTTGCCGGTTCTTGGAGGAACGCGTTGCTCTCTTGAGGACGTATGCGAACCTTAGCTAGATCCGTAGCGCGATAGATCTAACATAGAATAAACTACAGCGGAGTGTTAGAGCTTTCATGGATGGAGGGTATTGTACATGAATGGTCGTAGGACACGCGGCAGTAGCTATAGCACATACAGTTATGATTTTACAAGCATTCTACTGATACAAACCTTCCAGCAGCTTCACAACTTCGTCGAGATGCTCCTTGTCTCCTCCTAATGCCCGTGCAGCAATGTCGGGCACGTCCTTCTGTGGCACCTTATAGTCGGTCAGGGAGGTCTTCAAACCCAGTCCATCGACGAGCCTAACGCTCATCATCAATAAGGTTTTAAATGCGATATGACACCTGCACAAACCCTTGGATCAGATCAGCAACTTTGACGACATCACCATTGAGCGAGCCGGTCGAGGGCTGGCGAAGGTGGAATAGGGCACCGGCGATCCATTCCTTGTCTTCCTGGGAGGCAATCTTAGCCTTCAAGCGGACCACGGACGCCAGAGTCAAGCACTACGAGCGATGGAGTTAGCTTTCGGATTGTATGATGGATCGTTTCGCATACGTACAGACGTGATGCCATGGGGAATGCCGTAAGTCGCGCCCAACTTGTGTCCCAAGGCATGGGACAGACCAAGAGCACTGTAAGAAAGGAACATCAGACACCGAAAGAACCAATCACAGTCAGAAGCAGAACTGACCTATATCTTTCAAGCTTCATTGGCCACAAACTCATCCACGAGGCGACCTGGAGCTTCTGCCGCGCAGCAATATCGTTCGGATCGGCTTTCGACTTGGGCAAGTACTCAAAGAGGTCGTGAAGAGCCTGGTAGCAGAGCACCTTGACCGGCGGTACTACGAGAGGGCGATAGAGATTCTCGACAGCATGATCAACGGCACGCATCCCAGTTGATAGCCTTGAGGCGAAGATCTGAATATCCACAGCGAGCTTCTAAGAAGCGTGACTTACCAGAGCCGTTCAGGAGTGGCAAGAGTCAATTCTGCATCGAGGATGATGCCCGCTGGTGCGAGCTCTGGGGAACTGACCGCGACTTTCTGACCCTCCTCATTTGTGAAGCCAGCACCAACCTGACAAGCCAACTGATCAGTCCTTCCCTCCATAGAATCTTATCGCATACGTACCGTGTACTCCGCGGCGCTGAGAGTCGTAGGGATGGCAATCTGCTTAACGAATTTACCACCCGACTCTTGATGCAGATGATAGATCATCGCCTTGGTCGCATCGATCGGCGATCCCCCACCGACGGCGACGAAAAAGTCCGCGCCTGCATCCTTGAACGCCTTGACACCGGCCTTGATGCCAGCGACAGGAGCATGTTCCCCGATCTCCCAGAACGTCGCGCCGTAGGCGCCCTGCGAGATTAGGATCTCTTCGACATTCTTCACCACATCGGTCTGCCGTACGGGGTTAGCAAGGTCCGTATTCCTGCGGTGAGGTGAGATCGACGCACCTTGAAGTTCAGGCTCTTCCCCGTCACGATCAGCGCCTTCTTACCACCGATGGCAGCTTGCAGCTTCGGAAGCGATGTCTTGAGGCTGCCAGGTCCATAATAAATGCCCCCGAAGAGTGCGTCGACCCAGCCGTAGAACCCCTGAATGTTCGTCGACGCGTGCTTCTCGTTAGACAGGCTAGACATCGCTGATCTCAATCGTAATGAGCTGAAGGAAACGTTCAAGTTGTTAGGCTAGTGTGAAATCCGAGAACTCTTGGCTTTTAAAGGTCCACGAAGTATCTGATGGCTCTCCGTAATGTAGGAGACGCAGGGACGCACGCTCAGCCGCTTGCTCAGCCGTTTGCTCAGCCGTGAGACAGAAATGTTAGAAAACAGTATTGGCCGCGGCACATTTGATACTGCGTCATTGCTCAGCGATCACCGAACCGGCATGGCGCAATCATTGACTTCTGAACATTTCGACATATGGGCAGATCCGGAGCCGCGGCTGAGCGCCGACCCTCTGTCACTGATACTCACTGTGTACATGTACATGTGGAACTTTCCTCCGTTTCCCTTGCCTCCCGTCTTTCGGGACTATGCACTTCGTCGGTAGTTACAATATACTAGATGGGAAATTTTGACGTGAGCAAGGTCGCATAGTACTTGGGCAATGCCACTGAAATTCGCGATCTGAACAAGTCATCATACATTCATGTACCTATCACTCGACGTCCTCGCCCGTCGCGGTTGTCTGTATCTTTGCCTTTCTTTCCTTGCTGGATTTGACGTCTGAGATGTATTTGACGAGGTCTCGGTTGCTCCCAGTATGGACCAGGTACATGATCTCACACCTCGAGCTGCGTTCAAAAATTTAGACAGTACCCTGCTACACAACGAAGACCACGCACTAGGTACTTACCAACGTTGTCGGCGGTAAACTTATTCGGCACGATCTCACCGAGGGAAATCTCGGCAATGACGATCGTTCCGACTCCAGAATCTGTCGGCGGGATGAGCTGCTTACACCTCAAATACGCCTACAACCCACACCGCATAGTCAGCAATTTCCCCTTTCTATGGGCTGAAAGAGCCCATCGTAGCGAAGCCGCCGCCGGGCATGGCGCTGAAGAGAACTGCCCACCGTCGCGCTAAAGTATCGTACAGGCGCCATTCTCCGCACTTGTCCATCCAAGTCATCATCGTGAAACGATGGCAAAGACGCGACGCGAATTTGCAGAAGTCTTGGAACGAAGCCAGCAACGATATCAGCTTGCAAGAACGCTTCCAGACTCCTGAAAACGTATATAATACTCATGGATAAATATACGACGACGAGTGACAATGACAAAAGCTCCGATATACAAGGCCGAACCAATCAACACCAATGCATTCATCGTTCACTCACAGGTCTAAACTTCACATTCACCTCTGCGACCTCCGTTTTCGCCTTCTTCAAAACGTCATGTATCTTTTCCTCTAGTCTTTGGGTCTCCTCGACGCTCAGCGACCCCTGCACGTCCGCAACAAGGTCAACGAAGAGCGAGGCCCCCGCGCGCCTGGCGCGCAAGTTGTAGGTGCCGTGGATATTCGGTGCTTCCGAGGTAACGTACTTCTCGAGCGCGGTAGAAAGAACGCGCATCGTGGACGGCGATACACCTGCATCCGTGAGCTGTCCAAACGCGCCGCCGAAGATGGAGAGCCCCTGCTGCAGGATGACAACGGAGACGAGCAGCCCTACAGCACGAAGGCATCAGCAATCGACACGGCTTCCGCTGAGGCGCCACGCACCTCCGATGGGATCGAGAGGCAACGCCGGAAACCAGCTGCTGCCCAAGATGGCCACGAGCGCGACGACGCTCGAGTATGCATCGCTGCGGTGGTGCCACGCATTCGCCATGAGCACAGGGCTGTTCTCCTGCTCGCCGACCGTTCGCGTGATCCTAAACAGCCACTCCTTCCACACGACGCTCACGGCTGCGAACCACGCCGCGTTCGGGTCCAGGACGTGGGCGGCGTCGGCATGGGTGTGGCCGATCGCGGGGATGTTGTGCGCGGCTTGGGTGACGTTGACTACGGCGGTCTGGATTGCGCCGGGGGGAAGCGTGGCGGCGGTCTCGGAGAGTGCAGTCATTAAGAGGGAGAGAGAATGCGCGCCGATGCCGAGGGCACCGCCGATGAGGAGTAGTGAGACGATCGTTGTTCCTAGTGTTTCGAATTTGGCGAAACCGTACGGGTATTTTTCACTGGGAGGTCGGCGTGATAGGCGCCATGAGAAGAGGACGACAAAGTCGCCAAGGAGGTCTGGGCAAAGGCGCGTGAGCTCCTGGTCTAGACAGCAGACTGGTTCTCTCTGCTCGTAGCACAATCGAAATGCAATTTCACGCACCACTCAAGGAATGACCAGCATCTGCCAGCAATGCTGCGGAATTCATGTACCATCCAGCGACTCCCTTTGCGCTGGTGAGGACGACGTTGGACGCGAGGCCAACAAGTGTTATCCGGCTGCCTCTGTCTCCTGGAGATAGATAACGGCGTTCAACCGACGCAATCGATCAAAGACAAGTCGACCTGCTCACCGCGGCTCTGCAACGCCTGCACCACCTCGCGTCCATGCTCATGCGCATGCCCATTCCCATTCTCATCGTGCGAATGCGTATGTCCAAATATCCCGCGTGCATGCGAGTGGGATCCGTGCGTGTCGCCGTCGTGGCTGTTGTGATCGTGTGCGCGTGGTATCGCCTCCGCCTTCGTCTCCTTCCCTTTGCCGCCAGTCGAGACCGCCCGCCGCGAGACCGAGCCCGCTGTCGCCATTGTCGTCCGCGGTGAGTTGAACGCGAAGAGCAGGCTGTCTCTGCCTGGGAACGCGCAAAGATGGACGGTCCGCCGGCTATACGTTGGGTTTCTGGTGCCGTTACGAACGTGGAAGGCACCGCGTTGCCTGGCCGCGCATTCTGAGAAGGCCTTGATCACGAATGCAGTCGTCGAACGACTAAACGTGATCATGGCGATGGCTCATTCATGAAAGTATGTGTAGGGAGTGTACACGGCAGGAAGAGACGACGGAGGATTCGGAGCCGCCTCATGTTGAACCGCTGCACTGGTATTCAAGCAAGTGGATCCGGCTTTCCACGGCTTCGGGCGCGCGTCCAACGTGCAACATGCGCAGACCACCGTTGAAATATTGACATTCTGATTCGCCATTGAATCCTTAGAAAGCAGACATAATCGATCTTCTACTTTTTATACAATTGGCATGATCAAAGCAAAGAAACCAGATAATAATGAGGACAGGATAACAAGCAAGCACCACGGATGAGATGGGAATCGTGGGATATGAGTGTGCGGGGAATAGCAATATGAGGGAGTGTGAGGCCCGTGAACCATTAGCTAAGGAAAGGACAGTATAGGTGATGTTAGAAATAGAGACTACCGGGGCACGGGAATAGCAGATAGCAGGATGACATGCGAATGATTAGTAGATGACGAATGCAAAGTCCAATGCGCTGCAAGACATAGCGGATCAGCATCGCGCCAGCCTCACTGGGAAGCAGACAACTCACATAAGAAGTAGATCACAACCCAACCCGGCGCATGGGTCCCCCTGTGCTACGAGTGCGTCGTGCCATTCGCAGCGACACCTATCCGCAACGACGCCAACGCGAGCGGAATCACGCTATTTTGCTGGCACACCATCTCCAGGTCCTTCCCAGACCACAACCGCGTCATAGGCTCAATCGGCACCTCGCGATCGTCCTCCGTAGAGGCCAGGAGCGTATCGAGCTCCTGCTGCTCCAGTTTGCCGAGCCCTTGTCGATGATAAATCGCACTCCTCGACTTTGATCGCACATGTGCAGAAGACGAGCCATTGACGCGATTCCGGAACGAGAGGCGCGACGTCGACCCGTTCACCGACTCGTACCCAGATCCAGGCAGCGGCGACCCCGGCACCGAGCGTCCGTTCTTCTCCCACTCAACGTCCCCCAGAATGAGCGCATCCTGGAGCACGCGGAATGCAATGTCGTCTGCGGCCTGATGGAACCGATTGAGTCCCGCGACGGGGACCGCGCTCGCGACCTCGATCTGCCGCTTCAGCGACACGGTCCAGTTGTGCCGGATGACGGGGTCGTCGACGCTGAACATGTACCTGCGCTTCGCGCCGGTGTGGTTCGCGAACGCGAGCTGGAACGTGTTCCGCATGAAGCTGCGCTCGACGAGGACCGGGCAGCTGAGCGGCAGGCCGGAGTACAGCAGCGCGTTCTGGCCGGAGCGGGAGAAGTTGAGCGTCTTCGGGCCCAGCGATGTGCCCGTGATGCGAAACGAGGCCTCGGCAGAGCGAGCGAAGGTGAGGAAGGGCGGGTCAAAGATGAGATCCTGCCCGTGGAGGTGGATAATGAGCGTCGGGTCCGCTTGCCCCAGCCGAAGGACGATGGGCTCCGACTGCATGCGATATGTAAGGCGCGGCGGGACGGGGCGTTTAAGCGTGATAGAATACGAGGGCGTTGTCGTGGTGGCAGGATTGCATGCCTGGGAGAGCGGCTCGCGGCGGATGGAGGCGTGCATCTTATCGAGGATTTCGTCTGAGACGAGGCAGCGGGCGTCGTACCGCCTGAACGCGTCGATGAAGTCGCGGGACGTCACATTGCGGCGGAGGTGGGTTGCGGGCCCGGCGTCCTGCACGATGCCCCCGTGCAGGACTTCGTTCAACTGGACGAGTGCACGGGTCAAGCGGATGGCGAGGTCCTTGTCGTATGCCACGATGCTTGCGTTCGCCTCGTACCATCTGCCGGCAAAGGCGTCAATCATGTAGTCGAGCGGGCTCGAATGTGACGATCTCGACGGAGAAGGTATGTGCAATGACTGCAAGAAGACACGCAACGCCTTGTCAATGCGCATGCCCGCGAACCCAAATCCATCGATATATGCCTTCAGAACGAACTTGGATGTCCGCCGCGACAGGTATTCACCCAACTTGGCTCTATCCAGCTCTACTGTCTTGAGCAGCATTTGCCCGAGCATCACCGGATCATCGCGCGAATTCGTTTTTTCAAGGAAAGCCGTGATAGCATGGTCGGGCTCTCTAGAGAACTGCAACACAAATGACCGAACGGCGGGATGTTCCCTGACCGCGGAAGAGCTGAGCGACTTCTTTTGACTGTCGTCCCGGTCGGCACTGAAGCGCAGATTGCGAAGCTGGACGACACTCTTAATGATGAACTTCCTGTTGAGGGGCGAGCGCTTGGTAGTATCTAGCAGAGAGTCCTGGTCTTGCATGATGGGCTTGGCGATGACGAGGATATCGTTGAATAGGAAGAGGAAACGATCCTTGACGGTGTTCGTGTTTGCAACCTGTAGCACAGGAGAGGACAAAAGCAGCTTCCGCGGTGGATCGTCCATGAATGATGCTGCCGCTCCTCGCGAGCCACGATTGAGCAGCTCGTCTAAGCGTTCCAGAACCATCGCACCCTGTGATTGGACTACGGCCGGTTCTGGGGACTGCACCGATGACGATGACAGCGACGACCGTACTGGGTACTCGTCCGCAGACGACACGGGATCCGGTGTGGCTGACGAGGCAAGATCAGGAGGCGAAGGCAACGAATGGGTATCAGCGTGAGCAGGATATGATGCGTATTGCGTTTCGCCATTGGGCGAGGCCACCTCCTTAGGGACAGTCTGCACTTCCGGAGGCGATGCCTGCTGCTGAGGCGTCGCTTCCCTCACCGGCGACTCTCGCACAAGCGACTCCCGAGCTTCCTTCAACGAGCCCTTCCCAAGCAGTGTGCTCCCACTCGCGCTCGTCGGCGTCTTCGATAGATCGTCCCAATCAGCGCTCAGTTCGCCGTCCTTTCGGATCTTCAGCAGATCGGACAGCGACGGCTTCTTCGCGATCTTCGGGCGCGTGTCGAGCACCGGCGGTGCGGACTGTAGACTTGGATACGCGGGTGAAGACGATTGCGATGAGAAAAGCTTCTTCGCACTCAGCCACTTCTTCACGCCCTCGCGGTTCGTGGGCAGCTTGCCATTAAGCCAACTTGACCCGTTCGTCGCCGCGGAGGAAATAGTGAAGTAGTCGGGGTGCGAGCCAGAGGACGGCACATTGCTAATCGGAGGTGAGGCCATCCCGCTGAACTTGGGGAGCAGGCGGGTGTCAGACGCTTGGTGGGACAACTTGCGATCGCGCGGCACCTCCGGCGAAGGCTGAGGCGTCTGTGAAGAGTGGGAGCTGAGCGCGGAAAACTCGTCGCCATTCGGCGAGAAGACGATGTCGGGCGAGGATACGTTCGTTGGGAACCCGCGTGCGCGATTCCGCTCTTCCTCGAGCTTGATGATTCCGGGGAACGGGAACAGCTTCGAGTTAGTGTATCTCAGCATCGTCTCTGTGGAAGTCGGCGGCACAGGCGATGTCGGGCCCGGTGAACTGGG
This sequence comes from Hericium rajendrae, assembly GCA_033439255.1. NCBI lineage: Eukaryota > Fungi > Basidiomycota > Agaricomycetes > Russulales > Hericiaceae > Hericium > Hericium rajendrae. The sequence goes on from CM065891.1 coordinate 337,164, forward strand.
GAAGATGGGTGCAGAAAGGTCTGTATCCGGGGCGGAAATCCGTTCAGTGTTACGATTGCCAGGGATCAAGCACAAATCAATATCACCTTTCGAGCTACCCGTCAGACTGGCCCCACTCTCTCGGCTTATGCTCGAATCAGTGTTATTCGTGCGCTCTCTGATGCTATTCGTCCGCGAGCGTCGACCAGTGGCTGATCCAGCGCGCATGAACGTATTTTTGACCTTATTCCACTTGCTCACCGATCCCCCATCACCGTGGCCGTGGCCGTTTTTGCTGGGTGTCACATCGGGGGAAACGAGACGCAAGGAATCCTCCCAGTCCATATAATCTGGATTCGAGGGTGACAGCTCGGGTTGACTTGGCGATCCGACGGAAAGCCGGGCTGGGTAGATGCGAGACGAGCTTGAGTCATCGCTGAGAACCGCTTGCAAAGCAACGGCTGATGCTGGTGACGGAGGCGCATTTGACGGGGTCGCCTCGGGAGAAGTCTCGAGCTCGACAAGGAGCTCTTTCGAATCGGAGGATGCCCGTGGCGACGGAGGCTCATCTTCATCTGCTTCATCTACGTCCGCATGGTCGTCCGAATGCTGCTCGATGGGTATTGAGCGCCGCATCCGGTGTTCCTGGTCGTCCATATCCTCTGCATCTGATTCGTCGTCGTCATGTACGGGCATACGGTTGTCTTCAGGCACTAAGCTCGATATAAGTCCTCAGTAGCACGGAACAGACCTCGACTTACCAGGCTCTGCAACCCAGCTTATCTCTCTCTCGTACCCAGAGTTCAAAGGCGAAAGTCGAGAGACATCGCCGTTCCCATGGAACATATCCATATCATCGTCGTCATCTTCAGGACCTGATTTCTCGCGTAGAGGTGTTGCAAAGGGGCTGGATGGGAACATATCATGGTGGCGATGAATGGTCTCTGATAGATACACAGGCACGCCGACGCCGGAGTCGGTCGAAGTGCTTGATGGTGCATCCGAGGCATGCGGCATCCGGAGCGCAGCGACACGCGGGGGGGTGCTGGGCGGGAGGCCGGCAAAGGACGGGCGCGGCGGAGACAGGCGCTCGGGGATGTCGTCGTCCTCGACCACGACGCCTCTGCGCTCCATGCCGTTCTCGTAGTCATACGACGGCGACGGGGAGCCCATGAGCTTTGCGAGCGCGTCCTCCCGCTCGCGCTCGATGCTTCTTTGCGCATTCGGCGTGGGACTTCGCGCAGAGGGCGACCGCGGCGGGTCCGGCATCTGGTCATGCAAGACGGGAAGTCCGGCGGGCGGGACGAGCGGAGTGGTCACGGACGGGGCGGACGAGAGCTCCCGATCGTCAACGACGGTGGATCGGTTTGTTGAACCGCGCCGTGAGCGTCGTTTCCGTCGCGGCGGGGGTGGTGGGGGTCGGTCCTCCCCGCCACTCGTCTGTTCCGCCTCTACCTCTGCCTCCTTCACTCGCCCACCTATCCGCTGCATCATGAATCTGCGCGCGGCGGAACGGTCGCCGCCGATGCCCGTGACGGTATTGTTTCTGAATATCTGTCCGGGAAGGGGCGGGGGACTCGAGGTTGGTGATGTTGAGAATGATGCGTCGGGCGAATCTGAGTTTTGGGTAAGCTGGTGCAGGGCCATCATGCGAGCAGCGGCACTGTTTGAGCGAAATAGACCGCGCTGCAGCGCCTCGCGTTGGATATCCTGGAGCGATGGCAACATGGGCGTTGGCGGTGACGTCCCTGGGTACATCACGCCAGGTTCGGGCGAACCAAGCGCTCGCTGCTGCAAAGCAACGAAGTGGGATGGTATGGGCGATATGAGAGGTGGTGACGCGAAACCATTGAGCAATGGAACAATGGGATTCGGGCCTTCATCCGGAGAAGAGTCGTTGGCAGACACGGGAGGGAGTGGGGATTGAGTTGCTCGCGCCTTGCCCTTGTAGTCCTTCGAGCCTCGTCCTCTCGACCGTGATCGCGAACGTCGTTTCGCCTTGGGCGCGGTCGCGTCCTCAGATGGTAGCGGCGTTGCTGGTGGTGATGCGACTGGTTCTTCGTCGACTTGCTCTGCCTTGCGCTCGCTCTCCTCCTGCTGACGCTCAACCACCTGAACCGTTTCCTCCACCGCCTCTCCGACCTCCTCCTGGCCCTCCTCATCGACATAATCTTCGTTCTCCCCTCCTGCCTCTTCCTGCTCCTCCGGAGACTTCTCTCCCTCACTGACGCCCTCGACGTGCATTGGTGGTCTCCGCCCATCCTTCATGCGAGGGAGTGATGCGGCGCGTTTGAGCTTTGCGACGGCGAAGGCGCGCTGCTCCGCGGCCGAAGTTTGCTCCATGGCGAGCGCTGAGCTGAAGACGCCGCAGGTTGGACGAGAGGAAAATCAGAATCGTGGCTAGCTGTGCTGTGGTAATATCGGCAAATGGGCCGCGAGCGCTTAGTGAATATAACGTTTGGACCTAATTGGGAAGAAGGCTTCAGCATTCGAGACTAGCATAGGCCGACGAATAAAGAGCGAGCTCACCGTCAGCGACGACGACGCTGGAATCAAATTTGAGGCGGGATCGAAAGGCGAAAGGTGAAAGACGCTGTATATGGACGGGAAAGAGCACGTGACACTGCACGTCGACCCCGAATGTCCGAGGGAGGTATTCGCTGGATATTGCAAATATCCTCGAGTGTTGGGCGAGTATCCAGTCAGGGGACGATGGCCAGAGAATGTCCGGGCGTAGACAGTGACAATTGACTTCTTGACCTCACGTGTAGGGCTTGTACATACACATGACCAACGCGCGTCATTTTTGGCTAAGTCGCGTCTTGCTTCCTACCTCTTTCGCGTCGTCTTTCGCAGCGACAAGCGACTATATGCGGCCTCATCCCCGCCCAACAAGATTTAAATCTATCATTTTTCTGGGCCTATATACTCTGTGAGAGGCCATGGCTCCTCTGAGTTTCGATTTCTGCCCGTGCGTGCCATGTTCTAGGCATAAACCTCCCCTGGTCCAGGAGAGGCGCACAATATGGAACCATCTTAAGGCAAACCCTCCGATATTATGGTCCCCAAAACCTTCAAAGGACTCAGCGCAATCAAGTGAATCGGCGCTATCTGACCAGGAGCACGCAAGTCGAGAAAAACGAGCATGCGCTCGCTCTTCGTCGCCCGAGTCGAGCTCTCCCATGAAGCGCCGTCGTGAAGGTATGAAAAGTCGGTGCATGATTTCTTATTTCAACTGAAGGGTCGGCAGAACCGCACGATATGTCCCACGCGGCTGCGGGTTCATCTGATGATGACATGGACGATGCCACAGCCGGTCAGTCACATTTCTCATCATGGGTCATATCATTCTCACCCCAGCTTCCAAACATGCCTTGGTCATGCTGCCCGCACCCACGCTGTTGTGCTGCCCTCCCCCATGCGCTGTCATGCTGCCCTCTCATGTTACCAGATTGCTATGGCCACGACACCACCAGTTCACCTTATCCTCAGGCTTCTCAGACCAGTCTCGATGGCCAAGACAACCGCGATGACGAACCCCCATTCGCCCCCAACACCCGTTCATCGCGTGCGCCTTCGATGGATTTCTATGCAGCCTATGAGGCACATGTTGCTGAGCATGGCCCTATCGATGGCATAGACGACGCACACTCTCAGGCTGGCTTCAACGGCACAGGCTATTTCTTAGAAGATATGACTATTCTCTCTGACGGTAGGCTTGATGGCTCTGTCGATGGTCTCTACGACTCGGACGGCGCTCTCCGCGGCTCAGACGACGGCGCTCTCCACTACTTAGACGACGGCGCTCAGTATCTCTCAGACGACGGCGCTCCTGATGGCTTTAACAACGGTGCTTTTGATGGATTTGATGACAGCGCTCTTGATGAGTTCGATGACGACGGTCTTGATGGCTCAGAACGTCTGCCTTCGCCTGCTTATTCTCTCTATGACGAAGACGATCCCGAGCTCAAGGAATTCTGGGACACCTTGCGAGACGAACCGACACCCCCTCCCTCTTCTGATGACGAGGATGAGCCTGAGGGGGGTGTAGACGACGACGACGACGAAAACTTCCCCGATATCGAAGCTGACCCGCTTTTTCAGACACGCGAAGATATGTTCGACGACTCGGATGACCCGAATGATGCAGCAGACTCCGAACTACCACCAGCATTCTCAGAATCCCCCCTTCTCCGAAATATATACATCACAGCCTTTATTCAGGCGGTCTTTCATGGCTCGACGCATAGCTCGATTCAGCTCTATCTGGAATCAGAGTACGAGACTCTTCGTTCTGTCGAACGTCAGGCCGGGGTCGAGATACTTGGTCTTCCGCAGATGGCAAGAACACTCCGAACAGTTGAGCGCCGCCTTCGCTTGGATCCTGATGCTTATATTGTGTATTACTTCGTCTGCCCTGTCTGTTGGTTTCGACATCATCCCTCTGAGCTCTCTGACTTGGCATCCCCGGACTGTCTGCAGACTGGCTGCTCTGGGTCTCTCTACACAAGCAAGCGTCTCAGTGATGGGCGTCTCAAACGAATCCCGAACAAGGTCTTGCCTATGGCGCCATTGGTCCCAATGATACAGCGGTTTCTACTGCGCCCTGGTAAGTATGAGGAGTTCCAGCATTGGAGGGGTGAAGGTGATGAACCGGGGCCTGTTCCGCCTCTGCGAGCGCCCGAGATTGGTAGGCTTGCTTTTGCGGATGGGCAGAAGCGTCTCAACGACATATACGATGGTTGGGGATGGCGCGCGATCCAGGCAGGTCTCGAGCGAAGGCGAGGAGGAACATGGGGAGTTCAGGATGTCGACGCCAGAGAACTGGATCAAAGGTTCGTCGCACTGCCTTGTGGACTTGTGTTCATGTTGAACATCGACTGGTATGTCTGTTAACTTTTTTTTCTGATCTCAATGATCTACTCACCGAGCAGGTTCTCGCCGATGAAACGGAACCGGAAGTACTCCACAGGCGCGATTTATATTACGATCTGCAACAATCCGCGCGTGAAGCGGTTCCTCCCGACAGAGACTATCCTCGCCTGCGTCATTCCTGGGCCGACTGAGCCCTCGCTGGAGCAACTCAATTATGTTCTTGAACCGTGCGTTCGCGACATCCGCAGGATGTACAACGGTTCGTCCCTCTAATCCCTCCGTTCCATGACTCTGTCGCTGACTCTGTGAACATAACGCTAGGTGTACGACTTCAAGTATTTTCCCAAGCGGAGTTAGAGCTGGTACATGGCACGTTGTACATCAATGCATCTGATCTTCCTGCGAGTCGCAAGACAGGTGGTATGCGTGGCCACACATCGAAGAAATTCATGTGTTCCCTTTGCTATCAGACTCTCGGCTCTCTAACATGCGAAGACTGCTTTGATCCAGAAAGTGAGTGCTCCCGCAGCTTCAGCTTGTCAATTGATTATCAATGATGTATCGTACAACTCCACAGAGTGCCGCATGCGAAATGATTGGCGCTTTTTGAAGTACGCCTTCCGCTCGCGCAAATCTGATCCAGAAGACAAAGAAGAAATTGCTGAGAAGCGTGGCATCCGTTGGTCCATACTCGACATTTTACCTGGGTGGATGCCCGGGCGCGACTCCCCTGTTGACTTCATGCATGCGGTCTTCCTTAGTAAGTTTTCAAGTTCAGCTTGAATTCACTAGTTGTACTAATTGTTTGACCCGAAGTCGAGGTCAAGCACTTGATTCAGGACACCCTCATCAAGGCGGGTATGCTCCTCCCACGGAGTCGACTCGATAAGCCACAAGAGAAGTTCGAAGCGCTCCTTGCCTCTATCTGGTGGCCATCGACACTCGGGCGCATACCGAAGACTGTATGTAGGCAGCTCAAGAGTAGTTGCAACACTGACATTGTTGCAGATATCAAACACATCAAAGGCAGACCAGTGGCGAAATCTCGCGACGGTCTTACCTGTACTTCTCTATGAAGCCTGGCAGATAGACGGGGAGATCCCCGACTCAGACGCACCTAAGCCAAGGGCGTCAACGAAAGCTGGCGAAGCTCACGCGCGAACAGAGACGCTGCTAGAAGATCGTCGCCGCCAACACTTAGGTGAGCTACAGGACTCTGTCGCTGAAGATTTCGAAGAAAATCGGGAGCTTGTGATGGATCGAAACTATCAACGACATTATGCAAATATTCTCGAGCTGTGTACGTCGATTCGGATCTATACATCACGCTCCATCACCCCGGATGAAGTACAGCGAGCGGGCCAATGCCATTCACATGCGTGTCAAGAGTGGGCGCGTATGCATTGCCATCTTACGCCATATCAACATCTTCTCGTACATGCACCAGACTGTGTGTTTCGCCTTGGAAGTGTCTACTCATGGTGGCTCTTTGGGCCAGAGCGCAACAATGGCCGGTTAGTCAAGGTCAACACCAATGGGCATACGGGTGGTGAGTGTCAAGACTCGGTCGTAGACAGCAGAGAACCACCCAAGTCACCAGCGATGATGGGAGCGAGAGAGCAGAGAGCGACTAGCAGCGCAGTGACCTGTATTGGAGGTACAGTACGGTACAGACGAAATGGACAATCTAGGGAAATAGGCGAATGACAGGGAGCCTATAAGTACTGGGACGACAATGGGAAAAGAACAATGGACACCATAATGGGTCGAACAATAGAGTGAGAACAATGGTGGCCAAAAGGAGAACAATGGGAGGGAGAACAATAGGATGTCCCAAAGGGGAACAAGGGCATGGGTGAAGGATAGCCCCCAGGTCATGTGAGGAAGTGAACATGTGATGGGGCTGCTGGAGCACATGACCGACGCGATGCCTTGATGGCAGAGAAGAAGGCGGAGAGAAATGGAGCGATCCGTGACATCACCCCCTCTCTAAGACGCACTTTCACCTGGAGTGCGTGATGAGCATGGACGGGGTCGAGGTAGATGAGTCCACGAAGATTGGGAGCCTTGAGTGCATGCGGATGGCGGGTGTAGAAGTCAGTGATTGCACCATGGGCATTGGAAAGGGAGGTACGTGAAAGCCACTGATTTTCCGAATCAGGGTAGCCTGCCCATTTGACGAGATATTCAATGCCGCGTTTGTTCCGGGTGAGACGAGCATCGAGGACAGACTCAACTTCGTACTCTTCCTCGCCCTCCACAAGGTCAGGTGGTGGTGCAGGGAAGTTGGGACCATGAGCATCGGTTTCCTTGTAAGGGGACAACAGGGACGTGTGGAACACCGGGTGGATACGCCAGGTGGGCGGTAGCTTCAGTCGATAAGAGACTGGGCCCAGGACGTCAGTGATTTCGAAAGGTCCCAGGCGTCGATCAGCAAGCTTAGCTTTGGGTCGCGTGGTTTTGATGTTCTTGCCATCGAGCCAGACCTTGTCACCAACCTGGAAGTGGATGGTGTCGTGCATATGGTCCTGGTTGTTGCGCTTCATGAGATCAGCAGCTGTTTGAAGGCTGGCCTGGACCTCAGTGCGAAGTTGTTCAAGGTGACGGAAACGATCCTCGACGGTGGGCGTAGACGATGTTGGGTTGACGGTGGGGATGGCAGTGGGAATATAGCCGAGGAGCATTTCAAATGGAGCTCGGTTAGTGGCGCTGTGGATACGGTGGTTGTGCGAGAACTCAGCGTAAGGGAGCCATTGGACCCAATCATCCTGACGGTAGTTGCAGAAGGTACGAAGGAACTGCTCGAGTTCTTGATTGACGCGTTCTGACTCGCCGTCGGTCTGTGGATGATAGGCGGTGCTGAGGGAGGACTTGATACCAAGTTTGTCAAAGACGCCACGCATGACTTTGCCTGCATACTGTGGGCCACGATCAGAGATGAGGCGTTCCCAGAGGCCATAGTTCCGATAAATCCTGTCAAAAAGGATGTCGACTGTGCCATCACTGGTAATGGTCTCTTTACAAGGAGTGAAGGAGACGTGCTTTGTAAAACGGTCGACGATCACATTGATGGAGTCATAGCCCTGGCATTCTGGGAGTTTGACAATGAAGTCCGAGGTAATGTCTTGGAAGGGACGGGTAGGGATGGCATTGGGAATTGTTTCAACATGAGGGCGGTGATTTTGAACCTTGGTGGCCTGGCAGGTAGCACAGCCATCAACATAATCACGAACGAAGACAGACATACCGGGCCACCAGTAGTTGCGACTGAGGAGCTCATAGGTCTTGTAGCGTCCTGGGTGACCAGCCATAGGGGTGTCATGATGCAGCTTGACGATGTCCCGACGAAGGTCCTTGTCAGCAGGGATGTAGACTTTGCCACGAAAGAGGATGAGGCCATCCTCGTAGTTCCATTCTTGGAGGTTCTTGACGAGGGAGTGAGGACCATTGTTCAGGATCATATCAAGGGCTTGAACAACCTCAATGTCCTTGGTCTTGGCATTGCGAATGCGTTGGCGAAGATCAGCATTGCCAATGGACTTGACAGCAGCTGGACGTGTAGCACGGATCTGGAAGTACTTGGGGTCGAGGAGGACACGATCGGAGTTGTCGTCGTCCACCCCCTCTCTATGGTCAGGTCGTCTCGACATGGCATCTGGCCGGTGGTGAATACCGGGTTTGTGGATCAGGGCGAAGTCAAAACGAGTGAGGAAGAGGGCCCAGCGAGCTTGACGACGACTCAGCTTTTGGGCAGACTTGAAGTATTCCAGGTTCTTATGGTCGGTCCAGATCTCCACAGTATGGGGAGAACCTTCCAGGTAGTGGCGCCAGGCTTCGAGGGCACGGATGATGGCCAGGAGTTCCTTGTCATAGATGTCGTAGTTGCGTTCGGGGGCGGTGAAGGCCTTGGAGATGTAAGCAACAGGGTGCCATTGCTCGTCCTCCCCGCGCTGGGATAGGATACCTCCTGTGGCATAGTCTGAGGCATCGACCTCAACCAGGTAGGGTTTGGATGGGTCAGGCATGATAAGGACTGGGGACGAGGTGAACGCAGCTTTAAGAGCCTCAAAGGCATGTTGACATTCAGCAGACCAGGCCCAAGGATGGTCTTTCTTGGTAAGGTCAAACATGGGACGAGCGACTTTGGAGAAGTCCTGGATAAAGCGTCGATAGAAGTTGCCAAAGCCAACAAAAGACTGGACGTCCTTGACGTTACGAGGGGCAGGCCATTCAGCAATGCCTGCAACCTTGACGGGGTCCATGGCGAGTGTGTTATGGGAGACGATGAGACCGAGGAACTCAACTGAGGGCTGCTCGAACGAGCACTTCTCTGGTTTGAGGAAGAGGTCATTGTCCTGGAGGCGTTGGAGGACCTTGCGCACAAGGTCGCGATGTTCTTCGACGGTTTCGGTGAAAATGAGGATATCGTCCATGTAGATGACGACTTTGCCCGTATCGATGAGATCCTTGAAAAGTTCGTTCATCATTCCTTGGAACGTGGCAGGGGAGTTGGTAAGACCAAAAAACATCACCAGGGGTTCAAAGAGACCGCGGTTGGTTTTGAAGGCGGCTTTCCATTCATCGCCTTCCTTGATGCGAACATTGTTGTAACCCCAACGAACGTCCATCTTGGAGAAGACTTTGGCACCCTTGAGCTTGTCAACAAGTTCAGAGATGAGGGGCAGGGGATATTCATTCTTGATGGTGCCTTTGTTGAGGGTGCGATAGTCCTGGACGGGGCGTAGTTTTCCATCTTTTTTCTTGATAAAGAAGAAGGGACTCACCATAGGGGACTTGGAAGGACGGATGTAGCCTTTCTTGACCTGGTCATCAAGGAATGAATCGAGGTCCTCCTGCTCAGTAGGAGCCATGGGATAGACTTTGCATGAACGGGGTTCAAAACCATCCTTCAGGTCAATGGCGTGATCCCAAGGGCGACGTTCGGGGAGGCGGTGGGAGGATTCCTCGTCGAAGACAGGTTGGAAGTCCTGATACTGAGGGGGAACCATCTCAGCAAAGGACTTCTCTGCAACACGAGTGGCCACACGCTCCGCCAGTTTTTGAGCATTGGTGAAAGAGCGACGGATACGGATGGTGTGTTGATAGTCGGGGTCGTCGTCTGGTGGGGGTGGTGTGTCCCAGTCAGGGAGAACACCAGCTAGACGAAGGCCCTCTTCAACCCAGTCGTCATCGACATTAGGTTGGGGGTCATCGTCCTCAGTGAATAGACGTGCAGGGACTTTGGACAGGTGGATGCGGCGAAGGCGGACACCTTGGACTCAGCGAGCGGGGATCACGTATTTGGGAAGTGGAGCAGCGACAAATGGTGGGGGCAGTGGGAGCAATGGAGGGGGGCAAGGTGGGGGGAGCAGTACGGCAGCAGCGCTGAGGACTGGTGGACGAGGGGCTGAGTGGCGGCGTTCAGTGCGAGTGGACAGGTTCTTGACCGGGGGTTTATTCAGAGTGCAAGAGGGAGGGCAGCGAGTCATGTCGACACGACGAGAGACCCAATCAATTTCAGGGTTGTGTTCCTGTAACCAATCGGTCCCAAGGATAATGTCGTAGTCGCCAATGTCAACGAGATAGAACTCAGCTGTCTCCTCATGGAAGGATGTCGAGTCCTTGGCGTAAATGCGGATGTTCTGGTTGACTGAATAGCGAACCCAGCCCATGATGTTTTCGGAGTTGTCCACATTGCGAACGGGAAAGGGTTTAGGGAGTTTCTTGAGGGGGAACTGGTGTTTCTTGGCAAACTCGGGGTGCATAATGATGCCTTCTGCACCACTATCGAGAAGTGCCTCAGCGTCGATTTGTTTCTTGATCGGGGCAGTGAGAATCTTGGTCTGGAGCGTAATGGACGGTGTCTGACGGTTGGGCGTGATAGCGGACATGCGCAAAGACGATGGATACGATTGCTCACAGGGGTCGGATAGTACAGAGAAGCGATTCGATGGATCAAAGAAATGTTTCTTGCCACCCACGGACGACGTGACCGGGGGGCGCTTTAAAAACCCTCAACCATATCCTTTAATGCAGCCTTTGCCTCTTCCCTCTCTTCCTCGCTCAAGTCCTTCAACTGCGATGATAAGTCGGCGATGGACTTGTTGATGGCGGGGACAGCGAGGGCGGCGGCTGCATCTTCTGGAGCTACTCCCGGGGCAGAGCCGGTTTCTAGCGCTCGGACACGAGGGATTGGGGCACGGGGGTTGGAGTCGGCATTGAGGGGGCAGTCGCGGAAGCCATGGCCCTTCTGGCGGCAGCGGAAGCAACCGCCCTCACGCCTGAGACGCTCACGGTCAGGCTCCGAGAGTTTGGGCAGTGGGGCACCTGTAGCAGCAACTGTGCGGGATCGGCCAGTAGATGTGGACTGAGGGGGGCGAGTGCTCACCGGGGTGCGCCCAGTTGTAGGGCGGGGACTCTGGAACCGGGTGCGCATGAGGTAGGCAGCGTTCCTGTCACGGGCCCTCGCCTTCCACTCAGCCAGTGTGGTGGGCGTGGGGTAGCTTCGCTGGCAATCATCCCGCAGCGCGTTGTTTAGGCCACGCAGGAACCAGTCAATTAGGGCCACATCGTTGTAGCCGGTGCGAGGGGCGAGGGACTCGAACTCGGTGATGTAGTCGACTACCGGGCGTGTGCCCATCTGGAGGGTCTGGATGGCATGGGAGGCGTCCTTGGAGTCGTCGAGGGGGGAGAAGTCCAAGTTGAAGCGAGTTCGAAGGGCAGTGAGGTTGGCGTAGCGAGGAACATGGGATGGAGATGCAGCCACGAGGTCATCATCCTCAAGGATCTCCTCGACACGCTGGGTGGCCCACTGGCCGGCAATAGGGCCCTGGCAGAGGTCGAGAAAGAGGGAGATCTGGGCAGCATCCTCTTTATACCTGGCTGAGTTGGCGCGAAGGAATAAGCGAATACCATCTGGAAAAGGCGTTGATTCTACAGGGATCTACAGTAGCAATATTAATCTACAGTAGCTGAAAAAGGTTCCATAGATTGTGTAGCTCTTGGTGACAAGTGGGTCCCTATATTTGCTACCTGTAGCTAATCTGTAGCAGTCTGTAGCAGTCCATAGCAGTTTGTAGATGGCCAAATCTACCATAGCTGCTCAAAGCTACAGTATCTACATTGCACCTACAATAGAGTCTATACCCTTTGGTAGCTTCATTTCACCTATAGTTATATATAGTTTGTTATCATCCATGATTATCTCTTATATCAGATCTTTGGCAGTATACCACAAAAAGTACTATATTTCTGGCCAATTACATCTTGTACACTAGTAGTACATCTTTCAGTCCATATTCTTCTGCACCTACAGCACCCAATGCCTCGTGGGAATTGTTTTGCTGCAGCAAAACAGTTCCCACGCGCACTACAGGAGGCAACATGGGCATGTGGGGGTCGGCGGGGGGCATGCAGAAGTTGGCGGTGTGTGTGCGGGAGGTGGCACGGCCGCGGGGCATCGGCGCGGGCATGCGGGAGTCGGTACGGGCATGCAGGCAGCGGCATGGGCGCGCAGGAGGTGGCGCGGACGCGTGCAAGGCGGCGCAGGCGTGTGCGAGGCGGCGCGGGCGCGACGAGTCTGCACGGGTGCATGCGAGTCGGCGGGAGGCGGCGCGGGGGTCCTGGAAGCGGCGCGGGGGCGCAGGCACCGATGCGGGCGGGCATTGGGCGGGCGGGCAGGAGTCTGCGCAGGTGCGCGCGAATCGGTGCGAGTGCACTGGAGGCAGCGTGGGCGTGCGGGCAGCGGCATGGGCACGCAGGAGGCGGCGCGGGCATGAACGACGCGGCATGGGTGCGCAGGTGGCGGCGCGGGCACGGGCAAGGCGGCATGGGTGCGCAGGTGGCGGCGCGGGCACGGGCGAGGCGGCATGGACGCGCAGGACTCCATGCGCGCATGCGAGTCGGCATGAGGGCACGGGAGGTGCGGGGGGGTGCTGGCAGTGGCGAGGACGCGCACGCATTGGCGCGGGCGCGCAAACATCAGCACGGGATGCAGGAGTTGGCAGGAGGGCATGTACGAGTCCGCGTGGGGGGTGCGAGTCTGCACAAGCCTGCAGGCGTCCACACGACCGTGCTGGAAGCGGCATGGATTTGCAGTTGGCTGCATGGGCAGCAAGAGGCGGCGCGGGCATGTGCGAGGCGGCGCAGGCGCACAGGAGTCCGTGCGCGCATGCGAGTCGGCGTGGGGGCGCAGGAGGTGGTGTGGACACGCAGGCATCGGCGTGGACATGCAGGCATCCGCGTGGAGCGTAGGCATCGATGCGGGCGCGGAGGCATCAGCGCGAGGATGCAGAAGTCGGCAGGGGAGCGCGTGCGAGTCTGCGCGGAGGTGTTCGAGCCTGCACGGGCATCTGTGCGGGCACACAGTAGCCGGCGCGGGCGCGCAGGCATCGGCACAGATGCGCTGGAGATGGTATAGACGTACTGAAGGCGGCATCAGCGCACTGGACGCGGTGCAGGGGCGTGCGAGTCCGCGCGGGGGCATGGGAGGCAGCAGGGGCGCGCGGGAGGCGGCGCCGGCATGATCGAGTCGACTGGGGCGCGCGGGAGTTGGCGCGGGGAAAGAGAGTGTGGGGGCATCGGTGGGGACGCGGGGGAGGCGGCAGGGGCATGCGCGAGTCGGCGCTGGTGCACGGCAGGCGGCACGGATGCAAGCAAGTCAGTGGAGGTGCGCGGGCGGCGACATGGGCACGCAGGAGGTGGCGTGGGTGCGCGGGAGTCGGTGGGGGCATGCAAATTGTACAACAACGAGAGTATCGCTCGACAACACGAGCGATACTCTCTTGATTAGACAACGATGCTACAACAAAACTGTAGGTACTCACCTTTATTCCCAGCCCAAGAATATCAAAAAAGATTAGGAGATACTTACAATAAAATTTCCGGAGCGAGGAAGGGGTGGGTGGAAGGAAGATGACGTGGCAATCGAAGTCAAGTCGTGCGCAAAGTTGTTGCACACGGAGCCGCGCGGCCCGATTCGTTTGAGTGACCATATATGGTCATTCAAATGAATCGGTGCGCAGCGGGCCACGCACGCGCAAACGCGCGCACCGACTTCAGCAGAAAAAATCAACGGGGGGCGCGTGGGAAGCATTTGGCTGCAGCCAAACGCTTCACACGCACCCCGCAAATTTTTGTCCCAAGTCATCTTCAACCTCCAAGGTTCGTATTTTCCCTGTGTATTACTCACTTCTGCTTTCCCTACAGCACATATAGGGCCTGCACATGCATATGGGCCAGCAATTCTGATATAGTTGCTGCTGCACAACTATTATCAGTGCACTACGGTGGAAAACAATAAAGGTAAGTACGCAGCACTCATGTTCACATTCACGAAGGCTCATCTTTGCAGGACCAACATCCAGGGCCGACTTGTCGCCCGTCAAAGCACACGACACCTCCGCCGTCGTGCCGGCGCCTATGTCACAGCTGCCCGACGTGCACGCGCAGAATGCGCGTCCCGCACCTCGCACCTCCTCCCTCGCACCGCATACCGCATCCGCGAGCCCGCGTGATGCACCCACATCAGCCAGCAAACCCCCGCCACCATTCTTGTTCGCGTGCGAGCCAGAGCGATCACCCGCGACCAACAAACGTGAATCGCAGGAAGTCCGCAGCGTGAACACCCACGCCGCACCCCACATCGCCTCTCTCGTCCCAACCGCCTCTCCCTATCCCGCTTGACTCGCATATGCCAACGTACCCCACCATCTCATCGTTTTCGACCGAACGCGAGTGCGATGGATGCCCCGCGGTCGCTGCACGCGAACCACGCGACACGCGTAGCCAGAATGCGCAACGTGCGTCCCCCACCGCCTCTACCGCATCCTGCACGCCTACCACGACCCCCCACGACTCGTGCAAGTCACCTCACCGTACCATACGCCCCAACGCCACGGAGAACACGCCGAAGGAAGGCTCTGGGCCGTGAGCGGATGAGGTGTGCACCGAGAGCGATACGCAAGATGGAGGCATGCACACGGTACGCACCACGACCCCTCTCGCATCCCACACGTGCACCATGACCCCGCGCGACTTGCGTAGGCCACTTCGGAGCCCCGCATGCCCATACACTGCAGCGAACGAGCCTGCGGCACTGGCTGCAGCTCGGCCAGGCGACGCGCACGGCATGCTCGGTACGAACGCGCACGGCATGCTCGGTACGAACGCGCACCCCGCGCCTTCCAGCACCTCTCCCATGTCCCGCACGCTCAACGCGACTGCGTTCGACATCCCCACAACTCCCAGCGCCTCTCCCGCATCCCGCATCCTGCATGCTCACCGCGACCGCACCTGCATCTCGCATGCTCATCGTGACCGCGCCCGATGCCCCCGCCTCCATACCCAACGACACAATCACCGACGCCCGGATTTGATGTCGTGCTGAGTGCTGAACGCACTGAGGCAGATGTGATTAGTTCACGTTCACCACGCGGACTGTCTGGTAACTGCTTGGCTTGGGTATGTGTAACTTAGTTGATGTTTTGTAATTAAAATATAGTACAGACAGTTCATATATACTCAAGTATTGAAATTAAGGTGTGGTGCATGCTTATTTGGCAGCCAGATGACTTAGAATTTTTTTTTTCATTTGTGATTGACAAGTGCTACAGAAGCTACTGTAGCTGTAGATCCATGTTTGTAGTATTGCTGTGTCACCGGATATCAAGGTTTGATGTATTGTAATTCACCGGTAGTCAAGGTTCGGCTACTGTAGCCATACTCTGGCTATCACCCAAGGGACCATTTTTCCAGATGACGCAGCTGGAATTCCTTGGATTTGGAACGATCTCCCTCAAAGGGAGCAGGTTTGACGCCGATCTCAGGGTTGGACATGTCGATGGTCGGTTGGACAGGGGGAGCTGGGGCGATGATTGGTTTGATGTTGACGGTGGATATAACAGTGGCGACGGGTGGAGCAGGTGACGGGACAGGTATTGGGGTTGGGATACGAGGGGGTAGCGGTGAACGGAGGACTGCGAGCCGGGTGACTCGCTCTTGCTCGCGTGCTTCTAGGACTTGGTGAGAGAGAGCGAGTTCAGGTTCAGTGATGAAGACGCTACTGGCCTGCCAAAACCACTGATCTCTTCCTTCTACTAGGTTTGGTCTCCAGCCAACGACTAGTCGTCGAGAGTTGGAACGGTATGCGTAGTACTTCCTGGTAATGGTGTTGAAGATGATACCTGTTGGTACAAAGAGGGGTTCGGTGCGTGTGGGAGGGGAGTCGACACTAGGAGGAGCAACGGTGGGGAGCGGTGGAGTGGCTGGGTGTAGGCGGTGGTGTTCCTCCCTGGCGACGTCGAAGTCAACGAGTTCGAGGTAGGGGAAGTCTTCACGCTCAGTGAAGTACCACTGGCGGATGGCAGCGTCTTGGTGAGAAAAGTGGATCCGAGCGATGCCAGCAAGGGTGTAAACGTGGTAGTCCCCAAGTGACTCGAAGATCCCGAGTGGGAAGGGTGCAGTGGTCTGGAAGCGGGGGTCGGTGGAATCAATGGTGACAACCTACAGGAAGTCTGCCGCAACTGGACGACGTCCAAGGGCACGAGGGTACAAGGTGGTGGAGTATGGGGTTCTGAGGAATTGGTGGCCGAGGCGTTCTCTGGCCCACACAGGCTCAGGCGAGGGTTCTGGGGTGAAGAAACCTAGTGTGCAAAAGGGGAACGGGGTCGATGGCAGGATGATCGCAGGGGATCCTCGGTTGGGTTGGCGACAGTGGTAGGCGATGTCCGAAGCACCGAACGTGAATTCTTGCAAGTCGACGTCAAAGGCAACTCGGATTCGAACGTATAAAGCAATGGAGATAGCACCTGCACGTGGTTTCCACGACCTCAATCGAAACCAAACTCCTTCGGCTTCCCAACGTTTCACAGCGCAATAGCGGAGGAGGGGGATGAGTGCACTGCCCTCGATGGTGTTGGCGATGGGGAAGGGGAGATGAGGTTGATGGAATGGATGTCGAGATTCGGTGAAGATGTCGGCGGTGAAGGGTTCAAAGAAGAGAGGTATGATGGGCGATAGTAGGGAGGTGAGGCGGGTGTATGAGAGATTGTCCAGGTGTCAAGACTCGGTCGTAGACAGCAGAGAACCACCCAAGTCACCAGCGATGATGGGAGCGAGAGAGCAGAGAGCGACTAGCAGCGCAGTGACCTGTATTGGAGGTACAGTACGGAGACGAAATGGACAATCTAGGGAAATAGGCGAACGACAGGGAGCCTATAAGTACTGGGACGACAATGGGAAAAGAACAATGGACACCATAATGGGTCGAACAATAGAGTGAGAACAATGGTGGCCAAAAGGAGAACAATGGGAGGGAGAACAATAGGATGTCCCAAAGGGGAACAAGGGCATGGGTGAAGGATAGCCCCCAGGTCATGTGAGGAAGTGAACATGTGATGGGGCTGCTGGAGCACATGACCGACGCGATGCCTTGATGGCAGAGAAGAAGGCGGAGAGAAATGGAGCGATCCGTGACAGTGAGCTTGAAGGTACGCTGATGCGTAGCTGGATCAAAAAGATATTGTTGCATGATCTCGTAGGTCACGTCGTTCTTGTCATGTGGTCTTTGCTCATTCTTGCACAGATCCTCAACCTTGAGGCTATTCCAACGAAGACAGAGGATGACGAGGTGATTCTCGCCCGTCTCCAAAAGTACGCCGACGGCAAAGGAAAGGAACGAGTCCGAGGGACTCTGTTAGATATGCTCACGCCAGACACATTTGGTGCTTCTGATGGTACGTGCTAGTAGTCTTGCGCTGCTGCGGGTCTGACTTGATTCAACAGTAGTACAATTTCCGCCGCAGAGTTCGAAGGCCAACCTCCATGCCTTGGACTTGTACGACAAGGTCTTTCGGTACCTTCGTGATCTCTGGGCTGCCGAAGTCAATCTTGTGCCAGAGACCGGCAATTGGACTGATGCTGAGCCATTCATTGCATCTCATGTCAAGTCTTATTCATATGTCCTAGTCCGTGGCAAGCGCGTCGGTGCAGCAACATCACATCGTGGTTTGGGGACATCTTACGCGTACATTGATGGTAGGGACGCCGTGTGTGTACAGCGCATCTTCGAAGTCACGCATGTGCGACGGGATCGTGATCACGACTTACCCCCGCTGAGCACCTCCTTCGCCATTATCGAGCGGTTCATGTCGAGCCCAGATATCCCCGATCTGCCTTGGGCCATGCGGTAAGTGTTCATCTGACTCCCATCTTCCTGTACTGAGGCGGTTAGCACTTAGGGCCATAGACCTCGGCATCGCCATATGGTCAGCTGACCGATTTATGGCGCCGGAGATCGTTTCCCTGGAGAGATTTACAGGCCAGTTTGCCCTTGCCAAGATATCGCCCGTACAGGACATTCCAGTATGGGTTACAATCTCGCTGGATCATGTACGTCTTATTTCGCTGATGCGGCAGCATGACTTGACGATAACTGTATTCACTATTTCTCAGATGAGTCAAGAGCCGGATTACATACAGGACGATGAAGGGGAATTCTGGGACGAGGAACAAGGCTAGAAAGCGTTACGCGGGTGGTCAATCTAAGTACTCGAGGGGTTCGTCTTCTTCATCATCTTCCGACGCAGATTCCTTCTCATCATCTGCATCACCATTCTCTGTCATCATGAAGCTTGGTTTATTGAATTCTTCGTGCGCGGCAAGCCATTCGTCGTCGATCATCTGGCGAGGGATATGCACACCTTTCTTGCGACATTTCGGCAGAAGCGTGTCCTTGGGCGGTCCACGGACGCGCTTGATGTCATGCTTCTTCTTGATATTGTCCTCAAGCTTGACGATTAGTGGTTCAATCTAAAAGGGTGACTTGAGTACTTGCCAGTATTACAACATCATTGTACTCACCGGAGGGGGACGATACATCGGAGGCCTCGACTTGAACGGCAGTCCCGATTGCTTCTTGCACGGCACCACAGGTCTCGCGCCCGCAGCCTGACCTTTAGCCTTCGAAGCAGCCTGGCCTTTCATCTTAGCAGCCGCATGTCCTTGAGCACCTGCATCGGGAGCAGGTGTGTGGCTTTCTTCTGTTCCAGAATCGATGGCTGATGCCTGAGGGGTCCCGTCGTCGGTGTCGTCGCTTGACACGTACTGCGTGACAAACAGGTAGTCGTACTTCGGGTCCATCAGCTCTGGCACTGTATGACGGAACTTCGTGCGAATTTTCGCTTTCTGCGCGACAAGGACAGTGAGTGCCGCCGCCTGCAGTCATCAAAGAGGTACTTACCTTTTCTTTTCTTTGCTTACGTCGGTGCGCTTTGCGTGCTGCCAATTGTTCTTCGGGTGACAACTTGGACTTCTGATACGCCCCCTTCCAGGTTTCGAACGTCGCCTGTAACCGGATTGCAATACTCTCGAGCGACGTCTTCCGTAGCTCCTCCGCATCCGCGATCGGATTCCACTCAGCGCCGCATTCCTGTATCTTCTCCGCCACCTCCTGAACCCACACCTTATTGTCATCCCAGTCCTGATCCCAATTCGGGCGGAGGATGCGAAGTTCGCCCTGCACGAGCCAGTACTCTACCTTGCCATCAATGACGAGAGGATCAGGCAGCCTTTGGCTCCCCACGCGCTTCATCAAAGCCTTGAGAGAGTTGCGTACAGTCCGCTATCCTCGGTCTGTTAGCAGCAAACAGTAGGTGAGTTATCTCACTCACAGCAAGCCGGTTATCACGTTTCTTGCTTCGACGCGTCGGAGTCGCTGCCGTCTCGAGAATTGGGCCGTTGTCGCCGCCGTCGCCGCCGCCGCCGCCGCCCTCGCGTCCGATGCCGACATGCTGGACAAGAACAAGTTCCTTCAGCTCCAAGAGCTCGTTCTCAAGGTTGTGGATCGATTCCGCTGTCCTCTGGGTCCACTCCTGCAGCTCCACAACATAGTCTCGCAATTTATTTACCTCGAGCTGAAGGCCCTCCGTGTCATACTTATGCTCATTGTCCAGGTCACGGAGCGCCCTCTCGATCTTCACGAATCTGTCGATCATCGCTTTGGATGAGACCGGCGGCGCGGCTTGGGAGGGATTCGTCGTAGGGGCCGCTGCTGGTGCTACAGGGCGTCGCACGACGAGTGGACTGATGCTTCGCTCTCGAGCCTCTCTGGGCGTTGTGCTCGCTAGTTCGTATGCCAAGGTAAGTAGCTATGGCAGCTTCATCAATTATCACTTACGATTGTTTTGGGCTTGCTGCGTAGCTCCTCGCGTGTTGATCCAGGGATCGTTGAAGCCGGTTCCTGCCTGCGCTTGCATACGCGCACGCTTTGGAGGTGGGTTTTTCGGGGACGGCGGGGGATGATCCGCCGTAGGTCTCGAAGACGTCTTGTCCGACATACTGGTGCAGGGAAGGGTAGGTCCGTGCTCTTCCTAGTGTTGTGTCCGTCTGACTGACTCTGCTGGTGGGGGCAGGGACGAGAAAAGAGCTCCAGCGTCGCGCTGCTATTATCCCCCACATCCAACTCGGGACGCCCCCAACGTCTTCCCTCCCCATTTACCCAAATCGATGTTTATTCAAGGCGCGATTGACAGATACAGAGGGCTTGCAGCGCTTCTGCTGGAGGCCGCGCGCTGCTTGGCTTGTCGACTTCCATTTTCGCTCAGAACCGTGTCCGCGAGCCTCGTTCTCATACTGTACGTTTGGCGCCATCAGGGCCCTCTGAATTAATCGTCTTTTTATGCGCAAGCAAGCTGGCTGTAATTCACGAGAAAATCGATTAAAATGCAATAAAATATTCTATTTTACAGCTAAAAAGCGGGCGGCAGGTGGCACGTCCGAGGAGACATCTGCCTGACATTGCAAGGGCATCATCAAAATCAGGTCGTATGCCCGGCGGGATACCGGCGAATGTCCTGGCGGATCATTTGCAGGGATACCTGATATATCCTTTGAATATCCTCCCCCGGTATCCGGGGTCGACATGCAGTGTGAGCCGGAACGCCACCGTCGGCGACTTCAAAGGTAAAGGACAACTCCCTCAAAATGTTCTGCCTAATCCTGCCCTTCGCCTCGAGGTCGCTGGTCGACGATTGTTGAGCCTTCTTGCACAGCTTGTGCGGTGTGCTTTCCTCGACCTCGAACCAACGTGTTTCTCTTATACCCCGGACAACGTGTTACTCTTTGATGCCGACCACCACCCCGGGTTCACGCGTTCACGCCCTGCTCATTGATGCACGCCCTCGGTCCCCCTTTTTTCATTTTCAGATACTGCAGTCTCCTTTTCCACGAGGTCTTGTCTCGAGAGACGCTTTTGGAACAAAATCTCTCTTTCCCCGCGCGGAGAAAAGGAGCCGCAACCACCGATTGAAGTTGTCCAGACTCGGACACACGAAACCTCACCCAGGAATTTTAGGTTCCTTTATCGCCTCCCGTCGAGAGCTGTCTGCTCATTTCCGCCGGCCTCGTGCGCTGGTCATTGTCATCATCTGCAGGCTTCGGCGAGGAACAACACGAGACAATCAATGCTATTGCCTCCGCTGTAAGGTGTCTATGGCGCCTCGACCAAATACTCCTTCGCCTGGAGGCACCAAGCCTTCCAATATGGTCTCCGATTTGCGCTATGCGGCTGAGTGACGCCCACGCCTATATCGCTCACGGCATATTACACCTTCCCTTGCGGAAGCATCACTCCAAGTCCCGTCATACCTCCCTTGTAAGACTTCTAGTCATGCTTCTAGATCCAACCGTTATTCAAGCAAGGTTCAAGACCGCATGCACAGGCTCCCATGGGTTCCGTAAATGTTTTTCAATTTCATTTCGAGACTTAGTGCCATTCCTTCAGTTCAAACCAGGAGCGCTCGCTTCCTCATTCTCTATCAGGTTTGCATGCTTGCTCGGCCGTATATGGGCCCTCTTGGCATCTCCAAACCCACACTTGATATAAGTGTCATAGAGCACTACGCGCCAGTGACGTCAAGTTTCAAGCGCAAAATTATCGGTCGGACCGTTTGGGTGATGTGTCCTCCGTTGCAAGATGTTGGCAATCCTGCACTGTGTCATTAGCAGAATCAGCTGCGACCTGTGGGGGAGTGGCGCCGGCGGGCGGTTAGTCGGAACGACATGAGGCATCCTGCATGCAGCTCGCATCTTGAATTCCTTCGCGAATCTATTCACTGGTTCTAGGAGGTGCGTTCTCTGAAAAAATTAATTTCGCGTAGTCACAATGTCTTGTTCCTCGAACCAGATAAGCATTTGGTCTTTGGACGGGGCGTGAGCACTATTCTGACAACTGCCGGACTCGTGCGTCAATGGCGACTCCCGCCCTTTTCTGCAATATCGCAGATAACATAATGCACTATATCATGGACCAGGTAGCAACGCCTACTCGCAGTTCTAACAGTTACATGTCTGATTGTGCGCTGATGCATGTCCGAGGATTATCCTTGTCATGAACAAAAGCAGCTGACCCCACCGACGGATCCTGGAGTCGAAACGATCGTCATTGCCGAGATTTCCCTAGTTGCGATCGTGCTGAACAAGCCTACCGCGGACAACGTCGGCACCTAGTGCGTTGTGTTGTTGTTATACAATAGGGTGCTCTCTTATTTTTGAACACAGCTCGAGACATGATCTCATGCATCTGGTCATTACTGGGAGTAATGCAGATCCGGTCAAATCATGTTCGACCACGTCGTGACTGCTCTCTGGAATGTACTTTTCTCTCCGTTTCTAATCACGGCATCGTGATTGTGATCGACAAGAGATTTCCAGAACGCTACTCGTACGCCTTCGCTTTTTTGAACAGATGCACTATAGGCTACTTCCTATTTTCCTGATCCAGCTCCTTCTCCACATCGTCCCATGCGCGTACCTTCAAATCCAACAGATCGCCCAGCTTTCCATACATCGTCCCAGCTACTCTATACATGATCTTGCTCTTTATAGGGTCAACTTGCAGCTCATCCGCTTGCAGCACGGCTTTGCGGTCGTGCGCATGCCTCACGCGGCCCAGAAGCAGCGTCGCCGATGGGATCGTGGGGTCGCCATCAGCATATATATGTTGGTAGTTGTAGAGCCGCCAAAGCGACTTCAGCTAACCACCTGGTTGATGTTTGCTCTAGGAGTTACTGTACCTCGCATTCAAAGCTCACGGCACTTTCTTGCACTCGGGCTGGCCGTACGCTAATCTGTAAACCCACAACATTGAGCTTCGTCGATGCCGGACTTGGACATCCGATATCGCCATCTGCCGGTCAAGGCGCGCTTACCGATGGCTCCATCGTCAGCCCCGCGAGCTTCCATTCATCGACACCCTTCGGCGCCGATGTCGCGCTCGCGTTCGCCGCCTCGACGAACGGCTCGCTGACGAGATTGACGACGAACTCGCGCGTCGCGATGATGTTCTCGCTCGTATCTTTCCGTGGACCGCGGCCCGGCGTGAAAGAGATGCTGAGGATGGGCGGTTCGCTCGACACCTTCTCGGACGAATATCAGTAGACGTCAGGTTCTTGATGATAGGTAGGCACGTACGACGTTGAAGAAACTGAATATGGCGAGATTGGGCTCACCTGTCGCCGATAACGAAGACACCAAGACCAAAGGACGCGGTACCACGGCGCTCTTCAACAAATTGTACGCGTCTCTGTTGTGCGGCGTTAAACTCAACGCCTTGATGCAGATGGTAGAGTGCACCGACCTGGGCGGCGTTGTTGTCATATCCCATGACTTCCAGCCTTGACGGCCGTCCTCTGCCCATTGCTTTCCCAGAGCCGTTCGCGAGAGTCCGTCGCCGAGCTTCCAGGCGGGGTTGGGAGACTCCGTTATCGATGACGACAGCAAAGCATTGGATTCGCGAGATGTGGTATCAGCGGACATTGTCAGGTGAGTAGTATGTCCTCCCGTTCTTCATTGAACCTGCGTTATATACTCAATATCTGGGCGTCTCAGCTTGATCGAGTCAGTTCATTAAACGATTGCAGATCCCCGGCTGAAGCTCCCATATTACTCAGTTCGCCTCCCACTGGCACCCGAAGCTCACTCAGCCTTGCGTGCCTCGGTTAAACAGCAAGTATCCGTGGTCAGCATCACCCAGTGAGCTCCCGATTCTGCTCATTCGGGGCCTCTTTAATGCCTCGACTGTCATGCCATATACTTATGCGGCTCACCGACGCCCACGGAAACAGTGACGCGTACAGAGCGTCGGCTAGTGGCGTTGACCGAGGCCACCTCCAACGCTACATGGTCTCAAACAAACAAGAATGGCGAAGACCCCTACGAAGGCAGAAGCGTTGCAAGCACGTATGGATGCCCCAACGGCGAGGATGACTCGATGCCCTGTTTCACGGCATACCCCATCCCTCGTGTGCCGACCAGTATGGCTCATTGTTCCTTCAGTGCACTACGCCATCGCTCTGGTAAGTAGATCGTAATACAGGCTTAGCCTCATACTTCCGAGCTGAAGTTTGGCCCCGCCAGCTTCCACTCGTCAAAACCGTCGCGATGATCCGATGCAGTCTACATGGAGCTCGATGCGCTGCGAGCATCCCTTCCTAAAACCATCCAATTGGTCCAGCAGGTATGTTTCTTCTTTTCCTCTATGTTCTGAGCCTCCGGAATAAACTTTGATGATACTTGTGTCTCGATCGAAGTCGTCAATTCTTGAAGCCCTTCTCCCTTCCGACGCGCATCGCCCTCTTAAGGAGTTTACCATCGGCGAGAATATGACCGATGCGGCATCCATTGCTCCAGCTGTGGTGAAATTTGTTGCCCCGCGCGGACTGCGGCGTCCCATTGAGGGACTGGAGTTCGAGGTCAGCGTGTCAGTCAGCGCACATCGCATGGTCATCAGTGAGGAGGCAGATTCCAACACCATCCCGGTTCCGGAGCGCATTTTGCCTCTGTAGAAGCGATGAGGTTCGATTCGAATGTGCGTGGTTGGAAGTGTCTGAAACCATCCTTTTCAGTCCATGAAACTCAGGATCTTCGGTTCGACGGATGTGTGGCGATTCACCTCGTCGTAACAGGTTGTATATTTTTAATTAGTCTGCAAAGAGTCTTCATAATTGGGCCCTCGTCTCTGTCACGGCGTCTCGAGCAATGATATACGATTCCGATTCTGCCGTAAGTATGCGATATGCGTAGCGTCGTTGCGCACAGTGAACAGATCTCAATGTTGGCAAAAGACTTCACACCGCCACAGGTCACCACCAATTTTAAAAGCGTATTTAACATTGTGGTAAGTAGGTTGAAATGCAGGCTTACTCTCATATTTCAGAGCTGAAATTGTCCATTTTACTAGTATCCACGGTCATCGAATAGGTCCCAGTGCCGGCTATACATCTCGCTGTGCCACTGAGTAACGCCCTCGCCGTCTATGCCCTGTCCAGGAAAATGCTCTGGCACCGGAATTTTCCCATATGGCCACTCCTGCAAAATGACGACGGTCTGCACATATGGCTGGAACTTGCCAGGGTCGGCAAAGTGCCGCGATTCCTTGCCGTCCATCAGTTCCAGTCGTTGAATTGGATGGCCACTGGCCGCACGTTGCTTGAGAAAAGCTTCCACTTTTGGGTCGCAGTCGTTGTAACGGTCTGACAAACATTTGATTGCGATTTCCTTTAGATGCACGGCACAAGGCACCACTGCTGTGTCTTCAGCGTTGTCATACGTAAGTGCTGTGAAAATTCGCTTCAAACGATGGAGCCGCTCTGAACAACGCAGAACCTCCAAAAACGGCATTACGCTGAACAAGGTTGACCATTGGATGTCGGGATTGTACGAACACCACAAGTCTAGCATGATGGAAAGCTGGGTAATGCCCGTAAGCCTGCAGAGTGTGGAATCAAGCAGAAGCCCGTCTGGAGTAATGACGTTATGGATCTGCGAGGATAGCCAGCTGAATTTGTAGAATGACACGCCGTCCGAGGCCCTGAATGCGACGCAATCTCTGTGTTCTTCGATGCTGAGCATATGCATGCCGTCGATAGTCCGTTCCGGGCTCTCCGTTCGAGCCTGCCTGTCTTTGAAAGTGTCTTCAAGGTCAAGATATCGACCGACCAATTCCGGATGCCTGAAGTCCCGCAGCATCAAGTTCAGTAGATGATAAGTGTCCAAAGACGCGGAGGGGTCTCCAAGTTGTGCATCTAGGCGGAGAAATCGCAATCGTGACGGCCGCATGATATGCGCTATAATTGAAAAATCAAGACCAGTGACTACGTCCAATTGGATTAACGCAAGGACTTCAAGGTTATTGAGCCCACACACAAGACCAAGCAAATTGAGTAGAACGATTTTGACATTCCATAAAACCACCGTTTGAAGATGGGTACAGAGTTCAAGGCCTGTTCTCAACTTTTTGAAAGCGATGTGGTGAAGACACAGATACCGCAGGCTTTGCAGAGGCTCTCCCTCGGAAATATTCCCGAACCAGGGCTCATCGAGCGGCTCGTGAACGATCTGGCTGTCAATTACGGTGAGGCTTGTAAGGCTGGGGAAAACACATTTGCGGAATGCATCGAGTATCTCCTGGCTGAAGCCTTCCCTCCATGCTTTCGACCGTGCGATCCAGAGCACAAACGAGCCGGCTCTTCCCTCGAGAGCAGAAAGTGGTTCTATAAACCAAGAAGGAACGCTAATGCGTGAAGGCACGACAATTTCGACGTCGAGCGGTCTGCTCGCGGACCTCTCCAAGAGGACGGGCAGCCAATGTCGCTCACTGAAGCTCTTGTACCGCGTCCACAGATACGAGGTTGCGAGCGCCACTTGTCTCCACCGTCGGCATACACAGGATACAGGCAGCATTATGGTGCCACGGCCGACGAAGCTGAATATATGTGCAAGGATCTCCGCAGGGACACGGCTGACAGGCCGCCAGGCGTTCATGAGAACGGAAAACTCGCGCGAGACCGCCTTAAGCCTGGATTCTGCCTCCAGCATCTGATGCCAGCGTTAGTTCTAGGTCACTCTACTGGGCGGGGCGGGCAATAGAGAACGTACGATGTTCAAGCTCTGAGAACTGAAAGAATCGCTGTGCTCCAAACGTAAGATGGCATTCGTCGAGACATTCTTCGACAAAGCTACAATGTCTTGCAGCAGAGATAATGCAGATTGACCGTCCATCATATAGCTTCGTTGAAGGATTGACGGAAGAAATGAAGGAAAATTCGTCGATTCCCTGTGATACAGAAAAGCGTCAGGCTTCAATTGGCGGAATTCTATGAGCGGAAACGCACTTGAGGACTCCAGGAAAGCAGAAGACAGTCAAACCTGAGCAGATAAGGTCTCAAATTGAGCGAGCGAGCTGCACATACCTGCAGACACGCAGCAGAAGCGTGTTGTAAGACGAGAGCGGAGTGAACCGAAGCTTTAGCTACGCTAAGGAGCACGGACACAGCCGACGTTTTCATGTCCAGCCAGAGTCCGCTAATCAGCATCGTAGACTGCAAGTAATTCGAGTTAACACCATGCTGTCGACGGTCGCATGTGTAGGTAAGTCCATAGTGCTATTCTAAACTGACGTTGAATCGAGAAGGAAGTGCAGACAAAAATTTGTTTCGTCGGATGCGCATAGCGTACTGACAAGCCTGCTTTATCGTGGAGACTCCATCGACCGCGATATCTCTCGAACGGAGCATAGTGAGATTTGATATCTCAATACACAGAACAACTGTGTTCTATGCGAACTCAGCAACGGATACTAGGTTCAATATCGCTTTCGAGGAATAATAGTAACTGTCTTTTCCCTTGATTTACCCTCAGTAAACTTGGAAGACAGGCCGGCCTTCCTCCCCACCACGACCCAATTGCATCCAACATCGCAAAGGCAACTTCCAGAACTTTGTCACCTGAGCTAACCTCAACTTTCTCCTCATATATATATATTACTTTGAACAGATGCATCACGTTTAGTTCTTTGCCTTTCCATCCAGTTCCCTCTTTACATCTTCCCATTTGCGTATCTTCAAATCCAACGAATCGCCCATCCTCCCATACATCGTTCCAGCCATCCTGGACACCATCTTGCACTTGTTAGGGTCTACTTGCAGCTTATCTGCCTGCAGTACGGCCTACGGACGTGTGCATGCCTCACTCGGCCCAGGAGCAGCGTGGCCGATGGCGTCCTAGGGCCGTCATCGGCATATATGTGTTGGTAACTATAGAGCTACAGAGCGACTTCAGTAAGCCGTGCATGTCAATCAAAAAATGTGCTGGCAGTCACCTCGCATTCGAAGCTCACAGCGCTTTCTTGCACTCGGGCTGGTCCCACGCTGATCTGAAGCCCACGACAGCGGGTTATCGACACCGGTCCTGGATATCCGATTTCGCGCACTTACCGACGGCTCCATGGTCAGCCCCGCGAGCTTCCACTCGTCAAATTCTATCGGCGCTGAGATTGCACTTGCGTTGGCTGCCTCGACGAACGGCTCATTGACGAGGTTGACGACGAATTCACGTGTCGCGATGATGTTCTCGCTCGTGTCTTTTGGTCGGCCGTGACCTGGCGTGAAGGAGATGCTCAGAATGGGTGGGTTGCTCGATACCTGTGGAGCACAGGCATAAGTAGGCGACCGTCAATGAAGGACAAGCACGTACGACATTGAAGAAGCTGAAGATGGCAAGATTGGGCTCGCCCGCCGCCGACAGCGATGACACCAAGGCCAAGGGACGTGGCACCACCGCACTTTTCAACAGGTCGTATGTGTCCCTGTTATTTAGCCCATTATTTCAGGATCACGCTTCTGGTTCTCAAGCGTACTCACTTCGGTGGCGTCGTCGCCATGTCCCATGACTTCCAGCCCTGACGGCCGTCCTCCACCCATTCCTTGCCCAGAGGCGTTGGCAAGAGGCCATCACCGAGCTTCCACGCGGGATTGGGAGGCTCTGTTATCGAAGGCTGGAACGAAGTGTTGAACGGTGGGAACGTGGTATTTCCAGACATCTTCAGATGTGTTGTGTGCCCTGTCCTTCGTGCCTCGTGCTTTTAAATGCAGTCGAGGCGTCGGAGCTCAGCTGGGCGATTGACGTTGGATCAATCCCTTGACGGCAGACAGCGGGTCTGGTTCCACGACTCAGCAGATTGTCTCCCACTGAGTAGTCCGAGAGCATCCCAACCCCGCATATTCCGGCGGTATTGCGTTTCTGGTCATCACACACCCACGACATGTGGTCCGGTTGCGCTTCTTCAGCCCCGCATGCAGTATCGTGCCGCATGGCATAGTGCCAGAAGGGAGTGTCTTTCAGCCGCAACTGCCACGGTTCGCATGCCCAAATGGATCTGCTTATATGACATCGTCGAGAACCTACGTCGTGACCGACCCTGCATCCAATATTCCGTGGCCATTCAATATGACGAAGCACAGAAGCAGCCAGCGCTCGGTTTTTAGAACGTCGTTACTGATCTGCTGTCAGTGAGAGAAACCACAAAAAATATGGAGTCTCCCTTTCGCCGTTGCAATGTTGAATGCAAGTTGAATGTGCCCAATAAAATCCGACTACATAAATACGCGCCCACTGCTTAGACGCGTCTCGACGCGTGACGGGACGCGCCAGATTGTGACAGGACGCGTCTCAGTTCGCCTTCCGTGTCTTCGAGCTGCTCTTAGACAACTAAACCTCCACATATACCCTCGACAGTACTGACCACACTATGTCAGACCTTGATGTCAAATTTCCAGGAGAACCATCTCAGCAGAGTTCGTATAGATTACTAGAGCTTCCACCCGAGCTCCTCAAACTGGTCGAATCGTCAGTGGACAATGACCTGAGGTGACAGACTACCCGTTGTCATTGTACCTCAAATTTTACGCTCAATCGCGCAGGTTTACTATCAAGGGCTCGCCTGAAGAGGACGCCGTTCTCTGCACAGAAAACAAGACGTACACACTGCGATCTGTTGTATTGTCCAACTCCGTTCTCGTCATGACACCGCCGAAACGTGATACGGTCGAGGCGGATGGCGATCGGGAAGCTGTCGTGATTAGAGATACCCTCGGCGAGATTTTGGAGCTTGTGCCTGCTGTGCCAAAGCTCCATAGGCTGAAGGGACTGCTGCGCGGTATGGAGTGGGAGGAGGGACGCGAGGATGAAGACGACGAGGAAGGAGACAGCCCCAGGCCCCAGGTTTCTTTTTTCTCGCTTTCTCGTCTTTTGTTTTCTGATGATTGGTTTCTGCAGATGCGACAATGGTATAGTTACGAGCAGGCCAAATCCGAAATCCAGTCAAGTGAACAAGAACTTAAGCGTGCGCTTCGAGAAAAGCACATCCTCGTCATCGACGGTTCGTAGTATGTTTCATTCTTACAGCCCTTTAGTAGCTTATTTGCATGTACCAGGCAATCTTCGCCCTCTAACGCCGTCTTACCTCCTCACTATCCTCGAGCTGCTTCTCATCCAGCTCGTCTCACTATCTCAGGACCACCAATCAGCCTCCGTCACAGACCTCATACGCTCAATCGAGGATGATCACGACATCAAACGAGAGATCATCACTCAGGTGATGCAGTGGTTTGGCGAAGTGTCATCGAACAGGTGGAGGATGGATATAGAGGCAGTCGTCACGCAGGTCGGATTGGGTATTCTCCGGCATTATAAAGTAAGCGGCAGGAGACTGCCCTGTTTGTTTGTGAGTTTATCTCGGTATGCAGGACGAACCCATCGCGGAGGAAGAACTGCTTGCGACGTGGCGAAAGGCCGTAGGAGACAAGTTCGCCTCGCAAGTTTCGCTAGTTCTTCTACTGGTAAGCACCAAATACGCTCATTCCCTTCAGCACCCACTTACATGGCATGTCTAGGGAAACTACCTTACATCCACCTCCGCCTTTGCCTCTGGCCTCCAAATATCGTACTTCCCCAGATCGGAGCTGCCCACCGACCCCGGCGCGCGTTTCGCAGATCTCTTCCTCACGCGATCGAAATGGAAGGCAGGGGACATCGCGCCCTTCCTTGCAGATATTGTCGTCGATAACAAGGATCGGGACAAGCTCCTGCTCAAGTATGCCAGGGCTCAGACAGACAAGGAGGGCGTCTGGTATACTGCACGAGCGCGCTAGTGCCCGAGCTGGGCGTACTCCATAATAAATATACATGTACTTTCTATAGCATGTGGGATCTATACTACATATTAACACGACGGCAAAAGACAAACTTGAGCATGCAGGCAAAACAAGAAAAACGGGAGCCTCAATCCGCCGCAGTCTTCGCCCTCTTCCGCCGCCCAGGCCCCGCCTTCTTCGGGCTCGAAGGTGTCACATCGTCGTCGGTGCGCTTCTTGCGCTTCCCTTTGACGGGCGCGGCGGCCTGCTTCGCCGCGACGGCCATGATGTCCTCGACCGACGCGCCCTCCTCCACGAGCCCGACGATCTCCCAGCAGACCCGGCACACGTTGCTGTTCAGCCGGATATCGTGGAAGATCTCGCGGATCGCGCGGCGGAGCGCATGGATCATCTCCGCGCGGTCCTCGTCCGAGTGGCCCTTCCCGCGCATAATGTACAGGATCACGCCTGTCAGATCCCAACCGCACAATCAGCGACCGAGCAGGCACAAAGAGAGAGAACGACGGACCGATGTAGAGGAACTCCACGGGCGCGACCTTCGCCTTGACCTCCCGAAACGCAGCATTGAGCCCCTTGTCGTCCGCGAGGTGCCACATCGTCTGCAGCACGAGCTCGATGCGGCTCTGCAGCTCGGGCGTGGGCCGCGCGTCGCTGCACAGCCAGCGGTCGAGCTTCTGCACCGTCGGCGCCTGCTGCTCGGGCAGGCCCTCGCAGCAGTACGCGATGAACGCGAGGTTCTGGAACGTGCGCCCGCGCTTGTCGTCGAACTCGAACTTGTTGTGCAGCCCGTCGTCGGACGTGATGAACTTTGCCTCGAGCTGGTTGATCCAGTCTGCGCGCGGCGACGCGATGGCCTGCAGTTTTTCTGAGGGTAGTTCAGTGTACTGGTGCGGTTGTGGGTGGGAGGGGTACTGACCGGCGGAAGTGAGGCTCATGCCCAGCTGCACGCGCTGGAAGACGTCGCGCTCTGCCGCGGCGGTCAACCCGCGGTACTCAACTAATACCGCGTCGTCAGCGTCGTCGCGCTGGCGATTAGACAAAGGCACATACTGCATGTGATCTGCTTTTCTGCGAAGATCCGCTTCCCCGCCTCTGGGATCTCGTTTCGCGTCGCGCGCGTCGTCTCCGACACGGTGTAATACCATATTTTGCGCGTGTCGGGATCGCGATCTGTGTGGCTGCTCGTCAGAACCAGCACGCGTCAAAGGGGCAGTACGCGACGTACATCCAATCTACACAACATCCACGTGAATGAGCACAGCACAACCTTTATCCAATCGAAAGTTACACGTACCTGCCCGTCAAAGAACTTCTGGATACTCGTCAGCCGCTGCTTCCCATCCACGCAGATACGCGTCTCCTCCCCGTCCTCGTCCTCGACCACGGCGAAGATCACAGGCGGCACGTAAAAGTTGTGAAATATCGAGTCGACGATCTCCATCTGCTTCGACGTCGGCCACACCACGTCTGCAGGCCACACGCGTTCAGCTCGCGCCTCACTATGACGGCGCCGCGTCACGCACCTCGCTGGTACGGCGGGCACAGGTCGACCTCGCCGTTGTGTATGCGCACTGCACGGTACATCTACGTGAGGATGAGAAGAGGGGAGAGAGAACGCGTCGCGTACTGTGCAGCTCTTCGGTCGTGAAGGATTGCGCGATGGGCTGGCCGAGCGAGCGGCGGATTTTGAAGACCATCGGGTCGGGCGCGTCTTCGTCGACGGACATGTAGTCCTGGTCGAGCTCGTCGCGGTCGTCTTCCTTGTCTGACATGGTGAAGAATTCTGCAGGGGCAGATGGGTCAGCATGCTGGAGCTGGCAAAGGGGAGAGCAGGTGGGAATTGTTAAGATGGATGTGCCTTACCCAGGATGTTTTATTTGAGGAAGAAAGGAAAAAAGATAGTTGAAGTACTATGAAGGGGAGGGGATTAAGGGAATTAAGCACTGGGGAGAGATGCCAGCAAAGTGCTGGTGGGGAGAGGAGTGAAAGGCAATTGTCTGAGGGCTTGAGAGTTCAGATAAACAATAGCCAAATACATGTAAACAAACCATTCTGCTTCACAAGCTTCACACCTGAAGCCATGGGGCCATGAAGAGGCTTCCAAAGTTCCATGGCCCATGAGGCCTGACAGACCTGAAACAACATACTGCATAAACGCGCAGGTATCGCTGTATATGTTTCTTTCCCTATCATCACCTGTCTCACTCGGTACAGCGAACGAAAACAAGTTCACGACAAAGCATGCAATTATGATTAGATATAAGCATATAATTACTTGATCCAATGTTGAGCGCTGGCAGACATCTAGCCAACGACAGGGTATCGCCGCTCATTCACTCCCCCACACAACCCTATGCATCGCCCGCCTTAAACGCGCCGAACTCGTCGCTCCTGCGCTCCGTATACGACAGACTGCGACTGCGGATCGTGCTCATGCTCGGCCGCCCGCCGTCCTCCTCGTGCTCCTCCATCAGATGCATGCCCTCCGGCCCCGCATGCGTAGGATTTGGTCGCAGCGGCGCGTCCGCCGCGCCCCCGCGCAAAGTCGCCTCGCCGCCCTCGCCCTCGTCGTCGCTCGCCTCGCCCACGTCCCACACGACCTCGCCGTCCGCGTGCTCGCCGCCGTCCGCGCTGCCCTTCCCGTCCGCCTTGCGCGCGGGGCGCCCGGGCACGGTGTGCAGCTGGATGCCGTCGCGCGGCTTCGTGCTCTCGGGCTTCTTGTGCGTGAGGAGGACGACGCCGGAGATGAGGATGAGGATGGAGCAGAAGATGAGGAAGAGCGTCCAGGAGGCGAAGGCGTCGACGGCGTCGTTGAAGATCTATGATGGGCGATGGTCACTAAAAGCGTATATGAGGCTTAGAGAATGACTTACCAATGAGTTGAGCCAACTGAAGGGGAATTGTGGTCAGCGGACAGTAGACACGTTGTATTGTAGACTTACCCAGTCGCGGTGTACACGCCGTAGAAGACTGGCACGACCAAAGTGGAGTCGTACACCTTCAAGCCGCGATTAAGGCACACGATCTGCATGACCGCGAGAATCGCAAGGAACATGAACGTCACGATCGGCGCGGCGTGTCCAATCTGGTTCCCCGGATTCTCATGCGACAGCGACCCCGCAATGAGCTGCACGCTGCAAACACGACAGTGAGCACGTACAACACCCGAGCAGCAGCACACGGCCTTACCCCGCCTTAGCGAACACCAGACACTCGCCCGCCATCCCGCCGCCGCAGCACGCCCACCCGATGCCGAGCGTCCACGCGACAACCTTATCGTCCTTCCCCGCCGTCCACTCCTCAAGCCGCTCCGCAATCCACACCAAGCACCAGTCCCACCACTCCTTCGCGCGGATCAGCGGCCCGCCGCTCACGGCGCGCGGCATGCGCGCGGTCATGCCCGCGAACGGCTCCGCGGAGAGGTCCGCGCGCGTCGTGAGCACGAGCTCGAGCTGCGACGTGAAGATATACAGCGCGATGAGCGCGAGCGACAGCACGATGAAGAAGCCGAGCCAGCCGCCGCGGCCCCAGAGGTAGGCGAGGTGGTGCGCGTCGGTCTCGGTTGACAGGCCGGTGTTGATGGAGCCGAAGGCGACGATGCCGATGACGCCGAGGATGACGACCACCGTGCCCTAGACGTGAGACGCGGTCAGGGGGACGTACGGCAGAGGAGAGTGGACGCACGTAGATGTCGGTCCATGTTACGGGCGTGCCTACCAGAAAGCGGGCAAATAGGAAGTTGAAGATGAGGGACGTGGAGCCGAGCGGTGCGACGTATTCGGCTCGCATGTATTCGAGCGCAACGGTCGAGCCTATGAGCTGCGAGAGGCTGGGGGCCAAGGTGAGCCTGGCGCACAAGACGTCAAAAGGAGTACGCACATGTACAGCGTCATGCCCAGGAGCCATAAGGGCCGTGCCCAGTCCTTCTTTCGCGCGCTTTTGGGAACAGCACTACTCCTTACCTTTACACAGACCTTCTGGTCAGCGACAGAGGCACGAAGAACGTGCAGGTACACATACATGGTCGAGTTTGGTCAGGTTCAGACCTGCTGCGTTTAGTACGGAAGCGAGTATAACTATCGCAAGGCCGATGATGAAGGCCACCACCGCATTAGCATGGTGTGCTGGCACGGCATCTGGCACAGCGTCGTCTGGTATTGGTGGAGATTCTGTGTCATTGGATACCTGGCGAGACAAGACTCGCAGGAAGACATCCATCGGAGCGTAGTTTCGTCAGTGAATTGCTCGAAATCCCGGGTGAAATCTAGAATATGTGAGAGCGTCAAGTCCAAAGCAAAGAGAGGGGGGTTTGTCTAGCAGATTGAAGTAAGATGAGGGGTCATGAAGCTGAGGTGTCTGAGAATCAGATGGAGCGCAAGCACAGGCTGCAGCCGCCGCTTGATGATGTCTCGCTCGAAAGAAAGCGCTGCGGCAACGGAGCACTCCCATATATGGAAATGGCCCGGCACAGGGCTCGGCGAGCAATTCCCCAACAACTGCCGTTTGCAAGCGACGGCACCGGGCGCGGTCATCGATAAATTGGTGTACAGAATATCTGGTGCAGCATCGAGAGGAAGAGTTCAGCGAGAGTTTTCGCGAGGGGACTCGCTAAAGATCCTAAAGATCGCGACCTAAATACAGCGCTCTGACTTCTGGATCTCTCCCTCGCTTATCATGCATCATGGTCTAGTCCAAGCTGCCCCGCACCCAGCCCTCACTGGATCAGTGATTGACCAGTATTATGAACATTTCACTCGTTTACTCTAATAAATTGAAGAAATTCCACCTTTTTCGTCGTAAGGACCGTGACCAAGGCACGACAAATCGCATTTGGTCAGCAAGACATCATAGCTCTGACAACCTTTCCGTTCCCCGCCATCGTACCGAAGGTAAGGTGCTCTCTACGATCACTTTCTCGTTCAACGGGACGTAGGCTCAGCATGAGTGATTCATTCAAAGCCGTGATCTCGCGTCTCGAGTCATTATCGCTCGAACACCCCTCAAACGACACGCTCAAAGCTACCCTTGCCCATCTCGCACGCAATGGAGACGAGTTGTCCTGGGACGACGTCCGCCGGCAGATCCAGATCCTAGAGGATCAGGGTCTGTGGGGAAGCGAAGACAGTGACAAGAGACTTTTGGACGATCTGCAGCGCTCTCTAGAAGCGAGGAAGAGACGGCGATCTCGAGCACCAAGTACTGCCTCTTCCTCAGCAAAGCGGTCGCGGGACATATCGGTCGTGCGATTGCCTCCATCAGCAGCCCCAAATCCTCTGTTGCGATTCATGCCCCCTGCGACCCTGCTTCCTATCGAACTTGTGGACCTCCTGGACGAAACTTACTTCATGCACCTCCTCGCCACTGATCCCGCCAAGGTCGTGCCTCCAGGCAAATCGCTGCTATCCATGATGACCCAGCGCGAAGTGCGCGAACACAAGGAAGGCGAACTTCCTAGCCTGCAAGAAAAGGTCGAGGAGGTCATCCGCCGAGCTTTCTGGGACGAGGTTCGTGCATTTCTTTTCCTAAACCTATTTTACATTGGCAGCTGACTCTGTCAGGCTCTAGACACCCTCTCTTCAAGCGAACCTTCTGTCCAGCTACGACGCCTCAAGCTCCTCTTCGACGACCTACACATCGCCCTGAAACCCCTCCTCCCCGAGCACCACATGGTGCTCGCCACCCTATCCGCCCCGCTCTCACCAACCTCTGCACCGCTACGATCAGCAGTGATGCACCTCCGCGAGGTCCTCCGCGCCCTCAAAGAGCGCTGCGCCCCCGCGCGCGACCCCTACATCGACGCGATGCTGGCCCGGCTCGACGAGCTTAACCCCTCAACCTCGACCCAGTACCAGGCCAAGGCCATCACCGACACGATCCGCGACGTCCTCAAGCTCGCAGACACGATGAAAGAGGACCTCTCCCAGTTCGTCCTCGGCACGCTCGGCGAGCAGCAGCTCCGCTCCACGATCCGGACACAGGCGCTCGCGCGCGAACGCAGCATCGTCATGGATCTGTGGAAGACCGAGGACATCGTCCATGAGAAATGGAACCGGTGGCTCGAGCAGCTCGCGCCCCCCTTCGCCGAGATCCCCGCGCCGCGCGAGAAGCGCTGGGTCATGCGCCTCATGCAAGCTCTCCACGCACCAACGCCCGTCTTCTGCCCACTCCCCACGAAATCGCTCCCGCAGACCAGCGACGCGCCGGAACCAGCCGCAGACGGCCCCCCCCCCACTCCCGCCGCAGACCCCACCAACGCGCTCCCGCCCCCGCTCTTCTTCAGCGCGCCCGCGCTGCTCTACACCCAGAACTACCTCCAAGCCCTCACCATCGCCGCCGCCCTCCACGCGCTCCTCCCGCGCCCTTCCTCTCCCACCGCCGCCTCCGCGGATTTCATGCCGCGCATCTGGACGCTCCTCCTCGCGTCGATCACGGACGCGCCGCCGGACGCGGGCGACA
The DNA here is from genome assembly GCA_033439255.1 of Hericium rajendrae. Taxonomy (NCBI): domain Eukaryota; kingdom Fungi; phylum Basidiomycota; class Agaricomycetes; order Russulales; family Hericiaceae; genus Hericium; species Hericium rajendrae. Next base: position 374,462 of record CM065891.1, read on the forward strand.
CGAAGCTCGCGCACCTCGCGGACGAGCTCGTGCGCGCCGCGGGCACGGCGAGCGGCGACGAGGCGCGGCTGCGCGCGGCGGTCGAGCGCACGCTCAGGCCGGGGGACGCCGTGTTTGAGCTGTTGATGCGGCGGGTCGTGCTTGCGATTGGGGAGCGGCTTGTAAGGGCGGAGGAAAAGAGAGGGAGGGGGGATGTGCCGGTGCGGATGCAGACGGGGAGGGATGTGGAGCGCGGCGGGCGGATGCGGTTGGATTTGGGTGGGGTGGTGGAGGATGGGGATGAGAAAGAGGTGCTTGTTGTGAAGGGGTTTGAGGATGCGGTTTTGGTGGAGGGGGTTCGAGAGGCGGTGCGTAGGATTCGTGGCGTGGTGCGGTGGGTGGAGGAGGGATGGTTTGAGATTGTTAAAGGACCGTGATGCAGTTTGGTGTAGCTATAGAACATGGATTATGTGTAGCATCTTTATTGTATTCATATCCATCCACGCCTGCAACGAGAACTAGATTTGAAGCTTGAAAGTCTTCCCCGCGTGCACCAGACCTGTGCCGCCGACATTGAAATTCTTGTCTACTGAAACATCAATCCTATCATGAGATAAACAACTCGAGCGCGAAAGCAACGGAGTTAGAGTCTGTATTCCAGCCTACCAGAGCAATGGCATAGTGTACACGAGAACCAATAGAACATTAAGGATGCTAAATGAAGAATGGGGTATGTCACGAAACAGAGGATTATTTCACCCGCGCCGCAAGGCATCCAAACGTGCCTGTAATGCATCTTCGTCCGACAGGCCGCCTCCGCCTCCGCCGCCCCCAGAAGTGTCTCCGCCACCCTTTCCAACACCGGGGGACGGTCCAGCACCCTCGCCCATTGCCACTGGCTGACGCTCTGTAAGAGACGACTGCGCCGCTATTCCCGTAGGTGCGTCGGTGAGCTGCACGGCGCCAAATGAGAAATTGCTGCATTAAACAGTAACATTCTGGGACGCACCTTCTGCGAGATATCGACGCCGATTTCGTCCAGGACCTGCTGGAGGATCTGATCGCCTTCCGCCTCCTCGTCTTCGAGATCCTCGTCCATGACATCATCGATCGCGTCGCTCATCATCTCCTCCTTCATGTCCATCGACGCGCTCTCCCGCTCGAACTCGTTCATGATCTTCTGGATCTGCGGCAGATTCAGCCCGCGGTTCATGCTCTTCATCGCCTGCAGCACCCGCGCGTCAGTATCCACGCGTATCAGGGCAGACAAAGGAAGACGCACCCGCGTGGCGCCGCGCATGGCCTCCGCCATCTGCGTGTTGCTCCGGATCGTCTGGATACGCAGCCCCACCGCCTGCAGCTGCGTGCGCATCTGGTGGAACTTCTGCACGTACCGCCGCGTGCGCACGAGGTCCTTCGCCGTCACCTTGCACGCGTTCTGGCAGACGCACTGCATGAGCCGCCGCTTCAAAGGTGAGGGACGCGCGACGCACCATGTGTCCCGCCTTGGCGTTCTTCTTGATGTCCTGGATGAGCTTCTTCTCGCTCATCTCGAGCTTGGAGCGCTCGCGGTCGAGCTCGCGTTGCGCCTTGGCGAGGGCGCGCTGGTACTGGCGCAGCCGCTCCGCTGGCGTGACGGTGCGCCCGAAGAGCGTTTCCTGCACAATATCAGAACGGTGTGCTATTGACATAGTAGCGTAGCGACTCACTATTATGTTCATGGTGAAGTGGGGACGACCTGAAAGGCGAATTGAGCAGACTCGGGCTCTAAATCTAAGGGCAGTGTTAGGCGGTTACGTCAGCACCAATATGAGGATTTAGCCACGCCGTCGTGTCGGGTCGCTCTCCCCTTCGACGCTTGCTTGACGCGCACACTGAGTGCCCCGACTAACATAACCACACTTTACTAGCAGGCATGAACGCGGGATCCGACTCTGATGTGTCCTTTGACGAAGATGTAGGACGCCCAAAGATCAAGGGCAAAGGAAAGGCCGTTGTGCAGCAGAGAGGCAAGAGCAAATCAAAAGAGGTCCGTTCGCGCGGTACATGATACAGCTGACCTCTCACGACCACTGTAGCAAGCGTACGCCTGGGAGGCGTCGTACGTTCGCTCATGGGACACCGTGCAAGAGGACGAGGCGGGCAGCCTCACGGGCGCCGTCGACCAGCTCATGGCCCGCGGTCGCAGACGAAGGTACGCGCTTTCAGTGACCTTTACAGCGCGTCGGTCAATGACACTTGCAGCTGAAGATTGCTCGCGCCCGCGGCCGCCATCCGCCGCACCATCATCCGGCACCTCATTCTCCTGCTCGACCTTTCCTCGTCCATGATGGACCGCGACATGCGCCCGAACCGCTTCGATCTGACGCTGGAGTATGCGCGCGAGTTTGTGGTGGAGTGGTTTGATCAGAACCCGCTGGGTCAGGTCGGTGTGGTAGGTATGCGCGGAGGGCTCGGAGAGAGGATTGCAGAGATGTCGGGTGTGTAGCGCGTGAAGTCGACTAGTCGAGTGCGCTGACCTCATTGGCAGGAAACCCGCAGGACATATTGAAAGCCCTTTCCGAGCGACATAAGCTTGAACCAACGGGAGAACCTAGTCTGCAAAACGCCATCGAGATGGCTCGCAGTAGCATGAGGTATTTGCAGATTCTGGTCTGCTATGCGTGGATGTTGAGATGGTTACAGTCACCTGCCAACACACTCTTCCCGCGAAATTGTCATCATCTTCGGCTCCCTCACAACAGTAGACCCAGGAAACATCGACGACACCGTCGAGAACTGCATCAAGGACAAAATCCGCATATCCGTTGTCGCACTCGCCGCCGAAATGAAGATCTGCCGCCTGTTATGCGATAAGACCGGAGGTATGTTCCTTCATCGTACTCATCAACTCTCTCTTATCATGGAACGCAACAGGCACGTTTGGTGTCGCTATGAACGAAGGACACTTCAAAGACCTCCTTTTCGAGCTCATCCCTCCGCCCGCCCAGCGCGCCGTCGCCCGCGCAGGCGGCGGCACCGCGAACCCCGCCGCGGACCTCATGATGATGGGCTTCCCGACGCGCCTACCGGACACCTCGCCGCCGAGCCTGTGCGTGTGCCACGCAGACCTGCGGAGCGCAGGCTTCCTGTGCCCGCGGTGCCTCGCGAAGGTCTGCGACGTGCCGACGGACTGCGACGTCTGCGGCCTCATGATCGTGAGCTCGCCGCACCTGGCGCGGAGCTACCACCACCTGTTCCCCGTCAAACCATATACCGCTGTGTAAGTCCGTCGAAATTGTGTGCGGAGGCGCATGCTGAGTTGGTTTGTGCAGGTTGGGACTCAGTGATGTGGTGGACTCTGCAAGTAATTGCCATGCGTGCCAGCTGCCTTTCAAGGAGCCGGTTTCGAGCGCGATGACCGTAGCGGATGGGATGAGTCCCTTTGGCCGGTATCGCTGTCCGGATTGTTTGAACCATTTCTGTAGCGACTGTGACGTGTTCGTGCACGACGTACTTCATTGCTGTCCGGGCTGTGAAAAATAGGAGAAATTTTATCTACTGTGCAATGGTTCTGCGATACTTCGACGTTTGAACGAAAGAGATTGTGACGAGGCAGTGACAGTGTCAGTGACGGACTACAAGCGTGACAGGACCGAGTGTGAATCCGTTGTGAGAGCGCGTAAACTCTGCTTTCCTTACAATTATCGTGGCCTCGATGCTGCTGCTACCCCCCACACTCCTTTTCCTCGCTTCGCTCCCCTTCAACGTCTGGGGAGCGGACACCCCCACCTGCGACCCAAAAAACAACGGACTGACGACCGGCACGCTGCAGTACAGGTCGGACTGCAACGCGACGACATGGTGCGACAACGGCATCTGCCAACCCAAGGGATGCCGCAAGGACGAGTTTCCGCTTGGATACCCCGCGAACATGGAGCTTCCGGAGAGGTGCAAGGGCGCCCAGTTCTGCCCCGACGAGGGCTCTTCGTGCCAGGATAAGCTGCCGGTCGGCAGCCCGTGCCAACTGAATCGCGACGGTACGCGCGCTTGGTCCGCAGCGATAGTGATTTGCTGACGGGGATGCTCTAGATGAATGCTTGGGGCCACCGGACTTCCAGGATTTGAGAGATACAACTGGTTATGGGCTGAACGTGAATGGATCGGTGTGCTTGAACTTCGTCTGCCAGTATGTCGTTATGCTCGTGTTGCCGTCTTCGTGTATTGACGCAGTCCTTATTTCAGATGGGCCAATGTCACTGTAGGCAATAAATGCATCACTGAGAACACCGGATACATCGCATACGCCCCCGGGGGCAACGAATTCGGATTCATCGTGTCTCGGTACGCAGATACTATCATCCTGATGTTGTTTCCGCTAACGTGCAAGTTCAGCGATAACTGCAGAATTGGTCTCTACTGCGACACACAGCAGCAAACCTGCATGCAGCAGCAGACCGTCGGGGCGAGCTGCAACGCCGACAAAGAGTACGTCCGACGACCACTCATTCCTCTACAATCAAGGGACTAATAGCCCGCCAAGGTGCACCACGCTCAACTGTCTCCCCGGCGGTACGTGCGGAGCGGTCACCGATGACACCCGCCATCTGGGCAAATGGGTCTACGTCGTCGTCGCCATCGCCATCTTCGGAGGTCAGTCTCACGCAGCCCCAGGCTCTTCGGCGCTCATATTCCGTAACTAGGCATGACCGCGACCCTGATCCTGTTTTTCTTCCTCCACGGCCGCCAGCGCGACGTCGAGCGCGAAAAGCGCATGCAGTACTGGCGCGAACAGGTGCCCCCCCCTTCTTCCTCGATTGAAGCGGGCAGTGCTAATGGAGCCGCACAGAACGCGTTCCGGCAGAACATCATGCAGATGCGCGAGACGGCGCGCGCGTCGATCTTCTCGGGCTCGAACCGCAACACGGTGTACAGCCGCGACGGCGGCGCGAGCGAGGAGTCGCACGCGCCGATGCTGCAGAACGCGGCTGCACCCGCGAAGAGCAGCGGCCTGAGGCACTACGTCTCGGATGACGGCATGTACGACGGCGAGAACGAGGACCTTGTCTCGCGCTCGCCGTACCTCGACGACAAGAAGTTCTAGGCGCTGGGTTGCCATCTCGCATTCGCATCTATGCTGGAAGCTATTGGACGCTGTCTGTTATACCTACTACTGATATTTGCACCGTTAGTTAGATCTTATACCTTGAGCTTTGTCTGAGGTGCGTTGCATTGCGCTGGGAATCGCAGTGTATGTTGGATACCATGCTGAGTGGGGGACCTTCTAAGAAATGCTGATGACTCCGGAGTCAGAAAGTAACAGAAGTAGCGCGGATCGCGCGCTAGACGAAGGCCAGACGCAATGAATCGATAGCGACTGGGCCACGTTGATATTGTTCGACTTGCAATTGAGTCGACCCGACATCTGAAGTGAATCAAAGGTCGCGTCGCTGGGTTTGGATTGCACGAGCTGTGCGAACAAGCCATCTTGAACTTCGGCCCATTCAGTAATTGGGCGGGACATTTGCTGGTCTTCATGCGTGATAGGACATTTAGTTGTCACTCCAGGACATCTCCTAATAACCTGTGATTGTCCCGCCCTGACATCCGGGGTCAACGCGCAGTGTTCTTGTCCGGATCGGCTTGACGTTCAGTGAATTGGACTTATATCAGCTTAAATTGTGTCTCGCAGGCCACTCATCCCATCAAAGGGCCATTGCAAGTCAAGACGCTCTCTTTTTCTCAATGTATGTGGCCTGAAAGACATGGCACAAGTTTTCTTCGACAAACCTCACTCGTTTGCGGATCTACGCCTCCTTCCTCCCATCCCGCCGCATCTGCGACGATATTTACCCCCATCTTCTATGATTCCAAAAATGCCGCGCCTCAGCAGACGCAGAACTATCTGCTCTGTGCTTTCCTGCTGCTTCCTGTTGTCTTTCTCGCCGGCCTCATCTCTTCTGTGCGCATCTTCGTCCACCGCTCTGTCGCTGCGAGAGGTCTTACGTACCCAAGTCGATTCCGCTCTTGTCCGTCTCCACCCGCATTTCCGTCGCTGCCAATTTGAAGCATCGTGGTCGTCTATATGCGCACAATAATATCCCAACGAGATTCCTGTTAAATGAATGAGACGAAGAGACGGTTTCGCAGACAGCAATATGTGTACCCTCTTCAGCAATGAGAACTACACTGTTGCGTTTCATCGTCGTATGAAAGCTCCACTCCAAAGTCAGACTGGAATTCATGGGCCCAAGACCTGCTCATGTTACTGCAGTGATCCAGCTTCAGTCGTCGAATGGGCACCCCTGCCTCCTTGCGTAACTTGAGCACAACACGAATTTGGAGTTGAATCAACGGCACCAGGTGGACTCTCTGCAGGGTGATCTCTTGCAGTCCGGGAAGAAGGGGAACAGTGGCAGATTCGTTCTGTTTAAGGAGGGCGTCGAAGAAGTCTCCAGCAGTTTTCCGCAGCATAACCCTGTCGATGCAATTCAGGGCTTCAGTGCTGAGAGCTTGATCCGACTCCATCGCGCTGACGCCCGAAGATGTGCAGCAGATTTCAAGAAGCGTAGGCGTCGAGACTGGCCATAGGGCAAGACATCTCTGGACGAAGTTGGCACCAATGATTGGGTCAGAAACTTGCGAAACTGTAAGAGTGTATGATGAGGTTCTGATTCGGAGCTCATCTCCTGAACTGTCTAAACTGAGATCAATGGACGAGAAGAGCGATGACTCCGAACTGTGATCGCAGTGCGAGATATGATCCTTCAACGCAAGGACAATGGCAGAGAGCTGTGCCTCGAGTGCAAATCCGGAGCCTCCAGTGTGACATTTAAGTGTCATGTCTGTTTGAGGGGTTGCGCGGATATGCCTTGAGACAGCTGCACAATCATAGGCAGTCCCTGTCAGACAAATACAGTCGAGGCGAGGGAGGGAGACAGCTGGTGTGTCATGACGGTCAGAATGGATATCTGAGGACCAGCTTGAAATCGGAAGGACGTTCTCTAACATAAGAAATGCAAGAGAAGGAGTGGCCGCCAAAAGGTCGAGCAGTTGCGCTAGCGATGGGAGGCATTCACGCCGCGGAAATGGGGTATTTGGGTCTTCTGATGACCGTAGAAAATCATCCTGTGGGAGGTATATTGTCAACATTGTAAGATTGTGAACTGCGTGACGAAGGCTTGGAGAGTCCCAGGGAACAATACAATTGGTCAAACTCAGATAGTTCAGCTGGGGTGCATTACCCGCAAAAAACTCCCGAGGCAACCGCGACACTTCAATGGGAGGCGGGCTGTCGTCGGCATAGACCACGAATGTCGCTCTTCTCAGCAAGAGCGCAGGTTCGATAAGTGTCGAAAATAAGGAATCGATAGTCTGCGACTCTGCTTGTATATGGAGCTCCTTGGTATGAAAAAGATGATCGCGTATGGATTGGATGGAAGTGGGGGTGATGTTCGGACAGTCATCGTTGTTCAGATTAGCATCATCCATGACCAAAAGCGGAGCAGATTGAGAGCGTAAGAAGAACATCTGTATCCAGTGGGGATTCCGAGTGGAAGCGAACGGAATGCAGCACCAAAGCGAAGGGGTCTCGATGGCGAGGCGCCGCCACTGACTACAAACGTGAGTAACGCTTTTCCAGCCCAGCGCTATTTCACTCTTAGGAAGATAAAGGCAAAAATAGCCTCCATCTAAATCGCTGAAAAGAGGCCTTTCATTATGTTCAAGGAGGGAGAATATATGGCGGAGGACTTCTGAGGGAAGATATGATATTGGTGCGAGCGCATTGAGCCGTTGTCGATTCAGAATTATAGCCTGAGTGGAGGCGGATTGCAGCTCCGCGAATTCATGCTCTAATCTCCTCCGCTCTTCATTAGCATCGGCTGAACCACGAGGAGGCCGCAGAGACGTGCGTTGAGAACTCATGTTCGATATCAGTGGATGACCACCCTGGCTGCAGCCGTGAAGGTCTACCAAGTTTCAGAATTGAGCAAAGATCCAGTATTTATCCTGACATACATGATCTATGATTCAAATCCGTCCGAGTTGCAAACTGGGTTGCGAAGATGCTAGTCTTCTAGCCGTGGAGCGTGGTGTCGCACAGCGTCGGCTATAACCACCCGAATACTGTATGAGCATTAGGCAAAAGATACGAAAGGAATTGTCGGAACTCACACGTTTGGCAAAGGACAGGCTTTTCGCTGGGACAAGATAAGCCACTGAAAAAGCTGGCCACAACCGTCGTCAGTAGACGAAGCAGCCCAGTGAGCACTATGATCACCGCGTCCGGCGCCAGTCCGGCGCCTGATCAGATCAGCAGCCGCGTGTCCGCCCTCAGGATTTGCTCAGCGTCTCCCACTTATTCGATTCTGAAATTCCAGCCAGTTTCACGGCCCATCTAATGCCTTGAGCGCATCCACAAAGACAATAGAGACCGGCACATGCATAGATTAACATAAATATAAAACGACGCCGGTTTACCTTGCTTACAAGGTCTCGACCGAACCCAACCACTCCCGCACACCCTCAAGACGTGCATCCGAGCCCTCCCACCTATACCACTCCATGACCTTGGACCCTTCGTCTCTCTCAATCAAGAAGATATTGCCGTTGTCACCCTCCGGCCCCGCGCTCGCCCGAGCCTGCGCGCTGCCCTCGCTTGCCTCCAATTTCGCGGAAGACTCCGTCTTCCTTGGGCCGGGATATAAATCCCGTCTCCTCGTCACGTAAGTCGTCTCGCCGAGCAGGTTGAGCGCAAAATAATCGGCAAGTGGGAGCGAGCGCAGGCACTCCGTTGCGATGCCGCGGAATGCGGCGAGGAGATCCGTGAAGTCATTTTCTTGGCTTGGCTCGAAGTTGAAATTCACGAATTTGAGGTGCTGGAGGCGGGCGAGGTGCGCGCATGCAGCGCGGCAGACCTAAAATGAGGAGCCATTCAGGACATTATTGACTGCTCCAACGAGAGAGAACGCACCGCGATGGTATTATCCCATGTGTCTTGAGGAGAGATGTCGTCGAGATCGGGATACGACAGGGTGATATCCAGGTCCGCGAAGCTCAGTTGCGGGGCAAATCGCGGGAGGCGAGAAAAGAAGAGCTGTCCGGATAGCCGATTGGACTTGTCCACGTTCTCGTCGTCGAACTTGAGGAGAAGCGAGAGGCTGCGTGCGGAGCCGGCACCGAGCGCCCCGGCAAACTGCTCGAACTCGCTTTTCGTGTTTATCCACTGGCTCAGTCGGACCATGCAGATGTTGTGGTGTGGTGCGAGTTCCAGCGCGGTGTCGAGCCGCCCATTTAGACCGATCAGGCTCGGCAGAATCTCAGGCCCGTATTGGGATGGCCCTGCGGAGACATTCGACCAACTGCTATTGATAAATTGGACGTTGGGGAAAGCATTGTGCAGGTCTGTCGGCGAGGTTTCCGCGTCGTAGAACGACACCATGCGAGCTGCCTCACATGGGATGTTCCCTTGCTTAAAACCGATCCGAAGATTCTCATGCATGGAGCCGCCCAGATGGACACTGATTAACGTCTTGGCAGAGGGTGCAGTGACAGCAAATATATCCAAGTCTTTTGTAGGCTCGTCGAACGTGAGGCTGAGGTCGCGCAAGCCGGTGAAGGGCCTGACGAGCTGCCAGCCCCGGTCGCTGATGGATCCCATTTCAAAAGTTTGCGAAGGCGGATGTGCGTTGATGGCATCTACCAGGCCGGGCGCCCATTTGAAAAGGTCGTCCGCAAAGACTGGAATCCTTAGCGATGCGAGGTTATTGGTGGCCGCCACAAGATCCGCGAGAGGCTGCATCGCGGGGAGAAAATCCGGGTCAGTCTCATTGTCATGGACATATTCGTGCTGGATTTTGAGGCATCTGACGTAGTGTCCGAGCCGGCTCGACAGGATTAAGTGGGAGAGGCTGATAATGTAGTCGGGAACTTCGGTGTAGAGTTCGACAGTGTGGACAAGGAGGGGTATTGTAACAGCTCTTCCTGCTTTTGAGGTGCATGCGATGGTCATGAGCGACGATTGGTCGAGATACGATAAGATCATAGCAGCGCAATCTGAGTTCAGAACAGGAATGAAGGACGACTACATTTACGTGACCATATGAGTGAGAAGCTAGGAAAGATTAATAGCAGAACGCACCATGATAACTGATTCCCTGAAGAGATTAAGGAAAGTCGATGCCAGCGACACCTGCTTCGTTAGGATTGGAAGCTTGACAGTGATCGCATCGAAGTCAGAGAAAGTCCTATCGCGATTCACAATCCGTCACTTACGGTCTTCAATGCCTGTGACTGTATCCCACGTTTTTCAGTTCAACGATCGTCAACGTTGATCAGAAGATGCATATATACGGAAAGTGCTGGATCCGTTATAAGTGCTCTCTTCATGTCTGACATGATCACGAAATGATCTCGATAGAAGCAATGCGGGGCTGTGCGAATGCACCCTGTGTCATTCTAACACAAATCCGCCTTGACGAAGAGCTATAGATCAGTGTAACTGCAGTGCACGGTTACCCAGAGGACTTAAGAGGCGGTCTGCTGTGGTGGGCGGCGTCGACGAACATCAAGCCCAATTAGGCAAATACATTATGCGGTTTACGAGGCAGCTCGGTTACCGCTATAATGTAGTCTTCGAGCAAACCTTATACAAAAGACAATTGTTGAGTCGATGTATGTATCAGGACTCTAGAAGTGGGGGGAGATGCTATGTAAGTAGAACATTCAAGCTTCAACCCCCCCCCCCCCCGAGAAGGAAGGAAGTGTTCCGCGAGTTAAGCTCATTCATCAGTATCGACACCGAGCACAGGCATAAATTAACATAAATACAAAACGACGCCTGTTTACCTTGCTTACAAGGTCTCGACCGACCCCAACCACTCCCGCACACCCTCTAGACGTGCATCCGAGCCCTCCCACTTATACCACTCCATGACCCTCGACCCTTCGTCTCTCTCAATCAAGAAGATATCGCCGTTGTCACCCTTCGGCCCAGCGCTCGCCCGAGCCTGCGCGCTGCCCTCGCTTGCCTCCAATTTCAGGGAAGACTCCGTCTTCCTTGGACCGGGGTACAAATCCCGCCTCCTCGTCACGAAAGTCGTCTCGCCGAGCAGGTTGAGCGCAAAATAATCGGCAAGCGGGAGCGAGCGCAGACACTCCGTTGCGATGCCGCGGAATGCGGCGAGGAGATCCGTGAAGCCGTTTTCTTGGCTTGGCTCGAAGTTGAGAATCACGAATTTGAGGTGCTGGAGGCGGGCGAGGTGCACGCATGCAGCACGGCAGACCTAAAATGAGGAGCCATTCAGGACATTATTGACTGCTCGAACATGAGAGAACACACCGCGATGGTATTATCCCATGTGTCTTGAGGAGAGATGTCGTCGAGATCGGGATACGACAGGGTGATTTCCAAGTCCGCGAAGCTCAGTTGCGGGGCAAATTGGGGGAGGCGAGAAAAGAAGAGCTCTCCGGATAGCCGATTAGGCTTGTCCACGTTCTCGTCGTCGAACGTGAGGAGAAGCGAGAGGCTGCGCATGGAGCCGGCACCGAGCGCCCCGGCAAACTGCTCGAAATCGCTTCTCGTGTTTATCCACTCGTTCAGGCGGACCATGGAGATGCTGTGGTGTGGTGCGAGTTCCAGCGCGGTGTCAAGCTGCCCATTTAGACCGATCAGGTTCGGCAGAATCTCGGGCCCATATTCGGTGGTTAGAGACGGCCCTGCGGAGACATTCGACCAACTGCTATTGATAAACTGGACATTGGGGAAAGCGTTGTGCAGGTCCGTTGGCGTGGTATCTGCATTGTAGAATGACACCATGCGAGCTGCCTCACATGGGATGCTTCCCTGATTGAAGCTGATCCTGAGGTTCTCTTGCGTGGAGCCGCCCAGGTGGACACTGTTCAGTGTTGTGGCAGAGGGTGCAGTGATAGCGAAGATATCTAGGTCTTTTGTAGGCTCGTCGAATGTGATGCTGAGGTCGCGCAAGCCGGTGAAGGGCCTGGCTAGCTGCCAGCCTCGGTCGCTAATGGATCCTATCTCAAAAGTCTGTGATGGCGGATGTGCGTTGATGGCATCAACCAGGCCCGGTGCCCATTTGAAAAGGTCGTCTGCGAAAACTGGGATCCTCAGCGATGCGAGGTTATCGGTGGCCGCCACAAGATCCACGAGAGGCTGCATCGCGGGGAGGAAAACGGGGTCAGTTTCATCCTCTTGGACATATCCGTGCTGTATTTTGAGGTGTCTGACGTAGTGCCCGAGTTGATTTGACAAGACTGAGTGGGAGAAGCTGATAATCTGCTCGGGAACCTCGGTGTAGAGCTGGACGGTGTGAACGAGGAGGGGTAATGCAACACCTTTTCCTGTTTTCGAAGTGCATGCAATGGTGACGAGAGAGGATTTGTCGAGGTACGATAGGATCGAAGTAACGCAGTCTTCGTTGAGAGCAGGGATAATGGATGACTGACTTTTATATGAGTGAGAAGCCAGAGATGACCGACGGCGACACGCACCATGATGACCGACCAGCCAGGAAACTATTAGACGTCTTTTTCCAGTAGCGCAAGGGATTTGAAGCAGTCTGAAGAGCAGGGTATCGATGTCAGAAGACTCAATCGCGATACGCTATGCGCAACTCACCACCGATGGTCGTCAAAGTTGCAGTTTCGGATGGGGTGCCAGCTCTTTCAGTTAGCTATCAGTGTTGAAGAGCGAAAGGGTATGATATATGTAGAGTTTTAGGTTTTGAAATGCTTGGTATGATACCTGATAGCCATCATGATGTGAATGTGATCTGCGCAGAAGCAGTGCGAGGCTGCGCTTATGATCCGTCCATCGACATATTACAGACGCTGTCTGCCTTCCCCATCAGTAGTGTACTGATAGACGTCGAGGCCGCGGAACAAAGACGAGGTGGAAAGAATTTCGACGAGATGTCGACGCGCTGTCTAGTAGCTAAGTTTCACGTGCCTAAAACATTTGGTCACATGCGCGCCTAGATATCTCCTGAACCGCCGCCGAACCGTAAACGTACCCATTCTCCGATCTTCAACTTGCCTTTCGCCTTCAAGTTGCAAAGCAGTACCTGTCGACCATCATCGTCAATCTTCCGAGGTCGTCTTGGAAGCGTTTGGACTAGTGTGGTCAATATCTAGCATCCAGCGTAGACCAACTTCTGCTTCCGTTTGAAGGCCAAGCCCTTACACTTGTCCGAACTGCGTAACAGCTCGTCGGCTCCCCATTGTCGACTTCACACAACGACAGAAGATCTTGATTCTGCATCTCTAGGCTTGTCGACGTAATTCAACCGGCCCCGCTCCATCCTATAGACACGCTTCACGGCAGCATACCAGCAATGATGATCGACCACCTTCTGGAAGTCCGTGTTGCATTTTCAATGTTGTTGCATTCACAAACGCGTCGCTGCAGGTGTCGACACCCAGCTATGCTTATATCATATTGGGAGGTTTCGTCGTAGCAGTAAGTGCCGCCCATAGCTCATTTCCCTCGTCTTCCTCGCATTGTTAGTGGTGCAGCGAGGTCTATGCGTCGTTTGAGCCATTCTAATACGCCTTACAGTTCAGCATGGTGTCCTTACTGGTAAAAGAAAAGGTTAGCTCAAAAAGTTCCAGCCGAGCTAGCTGCCGCTCTGACACGTTCGTAGCTCTACATCAACGAAGTCGTCCTTGGCACTGGCTTTGGCGTTCTCATGGGTCCGCACTGCGCCAACGTATTCAACCCGCGATCATGGACTACCGATACCAACAGGTTGACGCTTGAAGTAATGCGCGTCGTGCTTGCCACGGGTCTCTTCGCCATCGGCGTCGAGCTGCCGCAGTCGTACATGGCGAAGCACGCCAAGAGTCTGGTGGTCATGGTCGTGCCGACCATGGCATTTGGCTGGCTTGTCTCCGCTGGTACTATTCTCTTTATCTTTGGATGCGATTTATTATGAACACATGCCCCCCTCTTCTAGGTTTTGTGCGTGCGCTGTTCCCTAATCTGTCCTTTATCTCCGGACTTGCTATTGCCGCGTGCCTGACTCCGACCGATCCTATCGTCTGTGCTGCTATCGTGGGTGAGCACCGATAGTTTGCGATTTTGAATCGTCTAAAACTTATCGTTCCACACGAGGCGGTCGATTTGCCGTGAAGCACGTACCGCTCAACCTTCGGCGTCTCCTTGCAGCAGAATCCGCATCCAATGATGGATTGGCCTACCCCTTCTTGAGTATCTCGTTATACCTGACCACCGAGTCCTCGCGACAAGCGGCAATTGGCAAATGGTTTCTCATCGGATGGTTGTGTACGCCTCTTCTAGTGCTTAGATATCTGATTCATATTCATTGATACTCCCCAGATCAAGTCATCCTTGGCGTCGTACTCGGCTCTATCCTTGGTATGCTTAGCTGACACAGTATCTTTGCTCTCCATTGTACTCACGCAAGGCGGTCCACAGGCTACGCTTTCTCACAAGTAATGAAGTACACACAAAACAAAGGCTTTATCGACCGTCAATCTTATGTGGCCCAATACATCGCCTTGGCTGTCTTCACTATCGGTGTTACTAGTACTCTTGGAAGCGACGATCTCCTCGCCACCTTCGCTGCCGGTACATTTGCAGCGCTTCCTCTGATTTATGGTAATTTTCATCCTAACCCATGTTACAGGCAGCGCGATATCCTGGGACGGGCACTTCAATGTGCAAACTGAAAATGAGATGTTCTCGTCCGTCATAGACCTTGTACTCAACTGCGCATGCTTCATCTATATCGGAGCATGGATTCCCTTTGAACAGTTCAATGCCCCCGACCTTGGGATCACGCCATGGAGACTCGTCGTATTGTTTTTAGTGATTGTTTTCTTGCGGCGCATCCCTCCGCTTCTACTGCTCTACAAATGGATCCCGGAGATTCGCAACTGGAGGGAGGCGATGTTCTCTGGACATTTTGGTACGCTCGTTCGTCTGATCCGCTTTTCATGATGCTCACGCTTTCATGTATTCCACAGGTCCTGTGAGTTAGCTTTGAGAACACTTGCAGAGTTTCTAATGCTGATAACAATGCAGATGGGTGTCGGCGCCATATTCATCTCCACCCTCGCGCTTACCCGCCTCGAGACTCCTCAAAACCCGCCTGAAAATCAAGAACAGCTCCTCGCAGCAGTTCTCCAGCCCATCGTCGCCTTCGTCGTCCTCTGTTCCATTATCATCCGTATGCATCCCACCCCTCCCATTCTCAACACTCCACTGACCGCACACAGACGGCTTATCGATCCCCTTTTTCTCCTTCGGCCGCAAAGTCGGCTCCCGCACGGTCACGCTCTCGCGCTCGCTCACCGCACGGGGCGCCGACATGCCTGACTGGCTCCTCTGGGCGCGCCGCTCGTCCGTGGCGCAGACGCCAGATGTTGAGCCTGGCAGCACGGAGGGCGAGGGCATCGTCGTCGCGAAGGACGGCACGACGGATGCGCCTGTCGTGAAGCAGGACCAGATGATGAGCGTCTCTGTGCAGCCGTTGGGCGAGGCGGGGATGCTGTCCGTAGACGGCGATCAGCGGTGCATGCGGCGTACGTCGGTGCGGATTGTCAGCACCTCGGTACGTGGTTTGATCATGTGTGGAGGCGCGCCTCATGCTTGATGCCGATGTCTAGGAGGACAGCTACGACTTAGGTGTCAATGGTAAGGACGGGTCTGCGGGCAGGGCACAAGCCCAGCACTCAGTCCGAGATGTCGACACCGTGCGGAGCGTCGACGAACTCGACGTGACGGACGACCTTCACCCATTTGAACCTGAGCACGACCGGCCAGTCAAGACGGTCCGCTTTCCCTCATCCCAATAACATACGCTTGCATCCCTGCGGGGGTGCGAGCGTCGCGTCTTCGGGGTCCTCGCTCGGTGATTACGCTACAATTTCTTTTATTTCTCCCCCAACATCGTCGCTCGCCCGTCTCGTATACTGTCCGATCAGTATCTACAGTAAATAGTCCTTGTCCTCTGTCATAGCCATATGCCTAGTTTTCGTGACACATTCAGAGAGAGAACGGGGCATTATACATCCGCCTGCAGGTCCGTAGCATGCAAAACGACAGCAACAAGACAAACCAATTATCAACAGACACGCGTGGGTATGCATAATGAGAGAAGTCCGCGTCGGATATAATGGACAGTAATGATTGGATGAGCATGGTGAGTGTGGGCCCTCTAGGGCAATCAGACCAGGGCGACAAGGAAGTTGCATGTGCAGGGACCCCCTTGGCGTGCATCACTCGAGCGGATTGGTCCGCCCAGCCTGATCGCAAGTAAGTTACGTCCTCAGCACAAATGTCGAGAAGCACACCCGGTTCGAATGCGTACCTGAACGTCCCCGTCTTCTTTGCAACCGCACAGCCAGTCAGTCCACCACCGCACGGGCTTCTCGTCCTCGGCATCGATCTGTCTGTGCGCCTCTCCAGATCTCTTCTTCGGATCAGGCGGCGAGACGGGCTCTGGCGGGCGGTTCGCATGCGGCGTCTCCGCGCGCGGCGGTGGTGTCCGCGGCCGCGGAAGCCCCAGCGGTTCTGGGGGTGGATGCTTCTGTGACGTCTGCGGCGAAGCCTCGCTGATAGACCCTGGGAAATGCTCCGCGCGCGGCGTCTCGAGCTCGAAGTCCTCGTCGAGCTGCGTGCGCGCGTGCGGCTCGGGCGGGACGGCGTTAACGAAGAGCGAGGACGAGGAGCCGCCCGGGTCGCTGAATGGGTTCTCGCCGGGGCCCGGGGTCGGCGTGGGCGAGGGGATGGGCGAGGGGGAGCCCTCGATGTCTTCGAGCGGGACGGCGTCCTCGGACTCGGACGTCTGCAGCGCATGGTGCGCGCCGACGCCTGCCTTCGGCGCGCGCGAGTTGGGCCAGAGTAGGCTGGCGCGCCGGGCGACGCCGGCGATGGAGGAGGTGGGGGCGGTGGATGCGGCGGATTCGCGCTGTGCTTTCCGGCGCTGGCGTTCTGCGACCTCCCACCGTCGTAGGTTCTTGATATAGCGTATGAATACGAGCAAAATGTAGAGAATGGGATGAACACACCTCCTCTATTCGTCGTGTCTCTGCCTCACCGCCATTCACGGGTGGGTATCCCTCCCTGTCCGAATCCACCTCATCGTGCAGCCCACCGTCCGCATACGACGGCTGCAATGAGACATCCCTCATCCTGTCCTTCCCTTTCCCATTTCCACCTGACGAATACGAGCCCTCCTGAGTCTCCAGTCCCTCTTCGTGGAACTGCGCAAGTCGCGGCGTGCCTAGGTCCTCTTCGCTTGGCGACGGTGGTAACGATGGCAGCGGGTGCGGGGATATTCGCCCTTCAGGACTTAGTGAACCCATCGTCGACAAAAAAAGAGGGTGCGATGCTCGTCGTTGCGTACGACGACGGTGTCGAGGATGGCTGTCGGCTGTTCCAAACATCATCCGCCAATGGTAAGGTGGCTGTTCCGGGAAGGTATTGCCTTTTATGGATGTTCACGCCACCCATCGGCGACAACTCGACGACTTTGCCAGTTACATTCTCCATCATGACTATACAACCGTGGCCTTTCTGCAGCTCATCTTGTTCTACAAGGTCTGTTGATCAGCATGCGAAGCTAAGCATATTGCTAGTTAAACGCTGACACTTTCCTTTAGAGCGAGACTGCTCGTCTCAGGAGATTTACGCTTCATCTCCCATCATCTCTGGCCAGGCAGCTCCGCCCAACACCATCAAATGCTTGTCTATGATGGTGGGTGGTCCGGGTGGTTCCGCCTGGTGATTCTGATTGAATGATGACCGGTATTCTTAGTGAGGCTTGATGAATGCCCGCGACATTTGACATTGATAGCAACAGTCGTGGGTGTTGAGCTTTGCTTTGATTTCGAACGACTCTGCTCACAGGAAGCATCGCCTAGATCAAAATTGTGTTTGCGATAGCCCGGTTGCTCTCAGTGCCTTCCGATGTAGACGCTCGTTGCATGGCCGTGCAATGCGACCGCTGCATCGCACTGTACCGCATGCGACAGTTGCGTCTGATCGCACTGTAGCACGCTCGCGCATAATCCAGTTTCTCGCAATATGAAACTGCTAGGAAGATGCTGCGGAATGCTTCTTAAGAAATGCTTCCGAGAAATGCTTCCTTCGGACCGCTGGTCAGTCCGACTTTCGTCTCAAAGCTTTGCATGAGGATAATAACGCTTGCATGTGACAGATGCCCATATGGACATATGTCAGGGATTGCAAGGCATCGCATTCTTTTTATGCTTATCTCTCGGTTGCTATGAACTGACCCTCGGAGCCGATATGTGAAGATGTCGTAGTGAGGACGAGACCTCTGTGGATTTGTCACCCTCATTAATTGCTCGGAACCGGAACGGGATCTGTATTCGACTTTCACTGTCTACCTGATGACGAAGCTCCAGATTCAAGCTGTTGCTCCACAGTTCCTACTACGACTCTGTACGTTGTCGACTGGCTGTGGATCGTGCTAAACTCGTCCGTCACGCAGCACGACTTAGTAGAATTTCCCCTTTTCTCGGTTCCACACGAGGTTGAAGGACTGGGTCATTCTGGCCTCCGCAAGGTACGGATTCCGGCCATCCACGGTGCTCATCGCGAGATACTGACTATGTTGTGTATACGCAGAGAGGTGACGACGAAGATTAGATTACGTCGGATCTGATAAGATGAGCCGAACGCCGGACACTCCTCGATCATATCAGATAATTTTTTGAGCGGGGGCCATGACGCTAGCGTCGGCTGAAACTCTTCTCCGGTCCTGATATATCTAATCGTGGCGTTACCAGGACTGCGGTGGCGACGATCCTTATCTGATAAGAAATTACACTCCTCATCTCCATCTGAATCTCGTTCGGGCTCACCGATACGTCCTGAAGAAATTCCTGGCTCTCTTCCGGCAGCTTGCCCGCATAAGTAGCCAATCCGACCGACTCTCTCGGCATAACATTGCTCAATTTCTCTCGACCGAGGCCTGAGATGTGTCGTAAAGGCAGGCACCCGTTTTGGTCTCGACCGACCACTCCAAATATCGTGGGCGCCGTTTCTTTTTCGATTTCTCCAGCGGTTTTGCGAGGAACGGCTTGATGAACCTCGCAGTATAAATTCAAGTCCACTATGAGCTGGCCTCTTCACCCTCCAACCCCTGCAGCGTTCCTCTCCGTCTGGCCCGAAGCACGATGAGTTCAGCAGACGTTTTCGCAGCGGCGGTACTAGCCAAGGCAGCCAATCCCGACAGGCAGTTCACTTCATACCGGACGAGGGAATATCCCAAGCAAGTATGGTACTTCGTTGTTTGCTTCATCTTCCTCGTCAGTGTCTGCAACCTCGTCTCTCGTGTTATCCCCTACCTGCGTAAACGAGCCATCGCGCGAACAGATGTGGAGGGCGAGCAGGCGTCATGCAGTGGTGCTATCTCATATCGTCGAGTGCCAGTCGCCGTTATCAATGCCTTCCGCATGGTCGCCTTCCGCTCTGTCATCCCTCTCGGGTTCGGTTTCTCGGTCAACTTGGCAGAGCTCTTCATATCTGCCGCCTATATGGCGATCATATCGGCCTGGAGTTTGGCATACAGTGAGTCTCATCTTCTCTTCGGCGACGATTTTTGCTGACCGTCTCTTCAGCTACGGATGTCGCCGGAAACAGATTTGATGCGGGTTATTACGCTAACCGGGCAGGCGATATCGCTACTGCTCAGTTACCCCTTCTTGTTGCGCTCGCCATGAAGAATAATCCTTTATCATGTACGTCGTATTCGCCCATTCGCTCTGGACAGTGTGCTGACATCGCACGCAGTCCTCACTGGCATCAGCTACGAGAAGGTGGATACCTTCTCTTGAATCTGGGTTCGCGATCTCACATTTCATTCCTTAACAGTTCAATTTCCTACATCGCATGTTTTCACGCGCCATCTGTGTAATTCTGTGGATTCACACTGGAGGCCGGGTAAGTGCTTAAGCACCATGATTGGCTTCGAGCACCACTGACCGGTCATACAGATTTCTTTGAAGTGCGCACACCCGTGATCTCGTTATTCACGGTTGCTCATGATCTTTACAGACTCAGAGGTAGGACTGCCATTACCGAGCCTGTTCTGCAATGGGGGATCGTCGGAATGGTTGCTCTTACCCTCCTGTGCATCTTCTCTGTCCGACCTCTTCGTCGACTCGAATACGAGTGGTTCCTCATCACGCATTTCCTCTTTGTTCTGTATGTGACATTTTTTCTCATCTGTAATGTTGAGCTTACAAATCTTCAGTGTTTTCTTGATGGGCTCGGTGATCCATGCCCGTTGTGGTGAGTAAGTACAGGTTTCCCCCGTTGTCACTGTGACTTTGTCTCACTAACATCGCGTGCAGTAAAGAGTACTTTGTCTGGCCCGCCATTGCTCTCTGGATCGCAGACCGAGTCGTCCGCTTCATCCGCATCATCGTCTTCAACCACTCCTACTTCGGCCTGAAGTCGGGCGTGGGCACGTTCAATGCGACCACGCACCTCGTCGCCGAGGGCTACGTGCGCCTCACCTTCCGGCGCCCCTCGCACCTGCACTGGTCAGCTGGCCAGAACGCATACCTCACCATGCCCAGCGTGTCGGCCCATCCATTCGAGGCGCACCCCTTCACGATCGCGAATGCCGACATCAGCCGCGACGAAGGCGAGGCCAACGAGAATGGCGACCCGGAGAAGGGGAGCGTTTTGTCGACGGCGTCGATGTCAACGGGAAAGGACATTGTGTTCTTGGTCAATGCGCGGCAGGGCTTTACGAAGCGGCTGCTGGATATTGCGGCGAAGGATGGGACGCTGCCCGTGTTCCTTGACGGCCCATATGGGACCCCGCCCTCGCTGTGGGGGTATGACAGTGTAGTGCTGATTGCTGGTAAGTGTTACGGCGTGGTGTATAGATTAGATTCTCACTTTGTTCCGCAAAGGTGGCTCCGGTATCACCTTCACCTGCCCTCTGTTGGTCGACCTTGTTCAGTGCGTATTCATTTATCTGTCGTTTTGTCGTGTCTAATATTTCCTTTTCAGTCGTGCCCGCCGCGACCCCTCCTCCGTTTGTCGGAAGGTGACATTCATCTGGGTAATCCGCCACCTGGGTACGTGTGCGAAAATACCAATTTGACCTTGATTTTACTCATGACCAATCGCAGAGCAAATCAGCTTGGTCCATGGGGATTTGAGCAAGGCTCTCGAAGACGCCCCTCCCTCGCTCACCGTCGACGCACGCATCTTCGTGACCACTGCTTCAACCAACATGCCGTCGCTCAGGGACAGCGCTACAAATTCCATCACCGGCTCGGCGCCCAATTCGCCTCTGGATAAGACGGCAAGCGCAGGCCTAAGCCTTCCGCTGGCGAGAATGGAGGCAGGCCGGCCCGACATCGGCAAGGTGCTCGACGAAGCGGCTTCGCTGGCGCGGGGAAGCATGTCGGTATGCGGTACGTCTCGAATGCTCTCTGTACGGTCGCTGCAGATATTGACGTGCCGGCAGTGTGCGGTCCTACGGGCTTGACGGATAACGTGCGGAAGGCGCTGCGCTCTCCATCCGGTCTGGTTAATATCATGAAGGGCGGTCCCAGTGTCGACCTATTCATCGACCACTTCGATTTCGCCGTACGTTCTATTACTTCGTTGCCTCAACTTGTGGCTAACTTGATTCGTCTAGTGATGAATATGGTTTACGAAGAATTTTCATGTCATGATCAGAAAGTGTCTTAATGTCCACGAAAGTAGAGTTCTGTTCACTAGGGACTGAGTTGACCCTTGTGAACCCTTTAAAATGAAACACCCCACTGTTGTACGAAATGCTTTGTAGATCAATTTTCTGGGAAAGACTGTAGTCTAGAATTAGCATTGGGGTTACTTCCCAATCGTAACTGATGCGACGTCATTCACATGTGAAAGCCTTCTTGCCGGCCGTGACAAGATCTTCAAATTGGGGAGCAAAGTAGGTGCTCATGAGTCAACTTGAATAATCTGGTACGGTAGATATTCACTTGCGAGACGGTATTTGACACTGCCAACATCCTCTTGCCATTCTTTGACCATCTGTCCAAGTACCGTAAGTAATTATAGCGCAACGGCTCCCTCTTGAGTCTTGTTCACCGCTTCTATCTGCGAGATCTTCCTAATTTGGACCTCGACATAGCACATCACGAGTTAATCGCGAACATCGGGCATGATGCCGCATGCCCTGGCGCTTCGTAAGTGAGAAATGTTAGGTGCACGCGTACGCCTGGCGGTGTACGAGAGTGGTCAGGACCTGTGAAGAAGTTGACAGAAGAAAGATGACCGGCTTCACTTGTGTTTGCAATAAGTAACCTATGCCTCTGCCCGATTTCGACGCATGTCATGAACAAGCCAGCAACGTTGACCCGTACGCAATGACGGGCAAATCAGACGTATCGAAAAACAGAATGGAATTAGCATTAGCTGCTCCTTAAACTCTACGAATTTTGTTTTCTGAGACAAATCGAACAGCTTTCTAACGTAACTGATATACTGCGATTCGGGAGCTCAACATTTACACCCGGTGACCTTCTCCCAATGCACCAAATGCCCTCTCTGCCTCCACATCCACGTGGTATACGCCGCGACCGCCAGCGCCACCACACCACTCCCAGCCGCGCCCAGGTACCTAAACTCCTCAGGCTTGTTCCACACAGCGGTAGCAACCCATTGCGCGAGCTCGCACGCCGAGACAAACCCCATCTCGACGCCCGAGAACTCCCCACGCCTGTTCGGCGGCACCCTCGTCTGCACCAGCGTCTGCACTGCGAGATCGTACGTCCACAGGCCCATGCGCGAGAGTGCCAGAAACGCGAATAGCTGAACGGCCTGCAGCGATGACGGCGCGGACGCGGGGCTGAGTGAGAAGAAAGCGTGCGTGACTGGGAGCAGGCAGAGAAACTGGATCCAGAGGCCCCACAGGCCCATCCTTTGGACGGCCGCGGACGAGAGCTCTCGGTCCGGCGTGTCACAATCGGAGCGATGCTGCTGCTGCTGGTGTCGGCTCTCCATGAGCTTGACACCGAAGGGCATGACTGCCGTGGCGGAGACCTCGACGAGTGTGCTGCATGTGCGGGCGATGGTGATGGTCGAGAGCGCAAAGTTGACGGCGAGGAGGTACGTGATCATTGATGCTGAGAAAGAGAGGACCGAGAAGTAGAGGAGGGCGAGGGAAAGCGATGGGATGCAGACGTCCTGGCTGAAGAAAAACGCCATGCCGCTTCCCCAGTGACGGAAGTTCTCCCGCAGAGAACCATCGTTCAACGAGGCCGTACCCTCTCCCAGCTCCGGAGCTGGCTTAAGCATGCGCAGACGTGTGTTCGCCTTCCAAACCCGGTGAGCAGCGACCCACTCCACAGCAACGGAAGCTGTATTGGTACCAGCAATCACGACGGCCGTCAGTTTCATACTCCGCAACGCCAGCGTGAGGGCCGACACGAACAAGGGTGCGACCAGTTTACAGATCAAGTCGATCCTGCGCATCACGGCATTCAAGACATGCAGTGACGGCGTGGACGTAGCGCTTGCCAGCGTGGGCACCCAGTCGCGTTCCATCACCATCATGTTGCCGACGGCGCTCAGACGCTCGCCCACACCAAGCACGATGACGGCTGCCATGATACCGGCAGTCTGCAGGGTGGCGCTCTGTCCTGTATCTTGGAGACCACGCGGTATCTCCTGACCATGGCCGACATATCCCTCGCGCGCGATCATGGCCCAACCTCCACACGCGATCACTACGCAAAACCGTTGGAAAAAGATTGTAGTGCGCAAGGCTTCAAGGCGAGAGGGGTGACTATCGGCCCAGCGTCCCACAGCCGAAGACAGAAACAGCGTCGCAACGGTGGTGACAATGCCTCTTTAGCCCAGGCCCGTGTCAGAGAACTACGAACCGCGTAGTGAGTAAAGACAAACCTAATCGACGACGCAATCAGCGTGTCTGGATACGCGGACGCCGTGAATAGTATCTGTCAAGCCGGCTCGTTAGTACCAGGTGCCTACATGCATTGTCACATCATTTGCGTACTGCTGCAAATTCATATCCCCTTGCATTCCAGGTCGATAGAAAGTGCGAGAGATAGAGGCCCCATAACTGATTCCGGTTCAGAACCACCGTTTCCGAGTCTTCAGGTTCGGATTCGACGGTCGAAATCAGCGGCGCGGTTGACTCGATGGGCTCCAATTCCAGAAGTGACTCTTCAGAGGTCATGATCTACGGTATGTCAAGTGGATCCCCGGTTCTCTCCGAGGGAGAGACCGGGTTCTGTCAAGGTCGAAGCTCACGGAGTGGTCACATGACAGATTTATCACGTGCCGTCGTCCTGGTTATGCATCAGAGTCATGCAACAAGGCAGCAATGATACAAGAAACGGTGGCGACGACGACAGCGAAGGCGAAGGCAGCGAGGGTTTCTTTACAAGTATTGTCAGAGCGCCAACGTCATGGATGCATACGTAGCTTCATTCATTCAATACAACGTCTGACTATGACTGAGACCTGTAGGTTTATCTAGATGAGACGCGCGCTTTGTCGTCCCCATCTGCCTGCTGTCTTCCTGGCTGTACATAAGTGAGTTCCCCTATGCTGGCGCACTCTCTTTCTCTCGTACGTCGGTTCCTCGACGTGGCCTTTCTGCATTGAATGCAGATCCTGTGGGCTCCGGTCATTCCGACAACGCTCACGCTCGCGCGCGCCGGACGGGCGACATCCGTGAGCTCCCAGTAGATCTCCGCACGCGCCTGGGGTGGAAAAGACGTGGTGCGCTATGACCACCGAGTTGGGTGACGTCCACTTGCGCGTCGCCTTCCGCGGCGCTTGCAGTCAGGCCCTCCTACCGTAACGTTCTTCCTCTCTTTCTCTCAACGAATGTCTCGCACGTCTTACGACAGGCTTGTTTAGAACTGATTCCCGATTTCTCGTGATCCTTATATTTTTTTCTCAGATATCTGACCGTATTCTCGCCGGATGGCCCTTTGTATCAAGTCGGTGCGTCTACACTACTAGCCTTCACCTTTCCAGCATCGGCAGCTGAGTTCGCGATGCATAGAATATGCGTTCAAGGTGATCTCTGGCTCAGGCCACACTGCCATCTCTGTTCGGGGAAGGGTACCTCATCCATCCAGGACAAGTTCATTGACGCATCGAGGGTCACCATCTGCACAGTATCACGCCCACAATCGGATATGTGGTCGCATTGCCGGAGGCCGTTGAAGAGCGCCCGAGGGTATGACTGGCAGATTTGCTTGATGCGGGCAAGGTGTATGTGAATGGCGGCGGGATGGATGTGTATGGCGACAGGATAGACGAGGACGGTGGCAGGGTAGAAGTGGCAGAGTGGACGTAGCAGGGTGCGTGGTGGCCGGTGGCATGTGTCCGGGCCCCGCGCCGATGCGTGACTGTCGCGATCGCATATATCTTGCATGCATAAGTCTTGCAGAATGCGGCTCTGCCTTTGGGTGGCCTATGGTACCGGAGACTGTAGGATACGTGATTAGATGATAGCATGTAGCCAAATACAATCACGAATGCCGAGATAGACAGACCGATTGTGTGCTGTCCTCCCAGTGTCAGAGACCTAGTTCTAGTATTATGACTAACGAAAAAACTGTCCTGCCGACGTTATACGAACAGCTAGCAAACATGCACGAGTCTCATTATTTACTACGGCAGAGTAACAAAACAAATGAGCGAGAACGAATAATACCAGGGCACGACTGTGATATAAGTCAATAGATCTATCACTAGAACAACGACACCAAGCCAATCTATCAAGAAACCTGCCCTTACCACCTCTACTGCTCGCCGTGCTCAAAGGCGGCGAGCTCCTCCTCGGTCTCTTCCTCAATCGTCTGCAGGCCCCCGGGCGTCAGCATCACGCCCGGCTGCTGCTCTCCCCCACCTTCTTCGCCGTCTTGAATGACCACAACGGCCGCCTGCCCGAAGTCGCCGTCGTCAACGTGCCAATTGTTCCCCACGATGACCCCGTTCTCCACGTTGGCAGCGCTTTGAATGTCTTGCGCGCTCTGAACGTCTGCGGCGTTCTGCACATCGGCCAAGTCGCCCATAAGCGGAGTGAATTGCCCCTCATCGACTTCTACCTCGAATCCCTGGACCTCAGCCCTACGCTCATCAGCATCAGTCCACGCGCTCAAGGCAAAGCAACGTACAGTAGTTCCAGAACGCCCCCAAATTCGGGCACAATCTGCAGCCTCACATCCCAGTCATTCGACTCCGCGTTCTCGTCGTTGAGTTGCACCTTTTTGTTACGCAAAGGCGATGTAAACCATGCTAGAATGGAGCACAGGGAGAATAGACACATGGTTGTGTGGATGAAGGGTGACAGTAGAAGGTATAGAGAAGGCTATGGTTGGAGTTGGTACTGCGATAGGGAGTGTGAGCGGGTGTAGAGTTGAAAGCGCCCAAAACGGGCTTTTGCATACGATTAAGGACGTAGGACGAAACGATCGTGTATAAACCACCTTGCTCACCCAGCTATTTCAGACCCCTCGCACGATGGTCGTCAGCATTCGTCAACGCGTCTGTATTCCACGCTGCTGTTTCACTCCAACTACATTGTGTTGCCCTTGGCTGCCGCATTAAGCAGATCTGTTCCGTCACTGCCATTCTCGAGCCTCGACCATCCGCGCGACTTTTTGGCGATGGCAGAACAAGGTCAGGGAAAGCCGTGACCTCAAAGAAGAGTTCAGGTCGATGTCGACGACATTCCGACGTGAGGCAGTGCTATGTTCGACGTTGGAAGCTGCAACCTGAGCAGCTCACGCTTGACGCTGATAAACCTTCACCTTCTATGCATGAACAATTTCGTGCATTATGTTTTCCATCGTCGCCGCTGCAGGGCGCCGTTCTTCTGTTCGTGATTATCGCTCAACCACCCGCATAATGCTGTTTTCATACTGACATAAGCTCACACCCCGGTACACGCAAAGATACCTCGAAGGGAGCTCCAGACACCACGGAGCACACCACCTGTGCCATTGTCAATCCCTCGATGATGTACATCCGGCGCTCTAGCCAGCTTGCGGCAATATTTGCCGTTGCATGTCAGAAGCCCTACTTCTCTGTGCATGATTATTCTCAGCGTATCTAGACCAGTGAAGCATATATTGCGACATACCACAGCCCTTAAGCCTATCCTTCTGCTCGCCGATGCGCAGGTGCACGCATGCAGTTCTGGCCGTGCGAGTGCTCGATCTTGGGCATGAATATCCAGACATCTGGACAAGAGATCAGGACCCTGGTGTCTGCTCTGTCATCCATGGAAAGACTGTCCATGGAGGCAGAGACTAATTCGATTGGGTTTATGCTGTTAAAAAAAATCTTTGGAGGCGGAGATGATGGAAATGTGGCGCAAGTCAACCGAGCGTGATACAGATGTTGATTTGATGTGGATGAAATATGCGCAACCACCTAGCATTACATCACTGAGCACGGTGAGCATTTAAGAGGTACATGACCGTATCTTATGTCTTGAATGAGGCGCGCACGTAGATCGTCAACGAGACAATGTCTACGGCTGTATTGGATGGTGGCATGTCAACAAGACAATGCAGCCAGAAAGAAGCTTTGTGGAACATGGGCAATTAGAGATCAGGTGTAGTGAGGGAACAATCAATAAAGATAGACTTGAG
Organism: Hericium rajendrae; assembly: GCA_033439255.1. NCBI lineage: Eukaryota > Fungi > Basidiomycota > Agaricomycetes > Russulales > Hericiaceae > Hericium > Hericium rajendrae. Next base: position 402,086 of record CM065891.1, read on the forward strand.
ATGGTCCAAGTCGTGAATACTCTGAATAACGTTGAGAAGGACGGGAGGGTCTTCACCGGTTTCGAGTCGATTCGATTGATGGCTTTTTGTGTAAACGTTGTTCTGAGATAACTTGTACGTAATCATGCTGTTCACCGAGGACCAATTGTCAATCGCGCGGTTGCGGGCAGTCGTGGCAGCTAGAGCGGGGAACCAGGGTGGCGCCGGCTCACTTCGTTGGGCGCTTTTCGTCCCTGGTCTCTTCCATTACAAGATGGCTGCGACGCACGGCCTATTGCTCGCACATCTCGGTCTACAGAACCACGAAACCAGGGCCAGCCCCGCATCGCTCCTTGCGCATAATACTGCGCTTCAGCGGAAACCCATCGTCGCCACCTCTTTGCCACCATTTCGAACATGTCGTGATCTTATATTCGTCTCACTCTATGCGCGTGTCATGCATTGCCTACTCCTTGTCTTCGACAAAGCCTCCTTGGATGCCCTTGGCGAGGAGCTGACCTGGGAACAGCTTCAACAACACGCTAAGTCCGTCCATGAGCAATATACTGATGTTTCGCGGGTCGCGAGGTTACGACGAGCACGCGCACGGGATGGTGAGAAGCATGGCGACATGGTCCTAGAGAATGCCATCCTCTTCATGCGCGACGCTCTGCTTCTGACAGCGTTTTCGAACGCTATCAAGGCCGGCGACTCTGGCCGCATTCTGGTTATCCTAAAAGTATGGGCTTCCAGTTTTCGAGGTCAAGGTCGTACCAAGTATGCGCACGAAGTTCTGTTCCTCATTCACAACATCCAGCATGTCTGGCCACCTGCAGTTGTGGTAAGTCATTTGTGTTCTGCTTAGATCATTCACTGATGCCCTAGTACCATAGGGAAATAGTACTCAACAACTGGCTGGTCAACCCTACTGGCAAGCCGAGTGGGTGGGTTGAGGTGGACCTCATGCAGGAACATCTCAATTTCTGGATCAAGGTTCGTCGTATTCGTTTTACTCACGGTTATCGACGTCACGTTTCACTATCGAAGTAGATTTTCTACGCAGCGCACGGCTGCGGCGCATCATGGGAATGGCTACATACGATCTCGCCCTGAATTCAACTTCTTCGAGACCTCGCAACTGAGGTGAACAACTCCCTCGGCGCGAAGCAGGGTAACCGCCACGCATGCCTCGATCTCACCGAAGATGTCGAGGAACTCATGGGGAGCCTTCAACACCACAAAGTCTACCATGAAGTCCTTGGTCGTGTCTTTGCACCCAATGACAAACCTGCAGCCGACGTCGTTGCTGAGGGTTTTAACGCGCTTACATGGGGCTCGAACTCCCCTTTATATCAATTTATTGCGACCTTCCGTAACCTACAGAGCCGACGCCGGATCCGTCCCTTAGTCGGATCACCCACCTCGATGCCTTCATCTCTCCCACCGGCCGTCTTCTCATCGGGTAAGTACAAAGGTTTACGCTGCTATACAACCTGCTTATTCGGCTTTGATATTAGGGCCTGAGGACGATAGTGCACCCCCCCCCCTCCCGAGACTGAAGGCGAAGCCGATTACGCTGATGAAGATGCTGACTTAGAAGAAGATCTCGATGTTGGAGTGAGCACCGAGCTGGACCTTGTGAACGAGGAAGATGTTGCTTTGGATATGGACACCGACCCACTCATTTTCGAAGAAAACACAGCAGAAGGGGATGACGAAGTCGAATATTACTTTGATAGTGATTTTGACGACTTCGAGGATGCTGATATAGACTAATATTTTGCTATTGTAGAGCAATGATCGATGAAAAATAGCTAGAGTTGCTGGACATGCGCTCTCACGTTGGTTTTGCACGACGCGCGAATTCACTAAGTCGAACGAGCACTTTGGCTGGTCTGCCAAAATCGGCCCGTTGTAGCCCAGCCGGTAATGGAACAGAGCCTGCGGAGTGTAAATTACCGGCTAGGTCCGAGCCTAACGCCTGGCATCCTCTGCTGACCTCCCTCGACTGCGATCGGCCGTCGCCCTCTCGCTCTTCAAAGCATTACTGTGACCAATATCTATCAATGTGAGTCAGTTTGAAGTCACTCGCACTCGCCTTCTACATCTTGCGTTCACCCATTGACATTATATGGAATCTTCTGCCTAGGTGAAGGAACTCTGAAACCCGGACGACTCGACAACCCAAAGGACGATGGTCTCACCGCCGTGTTCAAGGTCCCTGGGTCCAGCAAGTGTATGGCACCGCAGAACGAACATCACCGAGCCCGACGCGCACTATGTGTCCTCGTACGGGCTGCTGCTGCGCTCGTTCCTCAAACCCCCACTCTACGCATGCCTGTTCGACCTCGACGACGCGGTGGCCGAGCTCACGCACGACGCGCCACCCTATGCGGGCTTCAACCTCCTGCTCCTCGTGCCCGAGTCCGTACCGCCGTCATATGCTGTGTGCTTGGTTACGAATGGCGGCGGCGGCGGTGTGGTACGCGCGCAGCCGCTGCGAATGCTCGAGCACACCGGGGTGAGGGGATGTCGGAAGTTGCGTCGGGGTGGCCCAGAATCGTGTACAGGACGGCCTCACGAGTCAGCGCACACGGTGAGTCCTACGGAATCCTCTATTGACCGTCTGACGCGACATCAGGACATGCCATCGTGTTGCCCACGCTCGCCGTTCAGTGTGACCGCCGCCGATGGCGTCCGATTGCGCAAGGGTCGAGCCTGGTGGCAAGGTAGTGTCCGGGCCTAACTCGAGTCTGATAGCTATAGCACTGTGTAGAGTACAATGTAATGGTATATACAATATAGTTGATAAATTGCTTGGATATAACGATAAGATCGATGTGGATCGGAATATTACAATCTACCCCGCGTACACGCTGTTGCAGCCGAGTCCTGCATAGTTCGATGTGGATCGACACGGATTTATGATTTGTGTCAAGTGCAACAGAAGTCGTCGATCTACGTCATGTATAGTGCCATTTTTCGAACCAGGTCGATCCTTAACCGAAGGATCGACTCAAATCGTTGTAAATCGCCTTGGAACTAGGCGATTTTCACCGGGGGTCATGGACCACGGCTCCTGTAAACAATGAGTCAGATCATCTTACTCATCTTCTTGGTCATTGTCTATCAGTCTAGGCGCATCTTCATCTTCTCGTTCTCCTCAACTGACGCGCCGGGAAGCCGCCAGGCCCGGCGCTATTCGAGTAGTCTGAGATGCCCGAATAGATAAGTAAGATAGGCGCTAAGACGCGCGAAGGTGTGAACGGCGCATGCCCAGCCTTGATGAGAGCGCAAATAATCCTGGACGGGTCGATGTACTCTAGGTCATGGTGTTCATCGATGATAATGCCCTCTCGACTGATATCAATGAGAAGCAAGTGTTCGACGTCAGCCAAGATCCTCATCAGAGCAAATTGAACACTCTCAATCGTAAGGTGCAGTCACACTTTTTGCACATGATTTCTGAGATTCCAGGGACCACTGGCATCATGTCACGAAAGCACGCTTAGACTCTTTACTCGGTTGGACACGTATCTTTATCGGATGTAAGTCTCCGAAAGCCTCTCAGTTTGCTCCGCATTAACCTGGGACCTTGACACTTAGTCACTCCGAGATCGGTGCTATATTCCCGAGATATCCCAATCACGCTGTATCACCCTTGGCATCGTGAAAGATAGATCCCGCAAGGTCAATCGCTCAATGATCATGAGTTCTAGTGCATGCTGCACGAAAAACTGCAGTGTATCTCTCGTTGTGAATCACCATGAATCATTTACGTTGATGATCATAGTCAGCAGGAGCCTCAAGTATTTAAACAATCAATCACTCTTGTTCATGCACTGGCATAGATGCCACCTCTAACCCAACGCGTCCTAATAATCTGTGAGTTGCCACATTTCTGCTGATTTCAATGCACTGGCATTCCGAAATCTCGTGCTCTTCGCGCGCGCGCGTCGCTCAGCATGCAGCGCGCGTGTACCACATGCGTGCGCGCGCGTGTGCGGGCGGTTTATGCATGCCGCAGCGCCCGCAGCGCATGCGCTCGCTCGCTGCGAGCGTGAACAGCGCATCGCCCGGTCCTCTGATGCGCATGTGCACACGGCGCGCAACTAGTTAATGCTCCACTCATGCTGAAATGTTTTCAATGCCGATCTCGTCCATCAATTCATATACAAATTCTATGTTCAGCTAATGATCCTAATTTGCCTATAAGATATTCATTGTACAGTATATCCCAAATGGAAGAGATATGAGAGCAGACTTTCAGTAGGATTGTTTGTGTTCAATTATGGCAAGGCAACAAACCGGTGAGTTTTTGTTAACCTTCATCTGAAAATGTAACATGGTCTTAATGATACACAGATGCCAGGGATGGAAGTCTGTCAAGGTCGATACTTGCGTAACTTTATTTTTACCATGTTTGCGTCAAGTGGTACAAGCTAACATGGACCGCTCTAGGCCTGGAGGTAAGCTTTAATGTGAAGTCCACATTGACATACAGAGCTGACAGGTGGAGAACTTCCATGACGCCACTAATGTAATTGTTTCAAACACGACCTGTGATTACTCTCATTGCACCGGTCAAATTAGCTTTACGTTCCCATCATCATACCGAGGTGACGTTACATCCTCCAACTATTTAATCCATGCTCATGACTAATTGTATTGTATACTCCTACGCTTTTCTCCCTCCATCCCTCCTCTCTTACTGCCCCTCAACCCACAAAACCAATGAACACTTTTGCGGTAAATTTTTTCCTTTTTCAATTAGTTCTTCAGTGCTAAAAATGAGGATATTGCGAACACATGTTCATTTTTTTTTAGAATGGAGCCAGAGTCTTCTTCTGGGACGGCAATGGCAAAACCACGTACGGTCGAGTTCTGTCAACATCCATCCAGGCAGACGTGCGCGGCATTCTATGTCTACATATGTTTACCACGTGTCTGAGTAGCTTCCTTTATAGCATACCCAGATCGTTGCAATACGTCTTGAAGGGACACTAACAATTGTACACCTTCCGTAAGCATCAGTTATCAATGTCAGATTGCCGTCAGCTCATTGATCGTTTGTAACTTCTTAGGGCAGACCTCATCAATGCCGATCACGGACATCAACATGATGTTTAGTGGAGAAACGAAGTGCCAAGTGCAGTGCACAGAAGTTTGGAAGGACAATGCTGGTGTGGACGGAGATGCAAAATAGGAAACTGCAAGCGCGGTTAGAGTATGCGAAGCTTCACTGATAAATGTCTAAATTGATCTTATATGAGGAGCCGAAGATCGCAACGCCCGAGTGATTCTGACTCATTTTAAAATGAGTTCTTCTAGTACATTTTGACACCGATTAGATATCTGAATTGATATATTTATGGCGGAGCATAGAATTAAGCGAAAAGCTTTATAGTGATGAAGAGAGCGGGCGTTTACCGTAACAAATCCTACAGTCTTTCTCTCATGGACTCGATTGCACCAGACGATATTTCTTCTCCCTTGCCTCTCGACCTCCCGGATATTCCAAACTACTCCACTGCCCATCTTCACCTTGAGCCTGACGCATATTATAAATCACTGGCAGAATCTCGCTTCAATCTAGTTCCCCAGGTTCCCCAAGTCCCTGATGCGAATGGAAAGCTTGGCGACGACTGTATCTCGCCAGGCTTCGTGGAGCTGATTGAAGTCATCCCGAATTCGAAGCCAGAGTGGGTCATGGTCGAGCCAAGCACTGTGTTCTTGAGTCTGGGAGGTGCTGTATACTGGACCTACAAGGACCGGCAGTACTTTGTCGAGATCCAGGAGGAGACATGGTTTGCAAAGGGGTATGTGAGGTTCATGATAGCAGGAATACCAGACAGGAGAGGCCACACATACGAGACATTCCTATGGTGCCCGGTCGTTTGGGCATACATCCGCACATTCCCTCAACCATCGCTCGGATTCCTACAATTCGGTGGTGGATATCCGCAGTCAACGGCACCATCTGGATCAGCAAACTCGACGCTAGCAATAGAACGTTTAGAGGGGCTGGGGGAGAGAAAGGGTAGCTTCCTCACAATGAGTGAAGAAGATTCTGCTGCACCCCCCACCGGCACTAACGGTGCGGGCGACGCGGCTAGAAGCCACAGCCCAGTGAGGTCCCTCTTAAGGGCCCTCGTGAGTCGTTGGCACAACCTTTAGGGTGAGTCAAGGCGATACGTACCTTATAAACACTCGAGGCTGATGTTTATTCATCGATCACCAGCTAGGTCTTCAGAGGGTGCTAATTTTCTGAATGCCATGTCAGGATGCGGGGACGCTGATTTAGGCAGTTAGGAAGAGGTATGTCGGTGATCCATGTGGCCAGTCAACCATGTAGACCAATTGACTGCACATCTCTAGGTTGGCAGCTCGTCAAGCGGCCCGGGAGAGGCGGTGCTGGCACCACAGCTGACTTATGTGGAGGAGCATTAGTATTTCGCGCGAGTTGCGATGATGACGCCATGTCGTTGAAGCATCGTTCGCCTGTCATTCGTTATTCAGTTTTGCTGGTTCAAATTTACAACATCTTTAGCCAATGAGTTTGTGCGAATAAGATATAATTCGATTGGACGATGCACCAGAGTAAAGGCGGCGGGACAAGCCAGTCAAGGCAGCACATTAAAGGCGAGGTTTGAGAAGTTACATCGTGTTGCTGACCACTTTAAGAAAAAGAAGGCATGTCGTTCTTGATGTGGTGATGTCTGTTTTTGCCTGATGACTGATTGTCCCGGGTGATTGACCTGACCTGACTCGATCTCTTTCAACGTCGGCTGAGCGTGAACGTTCGAATCCTGGGCCTGATGACTGAGTCCATCGAGAGTGAATTCGAATCAATGACCTCCATCTATCGCACCCGGGCATCTCCCACCGTAACGGCATAATTGAGCTATTCCGGACATGCCCGCTAATCAGGTTACCATATGGATGATGGAGCTCCGTGGAGCGCAGCGTGAGGAAAGAAGAGAAGACAGAAGTGAGGAAAGAAGAGAAGACGGAGGTGAGGAAAGAAGAGAAGACGGAGGTGAGGAAAGAAGAGAAGACGGAAAATTTCCCTGCCTTCTCATGATGCGTCATTCATATATATAGAGGAATATCCATGGTGGGGTATGCCCCATCGTGTTGGATGCATTCGCCCTTCGTGCCTGTTCCATCAACTATTCTAGACGTGCCTGCAGCATTATATCACTTACTTTCTGTGTTGGTCGGTTAGTTTTGCGGCTGAGAGGCAGATTTCCGGACCGAGAGGCAGATTTTCCGACCGAGAGGCAGATTTTCCGACCGAGAGGCAGATTTTCCGACCGAGAGGCAGATTTTCCGACCGAGAGGCAGATTTTCCGATCGAGAGACAGATTTCCAGCCGAGCATACCAATTTCACCGTCGTAATGCTTAACCATGTTTCTCATAAAGCAGCCTTGTACATATCCTCGTGTGGTAGACAATGATCATCATCCTCCGTCAGATGGTCAGCATGATTGGATGGACTACCTTGAGTACTACTCACCTCTCTATTACCCCGAGTTACATCCACAAATTTTCGGCGATGGTGCCAAATTATGTACGTGGTTCACTGAGATGGTAAAGGAGGCAAGTCCCGGCGAATGGAATGTATGGGCTGAGAATCAGCAGTTCATTGTGATTCCGAGACAAAGACAGTGCAGACCTTTTGCAGTTGATTTTGCCGCAGTTTCGGATGCGACGTTTCGACCAGAAAGGATCCTTGGCGATTTGAAGAAGCCGATCGCGACACATAGTAGTAGGGATGGTAAAAATCCACTTTGGTTCAGGTCCTCGGAGGAGCACTTTGTGAATTCGTTGATGGCGCTAAGCTACGAAAAATTGGAACAATGCCTAAAGCGCATTCAGCAAGCACGAAACCAGAAAATGGGGAAGCGTGACTGTTGTGCAATGATTGCTGCTCATGCGCAACGGTTGATAACAGATTTTTCTGGTACTGACACATATATTTTCCGCACTATGGCCTATATGATGGGAATGAAGGATGCAGAAAGATGTTCACGGGACAGTGTTATCTGCTTTTACTTCTGCTTTATGGTTGGACCGGAGATATGTGATAGATTGCGCACATCGGGATGTCATGATCACCCAGAAAAGGGTGTATGCAGTGGGACACCAAGTATATTCGATGACGATGTGGGAGAGGCCGTGCAAACAAGGTTGTTGAAGACGGGTCTCGCTATCAACACATTGCGAACGGCTCTTACCAGGATTGATCCGATGAACGAGCTTTGTAATGCACCGAAAGCCGATGTAGGTTGCCTTGCACAAGCCATTGTAGCCAATTTCAGAGTTAGAATTGCATGATTGCAGAGTTCACCGATCTCTCACCTGCTTGAGGATGTTCTATGCTGTAATCCACAGTTTATAGATGACGAGATGAGGATTTTCAGCGATGAGGATTGCATAGCTGCGATCTTGAAATGCGAATATGGTGATAAAGTTTCAGCCATCATGCTGAACGCGAGAACCAACATTGAGAAGTTACGAGCGAAGGATCGTGAGCGGCAACGGAGAGCAACTCGCAAAATTGCTGATGCGAGAAATGCCAAGGCCCTTGAAGAGGAGGATCACCTGCGATCAAAGATAGACAACTGGCCTCAAGTAGTGGATCCAGAAATCGTGTTTCGGCGACTGAACGACTACATGGAGAGGTCAAACTGGAAAGAGCCTCCTACGTGCTGTGTATGTTCTAGAGCAAAAGTAGGAATGAGGTATTCGTCAATCAAAAGCACGGATAAAGAGTTTCCGAACCAGATCTGGGATCCGCTGGAGGTTCGGGACCCTCAAGTTCGAGTCGCTATGTCACTCTGTGGAGATGTGACACGAATGGTGACGGATATGGCCAAAGGTGATGAAAAAGATATTTTGCTCGATAAAAAAGGAGTGAACATCATATCCTCTGATGACAAGAAAGATGCATGTGAGTATGAGTACCTTATGTGTGCGGACTGCAAAAGAGAGCTCTCACGGGGGAAACTGCCAAAATTCGCTTTAGCCAATGGACTGTATCGTGGTCGCTTACCAGACGAATTTGCAGATTTGACGTGGATTGAAGAGATGGTATGCTGCATATATCGTACTACCGCCATGGTGACTCGTTTGTATAGAGGTAGCAGTGATCGCGATCCGCGCGTAATGTATGGCAGCACATGCGCACATGAAATGAACACTGTTGATACTGCAGAGAAGCTTCCGCTCGCGCCGGCTGACGTGAACAACATGCTGTCCGTGGTCTTCGTGGGTCCTGGCACGGTAGAGACTGATAGTCTGAGGAACATTTTCTATATTCATAAGCAAAAAACGATGAATTTCCTGAGATGGTTGAAGCGCAACAATCGGTTATATAAGGACGTGCTGGTCGATGAGGCTGTTTTTGATTTGTATCCTGAAGACGGTGCGCTACCAGGTGTAGATGGACGAGTGATTTATACAAACATGTCTGCAGAGGAGGCAGACGATGTTTTCAAGCAGGAAACAGCTGGCGTTAGTGAGCATCCATCAGAGCTAATGTTTGAGGATAAAAGCGGGGGACCGACCGTTGAGCAGACTCCTCCAGTGTACTTGGAACGCTGTGGGGTAGCGGATCCGGAGAATGTTGATGTGTCTGGGCGCACAATGCTAGCGGCAGGTTTGAGAAACTTACTACCAAGAAAGGAATCAGAGGATGTAGGCATGATTATAGCGCGAGGTAGTCGAGCGATAAATGAATGGAATAACCCCGATTTGTACCATGGAATGTATCCGACTCTGTATCCCTTCGGCCTTGGTGGCTTTGAAGATACAAGACGAGATGTCAAAATCAGCTTTGGAACACAAGCTGAATATTACCTAGATTTATCTGATAGAAGCTTTCGCTATCATTACTCATTTATGTTTGTTGTGCTAAATATCATTCAGCGTAGAAAAGGCCAATTGCATACAAGCTTCATGGTAAAGAAGTCTCATTTCCGTTCGGTTATGAACGAATTGCGCGGATTGAACAGAACATCAATTGAAGAATTTGCGAGTCTGCTCGAGAAGGAACGTACTTTGCCGTCATCATTTAATGCAGAGCAAAAAGTTCTGTGGTCATTGATGAAGGAATTTAATGCAATATCTGCCAAAGTACCGGGCTCTGAAGCGTCGAAGGTGTCAGTAAGAGCTAATATAAGGAATTATATGGGTGAATTCGGCTTACCTGCACTATTCCTGACGGTGAATTTTGCTCCACAACACAGCCCGATTTTTCAGGTCATGTTTGGAGACAAGGTTGTTGATTTATCCCGTCGGTTTCCACAAATCGTCCCAGGCCCGGAACGGGCGAAGCGCTTGGCGAAAGATCCCGTGGCAGCTGCTGACTTCTTTGATTTTTGTTTACAGTGCTTATTTGAGGGTCTATTTGGATGGGATATGAAAAAACGACGCTCTACGCCAGACGGGGGCATTCTAGGACATCTGAAGGCGTACTTTGGAACTGCAGAATATAGCGAACGTGGGACATTACATGGTCATTTTCTGCTTTGGCTGCTGGGCGCGTTAAACCCTTCCGACTTGCATGCTCGACTGAAGGTCGATGAGGCATTCCGGATTCGATTCTTTGAGTTCTTTGAAGATATAATCAAACACGATGTACCCGAGGTAGATTTCTCTACCGCCAAGTTGGCTGAATTTGAGCCAAGAGTTGAGAGACCTCCCACGCCTCCGTGTCCCATCGGTCCGGGAGAGACACGCCCGGAAGAGGTCATGAATAAATGGGAAACTGTAATGGCAACTGAAGTACGTATGATCGGTGAAAAATTACAGAGACATACTTGTCAAAGGATCTGCCATAAATATGGAAATGAAGAGCGCTGTCGTTTCTTGTTCCCGCATGAGATCGTCGAGTCATCACGCTTTGATGCCGAGACAAACTCTGTTATCTTTGTGTGTAAGGATGCGACAATGAATTACTATAATCCATATATCCTGGTGTTTTCCCGGCACAATCATGATATAAAATGCATACTATCGGGAAAAGCAGCGAAGTCAGCAATGATTTATATCACAGATTACATCACGAAGATGGAGACTAAATTCACCCAAATGTTGTCTATGCTTTGTGGTGCAGTCCTCAAACTACCGGAAGGGTTGGATGTAACTACAAAGGACGGATCCAAGAAGTTGTTATATAAATGCTTGTCCCAGTTCAGTAAGAAACAAATCATCCAAGCACAACAAGCAGCACGATACCTACGAAATCGAGGGGATTCTATTGAATCGCATGAGAGGGTGCCTATGCTTTCTGGGTTGGTGTTCGAGTTTGCAAAACGGTGCTATGCGCAGATAGCCAAGAAAGATCCTGACGTGACCATGAAGGATGCCGATCATGCCTCTGATACAGACAATAGTGATGACGAAGAGGATGATAGCGCAGGCATCCAGATGAATCCTAAGCAGGGCTCCGATGTCGAAAAAGGCAGAAGAGACAAAGCAGAAGACGAGGATCAGACGGAGGAAGAAGAGCATATCCAAGTTCAACTGCGAGTGGATCGTGAAGGGAGGCTTATTGATGCCACTCAGATTGATGACTACCTTTATAGAGATGTGCGTCTTGAACATATCAATTTCTGTGATTTCATCAAATTCTATCAGGTCTCTAAGAAACAACAGCTCAGCAAAGAGGAACGTGCCAAATTAAAGAGATACAAGTTGGAATCCCCTCACCCTTGCGCTGACAGGCAGGAAATTGTTGAGCGATACGTTGGCGCAGAATCTGCGGGAGACTTCCCTCGCGTTGTGGTCCGTGTAACAGGCATGACTATCCCGCGATCCACAAAAGGAGAGATACATGCGTTATTCATGTTGGCGCATTTCAAACCTTTCAGTGCCAGATGTCCATTATTTGGGTCTAATGACTACGATATAGACGCACTGATGAAGTCATACCCTTTCTCCGAGAGAAGCCAACAGATCATGAGGAACTGGGAAGAAATCTACGAATGTGAAGATGAGCGCGATGCAGAACGGATGAAGCGACGTGACAAGTTGATGAAGGAAGCTGGGAAGTTGGAGAAAAAAAAGAAGCAACGGGATGAAAACGATGAGAACATACCGGAGATTGGCAAGGCGGCCTCAGGGAATGATGAAAATTTTAAGATCCGGATGTAAAGGATATGTTGGACAAATTAACAGACGCGAGATTTCTTGATCCTGCGGTGTTTCTGGATCGTGGAGCAGTTTATCGTCCGCCAAAAGTCCCGATTTCCTCCCAAGGATTGTCCGCAGTGGATCCGAGGCAAGCACGTGACTGGGAGAAGGAAATTAAGATCCAAGAAGCTGCGATACAGTCCGCAAGGTTGAATCTGCTTGATCCGGGAGCACAAAACATTAGGATGGAACCAGAATCTGTAGGAAGCACTGATGTTAATCAACCAGTGAAGATAAGGGATAGAACGCCAGACTTTTCTGGTTATGTACCACCTGTACCACCTACATTGATTAATAACGGGGGACTGGACGTTCCATTAAGTACAGCAGATGAAGTTATACGGACTGTTGCGGAAAAACATACATTGAATAAAAAGCAGTTTTATGCATTTGAAATTATTGCACGAGCATGGATCAAAGTTCACGAGCGACGCATTTCAGGAGAGGCAGTCGATGAAAGCAAAGATAATGATGACATACTTCGATTATTAATGACTGGTCCCGGTGGGACTGGAAAGACTCATTCTGTGATGGCAGTGAGGGAGGTCATGGAGTATTACGGTAGTGCGCACAGACTTAGGCTAACTGCTATGACGGGCTCCGCGGCTGCTCTGATAGGTGGAACGACTTGCCATAAGGGTCTAGGTATCCGTGTTAGACAAAAAGTCAACCAGGAAGGAAAATCACGAACCGGATTGGATGAAAAGTACGAAATCGATCTGCCCCCAAATGCTCGCGCGGCGTTGAGAGCTAATTGGAAGGATGTAGACATCATGCTAATAGATGAGGTCTCACTCGTTAGTCTGCAGATATTGTCAGACATTGATCATGCTTTGAGATATGCAAAAGAGAAGCCAAATACCTGGTTCGGAGGCATGATAGTAGTCTTCTCTGGGGACATGATGCAATTCCCACCCGTTTGCGCTACAGCTTTGTGCCACATCGCGGGGTGCTAGGTCGAAATTGAATGGGAACCAGCTAAAGGTAAGCCTGGGGAGGCTCGCATGGAAGACGGTGAACAAAGTGATTGAATTTGATGAGCAATTCAGGATGAAGGATGATCCCGCCTATGCGGCTGCGGTAGGCCGCTTGCGTCTTCATGAATGCGTCCAGGCCGACGTAGATCTTTTCAATTCACGAGTTATTCGATCAAGGCGAAAACCGAATGGAATCCTGTTGAGCGGGGAGGAGAATGCAAACGTGGTGACGATTGTTGACACGAACAAAGTCCGAGAAAAGATCAATTTGCGGAAGGCACAGAGTAACTCTATACCAGATACTGCACCAGAATTGGTATTGTGCGCAGCCCTAGATTTCATCAACGGTAAGCTAGTGCCGGTGAACGATTCCCGCAATTTTAGAAGGGAAGCGTTAGCTTTACAGACTGCTGCACTCACAAAAGAAGGAGCTCTACCTGGATATATACCATTGTATATCGGAATGCCGGTCATTCTGCGCAGAAAGCATGTATCCGTCGACCTGAAAATTGCCAATGGTTGCCAAGGCACGGTGAGACATATAGAGATGGGAGTCGATGAAACTGGCTTCAATTATGCGAAACTGGCGCTGGTTCACTTTCCTGGAAGTAAAGTCAAACTTACAGGTCTAGATCCAGAAGTATGTATAATCACCCCGGATTCCTGGTCATTCAGCACAACCCTTGAACTTGAGAAGGGAAATCCCAAGCGTTATACGATCAACCGAAAGCAACTCCCTATCCAGCCTGCCTTCGCTGTTACTGGGCAATCAGCACAAGGGAAGACGTTGCCAAAAGTGATAGCTGACCTATCCAAGGGCGGTGCGGCTGCTTATGTGGCTGCTTCAAGGCCAAGGCGACGAGAGGACATCTATTTGATACAAGAAGTCCAGCTTCAGCAATTGAATAAACGCATGAGTGCAGATATGATGCTAGAACTAGCCAGATTTCGCGCTTTGGAACATAATACCTTGAGACGCCACGGATATTGTAAGGGCGATTTCGTTGATGTTCCGGACCCGGAAGAGCGCTACATGAACACTTTATCTCAAGCAGAGAGGCAACCGAAATTCGAAATCACATGGACGGATGATCAGCCATCGAATAAGAGGAAGCGAAAGCTGGAAGAGGACGATGCCGTATCGTCAGTAAAGACAGCAAAGCGGCGGAAAGACAAAACACAAACAGGACAGGAAGGCGCTTCCGCGGATGAATACCTCCCCGGATGCCAATGGTCGAGTCAGGACTATTCCTGTGCATACGACTCAGTATTTATGAGCATGTATATGATGTACAGATCAGCCAGGTTGCAATGGCAGCGCGGATGGACAGATGGCAACATCATCGCGACACGCCTGTCACAGTCGTTTAGTACTTTGGTAGGATTGGAGCAGATACGTCCTGTCCAGAGTGATGAATTGAATTGGCATCGGGATCAGCTGCGAGACCTTTTGAGTGAAATAAATCCTACAAGATATCGTCGAAGGGGTTTTGAATACGCGTCAGCTATGGACGTGATATACGACGCGTGGCGTTCAGATCATAAGGATCTGTGCTTGGTTCATGTGAATACGGCTGAGAATGTGTTCCCTGATGCTAGATTGTTCCTTGAGATATACGAAGATCCAAGAATGAGTATAGAAAAGCATTCGATTCAATGTTGGGTAAACGCTTGCCTTAGCAACTGCTACGCCGCTCCTCCCAGTCTTCCAGAGTATCACACGGAGCAGTGTAACGATATTATCCTGACCTGTCATGGTTTGACACAGGCACCAGCATGGCTATACTTCGAGTGCGCGTGTCAATTGGGAGGAACTATCGAACCGACGCGTTTCCTGAGCATCCCGGTTTGCGATGAGAGGAGAACATACATTTTGAGTTCTATTATTTACTTCGGTGGCGCGCATTATACAGCAAGAATCTGTACTGATTCTGCGATTTATGCTTACGATGGTCAGAGAATGGGAGGCAAATGTGTGAAGCAATTTACTCACGATGCAGAAGAGTATGATGCTGAAATAAGGCATACACTTTTGACACTGGATGGTCGAAACGCTCAGATTTTCATTTATACACTGACTGAGAACGACCACTCATCTGGACTTCCTGCGGGAATGACGGGACCGGGCAGAGAAATGAGAGACATTCCACATTTGCGAGCGAGGATGTCTGCTCGAAGTGCCATATAGCCTTTCTTCAGTGGAGTGACATCCTTGATATATATGGCGTATTGTGCTACAGCCACGCAGCCTATGCCCGAATGTGAACCCAAACCTATACACGTAAGGGGTAACACGACCTCGTGATGATCGCGTTGTTGCATTGAAATATGAAGCAATGACGATTTTTGCTATACGTGAATAACAAATATGTAGGATAAGATGATACTGGTTCATATACATACAGCTTTGTCGTGATATCAAACATACATCTCCCTCTCGGTGATGCTGATCTGGCATCAGCGTGCCAAAGTCGTATGCCGGCGTAACGACTGGGGCTCGACAAGAGGAATGGTTGGCAGACGTCCATTGCGGCTCAGAAACATTCGGCAGTAATATGCAATGAGATCCTGCTCCCAAGCGAGGAAGGTGTCACTATTCGTATCATGATGACTCGGCTCCTGTGGGAATACGAAGGTTGACGGCGGCCAGGCTTTCATGAGAGAGAACAAGATTTTCATGCTTTCGACACGGTGTCGCCACAACGGCGATGAGAAGGGATCCACCACACCTGATTCTTGAGCGACGTTGCATGGACTTTCCCAACAGGGGATGTATTCCCCATGCCACATGCTTTTGATACCCTTCTCGCGTTGAAGCGTCGCGGCTGTATCTTGGTACACAGCCGGCAACATGTCCTGGTCAAATCGCATGAATTCCACTCTGAACCCTATGGCGTGCACCTCCCAAGCGACCTCAGCCCACAGCGTGCGATCACTTTCGGCATCTTGGCGCGTGACTTCTTTCGATGCCCATTGCGGAAGCGGGTTTACATCCTCTGCGTAAGGTGCGATGCCAGCGTGAACACCAAAGCGCACATTGATGTCGAGACGATCAAGACTTCTTCTGATCTTTCGACGAAGTTCGGCCGTCAGTTTGCCCTCAGCATTGACCCGGAGAGATTTGGCATCGTCGTGATTGGGAGCAAATTGTAATCGCTCTATGTCCGACAGTGATGACGTCGGTTTCAAGGGAACCGCAGGTAGACGAATGCGGTAATACCGGCCTTCCAACGCAACCCTCCATTGCATGGCCGTCATAAGGATGCGCCAGTTTTCGGAAGGTGACATTATTTGAGAGATGCACCACAGGCGAATGCGAAGCCAGTGATGTATTTTTTTGGCAAATGTAGTGCCATGCGCGGAAAACACGTGTAGAGGAGGGAATGCATAGTGGAATGCATTATGGGAATCAACATCAGCAACTTGAAGCTCCGGATTCTTGGACAAGAAGGCCTTCCAAGATGGCTGATAATCAGGCGCCCATTCTGGTTTGAGGCGTACATCTGGACCCCTTGATCCGGCAACTGCATCAAGCGCTATTTTCTGTCTCTTTGCAGGCGGAGCTTCGGGACGGCGTGATGTGATTGACTTATTTGCCTTGCGACACGTAGAATCTTTGCCATGTAATCCAGAGGAAGTGGATGTTGCTATATAAGACATTAGCCAGCGCTCAACAAGACAGCGCACGCATTCAGCGTACCAGAACTTCCCAGCACAGACTTGTTTGATTGTCCTTCAGCGTGCTCCTCAGCATCCAGGACCGGTACCAGTTTGCGAATTGTGGGCTTGCTACTTAAGCTATAACGGCGCAGCTGCTCTCCCAAGCCGCCTGAGGTTTCATCAGCAATGGGCGCTTGAGCCCAAGTTGGTGTAGGCACAAGGCGATCACCGCGACGAATATTGCGCTCGGAAGAGAATACCATTGAACCTGGAATATAAGGCCTGATTGAAACGACACGAGTGGAGGGCGTGAGAGAGATGCAATAGGACGGATGAACCAGACAGGCACTCCCAAGCGATACAGAGATGAACAGGTCCTCACATTCGCTGTGATAGCACCGCGGAGAGGTTGGACGCGGTGGCTATTGTCGAGGAGGGTGTACTGACTACGAGGACGCATGACTTTGGTATAGATGATCCATCCGCGCAGTTCGAGGAGGAGTCGCTGAGCTTCTCGTAGCCACATCATCGTATCAAAGGCCGACATCGGATGTCTGTGCATGATGGATACTGTGTGATTAAGGCGGTTGACTAGGTCCCACATGAACATTCTGCGGCGTTGACGGAGTTGTTCTTCGTTGTCCGCTCCATCGACCTCCAAACCGTTGAACGGCACTGCCTCATTCAGTTCGTCACTTGGGCTCCCTCCAAATGCTGCATGAGCAACTTCTTCAGCAATTGTGGTAGTTTCGTCTATAGCCTTCTTCAGCCTCTCTACGAAAGTTGGCCTCAGGCGGCCAATGGGTGCTTCATTTCCGTGACTTAGAAGCTGTAAGTCCTTCTCGCCAAAATCGCACCAAGGGATGTCAAGATCGGTAAAAGCTGGGATATCCGCATGGCTAAAATGCTGGTTACTTAGAGCAAGCAATCTCGGATTTGCTGGCACGGCAAAGGTATGCGGTTCCATGCGGTCGAACATCTGGGGCCACTTGGTGTGCTCGAAAAACCCGAGCATGCCATCAGCATAGTAGGAAAAGATTTGTTCAGGGGAGTGATGCGGAAGCTCTGGGATCCAAGGCATATTCGGGGATGATATACACATGTCTTTGTTGCCGGGCAACAGAGTAATCGAAAGGCAGTCTGTGGCATTCCGCAAAACCTCGCCGGTGGCCAACGGAGCAAATGAACATTTTGTAGTGATTGCATCGAAAAAAGACATTCTTTATGCACAAATGAGACTGGGTTGACGGGGGAACACCGAATGATATACTCACTGTGGGCATGTGCAAGGGGCTTGGCCATTGTTGCCACATTTACAACGACGCGTGTCCAAGCTGCTGCAATACAATGCAGTGGTGATTAGCTAGTTTGATGTACAGGACAGAGCGTACTTACCTTGATAGACGAGTATCTGCCATGACGACGAAATCGAGAGTGAGTTTCGTTGATATGAAGAGGTGACGTGTACGGAAGGAAAACTGGTGACCAAAATGAAGAGTCCAGCATTTTCGATCAAAACAGGGCAGCAGAGGAAAGAGAAAAGGACGAGACATACCTCCGTTGGGTGGATGTGGCTCAATGTCGTGGTTATAGACATCTGTCAGCAGGGTGACATTGAGAAAGTAACTATCACATACTGACGACCTGCGTAACGCAGTTGCTGCCGTTCGGGAGCAGGATGAAGGACCCACGAGATACCAGGATGGAGCAGAGAACGTCAACAAGACGAGACTCTGGTCAGCTTATCAACCCCGTCAACGAGACGGAGTTGCAGGATCCCAGGGCAGAAAAGACACAGCATAAGGCCAAGGACTTGCTGCGGCAAGAATTCAGATATTTGTAGATCCAGGGCAAGAGGTGACGATGGGAGACGTAGAGTTGTATGGGGACAGAGGCTGAGGACAACAATGAGAGTTGGAGTCGAGAGGAGAAGCGATGAACGTGGACGGTGGTCGACCCGCCAAGGTGCCGAAAACGCCGCTGGGCGAAGCGCCGGCAGGTCGCTGAGTCAGTAACATGCGGCCAACAGGTGGCTGGTGAGCCTAAGCAAGTTCACCGCTCAGTTAGTGACAGGTCAAGTCAACAAGTTTAGTTCTTGCTCTCCCCACCGTCCACCATCCATCCCCGTTATGTCCTACTGCGCGCATGCCATTGTCTTCACTGCGTCGCCTCGTTGACGTGCAGCGTGGAGTGGAAGACACCGTCTTGTTGCCGGGTCTATACACGCATTCTCCGGAGCCACAAGTTCCGCAAGGGATCGTTCTCGCTGTATCGTCTGGTTGATGCGCAGCGAGAAGTGTAAGACACCGTCTTGCTGATGGGTCTATGCACATGTCTGAGATATGTCCACTCCGCTGCGAAATTCTCAGTCATAGACGTTTAATGTTGTCACGTTGAAGGCTGGAATACATGCAGAAATTCTGTACGCTTCATTCCTCACATCTCTGGCCTGGTTCAAGGTCCAACTTCGACAGTTTTGCATTCAAGACATTTCCCATGGGCTCGACCTCTTGGAACTTTCGTTTCGGGAATGTGTTCGCGAGGGTGTGCGCCTCTTTCTGTGCATCGCCTCGACGTTTGTCTTCCTCGGCTTTCATCTGCGTCACCATCTGCCACAGACCAAAAAGTCAATAACGAGTCAATACCGCGATCGCATGTGGAGAGCGTACATACCCAAGAACCAGTTCTGCTGAGCATCGTCACGCTACGGAGAACGGTGACCAACCGTTGTGAATCTCTCCCGCCCTCCCTCCTACCCCCCCGAGGCTGTTGAAGGGCACGGAAAACAATTGTCATTTTGACCAGTTGGCCGTGACGTAGCTGGGCAGCATCCAACGGGACTACTGGGTCATAGAGTCTCTCATCTTGAGACTCTCTACGATGAAGGCAATCAGCATCTGTCTATTTTCTATCATTCAGGGACTCACAACTCGTCGAACAGGCAGGGAATCTGCAAGACTTGCACGACATTGTCTTCGGTATGCTCGAAGCCTTCTCCACCACGCATATGTGATGTGCTAATGGGAAGGATATCACTGGGCGTAAGGCGGACCTCGGGCGATGAGTTTGGTCTCTTCGGACTAAAGAGCGGGTTCGTTGCTTCTATGGCAGGAAGTCCATAGGCGTTTTTATTGGTGAGTGGTTGTAGCTCGCCTTGCGGCAGGTACTGATCAAAGAACCTGTGGATGTTCGAGATAGCCTCTATGGCCCTCTGAAAGGTAGCGCAATCAGGTCCCATAATCTGCGCTCGCTGTACCAGTGCTTGAGGCCGGATGTTTGAGCTAGGGCAATTGTGAGTTCAAAGACAATCGGCGTAAGGAATCTCCTTACCGCATCATGTTCCACGCTGACGGGAAAATGTAGTGGCTTAGAAGCCCCATCACCTCAAATTCGAATTCCATCTCTCCATGTCGACTACCCTCCTTGCCAGTGAGATAGTAGAATCCTTGTCCCCGAGCGATGGACAGGCCTTGTCTGACCGACAGGACAGAAGCATATGTGGTGAGTTGGTTTGTAGGACGTTCCCGCTTGTGGTCCTCTGATGCTGTGTTTAGCTCGGCGACACATGCGGGAGAAGAGAGAATGCTGAGTAGATCGGCCATCTTCGATATTGCTTGTCCAGGGGCCTTTCAGCGCATATATAAATGGTGGTAATCCGCCGTGCACGGGCCCTTCGTGTGTCTTACTGTTTCTTAGGCTCGTTCCCCGGACGGACGAAGGTTTTCGGGCCGCTCCGCTTTCAATGACTTCCTCTTCACAGATGTGTCTCGGCTGTCTAGTATGCACTCATCAGGAGGTGGCAATTATATCCGATAAGGCTTTACATGCTGAATCTGGAATGGCATCGTGGTTTCGATCTCGTCTTCCCCAACGGCTGACATCTAGAAGAGCTTGCAAATTTGTCTTGCAAATCTTATTGCTTCTTGCATTCGAGCGCAGTATTAGGACGCGTCGGTAATGTTTCGTCCGTCAAAAAGAATCCACCAATCGCCATCCGTCTAGACAGAGCTTCGGAGGGATGCTGGATATGCTTTGGTTACATCACCTGTGGTGCGTCGTTTGCGTTCTTCGCCGATTCGAGCCTGACGGGGTCGCCTAGGGATATTGGAGAACATTTATCAAGGGCCGCTTTGGAAATCTGACGGGCATCGGGACCCGTTACCACGCCCCGTTTCTTGCTCGGAGGTATGCGGTCTTTAGATTTGTCACGGGTTCACCGCACGACCGATGTAGACTCATTATTTTGCACATTTGCACGCGCACGGACGAGCGACACTTGTGCGGTGGTGCTTCTTAGGAGTTTATTCAAGGTCCAACAGTGGCTTCTTCCGTTGACCGTGGCAAAACCCGTCGCTAAACTTCTTCTCTTGTTAGGCGTCCTTAGTGGCGTTATATATCATCATGATTAGGTGCACGCTCCACGTCGTCAAGATCCAGGGCGGGAGAGTCGCATATAGTTCGGAGTGCAATGGATCTCATGAGTAAGAGGACATGGGTATTCTTGAGTTCTTTGGTTCCTGAATTTTTGTTGATTTTGCATGTGTGATTTCGCACGGTCTTGGCACTGAAGGCCCGCAGACCATAGGGTATCCTTGGAGGTTGCCTCCTTCATCAACGAGAGGGCCCGCTACACCTGCCGTAAGGATTCACTCACGCGGCATAAAAGGCAATCTCGCACGATGTGATGCCCGCATCGCTCTCACTTAACTCCCAAGTTTTCAAGTGGTGCGCCTTGTTTATTTCTGTGGGTGTCGCGATGTGCTCACGTTGCAGCCGTAGATTTTTCGTCCTGTCGCTGGCTAATATTTACAAAATTCGTTAGACCTAATTGCAACCATTCGTATTCACGATGGGTACGTTGTGTTTGGTGTGTTCATGAGATGGTCCTCTGATGCTATTTGAAGACATCACTATGGCGTACGCGCAGAACGACAGACCGTCGCTTAACTTCGATTTATGGATGCAAGTATGCCGCTATGTAGGCTTTATGGACGTGATCGCTGTCAGCCAACTTGGACGG
Organism: Hericium rajendrae; assembly: GCA_033439255.1. Taxonomy (NCBI): domain Eukaryota; kingdom Fungi; phylum Basidiomycota; class Agaricomycetes; order Russulales; family Hericiaceae; genus Hericium; species Hericium rajendrae. The sequence goes on from CM065891.1 coordinate 423,924, forward strand.
TGGTTTCGCTCTCTCGCTGAAGCCTACTTCGTCTCAGCATACCATATGGAGCTCCTCAAGTATGTGAAGAACCCGAAAGAATTTCGCGGGATTCTCCGTTCTCATCATGCCGTCATCTATGGAGTCTTCGCGGTCGACTTCGTCATCCGTCTCGTCAATCCCTTGAATCCCCCTACCCTCTATATTTCCATTCCCCCAACTCTCTTGAGGCCTTTTTCTGTCTTTTTCTGTGGGAGGGATATGCGACTATGGTGACGAAGAGGATTCCGAGCCAGTTTGGTTACAGGGCCAATCCTTCCGTATTTGACAAGATCGCCATGCGCAACTCTCAAGGATGTACCGTCGTGCTGGTTTGGGGTTGCCTGCCGTCGACACTGGCGCCGGTCGCTCATCAACCGTCTACCGCCCCGATGACTTACATGACTGCTGACGGTATCTGCATTCCTTATCCTTTGGCAACGACGCGCTACCATTGCCTGGAAAATATGGCCGAATGTCGTGATGATGGAAGTGACAGGATGCCTTACAGAGCTAGGAGCTTCATGTATGCGACGTTTGGGTCTTGTCGTGTGTACATGCCGAGCACGACGAAGGCGGACAGTTGCAGTGGCAACGCATACTGTCCGAACACGCTGCGATCATTCGGAGATTGCATGTGTCTCCAGTTCATATTCAGCCCGGAGCATGCAACGTCAATGGTTACGCAGCACATCATGCCGTGTTGGCGTTGGGGCGGCGTCGAGTGTCGCGGGAGTTGCGGAAAGAAGACCGTCACCGAAGTTTCTCTGGTTCGCCGCCAGCTGGATGCTTGGTAAGCGTCTCCGCAGTTCCTGAATGGAGAGATCGTGGATGTTCAATTCGTTCTTCAGATTTTTTCTTTCAAATGTCGGATCTGAGGTCTTCTCCGTCCAGAATCTGTCGACCTCAATCAACTAGAATGAACAAGGTTGTCTTCCCTTCTTATTACATAAATTTGTTCAGACAGCGTTCTTTCCGTTCTTTTCAACCCTTCACTTACCCTTTCATACGTCCGTCAGTCTGGAAACTCCCGTCCGCAATTCTTCGTCACCGCAGTTCTTCGTTACCGCGTCTTTCTTACTTTTTTTATTTATTTACGTATCTTTTATAAAAAATCAAAGGTCTGGTTACCTTGGATGCTGGATATATAAGAGTCAGCTGTCTTTCACGCAGCTCAGAGCAAGAACACAAAGCACCCTTGCCAATACCCTCGCGCTGCCATCGTTACGCAAGATGTCTATAAGGGTAGGCAAATCACTTTTTTCTGTCAGAAGTTACATTGAACATGCGTTTGGCAGACTCGTTCAATCCGTGCTTACCGCATTGGAGACGACATGGGAGAGGACAATCCGCTCGGCCGCTACATCAGTGTACCGACGTTGCATCAGGGTGTCAGTCGTGGTCTCAGTCTACCACGTGTCACTGCAGTCTTCGAGACACGCGCCCACATCGTAATGGAATACTGGGAGTATAGCGTTGACTTCGCCGACCCGACGGAGAGCAGGGAGAGATTTGCGGTCTACTATACACGCGATATCCGTGCATATCCCCGCTACAACCGAGCCGTCCACCACAGAACACAAGGACTGCGTTGGTTCGGGGAGTTCTTAGTCTTCAAGTGTTCAGCAGCCCCCGGCCGTAGGCTTGTGAACATGCGAACCGGCGACGATGAACTCGCGTGGCAGATCGTTCTCCAGTAAGTGTATAAAGCTATGATTTTGGTTAACCGGGTCTAACATGCTTGTGTGCGAGTCTAGAATCATGAGGGAGGAGATGGGGCTCGGGCTGCCGTTGTAATCACGATCCTATACTTTTGTCCGTACGATCAGTGTTATGCGTGAGAGCGTTGGAGAACATTCTGATATATGTGCGAGGAAGCTGGATCGAGATATGCGCTTACTACGGGCGAAGGAATCGAGGATGCTATTGGGGCCGCTTGGGATTGGAGACGCGAGGGGCTCCGCAAATTCGCTTGGAAGGCCGCGTCGCGTAAATTGGCGAAAGAACGGGAGGAAGGAAGAAGTCGATGCTGAGTTTGGCCGTGCCTGCTCCGTCTAAAGCATCCGTCTCGCTGGAGAGCTAATTCTATATTGCAGAAGAGCATGACGTTTATTGCCAAGGGCTATATTTTATGGAAATCAAATCGCCTATAGTCGAAGTTCGACGATGCCGTGCCGTCATCACTAAGTCAATGAATGGTTGAGGCATCACCTGATCCTGGGGCAAGCATGGTCCATAAAAGGCTGGATGGACTGGATGGATGGAATCGTGAGTGGTCCAGTATATCTCTACTCGTCATTATCGTCGCCCTATCGCCCTTCATTTCATTGCAGGCGGTAACATGGTTTCAACCCGGTCAAAGCGACCAGCATCTCCTCCATTGCCACTTCCGACCAGGAAAAGAGCCCGGAAGAAGTACGTCCTTCATTTGACTCTGTCTACTTGTGTTAATCTTCCCGCTACGATCGTCACGCAGGATCCAGAATGTCCCGACGCTGGCCAGTACTGGCACGGCAGAGGATGATTCACGGTCGGGAGTGAAGGAAGAAGACGATGAGTTGTGTCTGATGTACCCGGAGGAGGACGAGCTGTGAGTTTTGCCGGTGCGGTGTTCCATGCTGGTGGCTAAGTACTATGGTATTCTTAGGCTAGGGGACGATATTCACCCTCCTGTACAAACGGGGTCTGCAGCGGATGATATCGAATCGTCCATGGTGCGGGAAAATGGGGTGTCCGGTATGTAAAGCTGATCCTTGTTATGGAAATGCACGCGATGCTGAGTTTATCTTCTCCTAAGGTCAAGCAGATGAGGCTTTGGGAACGGCCGTATCCGTCATTTCTCGTGCCTCATCCCCTTCTCATTTGTGCGAGTCAGACGCTATGCCCCCATCTACTGCCCTGCCGGATATGCTCGACCAGAGCTCCTCCACGGTTTCGTCTAGGCCCATCCCACCGGCGAACTCTACGCCTATGCCGACTCGTGGTATCGATGATACTGTCTCCGCCCAGGCGAACCGTATGTCCCCGGGAACACAGAAATGGTTGGAGACCATCCTGGACAAGCGACCGGATATGGCGAACGAGGATCTTAGAGAGGATGGAACGAAGAGTGATACGACCGGGGAGACCACAGGCCAAGCGAACTCACCTAGGCCCACCCCACCTTTGAACTCGACGTCTACGCCGACTCGCCCGCACGAACATTCTGGCCCCAGTGAGACATATCTTATCGCGAACGATGATACGACTGGCGCGACTACAGGCCAAACATGTCCACCCAGGCCCATCCCACCTGCGAACTCTACGCTTATGCCGACTCATGGTATCGATGATACTGTCTCCGCCCAGGCGAACCGTATGTCCCTGGGAACACAGAAATGGCTGGAGACTATCCTGGATAAGCAACCAGATAAGGCGAACGAGGGTCTTAGAGAGGGTGGAACGAAGAGCGATACGACCGGCGAGACCACAGGCCAAGTGAACCCACCTAGGACCACCCCACCTTTGAACTCGACGTCTACGCCGACCCGCCCGCACGAACATTCTGGCCCCAGCGAGACGTATCCTATCTCTCCGGGAACAGCGGAGTGGTTTGCAGCTGCCTTGGACAATCCAGCAGATCTGACGGATGAGGATATCGGAGGGGATCCGACGAATACCGGCGCGACCACAAACCAACCGAACGCGAGACAAGTGATAAATGCTCCGCGTATTGGATCGCCAGTGCCAGGAGAGTTTAACTGGGTTCGTCATTCTCACACTGCATTGAGCCGGTGGCGTGTTTGGATAGCGGCTCCATACCCCTGCATGTAAGCTCTCTGTTGCACTGTCTTCGTTTATTCGTGCTCACCAATTCGAATTAGTCGGCGGTGCATGGCGGAGATTCTGCCGTTACCGTGAGTATCCACTGTTTTTGCTTTACGGTCCTGAGTTTTGACGTGATGTGGACACAGTGAAGCATTAGCTTATACCGAGGCGTTCGACCAGCAGATCTTAATCCCAGTGTCTTGCGTGGAAGTCTCGTTCACTCATGAAGCGATTCGAATGTGGGTCTCCAACTGACAGAAACGATGATACCACCAGTGCTAATGAGCCATTGACAGTCGCCTGGACAAGGTCTGCGCGACATACGGCAATGGTATCTATAATCTCGGCCTCATTCAGCCCGAAGACTTCGGAAGGAATAGACGCTATATTACGATGAAAGAGAACACTCAAATCCCCGCTCAGTTTTTCCTTCCGGGGATCGTGAGTGGTCCCTCAATGCTCTTCACACAGAGTGATCACGGTCGCCAAGTGAACGTCGCTCCCTTCAACACGCTTTGGCCCCGGGCAGCGGCAGCTGTGGCGAAGATATTTAAGCTTCGGGAGGTCCGTCTCAAGACATACCACAATGGTGTGACATTTGGGACGAAAAAGCGACTGCCAGGTAGGTCGTTTTGATAACCCCGCGACGTAGTTGTTCGTCACTGATATGCATGAAAGACGGGAATGGCAATTCAGTTGCGACGAACTCAAACGCCATGAACGGCGCATTAGAATATAATCAACCTGGTAAGTGAAATACTGTCCGTACAGAGCAAGCGCGTTCTCTGAGATCGTTACCCCCGCAGTCCCAGTCTATGACGGAAAACAAAGGTTCTCATTAAACGCCGTGAAGCAGCTGCCAATCATTGAGCAGGAGCTGCGCCCAGGGACTGCAGTAGCCGTGGTTTTCACGGTCAACTCGTGGAGCCCTAAAGGTTCGAAATTCGAACCGCAGCTGCCTTTTCACCAGCCAGATTCTGGGCAGATGATTTCGTTCAATGTCGTGAACGTGGTAGTGCTGGCAGACCCTGATGAGAAGGCGGAACCAAGCTCGTACGTGGAGAGGGACTCATGGGGGATAATGCAAAAACCTTCGATGCCACAGGAAGACATCTTCTTCTGAGCATAGCGCTGGACGTTCTTGTACTAGATAACATCAGATAAATGTGTAAGTGGTACATAGCTCTATAAAGTCTACATAGATCTCCTAGCTCCATAGCACTGCCCTTTTCTCTATAGCTAGCATAGCTAAAGAGAGGTGCTATGTAGTGCTATGAAGCTGAAGGGCAATGCTATGAAGTGCTATGATAGCTATGATAGCTGAGTATGCAGCTATCATAGTCTACATGACTATAAGAGCTGTAAGTGTCTATTAAAGCTATAAGACTTATATTACTTATATATTCTATATTCAATATATAGACCTAACATATCTATTGAAGCAATAGAATCTATTGAAATTATAAATCTTAATCAAATTTATATAGCAAAATCTCAATAGAATGATTGCACAAATATAAACTTTATTTAATGCATCAATTATATTCATATTATTATACTACTACAAACAAAGACACTACTACTAATCACAAAGAAATAAAACATTACACTTACTACTAATAGATAACTAGACTTACAAAGATTACAAAAAAGCAAAAATATAACCTACAAAGTAAAAGATCAGTTAGGAACAAGACAACAGTAACAACACATAGAAACATACCAAAAATATTCAAAAAGAGATGAATATAACCTAAGACATAAACAACATTAGCATAAAACAGCAGATCATCAAGATGAATGACTCACCGAAGGTTGAGGAAGAAGATGCAAGATGCTGAGGAAAGTCGGGAGAAGGTAGTGGTTGGAAAGAAAGAGAGAACGCGCGTCGTGCGAGGGTTATATAGGTGAGCGCGGGTTTCCCCGGCGGAGCCCCAAATGTGGCTGCCGGAGCCCGGCCCGGGCATCGCGTCAGAGGCTAAGTGCCAGAGTTCAGTAACGTTGCCTTGCTGTCCAGTAGCTTACAATACTTTATTTGGAGATGTAGCTCATTCAATCGAATTATATTAGTAGATGCTCTGTGCTGTCGTTTTTCCGGAATTATTGAGATTTTATTTGATTTACTAAGCTCGAAAACATTGGAACTCGCGTGGCTGAAGCACCGAAGGCGTGTCGCTCGACTTGTTGCTTTCACTCGACATTTTCCCCTTCGTATCTCGTCATGTCTCCTTGCCCCCTTTCCGTTTCTACGTCCTCACCTACTCTGTATTCGAAGCCGGAAGGGTATTGCGGGAGTTAGAGGGGCCCAAGGTACGTATAAAAAGCTTTTATCTTCATTGTATCTACTAATCTCGAGTCTCGCTCGATTATCGAGCGAGACTCGTTTTTACTTGTTCTTCGACACTCTTCGCCACCCTCCATGCCCTTCAACACCCCGCCTCGTCTCTCGCGCACTTTCTGCGCCTGTTCGTTCCCCACTCCGCGCGCCTGTTTCCCCGCTTCTCGCCCCGTCGACAACCCACGCCCGCGCCGCCGACACACGTCACCCCCGTCCGGCGCACACAGCTGCGACAACACGCGGGGCTTCCACCAGCTCGCGCACGGCCCCAACCACGCGCGGGCACTCTCAGAACCCACGGGCGCGGCCTCAAGAGCCTGCTCACCCAGCAAAGCAGACGTCGAGTCTCGTTGCCGTGGCAACGAGACTCGACGAGCGTCGTGTGGCCTCATACTGCGCCGCCAGCCACACGCCCGTCTGCCCGCAAGCTCGATCCCGCACGAAACGCCAGCACACGGTCCCGCGCGCCAGCGCCAGCGCCTGGACCCATGCGCGCAGGCCCCATGAACATCGCGCAAGCCTACGCCGTCCCTGAACGGCAGTGCCAGCGCGCCGACACGACGCGCACGTTGCGCAAGGTCCCATCCCGCCCCGCACGGACTCAACGACCCACGCATGGCCATGGCCGTATCCCGCGCGCGAGCCAAAGCAGCCGCGCGACCCGCGCGCATCACGCACGTCGCGTAGCCCTCGCGCACGTTCTGCACTCCTCGAGCACAGCCCGCGCCCTTCGCGCATGCCCCGCACCTCTCGCCCTTCGCGCATGCCCCGCACCTCTCGCCCTTCGCGCACGTCCCGCGCACGTCGCGCCCGACCTGCACCTCTCGCCTTTCGCGCACGTCCTGCGCCCGTCACGCCCGACTTGCATCCTCACGCACGGCCTCAGCCCCCTGCGTACGCCCTCCACGCCTTGTTCGTAGCTCAGGTCTCTTGCGCGTGGCCTGCACGCATTGCATACGACTCGCAGGCGTCGCGCACGACCCCCAAACATCGCGCATAACTCCGCGCACCTGTTTATGACCCGAACATGTCGCGCGTGGCTCCGCCGTCTCATGCACGGCCCATGTGCCTTGTGCACGACCTACTGCCGGGCCACTTCGTATGTAATATATTGTAGTGGTTCGATCTTTTGTAACTACATTATTGTTGTAATACATTACAATGCTCGAAATTGTAGATCTATAGCAACTGCAGATATTATAGCAGCCTGAAGGTCCATATCAACCTTATGAAGCTCTGCATTGAACATAGTATCTATAGCATACATAGAGGGACACTAAAAATACATAAGTTACATAGCAGACATAGTTCTGCCCTATTACTATGTAGTGCTATATACCCATCACCCATAACTATGGTGACTATCATAGCTACCATAGTCCTGTATAGCTGTGTGGCCCAACTACATAGCAGCCATAGCACTATGAAATCAGGCATAGCATTGGCTGGTAGCTATGTAGATTTCACATTTTTGAGATGAAAATTATATGCGGATTTGAGCGAACGAACATTGTGTTTCGATGAAAAAGGACTTGTAAGTCGTCATGACATCAACACTGATGATGATGATGACGACGTTTCTAGTATATCCGCCTCTGAAACTTTCGCTGGACTTTCATCTGGCGACTCGGGCAAGTGATTTTCTCCACAAAATCTTGTGATATCTTCCGAGTCTCGTCAGTACTAGCAACGAACGAATCCATGTCCATGCCTGAAGACGCTGGTTTTGGTTATGTTACGAGGATGGGAATCCATCGATACGTATATATCAACTTGACGGCGTAATTTCTCACTTCCGGATCATACAGTAGCCGGGAAAAAATTACACGGGGACCGAAGTGTACACGATACTGGCGTTGGACGTTATTTAGGGGTATGCCGCAACTGATTGGATTAGAAGCACTTCGCGAGAAGAATCGGCGGTACCACTAAGTATAACACTAGCCATTGCAGATCGCTGTCGATTCCAGTGGGCAGCAATTGTAATAACGTTAGCGACGGGAGTTCGCCGCATGCATCTCTTCAGAAGAAGAAGCATTAATAAATGAGCATCAGCGCAAGCGATGGACCTCATTTTCAGGCGAAGGGGGAGGGGGAGCTCCATGCCAGGATATGTGGCCTCAAAATTTTTTCATTGGCTCCTACTCCTCCGTCTACTATCGCAAAATCCCATGGCGCTGTAGCCAATATAGCAAAATGGAGCTGAGAAGACATGCGGCCGGGATCAACTTCTGAAGCGTAAGTCTCCGTCATCTAGGAGGGCGCATGCGGTTTCGATAGTTCATGCGGGCGTGGAGATGTGATCAGCGGCAGATTCAAGGATGGGATCCATACCACGGAGCGGCATTTCCCATGACGTGAATACTATATAAAGGGCCCACACTGGAGAGCCACTGCTACATCTACACCATGTCGGAACTGCCAGTGGACGCGGTGAGTATTCTTTTTGTTTCTGACGGAGGTCAATATTGATCGATCGCTCTGTGGGCGATGCTTGAACAGGCGCAGCTGCTGCAAACTCACGATCCCGACCTCGCGATCATGATCCAGGAGGGTGCTACTCCTGATGACCCGACCAATAATGCTCCTCCCGACTCGACCAATGATGCTCTTCCCGACTTGGTCATTGATGCTCGTAACATCGTTATGCCCCAGTTCAAGTATCATGGAGACGGTCGGGTTGAGTTCCAACCTAACGAATTCCAGATTTGGAACCACTGGATCCACGACGTACGCATACACCTTTCATTCATATTCTTGTTATCGTCGTATTCAGAGGCATCATCTGGATGCGCTATTTCAGGAACTCTGCAAGCAAGATCAAGCATCTAATTCTCTCACCATTGAGCTTGAGAAGACGAAGGTGCGCTTTCAAGAGTGCAAAAGGGTACGCTGGGTCCTTTGTTGTAATGATACATGGACTGAACTGTATCTCCGCTCTTCCATCAGGTTCTGCGATCATTCGACGAACATATTCTGTGCGCAATCTGCAAGGAGATTGTCACTATGCCTTGGCTGTAAGTAACTCATTTTCTTGCTGGGGATTCATTGGTTTTAAGGATGTCGTACTCTTATCTAGCTTGGCATGTGGTGATCATGCGTGCGAAGATTGCCTGTTCCGCAACCTACCAACTCGCGGGTCGTGGAAATGTGTGAAGTGTGGAAGCAAGGTCTCGAGCGTACCGATCTTTTCGTACGCGTTCCGCCACCTAGTTTTCAAGATAAGGAGATCAACGACACCTTTACCGTCAGCCACACAAAGGAGGCCGAGTGGTTTATGGAACCCGACCAGGACATGTGGGACGAGTACCTGAATGACCCATTGCCGCCGTGTGACTTCGAGGAGTCGGAGGTCGGTTCTTGGCGTGGTGCGTAGGCATCCGATCCGAGGCGGTTGTCCCGTAGCAATGGTTGGCCCCAATCGCAATGTGGAATAATAGCCTGTTTTCGTTTTCTTGTATTTCGCATCGAGTACCTTCTTCATGAACTGAATGTGACCTCTTGAAGTGATGCTGGCTTACACGAAGTCGGGCTACTTGCTGTTATTTCTTCACGTTCACCGTCCATCTAAGTACTGCACTACAAATACAAAGCAAGGGCTCATACTAAGGGTCATGCGTGTACTCACGCATCACCCAAACCTCTGCCGGCTTCTTATTGAAGACATGGCCAAGCCGCTGAGAGTATGTGTGTGGATCAAGAGAGGAGCAGTGAGAGCGAAGGTAGCTGAACATGGTTGCAGTGAAGGTGCTATGTTGCCCTTCCAATATTGCTGTCACTTCTGGCTTCTGTGAGTAAATTCTCTGAATCTCAGATTGGGCGTCAATGATAGGGTTTTAAGTTCAGAACATGCTTTGAGCGCCACCAGGCGGAGATTCACATTAAGCGAGAGTTGATAAAAGGGGGGCAACAAGGGAGAGAGCATCTATCATCACTTCTACTAAACTCTCCCAATGTTCTGTCTCCTAGGATCACATCCAAAGAACCGGTCCCACTCTCGTTTTCCTTCTATTAATCTTTCTTTAACTCCCAAATTTCCGGAGCGATCTGATGAATCATACGCAATGTTAGCAGGACCCATCGTCAAGCGGAGGAAGGAGGGGAAGGACAGCAAGTCCACAGTGAATATGTACCTGGACATCGCATTGCAGCCACATGAGCTTGCTTATGGACAGGGGATAGCATGGGTCGTCAAGTGGCCTGCAGCAGAGCGCATCTACGAGGGCCTTCATATCACATGGATGTTCTGTGGGACAACCTATTATGGGTATGTGAAGGAGGAAACAGGCGAGGATTCGGGTTATACTCGTTTCAAGATGATCGTGGGTGTAACAAAGACACTTTTCGCACTACTTCACACCTGGGATGAACAGGATCCACGTTACCCAACGGGGTAGGGATGGATTGCACGTTACAGGTATGGATGTAGTTGTTGAAAAGGTAAAGAGACAGCGCCGGCCCTGCCGGCGCTGTGGACCCGTAGCGTACAAACACACGCAAACGTCTCTGCTGACACATAGTCCGGGACCTCCCTCCCGGACTCCCTTGATCCTACTAAGTCGTGACCTCTCGCGCACGCCTCCTTGCGCGCGTAGTAAGGCGCCGCCTTACACCCTCCCCCACTGGACCGAATCTACGGTCCACGAATATTGATGCCGCCTCTATACACCGCCGGGGTGAATGTGTGATTGAGGCACCACGCGCACTTGAGGCGACCAACTATGTGATTAATCGTAGTCGATGAGTTCGTCCTGAGACCCGTCGGGTGTAGGTGCAGTGACGGGGTTATCCTCCAGTCCTTCAGGACTGAATGATTCCCCGCCTCCGTTCGGAGGGATCCCGTCGTTTTGCGACGGGGCGGGTGCAGGAGGATGCGGTTGGTCGAGGGGCGTGACTGCCCGACTGGTGGGTGCAACGATGGAGGTGGCATGAGGGGTTGGTGCAGTGGTTGTGGGTATGGCGGGCGTCGTGGCGAGCGCTGGGGGTGATGCGGGCCGCGCGAGAATAGTGCGCGCGGTGGGTTCCGTCTCCCAATCGCGAGTGTCGTCTCGGGCGCGCAGGGAGGCGAGGTTCCTGCGGATATGGCAGATGTCTTCCAGGATGGACACCATCCATGGGGTGATGCCATTGCGCCGCAGGTGCGCCACGATCTGCGGCATGGAGAAGTCTTCCATGTCGCCCTCGTATGGTATAACCACCGACGGAGTGTTGGTGGCGGGCTGTGCGCTGCTATCTGAGAGGCGGCGGAACCAGCCCGAAATGGAGAACAGTTCCGTGATCCGGTCCGTCCATCGTCGTCGCCACTCGGTGCTCGCTTCTTGCGACGCGGTTGGGCCGCTGTTCGTGACGAACATCCACGTTTCGACGTTCCGGCGGTTGAAGAACCCGTGGGTCCCTTCAACTCCGGTTGGTGCGAATTGTGGGTTGGCCGTCCAATGCGCCGCGATTTCCTCGAATGACATATCATTGTGTGTCACTAGGAAATCGGAGTTACGGGGGAGTTCGGACAGCGGGACTGAAGCGTCCCCTCCCCCCGAGGAACCAGGCCCACTCGTTCGCAATGGGTGCTGGGCGGCGACTGCCGCCGCGGTCGCATCCGTCATCATGACGTCGGCCGTGGGGGAGGCCCGCGGACGCGTGCGGCGGGTGTCGCTGACGCTGCCTGCCGCTTTCCGCTTAACTGGGGGCTGGCTACCCAGTGGCGTCATGACGGGGGGCGGCAGGCCTTCACGTTCCGCACGACGGACGTTGCCCTCGTGCGCCCACAGACGGATGATGTGGCGTTGAACGAGGGTGCGGGATGCGGGAGAGACGGCACTTGCCTCGGACACCAGACGGCGGATACGGGTGAGCGCCGACGGGCTGCGGCGAGAGGCTTCAACGAGGGCGAGAACCTCGGCCTCGTTGTGGACCTCACGGCGGGAGTAATCACGGCGGTCGTGCGACGACGTCGGGGCACGGCCGGCGGACGGGCCTATGGCGCTACCAGTGTGCAACACCGACTGGTACGATGAGCCGAACGTCCCAACGAACGGCGTCGGGGCGGGCGTGGAGGGGCCGGCTGGGGTAGGTGGTCCCCACGCGCCCGGGGCGGGAGTCCAGGTGGACGACCCAGAGTCGGCGGGGCTGGCACCCCAGACACGCGCCCGGGATTCCGCGGCAACGCGCTCGAATTCGGCAGCCGCACGGGCCTCGTCGAATTTCTGCGCCTTGTCGATTTGAGATTTGGACCAGGCACGCGAGTCGCGCCGCTGCTGCTTGGTCGCATCGTCATCGGCCCACGCGAGATTGTCGTCTTCGAGTGGGTCATAATCCGCCCCCGTCTCGAAGCGCCGCACATCGTCGCCAGTCATGCGAGTGCTCCGTCCGGCGGCAGACGAGGCGGACGGCGTGGTCGTATGACGGGGCGGGGCGGGGACCGAGCGGGGCCCAGTGTCCTCGCGGCTGCGAGGGCGCCGGGATGCGGACACGCCGCGGCGGGATGACCCCGATCCGCGACGGGGAGAGTGGGAGCGCGGCGGAGGTGACCGCGGGCGACGCGGGGACGGCGCGCGCGGAGGTGTGCGTCCGCGACGCGGGACGGGCTCAGAGCGAGCAGCGGAGTCGCGCGACGGGTGGTCCACGGGTCGGGTCGACGCAGCGATGTGGGCGGCGGCCTGCGGGTGCGTACTTTCGACGAGTACGTTGCGGAGCTCACGCTGGGCGTGCTCCTCAGCCGTGCGCGCACGATCACGCTCGAGGCGGTATGCCTCGACATCGGCCTCGGCACGAGCGACGCGGAGACGAAGTGCTTCGTTTTCTGCGTCGTGGCGATGGATGCGACTCCAAGTCATACGGCGGCCGTTCTCGATGAGCTGCTGTTCGAAGGCAGAGCGGGCACGTGTGGCGGCGGCGAACGAGGGGTCGTCATCGACGAGGTGCGCGCGATAGGCGCGACACACCTCACATGCCTCGTCCTCGTGCATGACCGCGTGGATGGTGGGGTCGTAGGCCCACCCGTCGTAACGGGGCAGAGAGGGAAGGGGTGCAGAGGCGGCGCCCGATGGGTCGCCGCGTGGGCTCTGAGGCGCGGGAGCCTCAGAGTCGACGAGCATGGCCGTAGAGTCCGCGGTGGGCTCCTGCTGAGTCGTCGTAGATGGCTCAGCGCCGACGGCCGGCGGCGGGAGGGACTGCGCGGGGTTGCGGGTGGTGGAGTCGTTGGCGGGGGTAGACATGGTGGTGGTCTGGAAGAAAAAGGTGAAGCGATTTGAGGTCGCCGCCTAAGTCGGTTGGCCAGGCACCGCCGTGCGCCCACGATGACGACTAAAAGTTTAATCTGGTTAGGTAAGCAACCCTGGAAAAAGCGCGCAGTGGCGGTGCACGTTCTCGGTTATTTCCGAGACGCGCGCCGCCTCGGCTGTTGCCGCGTGCGAACGGCCGACGCAGCTACAGCGCGTGAAGACGACTTTGTCGCAGTAGCGCGGCGCGAGAGGGATTGCCATTGGGCAATGCCTTGGAGTTCGAGGTATCGGTCGAGGGCTTCGAGCTCCTGGCAGACTGCAAGAGTCTCCCAGGAGTGGTCGCCTAGCGACCAGCGAACGTGGAGTTGTAGATCGTCGCCCACCCATTGGTGGCCGACAATCTCGTCCACGTACCATTCCTCGTCGGCGGGTTGTCCGAAGTCGTAGAACAGCTTCGTCTCCCGTCGCGGGAATAGTACGTCGTCGTTGGGCTCGTGACGGCGCAGAAGCCCTGCGTGGAATACAGGGTGGATGCGGCGTCGTTGCAGTTCTTCCGGCAATTCAAGCTTGTAGGTGGACGTGGCCGGGTTGCTCTCTAGTACCGGGAATGGGCCGATGTACTTAGGGAGGAGCTTCGCGGCTCGTCCTTTGGGCATATTCAGGTTCTTCGTAGAGAGGTACACTAGGTCGCCGACCTGGTGTTCGACCTCGGGCATGCGGCGCGAATTAGCGTAATAGGCTTGATTCACGCGGCTTTCGATGATAGCATCGTGAGCCATGGACAGGTTGGTGCGTGCCTGCTGGGCGAACTCTTGTACCCCCTTGTACATGGTTGCGGCGACAGGCTGGCTGCCCAACGTCGGCATATAACCATAATTGAGTTCGAACGGGGCAAAGCCCGAGCTCGAACTCACGTTGGAGTTGAGTGCGAATTCGACCATCGGGATGCGGTCCACCCAGTCCTCCTGGCTGGGAGTCACAGAGTTACGCAGGACCTGCGATATCGAACGAATAACGCGTTCGGATGCGCCATCGGTCTGAGGATGAAACGACGTGGACATAAGGAGTTTGGTGCCCGATAGACGATGGAGTTCACGCCAAAATATTGACGTGAACTTAGCGTCTCGGTCGGAGACGATTGATCCTGGCACGCCGTGCAGTCGGACGATCTCTTGATAATAAAGATGCGCCAATTCCGACGCTTTGGTTTGAGTCGTAATTGGTAGCAAATGTACCATGGATGTGAGTCGGCAAATGATAACCCAGAGATAGTCCTTGCCACGGGCTTGGGGAAACGGGCCGACAAAGTCCATCCCGATCGATGCCCATGGATGCGTCGGGATCGGCATGCTGTGGAGTAATCCTGCGGGAGGGTGATTGTGGGTCTTCGTCATTTGGCAGGACCCACAGCTCGCACAGAATTTCTCCAGGTCGCGGCCAATCTTCGGCCACCAATACCAACGGCGCACATACTCGGAAGTCTTTTGACTCCCGAAGTGACCGATGGTTGTGTGCGCGGTGTCCAGTATGATCTCGTGGAGGCTGCGCCCCTTGAGCTTAGCTTGGGGAACACACAGGACGTCCAGTCCTGCTCGCGTCTTCGACCACAGGAGACCGTCATTTAATGCGAACGTGGGGAACGTTTCGAGGCCGGATAAAACTTTGCTGAAGAAGGGGTCATCGATGTACCCGGCCTTCATGATCGTAGTCCAGTCGGATCCGCCCTCAACGCGGGGACGGAGGGGCGGGCCGTGGACCGCTATGCTTGACACGCTGGGGTCGACGCCGAGCGGTAGCTGATCGGTTGTCGCGACAGTGGATGTAGTGTGTTGGCGAGTAAGCTCCGCTGCCTCGGCATCACGCTCCGCCACGCGTTCTTGTACCTTTCGCGGGCGAAGTTCCATGGCTCGTATTTCCTCGATACGAGTCGGTGAGAGGTCTTCGCCCTCGGGGTCAAGGAGGACGTCGATGTTGACGTACTCCGTGCCAGGGAGCTCTTCCGTGACAGACTCGTAGTATCGGGAGAACGAGTCGGCGACTTTATTAAGTTTGCCTTCGACGTATTGAACCTTCAGGTCATATTTGGATAGAAACTCTATCCAACGTGTTTGGCGCGGGGAGAGGTTCTTCTGAGTTTCGAGGAACTCCAGAGCCTTGTGGTCGGTGACCACAGTGATTTTCCGTCCAATGAGTTTATCGGACCATTTGGAGAGGGCTTCCAGTATGGCGATAGTCTCTTGTTCAAACGTGCGGTAATTGCGCTGGGCGTTTGAAAACTTCTTGGACATGAAACCTGCTGGCCTGCAGGTTTCCCAGGTCGGGCCTTGGCCGTACATGGCCCCTACGCCATACGTTGAGGCGTCGCAGATGACCCAGATCGTCTCTGGGTTTCTGGGATTGATCGGCTTAAGGATCGGCATTTTGCAGGCCATCGCCTTGATGAGGTCGAGGCATTGTTGATGCGTGGCCCGCCATTCGAAAGTGCGGCCATTCCTCACCATTCCCGAGAGTGGCGAGGTGTACAGTGACAGATCGGGCATGAATTGGGCGAGGTATTGGACCAGCCCCAGGAACCGCTGGACTTCGTTGAAGTTGCGGGGGTTGGCCAGCTTCGGATCTTCGCCATCTTGTCGCGATCAGCGTGCAAACCGCGATCGTCGATAACATGGCCGAGGCAGTCCATTCTCTCGGAGTAGATATCACACTTCTCCTGACTCAGAAACATGTGACTATTTCTGAGTCGGTCGAATATCAGTTTAAGATGTTGTTCATGTTCTTCAATGGTGTCGGAGAATATGAAAATGTCGTCGAGATAGATGTGCACAAATATTCCGATGAAGTCGCGGAATATGGCCGTCATGAGTCTCTGGAATGTAGCAGGAGCGTTGCAATCTCCTTGCTGCATGACATGGCTCAGGAATGTGCCATACACTGTTGCGAAGGCAGTTTTCCATATGTCTTCGGGCTCGATGCGTATTTGTTCGTACGCATCGCTCATGTCGATCTTGGATCTGTACTTCGCGCGGGCAACATCCATTCTAATCTGATCTTGATCAGGGAATGGAGTCACATCTTTCCGCGTGTTGTCGTTGCGCTTCCGCGCGTCTACAACGGTACGCAGTTTACCCGACTTCTTTGGTATACAAAGGAGTGGGGCCGCTTGGGATACCGTCTTGGGCTCCCACCATCCTGCATCCGAGTATCGCTGTATCTTCTTCATGAGCTCGGGCTTTAACGCCTCGGGGCACTTAGGAAGATGGTAGCGGCTCTCTTGGGCATCATCGATCAACGGGATACGGTGATTCACTTCGCGGAACGGGGGCAGCTCGGACGGTACAGGGCACATTATGTCCTTCGAGTACGCGTACCAAGCGTCTCTCAGTTTCGGAATATCCTCTGGTGTTGCGTGAGGGCGCTGGTCGGGGAATGCACTCTCCAGTGCCTTCTCGATCTTGTGTCGTATGGTTTTCTTCTCGTTTTTATTCATGTGTCTCATCGGTTCTGGGGCCGATGAGTGCAGTGTGGGGTTACTAGGTGTGCCCACTGGCGGGGTCCGCCTGTCACGAGACGATTGCGGGCTGCTTCGTCTCGTCGAGGTTGCGGGTTCAACCTTTGTTGATCCCGCGGCCTCGGTTCACTCGGACTTAGTCGATTCACCCAGGTGTGCCGATCGCACAGCTGGGTAGGATGCGGCCCGCCTTTGCTTAGTTCGGTGCCGCGTTTCCTTTTCTTCCTCATTGGTCATTGCGTGAATGACCTGGTTCCCTATCTGAATGGTACGGGTCCCGAAATCGAGTACTACGTTATGGTCCGTTAGGAATGGGGTTCCAAGGATCAAATCGTAGTGGTCGATGTTGGCGATGTCGATGTAGCAGTTCATGGACTGCTCAGCGACGCTGACGCGAGCGTTCGTCCCGTAGGATATACGGGATTTGCTGCCTACACATCCGAGTTGTAGGGTCATCGGTTCATGCAGTTCGAACACGTCGGCTTTAGCCAGGTGTGCGCTTTCGGGGCTCATACCGTTTGTAGTGCTCCCAGAGTCGAATAGCGTGAACAAACGCTTTCCGTTCATAACAACCTCAGCTGCGAGGGTCTGGTTTTTACACCGGTCCCTCTTAGGTTGTTCCGTGCTGGATGCGTGTCGTATATTCGCATCGTACAGCCAACGCGGCCGAAGTTCCTCCCCTTTTTTGGTTGAGTCCATGGCGCAGCAGCGCACGATGGCCGAATCGTCTTGGGACAACTTCAGGCCCAGGCGTTGGCGTGCGCGCTCGATGGACACGTGTTCGTCTTCGACCTCTTCAATGGAAGGACGAGGGCTACTCGGCGCGATATCACTGCGCGTGTGCATAGTGACGTCCGCCGTCTGCGTCGTGGCGGAGCGCAGCGGGCCCATGGGGTTCACTGTGTCCTCACGACGCAATTGACTACGCGGCAGGCTATCGATAGCTTCGATAGCTTCCCGTAACCCAGCGTTCACCAATACTTCATTTGGGAGTGCTGGATGGGTGCGGAGGGTGCGGGCGACGATCGCGCTGGCGGTGGCCAATGCGTCGTTGTAGCCCTGGGAGTATTTCTGTCGGCCCACGTCTGTGTGGTGGAACTCAGCGAGTTCGTACCCCTGGTGGTCAACGTCCCGAGCTGATTCGCAGTGTAACACATACTGCAGGCAGGTGCTACATCCTTGGGCATGGACAATCCCATAGTTGGTGTCCCACATCCAATCATTGGGATGTGATGGCATTCGGCCCGTCAGGCGCATGGTTCGCTGCCGGTCGTATACATACTGTTGTCGTATGTTTATGACGCGACCGCGCCAGTCGCGGTTGAGGGCATCGGCGAACGCGGTAAAGGGCATACCGTCGTCACCATGGTCCTCTAGTAGTTCGTGGTCCGTCGGCGGCGTGTCTCGCCCACTCGGCGGAGTGTTTGCCTGGTGTAGGATTGGTTCGGAGAGGCGACTGGTACCTAAGGCCGTACTGTGCCTCAAAGTATGTGCTGTTGCACGAGTGCCCACCCTCTGGGTCGATTCTACACCCGGACGCCGTGTCCAGTGGGCAGAATCGTCTTCGTGGGTTTCGTCATCCGAGGAGTCGTCGAAATCCGTTAGGTGCGGCATGTCGTCGTCCTCGGACGAAGACTGTGAGTCGGTGATGATGCGCATGGCGGCGAGACGCATGCTAGCAAGCTGCATGTGGTCAGCGCTGTCATCGTCCGAACCGCGATCGCGTTCATAGTCCTCAGCGTATTCGGCGCCTGAGGAGTCATACGCATTGTCCAGTGGAATTGACGCGTCAGAAAATTCCTCATTTTCTGGCGTGTCTCGGTCCTCCTCGGCGGCGGAATGGGGTTCCTGTTCAGGTGACCCCTCTTCCGAACGGTCATCAAGAATGCGAGCCGCGAACACGCGCTGTCGGTCTCGGGTGCTACTACGATTCTGACCGTATTTGGGGCACTTCGGGTCATTAGCGAAGTGCTGGGCTGATCCGCAACTGAAGCACCGAAGTGGTTCTTTGTTGTTGGGTCGAGTGTCATTCGTTGATGGGCGATTCGATTCGCCGGGGGTTCGTGTGGACGTGGATGGCCGGGTCATTACCCGGGCCGACGTCATTGCCGATGAGTTGGGTTTGTCGCTCGTCTGCGTGGCCGGACGGCTGTCGGCGTGTCTACGCGATTCCTGCGGTGTGAACCGCACCTTGGGTTTGTCGCGCGACACAAACTCCGTTCGTCGTGCACCAGGCGGGCTTGTGGTCGGGGTTAGGTGATTGGTACCAGCCCGGCCACTTGCTGCCTCGCGGTGGGCGCGGACCAATTCTTGGCCCTCCTCTACGCGTAGAGCAGCATCTAGCACATCCTGTACGGTGCTATGCTCGGCGGAGACCTCTCGGTTGGTGAATATCGCGGTAACGATATCCTCCGGGAGGCCGCCGATGAATTGCTTCTTAAATGTGTAGTCGCTGGGAGCCTCGATTAAGCGCGATGCTCGGCGTTTCATTTCATTGAAAAATGCAGCGACTCCTCGCCTACGGGAATATCTGCAATGGATCCATCGCTCGTACGCTTGTATTGCGGTGGCCTTGTGGATGAATCGCGTGTGTAACGCGATTATTGCTTCTTCGAACGTCCAATGGACCTTCGAGCGGTATGGGTCCTCGATCTCCGATGCATACCATACTGCCGCATCGCCGGTCAGTATGGTTCCAAGATAGTTTAGACGGGAGACGTCGGATGCGACTCCCGTCATGTAACTAATACGCATCCATCGGAGTAAGGCCGCGAGCCATATGTCAAATACTTCTAGGTCGTCTTGACCTCCGTATTTTTCCGGCGGGGGTAATTTAACATGTTTGGCATGAGTTGGGATTACCGTAGGGGGTTCATCTCCTACTCTGTCTCGTATCATTTCGATGATGCGGGTCAATACGCCTTGTTGCGTATAGGTCAGAGCAGTGGGCGCTCCCTGGATCACTGCGTGTGTCCCGGTATGGTGTCCCACTGCACTGGTCGCATGGCTACCCGTGGTGGGTGCCATCGTACTATATGACTGGTTCATCATAGATGGCTGTGGGGCCGGGGTGGTTCCCCGATTCCCAGTCGAGTGTATTGTGGGCGCACTCGCGGGGAGGTTCGATGGCCTAGCCACCGAGCCTCCTTGATTACTGCTGAATCCCGCTACCGCCGCTGCAATCTTGGGTTGCATTGGGGGGGCGGTGCTGCCTCGTCGTGAGTTTTGTGGCGCCGCACTCTCCCGTCGAGTAGTTTGCGGGTTGACTACCTCATACTCGTGAGTGGAGTGAGGAGTTAGTCGTCCCTGGGCGTGAGCCCCAGCCTCGTGATTTGTCGATAGGCTGTAGCTGCTGTCCGACCGGGGAATATTCTCGGTCGGGCCTTTGGGTGCTTTGTATCCGGCGGGAAGTCGTCGTTCTTGAAACGCTCGCTCCACCTCTTCCTGGTGACGAGTGATTCGCTGACTGGCTGCCAGTCGGACCTCATACTGGTGATCGGTCTCGTTGTCACGTTGTGGACCGTCCAGGTTTTCCTGCGCTGCGCTGATGTTGGCGTCGGCCTTCATAGTGTTGACGGTGCTCTCAAAGATCGCGCGGTCATCTAGGAAAGGGGTGGCAGCTCTATCGCTCGCCTTTCCTTTTCCCTTGCTACGGCTACGCGATCGCGCACGTTCGGACGTTCCAGTCCGTCGGCCGTCCGTCAACTTCGTTATGAAGTAACGGATCTTGGCTTTTTCTTCATTGAATAACTTGAAGGCGTCCAGCGCCGCGTCCTGGATCCCGGTCATACGTTCGAGGCCTTCATTGATCCCGTCCACGAAAGATGCATCGAGTTCCGGCTCGCTTTCCTCACGCGGGGCGGTGTCGTCTAAATACTCAAGTTCATTCCCCTCGTTGTCAGGGAATGACTCAGCGTCGTCCCGGTCACGTTGATCTGCGACCGGGGTGGACTGTGCGACGTCCTGTGGCAAAGCGAACGTTCTGTCGGCCTCAATCTCGTCCTCTGTTGGGGAGGACGTGGTGGGGATGTTTTGGTTGCCCGGTATAACCGGGGCGAGGAATCCAGGCATATCCTGGGTTCCGCCCGATGGTGCAGACTCGTCGGCGGTGATTTTATCCACCGTCGCTCGAGACTGCGCTCGGGTAAAGGGCTTGGGTGCCATTGGTTCTGATTGCGCCAGAAATTGGGTAATTTGAAGCGGTGGTGTTCAAAAAAGTGTAACAAAGACACTTTTCGCACTACTTCACACCTGGGATGAACAGGATCCACGTTACCCAACGGGGTAGGGATGGATTGCACGTTACAGGTATGGATGTAGTTGTTGAAAAGGTAAAGAGACAGCGCCGGCCCTGCCGGCGCTGTGGACCCGTAGCGTACAAACACACGCAAACGTCTCTGCTGACACATAGTCCGGGACCTCCCTCCCGGACTCCCTTGATCCTACTAAGTCGTGACCTCTCGCGCACGCCTCCTTGCGCGCGTAGTAAGGCGCCGCCTTACAGTGGGCGAGGCTGTTCAATATGAGGCAACATTGTGGTGCCCGACGGTCTGGGCCAAAACTGGCCTGCAGCCCATACGTCAGGCATACTGGACCCCTCCTGCAGTGATTGAGCGGGAACGTCGTCGACTGATATTCCTGACTTACCTTCGGGGAATGTTGCCGGACGAGTCCTCAGTTTGGATGACTCAGTCGTTCCGTCTTCCTTCGGACGTTTCTTCGCCGTTGTTCGTTAGTGTGGATGGGGTGGATGGGACTGAGGATGATAGCGAAAGGGGCTGGTGCAGTTTCATCTGCGACTGGGTTGTGGGGCATTAAAGGGGTCGAGGTGAGCTTAAGTTACCTTCAGTTCTGGCGTGTAACGATATTGACAAGGCACTGTTTTAGACATCGCGATTGCCTTGTTGCTGGGATCATTCACGATGGTCTGATAAAGGACCTGATCTTGCTGGTGAGTTGCTATTTTGTGGCAGGATTCTCCTGACATCGACTGAGGATCAGGATAGGTTATGCTTCGTTCGGACCATATCGCGAGTCGATATCGGCAAGTCATGTGACCTGTGTTGCGCTGGCAATCGTTCCTCATGTTTCGATGCAGGGGGAGAGGCGGATGATGGGCATATTGGCGCAAGCGGTATACCTGTCGTCAGGTCATTTTACCACATTCATTCCTTGGTTATTCAATCCATCATTCTTTTAATGTTTTCCTTCCTGCTAGAACATCGAGTAACGAGTCTGGAATCGAGGCTGAGTGGTAATGGTGTCATCCTTGCATGCGTTAGCATGTCGGTGAGGTTTCGACACACATTGTGTTGCCCTGGGTGATCAGGCCTAAAAATGCCATCGACTGTGGACGCATGAGAGCAGATGATGAATAGACATGCGCTGTCATGCTAGGGCAGTTGTCATCATTATTTTTTTTGAGACTAGATTGCGTGGCCTCACTCCAGTCGCATTGTGTCGAATGTAATTCTTGGCTTCGAGCTCATGCTACAGCATGCGACATAATTTGATGCGACCTGCAAGAAGCGAGTCTTCTGTCATCGCATGCCATCACATACCATCGAATAGGATTTATTCAAGAGGAATTCGAAAAATCACTTTATTACTTCCTGTCTATATTGCTTGTACATACAAACGTGCTACACAAATAGGTATGCTACTTGACCAAGAGTGTGCACGTGTACATGCACTGCTGCAGCCGCGAGATCGTTGGCTCGCGTTCTGCGCGTTCTGCGCGTGTGTGCGAATATGCGGTCGGTGGCGGCCACCAGCCGTACGTACATGCTCTGGTCGCACATGATTCAGTACTAATTTTCCATAAGACCATGGTGAGCCAAACTGACACCGTCGCATTCTAGATTGGCGAGCTCACGTTGGCCAACATCCCAGTGTAGTCATAGTAGTATGGCCAGAATGACAGTCTTAATTATCATACCCCATTGCCCGGGAATGTTTGCCTATGCCCCTATACCTGACAGTTAGTTACCATGCAGTATTGTCTGGCCAACTATGCCATTTCTGCAATCAAATATGCCTGGCCAAGTGCAAAATATTCCTCGGCCTGTATGTATGCTGAAATGGTTGGCCAAAGTATAATCCAATACACTGCGGCATCCCACGGCATACCAGTATGCTTGGCCAATATCCAATATGCTGTGAGGCTGCATGACTGTATGGTTGGCCAATGTGCATATCCTTTCGGCACTGACATGCCGCTATGGTTGGCCAAAGTCCCATATAATTATGCACTACCATTTCGACTTGATTGGCCAACATCACATATATTTAACTGCAGCATGCCACTATGGTTGTCCAGCATCTGATACATCTACCTGCAGCATGCCGCTATGGTTGGCCAATGTCTTGTATAATTATGCACGAGCATTCTGCCTTGATTGGCCAACATCTGATATTATATACCCTATCATTGCACCTTGATTGGCCAACATTTGAAATATTTTACCGCAGCATGCCACTATGATTGGCCAACATCTGAAATATTTTACCGCGGCATGCCACTATGGTTGGCCAACATCTGAAATATTTTACCGCGGCATGCCACTATGGTTGGCCAACATCTGAAATATTTTACCGCGGCATACCACTATGGTTGGCCAACATCTGAAATATTTTACCGCAGCATGCCACTATGGCTGGCCAACATCTGAAATATTTTACTGCAGCATACTGCTATGGTTGGCCAATGTCTCGAGTATTTAACTCAAATATTTTACCACAGCATGCCACTATGATTGGCCAACATCTGAAATATTTTACCGTGGCATGCCACTATGGCTGGCCAACATCTGAAATATTTTACTGTAGCATACTGCTATGGTTGGCCAACATCTCACATATTTAACTTTATCATCCTGCCTTGGTTGGCCAACATACACATCTGTTCTGTATTATTATTCTGCAGCATTTTCAGATATCCTGTGGCATTTTCAGACATCTTATGGCATTTTTGAATATCTCACAGCATTCCTCAATATCTCGCAGCATTCTCAGATATCTTGCGGCATTTCTAGACATCCTGCAGCATACCTGCATATCCCACAGCATACCGGCATATTCTGTGGCATCTCTGGATATCCTGTGGCATTTTCAGATATCCTGCAGCATTTTCAGATATCCCACAGCATTCCTTGATATTTCACAGCACTCTCAGATACCTTGCAGCATTTCTGGATATCTTGCGGCATTTCTAGACATCCTGCAGCATACCTGCATATCCCACAGCATACCGGCATATTCTGTGGCATCTCTGGATATCCTGTGGCATTTTCAGATATCCTGCAGCATTTTCAGATATCCCACAGCATTCCTTGATATTTCACAGCACTCTCAGATACCTTGCAGCATTTCTGGATATCTTGCAGCATTCCCGGACATCCAGCAGCATACCTGCATATCCCGCGGCATTTCATAATATCCCATGACATTCTCCAATATCCCGCAGCATTTTCTAATATCCTGCAGCATTCTCCATATCCTGTGGCACTTTCAGATATCTTGCAGCATTTCTGGATATCCTGTAGCATTCTCAAACATCCAGCAGCATACCTGCATGTCCTGCAGCATTTTTCAATATTTCATGGTATTCTCCAATATCCCACAGTATTCTCTAATATCCCACGGCATTCCTCAATATTCTGCGGCACTCTCAGATACCTTGCAGCATTTCCGGATATCTTGCGGCATTTCTAGACATCCAGCAGCATACCTGCATATCCCGCAGCATTTCTGAATATCCCGCGGCATTTCTGAATATCCCATGACATTCTCCAATATCCCACGGCATTCCTCAATATTCTGCGGCACTCTCAGATACCTTGCAGCATTTCCGGATATCTTGTAGCATTCCCAGACATCCAGCAGCATACCTGCATATCCCGCAGCATTTCTCAATATCCCGCAGCATTTCTGAATATCCCATGACATTCTCCAATATCCCGCAGCATTCCCTAATATCTCACAGCATTCCTCAATATCCCACGGCATTCCCCAATATCCTGCGGCATTCTCAGATATCTTGCAGCATTTCTGGACATCCTGCAGCATTTCTAAACATCTCATAGCATACCTGCATATCCTGCAACATACCTGCATATCCCACAGCATATTGGCATATCCCACAGCATCTTTGGATATCCTGTAGCATTTTCAGATATCCCATGGCATTTTCTAATATCCTGCGGCATTTTTGAATATCCTGCAGCATTTTCAGATATCTGGCAGCATTTTCAGATATCTGGCAGCATTTTCAGATATCTGGCAGCATACCTGCATATCCCACAGCATTTTCTAATATCTTGTGGCATTTCTCAATATCCCGCAGCATTTCCTAATATCCCACGGCATTCTCTAATATCCCACGGCATTCTCTAATATCCTGTGGCATTTTCAGATATCTTGCGGCATTTCTAGACATCCAGCAACATACCTGCATATCTCACGGCATTTCTCAATGTATCATGGCATTCCCCAATATCCTGCAGCATTCTCAGATATCTCGCAGCATTCCCAGATATCTGGCAGCATTTCTGAACATCTAGCAGCATACCTGCATATCCCGCGGCATTTCCTAATATCCCACAGTGTACGTGCATATCCCGTAGCATCTTTAAATATCCCACAGCATTCTCAGATATCCAGCAGCAAACTGGCACATACTATGACATTTCAGGATATTCTATAGCAGAGAGTAATGTTAAAGAGTGAGTGCAAGAGAATGACAGAGAATAGGATAAAATAAAAAAGGATGGTAGCTAATGGCAGTCAGGCTTCTTGACACGTGTTTAGTTGTACAGCTACAATGCTTCTCTGCAAACCTTTGA
The DNA here is from genome assembly GCA_033439255.1 of Hericium rajendrae. NCBI lineage: Eukaryota > Fungi > Basidiomycota > Agaricomycetes > Russulales > Hericiaceae > Hericium > Hericium rajendrae. The sequence goes on from CM065891.1 coordinate 449,658, forward strand.
TGTTTGAGCTTCAATAAATCAAATCAAATGATAAAAAATTCAAGCAAACAATAGTACATACCTTCAATTCATATAGTGTTATGAAATGTGATAGATTTGTAACCAATGTTTAGTAGAGTACTGGACAATGTATATTACTTAGTGCAGGTCTGCAAAATTAGCCTCTGTTATGGCTCGGCAATCTCCGGAGTCTGAAATTATAGCTCCATCAGATGTATCTGATTATTGCAAGTGTAACTAATTATGCCTATGGCACATTAGATGTCAATACATTGTATTATATGATTATCCTAAGATGCTCAAGATGCATATGGATATGCTAAAAATATATATAGGTGTGCTGTGGGATATCTAGACAGGTTGTAGGATATGTCAACATGCTGTGAGATATGACTGGCATGCTTGAGAATATGCAGTAATGCCACAGGATATGCAGGAATTCCATAGGATATCTAGAAAATGCAGTAAAATATCCAGGAATGTCAGAGGATATTTAGAAATCTCACAATGTAGGATATCCGAAAATGCTGTGAGATATCTGAGAATGCTGCAGGATATTGAGGAATGCCATGATACATTGAGAAATGCCGTGAGATATGCAGGTATGTTGCTGGATGTCCAGAAATGCTGCAAGATATCTGAAAATGCTACAGGATATTACAGAATGCCGCGGGATATTAGAGAATGCCGTGGAATATTAGGAAATGCCACGAGATATTAGAAAATGCTGCAAGATATCTGAGAATGCCGCGGGATATTGGGGAATGCCGCGGGATATTGGGGAATGCCGTGAGATATTAGGGAATGCCGCGGGATATTGGAGAATGTCATGGGATATTCAGAAATGCTGCGGGATATTCAGAAATGCCACGGGATATTGAGAAATGCTGCGAGATATTGAGAAATGCTGCGGGATATGCAGGTATGCTGCTGGATGTCTGGGAATGTTGCAAGATATCCGGAAATGCTGCAAGGTATCTGAGAGTGCCGCAGAATATTGAGGAATGCCGTGGGATATTGGAAAATGTCATGGGATATTCAGAAATGCCGCGGGATATTCAGAAATGCTGCGGGATATGCAGGTATGCTGCTGGATGTCTAGAAATGCCACAAGATATCTGAAAATGCCACAGGATATTAGAGAATGCCGTGGGATATTAGAGAATGCCGTGGAATATTAGGAAATGCTGCGGGATATTGAGAAATGCCACAAGATATTAGAAAATGCTGTGGGATATGCAGGTATGCTGCCAGATATCTGAAAATGCTGCCAGATATCTGAAAATGCTGCAGGATATTCAAAAATGCCGCAGGATATTAGAAAATGCCATGGGATATCTGAAAATGCTACAGGATATCCAAAGATGCTGTGGGATATGCCAATATGCTGTGGGATATGCAGGTATGTTGCAGGATATGCAGGTATGCTATGAGATGTTTAGAAATGCTGCAGGATGTCCAGAAATGCTGCAAGATATCTGAGAATGCCGCAGGATATTGGGGAATGCCGTGGGATATTGAGGAATGCTGTGAGATATTAGGGAATGCTGCGGGATATTGGAGAATGTCATGGGATATTCAGAAATGCTGCGGGATATTGAGAAATGCTGCGGGATATGCAGGTATGCTGCTGGATGTCCGGGAATGCTGCAAGATATCCAGAAATGCTGCAAGGTATCTGAGAGTGCTGTGAAATATCAAGGAATGCTGTGGGATATCTGAAAATGCTGCAGGATATCTGAAAATGCCACAGGATATCCAGAGATGCCACAGAATATGCCGGTATGCTGTGGGATATGCAGGTATGCTGCAGGATGTCTAGAAATGCCGCAAGATATCCAGAAATGCTGCAAGGTATCTGAGAGTGCTGTGAAATATCAAGGAATGCTGTGGGATATCTGAAAATGCTGCAGGATATCTGAAAATGCCACAGGATATCCAGAGATGCCACAGAATATGCCGGTATGCTGTGGGATATGCAGGTATGCTGCAGGATGTCTAGAAATGCCGCAAGATATCTGAGAATGCTGCGAGATATTGAGGAATGCTGTGAGATATTCAAAAATGCCATAAGATGTCTGAAAATGCCACAGGATATCTGAAAATGCTGCAGAATAATAATACAGAACAGATGTGTATGTTGGCCAACCAAGGCAGGATGATAAAGTTAAATATGTGAGATGTTGGCCAACCATAGCAGTATGCTACAGTAAAATATTTCAGATGTTGGCCAGCCATAGTGGCATGCCACGGTAAAATATTTCAGATGTTGGCCAATCATAGTGGCATGCTGTGGTAAAATATTTGAGTTAAATACTCGAGACATTGGCCAACCATAGCAGTATGCTGCAGTAAAATATTTCAGATGTTGGCCAGCCATAGTGGCATGCTGCGGTAAAATATTTCAGATGTTGGCCAACCATAGTGGTATGCCGCGGTAAAATATTTCAGATGTTGGCCAACCATAGTGGCATGCCGCGGTAAAATATTTCAGATGTTGGCCAACCATAGTGGCATGCCGCGGTAAAATATTTCAGATGTTGGCCAATCATAGTGGCATGCTGCGGTAAAATATTTCAAATGTTGGCCAATCAAGGTGCAATGATAGGGTATATAATATCAGATGTTGGCCAATCAAGGCAGAATGCTCGTGCATAATTATACAAGACATTGGCCAACCATAGCGGCATGCTGCAGGTAGATGTATCAGATGCTGGACAACCATAGTGGCATGCTGCAGTTAAATATATGTGATGTTGGCCAATCAAGTCGAAATGGTAGTGCATAATTATATGGGACTTTGGCCAACCATAGCGGCATGTCAGTGCCGAAAGGATATGCACATTGGCCAACCATACAGTCATGCAGCCTCACAGCATATTGGATATTGGCCAAGCATACTGGTATGCCGTGGGATGCCGCAGTGTATTGGATTATACTTTGGCCAACCATTTCAGCATACATACAGGCCGAGGAATATTTTGCACTTGGCCAGGCATATTTGATTGCAGAAATGGCATAGTTGGCCAGACAATACTGCATGGTAACTAACTGTCAGGTATAGGGGCATAGGCAAACATTCCCGGGCAATGGGGTATGATAATTAAGACTGTCATTCTGGCCATACTACTATGACTACACTGGGATGTTGGCCAACGTGAGCTCGCCAATCTAGAATGCGACGGTGTCAGTTTGGCTCACCATTCCCGTACAGGAATTAGTACTGAATGGGCTCCTGGTCGTTGGTCGTACGGCACATTGTGCGGGCTCACGGATGCGAAAAGCGACGCGGCCTCCAGCGAGCGACGCGGCTTGGATGGGGCGCGGCTTAGGCGTCGGGTGCGGCATGCGGTCAGGCGGTGCTGTCGCGCAGCTCGACGCTGAGATACGGTGCAGGCGGCGCAAGCATGGACGCAGCGGCGGGTCCAGAATCGTCAAGCTGCTGGATGGGACCGGAACGGGGGTGGGCTGGAGGGGCCATAGCAGTGCACCCCTCAGAACCGAGACACTGCACACGGCGGTCGCGTCGTGAAAAGAAGTCGGACGCGTGCTGGTGAACCTCAACGGCGCGCTGGATGTCGCTGAAAGGACCCACAGTGTTCTGTAAGTATCGCGCTTGGGCGCGGCGGGAACCGTCCCATGGAGGGTGTATGATGGACTCCTGTCGTACTTCATTTGTTTGGTGCGAGCAAGTTCGCGTGGGCAGATGAGAAAGACACATACCTTGTGCCGAATATTGCTCATTTCACTCTCTGGGAGACTCTCCCTGCGATGGTAGCGGTATATAGTCAATAAGGCACGTAGCATAGGCAGCCACTGTGTACGGCTAATTTTCGTTAATTCATTCGTCAGGATTCGTCACCAGCCACCTGTTGGCCGCGTGTTACTGACTCAGCGACCTGCCGGCGCTTCGCCCAGCGGCGTTTTCGGCACCTTGGCAGGTTGACCACCGTCCACGTTCATCGCTTCTCCTCTCGACTCCAACTCTCATTGTTGTCCTCAGCCTCTGTCCCCATACAACTCTACGTCTCCCATCGTCACCTCTTGCCCTGGATCTACAAATATCTGAATTCTTGCCGCAGCAAGTCCTTGGCCTTACGCTGTGTCTTTTCTGCCCTGGGATCCTGCAACTCCGTCTCGTTGACGGGGTTGATAAGCTGACCAGAGTCTCGTCTTGTTGACGTTCTCTGCTCCATCCTGGTATCTCGTGGGTCCTTCATCCTGCTCCCGAACGGCAGCAACTGCGTTACGCAGGTCGTCAGTATGTGATAGTTACTTTCTCAATGTCACCCTGCTGACAGATGTCTATAACCACGACATTGAGCCACATCCACCCAACGGAGGTATGTCTCGTCCTTTTCTCTTTCCTCTGCTGCCCTGTTTTGATCGAAAATGCTGGACTCTTCATTTTGGTCACCAGTTTTCCTTCCGTACACGTCACCTCTTCATATCAACGAAACTCACTCTCGATTTCGTCGTCATGGCAGATACTCGTCTATCAAGGTAAGTACGCTCTGTCCTGTACATCAAACTAGCTAATCACCACTGCATTGTATTGCAGCAGCTTGGACACGCGTCGTTGTAAATGTGGCAACAATGGCCAAGCCCCTTGCACATGCCCACAGTGAGTATATCATTCGGTGTTCCCCCGTCAACCCAGTCTCATTTGTGCATAAAGAATGTCTTTTTTCGATGCAATCACTACAAAATGTTCATTTGCTCCGTTGGCCACCGGCGAGGTTTTGCGGAATGCCACAGACTGCCTTTCGATTACTCTGTTGCTCGGCAACAAAGACATGTGTATATCATCCCCGAATATGTGAGCTTCCGCATCACTCCCCTGAACAAATCTCTTCCTACTATGCTGATGACATGCTCGGGTTTTTCGAGCACACCAAGTGGCCCCAGATGTTCGACCGCATGGAACCGCATACCTTTGCCGTGCCAGCAAATCCGAGATGCTTGCTCTAAGTAACCAGAATTTTAGCCATGTTACCAATCTTGACATTCTGTGGTGCGATTTTGGCGAGAAGGATGTCATGGAGTATTATGGTAGCGCGCACTGACTGAGACTAACTGTGCTATGACGGGCTCGGAGATGGGGCTCAGGTTGGCATTGTAGTCACGATCCGATGCTTCCGTCCGTACGATCGGTGTGGCGCGTGAGAGCGTTGGAGAACTCCATTCTGATATATGTAATAATGCGATAGATGATCTACTGTGTACGAAAGGCGAGGAAGATGCATCGAGATATGCGCTTGCTACTGGCGAAGGAAGCGAGGATGCTGTTTCTTTGGGGCCGCTTGGGATTGGAGACGCGAGGGACTCTGCAAATTCGCTTGGAAGGTCGCGTCGTGTAAATTGGCGGGAGGAAGGAAGAAGTCGATGCTGAATTTGGCCGTGTCCGCTCCGTCTAAAGCATCCGTCTCGCTGGAGAGCTGATTCTTTATTGCAGAAGGTTCTTTATTGCAGAAGGACATACTGCTCCAAGGATTGCTTCTACAATCGCTTCAAGTCTAAAATAGTTACGACAATCGCTCCACGTCTTCGGGATGAGCACAGAAGAATGATAGGCCAGCCATATAGATCAAGGGCAAAATTTCCAAAGTATGATCACTTCTTTCCTGACTTCGTAGAATTCACGCATGCGCGAAACCAGGGAAGCAGGGAAGCCGGAAAGATGCGACGCTAATCGAACGCATAGACGATGGTCAGAAGATCTCCCCCTCCTAAATTTTGGACGCGAGTTCAGGGTTCGAAAATCACATGCATGTCTACGTCCCTGGCCGCGATGGTATAAAACTGAGGTACCTTCCAGCGAAAACACTATCTGGGATTTCAACCTCTTAAGGAGACCTTCGTACGTGCTTCACTTCACTTCCCACCGGACTTGATTTGTACTGACCGTTCTGCTCTTGTATTACAGTTTCTCATCGTCACAAGTTCTGACCATGTCGATGAGTAACAGTGCACACAGCAACTCCGACGTGAGCTCGATTAGCTCAATCATGGGCATTCTCAGTCCATCCGGCATGGACAAGGATCTTGATGACATCGATATCCGTGTGACCGAAGGCGGTGAAATGGTATTCGGCCCCGGAGAACTTACCAAATTCCTGGGGAAAATCCGCGTCGTAAGTCTGAATCGTTCGAAGGTGGTATGACATACTCATGAACTTCGTTGTTATAGCAAACAAGTGTGCTTGCTACTGGCAACTTCCTCCTGCGGCTCAGGTATCAACAAGTTCTCGATGCGGAGAACGAAAATTCTAATGTACGTCCCTATTTGTTCTTTTGCTGACATTGAATATATGCTGATATCATCGTAGTTTGTATCGGCCCTTCGTTACATGTGCCGGTGTGTGATATGCGCCCATGTCTGCACTCTGCCGTGGTCGCTCGAATGTGGGCACCTTGCATGCGAGGAATGTCTCGCTGGGGCGCTGCCAAAACAGGGTTGCTGGACATGCCCATCTTTTTCTTGCCAACGTCTAATTGTAGAGAAGCCCACCGTCTTGTTTTTCTTGCGACGTGTCATCTTTCATCTCAAGGAAAAGGATGATGTGCAATCCCTCAGCCATACATTGTGGTTCTCGGAGAAGGGGGATCGCTGGGCTGACTACCTGAATTGATGATTGCATGTACTTCATCTAATTGTCTTTTGATGCACATGTACGAGATTCTATCACCGCTGCCGGCACTTAAGCTTAGCTCAATAATAGACAGAAATTTGTCTCAAATTTCTGGCCCTCGAAGAAAGAAAGAAGAGGATTTTGTGTACATGTCGATGCATCTGTATACACATCAGAATAGCGCAGTATCTCTGTATCGCGCATGTCACTGATCGTTCTGTACTGACGTCGCGCTGTGATTGTCACTGAACTCGCTCGAGTGATGTGCTCACTTTTTAGACGTAACGTCGCCTGAGCCGTGAAGTCCATCTCCAGGAAGATTTTGAGGCTCTTAGGAAGCAGATTGCCCACCGGACCTGCCAACCCCGTACACCCTAGTCGTTTTGGTTTTGTCACTCGCTCATACTACAGTAAGTGCCTTATTATGTCTTCTACCTTCATCTTTGTTTTATATATACTACCATTTGTTGCGGCATGTCACTCAATGAAATCGTTGATCAAATCTCCACTAGCATCAGCGGCGTAGAAAGGCTTAGGAGGATGAGACCCAACAGCCTTTGGTTTCTGGCTCGGGACGGGACAGAGACCCAGAGGCGCAGGATGCGGGACATGGGATGCGGGATTAGTAGAATAAACAGGTTTAGAGTCGAACGCGGCACGACATGTCCCGAGTCCCGCGAGATGGGATGTGTAAGTGGGATACGATGTTGAAGCAGGATACGATGTTGAAGCAGGACACGGCTTAAGCAGGACGGGGCGCGCCTCACTTGAGTCTTGCTCATCTCACTAGCTGTGGACCCTCGAGCTGGTCAGCCGATTCCAAAATTTTTTATTTGAATGATCGAACATTTGCATCATAACCATGGGCGCGACTATCCGTACCCCTCGCAATCTGCCTTTCAAGATACCATCAACATAGGGACCCATCTGAGGCTACAGTAGTAAGTTACTGCAGACGAGTATAGTAGTAGCGATGATGAAATTGGTGGTGAAAGTCTACAAATGCCTGCCACGAAGCCTCCTCGCAAGTGCAAGATCCTTCTGCTGAATGGTGACACGTTTCGCATGAATGGCAGCAAGGTTGGTGTCCTCGAAGAGGGAGACGAGGTAGGCCTCAGCAGCCTCCTGAAGGGCCATAATGGCCGACGACTGGAAGCGCATGTCGGGCTGTCAATGAAGGTGAGTGACAAGAGATAGATAAAGGAGATTAAACATGCCTTGATGCCGTACGCAATCTCGCGAACGAGACGCTGGAAAGGGAGCTTGCGGATGAGCAGCTCTGTCGACTTTTGGTAGCGACGGATTTCACGAAGGGCCACGGTACCCGGGCGGAAGCGATGAGGCTTTTTCACAAGTATCGGAGCAGGCCCCTTGTAATCAGCCTTGGATTTTGATGTATCAGTCAATCAAAAACAACTAAAACACGCTAAGGGGCGTACCCTTCTGGGATCATGATAATTGCTGGCCGTAATCGCAGCAATATGCTTACGGGGTGCCTTGCCTAATGACGAAAATGCATCAGATTAAAAAATAATTCAACTGCACTGCGAAAAATCACTCACCACCAGTAGACTTGCGGGCAGTCTGCTTAGTGCGAGCCATTTCTTCCTAGTAGAATAGCAGGAGGGTTGGGCGAAAGTGAAGAACTCACAGCTTAATGGCCTGACTTCATATAGGCCAACGGGACGCTGTCGTAGCTGGAACGCGATGCCAACATGTCCGCGACAACTGAAAGACCGGACAACAAATATTAGACCGAACTCAATCAGGAAACGGCGAAGTTATAGAAGAAGTTGTCGAGTGCATGGGGCAATGCCGACATTGTTCATGACAATGGTCTGCAACAACAGTCTGCAACAACAGTCTGCGACAATGGTACAGGCTACAACTGAGGCAACAATGCTTAGAAGCAGATCGGCGAACTTAACATGAAACGGCAAACTTAGGAAGTAATCTGGCAATGGTTCCTACAGTTTTGTAGGCCGCATGGACTACACTCACAGCCTCGAGATCACCACCTGGATGGTGGTATGAACGCTGGATCTGCGCCTGCCAAATGGCGTGTGGGGTGAACGGCGAACCACCGACTTGTGTTGATTATCAGTATCACTGTCATATCAGCGAGACGGGACGCATCATTGGGACGGGACACGCCATCGGGACGGGCCGACTCGAATCCAAATTTCGTTATTGCGGGACCTCAGACTCACTGGATTGTCTTTGGGTACATTGATACACTTCCTTCCTTCCTTTATCAATATTTCTACAAATTCATCTTGCTATTGCATCATACGGCAATGCCAATCTCTACTTCGCAGAGCCACACGCATACTTAGCAGTGTCGCGCGGATCCACGTGTCAGGATCATTACACTATTTGAGTTCGTGGGAACACATCTTCGCAAGGACTAACATAGAGAACCGGGGACGGCGCCAGCCGCTATGGATGTGAAGTGTGCTAGGATTAGGATCGATCAGTGACCGCTTGGACTCTCGGTGTGAGACCTTCGGAGACGGAGACTCACTCCGCGCCAGGCCCCTGATGCTAGACTCGCGATACGTTACCGCGTGCATGCATCACACGCTCTGTACAGCCTAGCGTTGTCTTCAAGTTCCAACGCAAGACTGTCGATGGCCCGGCGAATTGATTTGATCAGTGTGAGCAAAGATCATTTTGACGCGGAGGATTCAAATTCGGACTCCGCGCACTCCGACAAACCACGATCGTCAGTACTCTTAGAGGATCATCGTCAAGCTTCCAGTCAAGTTAGTCAACTAGGCTGTTGCCAACAAATTCATGTACACAACGGAGCTGCTTTTGTTTTCAGAATGAAATAGCGCATCAACAGACCGTGGACTAGCGAACCCAAATGTAGCCATGTTTTGTGGTCACGTGGAGAAGGCGTTGTTGTCTTTCGGCGCTGCTTCCGGTTGAAAGGAACCACCTCACCGAACAAGGTCGCTATCGGCACATATCATTCAGCGTACGTTCGAGTCTGACCGAACATCTTTCAAAAGTGACACCGAAATCTGCCCACATACACGCTAGGGTCTTGTTCGACATGGAGCAGCTCAAGCAGACGCATATGAACATGCAAGACCTTTTTGCACGACTCTCGGTGGAGAAGGCGACGCTGGAGAACGCGATACAGCGCTGTGCAGAGCGAGAAGTGCAAGACCGCGAGCTGTTGAGCGCAGTCGGCGAGTTCGCGGAGCGACAGCGGAAAGTGGAGAATGACGTCCGGGCGCTGTTGGAGAGACAGGACGAGAGCGATAAGATACTGGAAGAGAACATGATTCGGATGCTCAGGCAGAACAGGGACAAAGATCAGGGGACTCGGAGGGAGATCGAGGAACTGTTCGGGGCAAGCGTGCAGGGAGCGCAGGAGATCTTGCGCAGGTTTGACATTGCAGCGCCACTGGCACAGGCAGATAAACCTGTCGACATGGAGCAGGTGAATACTTCATTCGGCGATTCTTTGAGAGTGAACGACTGAACTCGACAGGTCCAGAATGCTTCCGAAAAGGACTCCCATGCAGTGCCCGTCTCAAGGGTCTCATCGCCATTCTCCTCATTTTCAGATGTCTCTACTTCGAACTCCCTCGATTTCTTTGCTTTTCCGGGCTCACAGAATTCCGAGTCCGTGGACAAGGAATCCGTCGGCTTGACATCGCTTCACGCTCCGAAACAGCCGTCTTCCTCTCTGCCGCCAAGTCCACTGCCGGAAGTCCCAGAGACGAAACCCGAGCCGCAGGAGTGGGATTTCGTCGATTACGAAGATGGCGTGATCTTGGAGAACGGCGCACCCAAGCGCAAGCCACCTGCTTTGTTTACAGAATCTTACGAGTCTGAGCTGTCGGCCCCTGCAAACTTGATGCGTATGTGAACCAACATTCCACTGATCGCCCGTCGCTGACATGTTCTTGGAACCGCACAGCACAGGAGCCCGTAGACGATACTGTGATCATTCCCATTACTGAATGGGGTGTTGCGACCAGCATTCGGGATATCAAGGTCAACGGTGTCAGGGTTTTGAAAAATGGGATACTAGAATTATGGGTGAAACTCCTTGACGGAAAGACAGGTACGCCTGACGGCCCTTCGATCTCGGTGCTTTTCTAGAAACCGACGTAGCTATAGAGCCTGGCGCGCTTGAAGAACTGACGCACGGTTTAACAAAGTATCATCGTGGAACGGACCATAAGCTGGCAGGCAACTTTTGCCAGTGGGACTTCGTGTCTGCCCAATCTTCTCATGGCACATCCTGGCATCGTGGTCAAATCTTGGAAATCATCGGCGGTGATGCCAAAGTGCTCTTCATCGATTCGGGCTTTCATGAGACCGTCAGCATCAAGAATCTCAGACCCTTACCGACACTGTTCCGTTTCCTACCTCGGCAAGCTCGGAAGGCCCGTCTTAGGTATGTGATTGACCTGTCTCTCACTCGCTTGATTTCCTTACTTTTGCCATGCAGCTTCATAAAACTTCCTGACACACGAAGCCAGCACTATGTTGAAGGGCTAGAGGCCCTCCAGAAGGCATGCATGGGTCGCACACTCGCAGCGAAACTTGACAACGAGGGAAGTCGCAGCATATCACGGGTTCGCGATGTGTGCATTGTTACTGAGCTACCACTGATGGACCTGCGCCTGATGGACCCAGCAATCGACTCCGACGATATTCTTATGTCCATCAATGGGCAGCTACTGCGAGAAGGCCTTGCCACGTTTGACAACAGGTTGTGCCGGTCCACCAAGTTATACCAGTCTATCGCGTGCCTGCTGGCGAAGGCTGCTGTGACAGCAAGGAACGAGGAATTGGGGATGTATCGGCGCCAAGAGGCTCTGTCGGGTGATCCTGGGCCATCTTGAGAGGTACTTCGATGCTCCTATACTATTAGATGAAATTTATCTTTGAGACGGTAGCGAGGCTAACAGGATTCAGAAGCAGCAAGCTACGCCGTAAGTCTTGGTGCAACTCAGCGAACGTCAAGTTCGCGTACATCTAGTCATGCATGCAATCTCATATCTTGAAAACTTGTTGAAAACCTACGCGGCGGATCGTCCGTGTCTGACGTATTCCATTCCTTCTCTCATGCCAACCGCTGCTCGCTCTCTGGTCTTGTATGGCTTGTGTTTGCAACTCTTGTTAGAAGGGTCCGCGAAGAAGACACCTTTTCGAGTCCAACTCATCGATTTCATGCGAGAGCGCTCTTTTTGACACGAGGCTTTCAAGTTCACGAGGCCTACAGACGGCGAGATAAAGTCAGATCACTCTCAACTGTTGATTTTACTGTGCCAGCACAGTGAGCTTCTGCTCAAAGTCTACAAATATTCGTACTCGCGAGGTCAACCAGAAGTCTGCTCACAGAATCCTCACTGGTTGTTGCCCACGACATGCGTGCTGCCGGAACTGCTTGGCAGGCTCCATGGGATTCAATGCACGAAGTGCAGCATGGAAAACCCACCCATCTGGTCATCGCACCGGTGCTGCCTGACGTAAAAGCTTTCCCTGTCGAGGAAGCCTACGACGCATGAAAACTGCATCGCTCTCCACCATCGCGCCTCTCCCGCGCACTGCGCTGCACATGGAACATCTCCACCGCGGAGTCCATGCCCACGTCCGCCATGCTACACGCGATGCCGAGCCCGTTCACAGAGGAAACGCGCGTCGACGTGAAACTCACGAAGAATAGGCGCAGTCGTCCGTCATCAGTCGGTCGCGTATGGTCGCGGGCCCGGTCGCATTGAGCGCGTAAAGCATGGGCATCCGGTGCGCACGGCTTGATGGGGTGGAGCACACAGCGCACAGGACACCATCATGCAGGATGGTCTCTGTGCTTGTGCCATGAAACGGTCAGGACAAGAGTGCGGGTCTTGCGGTCCTCGATGCCTATGGGCTTGATGGTGTGCCCGATGATGCCGTGGGGATTTAGAACTGGTACGCCGCAGTGATGAACTGCAGCAAGCATGCTGTTAGAGCGACGCATAGCCATAGACGAGCGCTCGAGCCATCGTTAGAAAGGACGTTGTTGAAAGGTCCGGTCAGTCGAGTGTGAGGTCCTCGTTCAGAAACGGCGCTAGGCGCTTCTAGCTTGTTTTGATCCGCTGAGCACCATGACTGGAGTCAGGGTTGACGATGCCAGTTGTCGAGTTCTCGTATGTCCTGTCCATGGAAATCCGGAAGAGAGCCCTCCGGATCCCATCGACTTCATCCCTGTCCAAATTATCCAGGCTTGAGGTCACTCAAGGTCTGCAAAAAGGTGTCAAGTTTCAAGCAGCCTGTTTGATGGAAAAAAAAATAGAAACTAGCCCACCGCGAGGGTCGAACTCGCAGCCTTCAGATTGTCTAATCAGGTGGAACCCGCCTAAGAGTCTGACGCTCTATCCGATTGAGCTAGGCGGGCGATACTAAGACTTCGCTCTTGATTTAAATGTGATGTTGCCGCTCTGCCATCACATCACTACCGCTATCCGACTCCCACCATTGCCGCAAACGTCGCAGCAAAGGTCTTGTTCTCATGATCTCTCTTGATACAACCGCAAGTGTCAAGAAATATAGTCCGGTGGGCATGAAATTACATAACAGCACTAAATATACAGCACAGCTACGAGCTTCGTTCACTCCTTTGCTCAGCCCAATCTGCTGTCTGGAAAACATGATCGCCATAGCAAGCAAGCAAGCTCGCCGTCAAGTCACCTGGCTTACATGCTCAGAACTCTTCTGCCATCCCGAACAGGATGCCTCTGCACCCTGCCTGCTCGTTCAACTGCACGACCAGCACGCCTGCGTTGCGTGGATCGGGTACCGCAATAAAGTTTCGCTTCTTCGCGAACTGTTCGATGGCAGGTTTCAGCTTCGCCACGCCGTTGGGCGAATGCAGGCCCTTCCCTATGGATGCGACGCGAGTTCACTCGAAATTGGACTGGGAATGGGCAGAGGACTACCCACCAACGATCAGGCGGATCTTTGAATCACCGCGCCGGCGTGCTTCCTTGATACTTTGATCAGCGTATCTGACTGCCTCGTCGACATACAAGCCGTGCAGATCGACCTCGCCCGGCTTCAAGTTGCTGCGGGCATTGTTTCCTATCGACACAACCCTCAGTCGTGCATACATCCACTTCTAGAACGAAACATGCGCACGGCGGAAGATGGTCTCAGCCTGCTTCGCCCTCCCGAGGCCGAACAGTGCCTTCGCGCGTGCACGGTTGGCGTACTCGCGAAGCGAGGCGTAAAGTGCATCCGAGGACTGATCAATTACATTTGTGTCCTGTATAAGGAGACGAAATGTTGGAAAAGCGAAGTGTCCCAATTCTTTCCAGCTTGGACTTACAGGTGCATATATTCCCTCGCTGGGCTGACCAGTGGTATCAAGTCTCGCAAGATCCATCGAGGCTCTGTTAGCTGCAGTCGCATAATGCTGAAGCGGCGGGACGGTGCTGGGATCCCTGTGAGTGGCACCGTAACTGCTCTTTTGTGACGGATGGGCTTTAACTTGCAATGCTGGAGGTGCCTAAATCGCTGTCGCCATCAGGACCACTTCGCGGGGACGTTGTAACTTACTGGTAAGGGAACTTCAACCTGAACTGCTCTTCTCTCGAGCTCCCAATTGACTCCGCTAGGAGCAGATGTGTGTGTTTGCCGTTGAGAATATGCCGCCGTCCTATTCTCTCGATGTACCGGGAGGATGGGTGCTCTTCTCTGCCCCTGTCCGAGCCATCTCATGCATACAATGCGCAGGCTAACGAGGATAACCACCGCAGCGACGATGAGAGTGACGCGCAGTGTATCCAAAGCGACTCTAGCGACAAAGTTGATGATCTTGCTGGCTATATTGAAAATATACGAGGCAATTTGGGGTGGGATCTTCCGGATAGTGGCGACAACAGGAGAAATCAACTGGACCACGAACTGGGAAAGAATGGTCGTTACATGTCGGCACTCCTCTGAATAGAGAACTAAATTCATACCGCAATGATGTCCCAGAACACCCTCTGAACCGTAGGCACTAGCTCAGCAAGTCTGTCTGATGACATATCTCTGAAGCTCTGTCTCTGCCGGGGGATTATCTCCAATAAGTGGGGAAGGAAAAGAGACGAACAAAGCCCTCGAGGCCAACTCGAGGCCAGCTACTATATATGTGTGTATGCACCGTGTTCCAGATCATTAACCCAAAATGGGATATATGTATTCCGCAATACTGCAAGCTTCTGATATGCATAGCTTAGCTGTTAGATATACGTATGTCAGCTGCTAAAAGGAAGAGCGCCGTGCGATTGACATCGACGCCCATCGCAGTACATATGTACCCATATATGGACGCGTTTGTACCGACCGTGATAGATAATGTTAATGAACTATCGTGCTGTGATGCTTTGGTACGCGTTGACAGACGCCGACCAAAAGTCAATTATTGAATAAAGGTCTTGAGCGCGCACTGCGCGAGCGGATGCCGTATTGAAAAGGATTTCTGAAAGCTAAAGTCTCAATAATGTATTATTATAAATAAAGAGAGTACGCACAAGACATGATATGTTGGAACGTCTTCCACTTTCCTACTATACGATGCCGTAACCCAGTCCATCTTGGAGATGGAACGCGAAGATGTCTACACCCCGAGATCGTTCGATTTCTGCCAGGCGCAGGCGCATGCAACGAGCAACCCCGTTTCGTCGCGCAGAATATAAGGTCGAAATGAGTATAGAAGCGAAGCGTCACGAGGAGGGCACGCACCACTCACGCACCTTCCGTCTTCGCACCAAAGTCATTCGTGACGTAGAAGCTCTTCCCGTCCGGGAGATCCGTGAAGTCGTTTGGTTTGAGGATCATCTCGCTCTTCGCCGTCGCGACATGCGCCATCTCTCGCGCGCCGCGCCGCGTGCATAACACCTCCACCGCAAAGTCTGGGAGGTAATTCATGTTTGTGGTCTCCGGCGGAGGATTGCAGGTCATCTAGCGGCAGATCGAGTCCTCAAAGTCTGAGCCAGCCTCGGCCGCTCACCTGTCCAGTGATGCACGATGGCTTTTGCTACGTACACAAAGCGCATGGCCGCGCCCGCCATGTCGCGCACGACGTCACGCCCGTGCGCGGAGAAGCCGCGCGAGAACGCGAAGTCCGTGAAGGATAGGCGGGTCAGGTGTTGGTGGACCGGTCGTACATCGTGATGTAGTCCGTCGTGGACTAGCCGGTTACATTGAACGGAAAAGCGCGGGCGTCCAGTGCGCACGACTCGAAGGGGTGGAGCACGCAGCATAGAGGAGGCCATTGAGCAGGCCATTTCATGGTTGTGCCGTCAAACTTTCAGAACGAGAGCGCGGGTCTTGCAGTCCTTGTGCCCTAGATGATAGATTCTGCGATGCGTCCAATAATTCTAAACCGCAACGAGCGCTACGGCCGAGATGACTGCTAGAGGAACTGTCGCCCTTAGATGAGCCACTATAGAAAGGTCAACACTAGTAGTGACTGTGAAGGTCCCGGTTAGCACTAAGTATAGTCCAACGCGAAGCAGGCTCATTGTTTAGAAACGGCACCCGGCACTCCTAGCTGCTTTTGCACTGATAGTCCAAGCATCATTGCTGGACGTTGGAGTCGTCGAGGCCAGTTGCGGAGCTCTTGTGGTTCTGAGATTTGTGGAAGAAGCGCAGGTGAGCAAATCGTCTAGCAGATCGGCACGACGGGAATGAACTCGCAGGTCGGAGTCTGAATCCTCCCATCGACATGGTCTCCGTCAACCTCGAGCTCTGCAACAAAAGTCTGAGCACACTGTTTACTGCAGTAAAAGAACATACTAGCGAGGGTCGAACTCGCAGGCCTATCCGATTGAGCTAGGCGGGCGATGCCGAGATTTCATTGAGTATTTTCTAGCAGCGCCGCCGTCACCCTCTTCCTGCCACCACATCATCGTGTCTTCCATCGCTATCGCAAACTTCTAATTTTAGTCTTCAAATGCAGTCTACGCAATTGCAAGTCAGGTTCCGACAACACCGATGTCAGGAAATATAGCCAGGTGAGTGTGAAACTGACAATGCTGAACATACAGTATAGAGCTTGGCTTGGCCTCCGTTGTTGATTGACAGGAATTAACGATCAATCGCAATAGATAACTTATCACAGCGTGACTGGAGCATGAACGTGCTGAAAGCACATAACAGGTGCGGAAGTAACATGCGTACGTCGTCTTGCGGCACATGATCACCTTCACACAAGCACTTCGCGCCGATACATCCCCACACCCTCCTGCCTCGCATGCACAGCCGCGTCCGCCAGCAGCTCCGAAGTAAAGTGATACGTGCTGAGGTATGGACACCGTTCGTCGATCGTCGCCAGGCCGCCTCGCAGCAGTCGCCCGTTGAGAGACGCCAAGATGTCACCGGGGTCGACTCCCGGGTCCATGAGGCGTAGGTGAAGCAGCGCGCCTTCCTCATGGTCGAGCTTCGCAGCGAGCTTTCGGCCCATGCATGCCTTCTGGAGGGCCTCGAGGGCTTCGGCGTGGTGCAGGTTGCGAGGGGCAGGGAGTTTGACGAAACTGCCCGTCGAAGGTAAAAAATGATGCACATGAGACAATCGTCGGTGGCATACCTGAGGCGCGCCTTGCGAGCTTGCTGAGGCAGAGCTCGGAACTTCGTTGGTAACGCCCTGATATCCTCAATGCTGACGGTCTCGTCGAAGCCGGAGTCAATGAATAGGACGTCGGCCATGTCGTCGGCAATCCCCAAGATTTGACCGCGATGCCATGCTCGGTGGAAGGATTGCACGGAAACGAAGTCGCCTACTGCGGGAATTGCTGCCAATTCGTGCTTAACTGTGCAGTGATATTCAGTCAGGTCCTTCGTCAGTTCTTCGAGTGCATCGTAAACTGCGGCCCGATCGATATTAGATAAGAGGACACTCGGAGCTAGTCCGCTCCACTCACTTGTCTGGCTGTCGAACATCTTGATTGATAATTCTACGTCCCCGCCTTTGATCCTGACATCCTTCACAGTTATTTCCCTAGTCGGAATCGCTCGTCTTCGTCGCCTGTTGACGGAGCCGTCGCCGGATTGAACGGCCCATTCCTGCACTGGAATATTCACTGTCTCGTCGACGGGTTCTGGCGCTGCGGTATAAGAGTGATATCAGCAACGTACTGTCCGTTGGAGAGCAAGCTACGTACCGATGGACAATTTATTCACTGGTGTCATGGGTGAGGACTCGACGTCGGCAAATGATTCGTGTGCTATCGCAGCAGGGAAGTCGTCGGAGGAGGACCAATCAGCCGAGGAGAATGAAAGCTGAGGGTCATCGGCATTCGCGAACGACGCAGGTGAGGAAGGCTTGATGTCTTCGGTGAGCCATGCAGAGTTGTAAGGATTGTTCGAACCGAGCTCAGGCTGGCGATAGTCAGTAAACGAAGTAGGTCCTTTGACCTTAGGTTTATCCTCTTTCGCGGAGGCCATCTTCGCTCCAGCGTCGAAGAAATCCCACTCTTGTGCTTCAGGCTTCCTCTCATGGATTTCGAGTGGCGGACTCAACGGCAGTGATGAAGGCGGACGTTTCGGGGTGCCAATCGGTGTCAGAGTGACGAATTCCTTCTCGACAAGCTCAGAGTCGTGTAAAGTGGGAGAGCCGAATGGATCGATGAAGGGATTTGAAACAGCTGAGACCGGCGCGTTGGCGTCAGCGTGCTCGACAGGGCTGCCTTCACTTGTTCCTTCCGATTCAGTCTCTGACGAAAAGGACGACGAAAGCGACGAAATTGTTGAGATGGACGTGACACGGGCGCGTTCTTCTTCCACAGCAGGTTGTACCTATCAATATAAATCATTCAATCTCACAAGACCAGTTATCCAAAGATGGAGGTTTACCTGTTCTGCTTTGCCCTCGCGCGGTTCGGTGATGCCAAACCAGCGCAAAAGCTTCTTCACCTCCTGTGCTCCCCGAACGCTCTCCTTGAAAACCTCCTCAATCTCCCTCCGAATCTCCTCGTCCCTCCCCCTCTTCTCCTTAAACATCCGCATCACGCCCTCTTCCAGCACCCGGTCGCTCTCGCTCCGCAGCTCCAACAGCGCTCGCACGCTATCCTCCGCGCGCCGCTGCTGCTCCGCAAACTCGCCCACCGCGCTCAGCAGCACGCGGCCTTGCACATCCCGCTCCGCGCAGCATTGCATGGTGCGGTCCAGCGCCATCTTCTCCGTAGATAGCCGCGCAAAGAGGTCATTCACGTTATTCTGGGTCTGCCTGAGCTGATCCATTAGCACCGTGACCTCTTCGAGCAGGCCTAGGCGCGCATCTGGGAGGTGGTCATCTGGAAAGAGGTCGAAGTCAGCTTCGAGAGGTGTCCGGTCAGGCATATATGCGCCAGTGCAGGATGTGGACGAGATGCTGGAGATGCTGGAGAGCAAACTTACTCAACATGGGAGTCGCCTTAACTCTAGCGTAAAAGCCTGACAATGAAAGAGGAAGTGGAAGAATGATAGAGAGCGGGCGCAAGCTAGTGTGGGCCAGGGTTATAGACCATTCCGCGCACCTGCGACGCTCGACTGCGGGATGGCAAGCGCGAGGACGAGCCTGGAGGCAGACGATAAATGAATGCCGACGTGAAGAGGCGCTGTATTTGGGTTGTATGACGCTGAGCAGTGGCGTATCATTCGCAACGCTGCTTCCATGAGGCCGCGTAGCATGGTCCGAAACGCTGCATTTGGATAAGCTCGTGCATGGTGAGTTGATACGCTGCCTGAAAATAGAAGTAATTTCGTCAGTTTCTGGATCGTGAGCGATGCATCCGTCCAGCGGAGAGTTGAATGCCTCCTTGGGATCATCTTCGGCCTCACTCACGAAGCTGACGAGTAAAGCCTTACGGGAAGTTGTTGTTCCTCCAGCCAATCCAGATCACAGATTGATCTGCTTGCGAGTGTGAAGTAAGTGTCCACAAGAGCGAAAAACGTGGCACACTGATTTAATGGTAGAGTCGGTTCGAGGAAAAGAGCAGAAAATGACGACTCACTGCAACGAACTTGATTGATCGGAGCGCGCGGAGTTCATATCCTCCGCCGCTCATCGGCATCAATATTATATCGTCAAATCCTCTTGAGATCGTCAGTCGTCTGCTGCCTCAAACCAAATTGGAAAAATCGTAAGCAAAAAGATCTGCTTTTGTCACGACAGAATTTCCAGCCTCCCTTCCTGCAAAATATGACCATTAGCCCACCGCGAGGGTCGAACTCGCAGCCTTCAGATTGTGTAATCAGGTGAAACCCGCCTTAAGAGTCTGACGCTCTATCCGATTGAGCTAGGCGGGCTATATTCTTTATCTCGATCTTAAAATTAAGACACTTTTGTAAAGGCATATGTCAAAGATTAATGTAACTTAGATCCTGTATGTTAAATCGAGTCTTGAAATCAACAGAATGATTTTATATAGCCTGCCTAGCTCAATCGGATAGAGCGTCAGACTCTTAAGGCGGGTTCAACCTGATTACATCTGAAGGCTGCGAGTTCGACCCTCGCGGTGGGCTAGTACAGTGTCAACTAGAAGCATTTTTGCAGCATCTTTGAGTCCCAGTACATTTGTATATTCGAACATTTCTTTTATGTTTATCATAGAAGGACACAGACGTAGATATGACAGGCCTGTGTAGTCATAATGAACTGGAGGGTGCAACCTCCGCTGCGGATATGAAAATTCAAAACAACATTCGAAAAGGTGAATGAGCGGCACCAAAAAGAACGTGCAGCCAGCCTCATTGAACGGTGAGCTGCACAATCTGCAGCACCTTGTAGAACATTATAAGATATTCAACGCCAATAGACCAACGCCGCCTTGATTGAAAACCTGCTGGATGGAAGATTTATTGGACCAGCCAGTGCCTCCACACGTTTGAGTTCCTGGCGAACAAAACTGACTTGATTCGACAAAAGCATTGAGATAAATTGATACGCTGCGACAAACAACAAGGCATAATACAATGTCCAAACATAAGATATGCTTGTACGTTCGTCAACAAGCATTTGATCCCAAGATAAGTGATACGTCAACACCACGAAGGTATCCTCTGCTACGACCCATCAATATCCTGGACAAATCTCAGAAATCGAATAACCGCACCTGCATACATCTCATCGCACCCCTGCGCACCCATCCTACATAATCACACACCCATCCTCGCCTTTCTGAACCCTGCGCGTGATCTCGTCCGCACCGAGTAGCACGCCGCCGCGCTCGCGCTGCCGCGCCGCATCCCCGTTCAGCTGCACGACCAGCACACCACCATTTCCTGGGTCAAGGGTCGCGACGAGATTATGTCTGCGTGCGCAGCGCCCGTCAGGGCGACCAACTAGAGCACGAGAGAGCAGAAACGCGTACTTTTGTATGAGCTCCTCGATGGCGGGCTTCAGCTTCGCGGCGCCGTTGCGCGAGTGCAGGCCTTTGCCTGTCAATACGACGCGCTCGCGTCAAGCTTTGCAATGAGGTTGAGGAATAATGATCACGCACCGACGATGAAATGCAACTCCGAGTCCCCGCGCCGGCGCGCGTCCTGGATACTCTGGTCCGCATACTTGATCGCCTCCTTCACATACAACCCATGCAAATCGACCTCCCCCGGCTTGCTATCCGTATTATTCTCTGACCCCACAGCACCATCAGCACCCCACCTCACCCTGCACATCCACGAGCGAACAAACACGCACCGCGAAAAATCCACGCGCTCGCCTCGTCATTCAAGCGCTCCATCTCCGCCTGCTGCGCCTTCCCGGCATTCGACAGCTCCTTCGCGCGCGCGCCGTCGCCCGCGGCGTACGCGGCGTGGCTGTCCTCGAACGCGCGCGCCATCGCGTCGCCCGCCGCGTTTGCGCGCGCGCGCAGCGCGGTGTAGTAAGGGTTGGCCTGGTTCGCTTGGTTTGCGTCCTGTGCGTTGGGTCAGCGGGCTCGGCGGGCGGGGTGGGGTGGGAACGTACGACGCGCGGGGGCGGCGGCTGTTGCAGCTGCGCATGCGCGTGGGACTCGTCGCCGTTGGCCTGGCCCTTGGGGTGCGGTGCGGCCGGCGGGACGTATGGGCTGGGGACCTGTTGTGGGTAAGTGCCCTGCTGCTGGGGCCGGTGGTGGGGTTGCTGCTGAGGCGGTGGGTAGTATGGGGACGGCACCTGCTGGGGCTGCTGCTGCCCCGATGGCCGCGATGGCAGCTGGTGGACTTCTGGCTGCTGTGATTGGCCCTGCTCCTGCTCCTTGGGCCCGCAGAGGCAGGATGCGAGCGCCGTTATGAAGTCGAAGATACCCATGGTTGAGAGTTGCAAAGGTGTTGGGTACCGTGGGTGAGTATTGGTCTAGTTCATGGAGCACCGAGGTTTATAGACACCCCACAAAATGAAGGCGATGATTCCACGCGTTAGTGCGTGTCGGGAACGTGGGGTAATTCTAGGCACGATGTCGTCAGGAAACGCGAGGCAGAAATGTGCATCGTTACATATGCGACATGTCGTGATGTCTCGGAAGTGCAGAGCATAGCATTTTCGTTGCTGCACCGAGGGCAGATTTGCAGAACAGGAAGCACGATACTGCACAATATCACACGACACGACTTCGAGGTCGCGTATCATCACACAAATAGCATACTACAAGTCATGTCATAATGAAACAGTGCGGATGACATGCCGGATGTGTTTTGAGAAAGCACAGGAAAAGATACATGAAAGCCTCATAGAGATGCAACGCCTCGACCCATCTAGTACGCCGGCTTCTTGCCCGCCGCAAGCTGGAGATGTGCGCTGTGCTCATCATACGGCACCTTCGACACGGGGATCTCGCGCCAGAGGTCGGGGGTGAGGAAGGCGTATGTTTTGGTGATCTGTATATGCGGTGAGATAGTTTCAAGTATAAAGCAAGAGGTACGACGCACGGCAGCGAATGTTGCCTTCAAGAAGTTACCCATCGTCGCGGTGGATCCCTTCGACTGCGTATAGACATCCTGCACACCGGCGAGCTGGAGCAGTCGCTTCGACGCGGGTGCAGCAACGATACCAGTACCACGGGGCGCGGGGATAAGTCTGCACATGACGGAGCCGACCTTGCCGCTGACCTTCGACGGCACAGTGTGGGGGGCACCGAGGTTGGCACCCCAGTAGCCTCGGCGGACGGGAATGACGGAGAGCTTGGCGAGGATGATGGCACCGCGGATGGCAGTGGCGACTTCCTTCGCGCACTTGACACCGAGGCCGACGTGACCGTCGAAGTCACCGATCGCGACGAACGCCTTGAAGCGGGTGCGCTGGCCGGCACGTGTCTGCTTCTGGACGGGCATGATCTTCATGACCTCGTCCTTGAGGTTGGGGAGGAAGAAGTCGACGATCTGGTACTCCTTGACGGGGAGCGAGAAGAGGTAGATCTCCTCCATGGACTTGATCTTGCCGTCCTTTACGAGACGACCGAGTTTGGTGACGGGAACCCTGGAATCGACAAACCTTCAGAATGCGGGTATCACTGGGACGCAGAGACACGCACCACTCCTTCTCCTCGTCCTTGCGACCGCCGCGACGACCGCGTCCACGGCCACGGCCTCTGTCACCACCACGGCCCCGTCCGAATCCACCGCGTCCGCGTCCAGTGTCAGCCATCTTGTAGGTGCTGGGGTGTTACTGAAGGGAAGAGAGCACTTTGTCAGTCGATGATTTGGGCGTTGCGCGAAGACACGGTGCAAAGTGCCAAAGTCCATCCCGACGCCAGCCCATCCATCCATCCGCTTCCAGCGTCAATTCCAACTCAAATTCCGCAGGAATGGACCATAGCAGTCTCAAGCACCTCTTCTGTCGATTCAGTGCAGCAGAATGGCAAGAATGTACTCACGTCTTGAGGTTTTGCGAGAGTCGAGCTCGGCGTTGATGATTCTGCAGACGGTGAGTAGAATGTTCAGCCACCGCGTGACGTGCCGTGACGGAGACCGGCCCTAATGCAAGGACCCCAGACAGTGCTGCCGTCCTAATTGATAACAGTATTTCCCGCCTTCCCGTCCGTTGTCCTTTACGTTGACAACCTGGTAAGCTCCCGACGCATGCCCAGACACTCCCCGCGTCGTTGTCCGCCCTCCTAATGTCGTGCCCAACGATGGATATAGAGCGGCACCGGCGCCAGGTGGTGCAGCCACCGCCACGCACGTGCGCAGTCGTCAGGGGGAGGCGCCGAGGGCCAGCCGATATAATAAGCGGGGGGCGCGGGCACGGCCGACCTCAGCCTTGCCTCCGACCACCGTGCCATACAGCGCCCGACTCACATCCTACGCTCCCAGCCCTTGCGAATCTCCTTCTAGGTAAGCACATCACTAGCCTTCTCCCTGGGCTGTACAGCATATGCTAAATTTTGACATTTGGTTGCCCATTCACTTTTCTATCGTCATTTACATCTTCCCTCGCCCAGCTCCCTGTCAGAAACCCGAACACTTTTACTCAAACCTTCACCCAGAACAAGTTGGCAGCCCATGTCGAATTCAGCCATTATGAATTTTCAAAAAATATCTAGTCCTTGCCCCGCGTAAGTCGCCACACTTTTGGATGATCATTGACGACGATACTGACTCACTTTTCAGCAACGGTCGTCACACCGTTGGAGATGGGGCTTTCTCTACCGACGCAACTCCGAGTGTACTCGCCGTCTGCCGCATGAGCGGCAACGATGACATGTACTATTACTCTACTACGTTCTCTGGCGGACCTGGGGTACGTCGCTCTCCATTCATTTCATATCCCGATTAATACTGACAGCCCGTTTTGCCTCAGTGGCGCTTTTGACGTCCCTACTCAAAAATGCCCTCCCGACAGAGGGTCGTCGAACTGTGTGAGAGACAGTTCGGCGCCATTCCATGCTACCCCGCATGCCCACGCCAGCCCTTATCCCTATGCCGATAACCCCAAACCACAGTCGCAGCCCACCAACAATCACCTCCAGACCTCATACTTCCCGTCTTCCCCCACATCGCCGCACGTCTCGTCGATGCCGGAACTCAAGTCCCGCAGCGCCCCGCAGCCGATCCGCAAGCCTGTTGAGTATGCGCACAACCTCGCCACACCGCCGCTCACGCCCGACGACGGTTCGGATGAGACACCTATCCGGCACACCGATGAGGGCGACGCGCTCGAGCTCCTCACGACGCTCTTCCCGCTCGACAGCGCAAAGGCGCTGCCATACGCCAAGCGCGTGTCCATCTCCTCGCCGGACGTCGGCCAGGCGTTCGACGGCGTCGTCCTTGAGCTGCCCGGCAAGCCCAAGACGCTGTACGTCGACGCGAAGAGCGCGGAGCTCGTCAACCTGCGCGAGAGCATCGTCGCGCTGCTCGATCTCGCCGACGAGCACCTCGAGTGCTCTGCGCTCGTTATTGCGCTCGACAAGACCTCCAGTGCGCTCGGCGACGTGCTGCACTCGCTCATGTACGTCGGCGGGACGGTCGTTACGAAGCCGCCCTTCCAGGTGGACCCGGCGTACGTCCTTGTGGGACTGGAGATTTAGTGGTGTGGATGAAGTAGATGGTATGAAACACGGCTGGGGTGAAGTAGAAGCTGGTGGTGGCTATGGATAAGTGGGCTGAAATGATCATGGATTCTGTTTTCTTTTCGTAATTTCCTTCCCCATTCTCCACTGTACTTACTAGTTTGTCGACTCTTTCTTCCTCGCAATATACGCATTTTTTTTTCCATGTCGTGATCTGAAATCAATCGAACGTCTGTAAGGGCGTCGAGCTGCTTTCATTCATTATATACTCCACCCGAGTGACCATTCACCAGTGCCCTCCGTGAGCTACGCATCCAAATAACAGCGAAGGAAATCTAGTCCTGGGTATCTGGTACGGCGCCCGTATGCTGGCGGATGTACTGGTGATCCTTCTCTTCTTCCAGAGTCAGATGACTTCCGCACTTCTGCAAAAGCTTGGCAGCTACCTTCGTCGACTTCGATGTCGAGCCACGGGGCCTAGAGGATCAAAGGGCTTAACGTTGTTCCTAGCAAAGTCCTACATAAAAGAAGAGCGACTGTCATCTTCCTCAGTCTGCCTAAGGAGACTAACAACGTCCCCGTACCGGACCTTTCCTAACTTCCGACCATGGCCCGAGCATGGGTCATTCTAACAGCCTTCCTAGCCGCAACGCTCGCTGCGGTGTACCAGTTCTTCATCCGACCGTCATTTCTCGCGCACGGCATCATCGGACGCGTCGTCGAGTCTATAGGCAACACGGACTGCACGACCGTGCCGGAGCTGCAGGCATGTGAGAGTACGTGCCCTCCCAACAACCGTCATATTATTTTAACAGTCCCGCAGAACTCGTCCTGCTCGACGGCCTCCTCTACGCCGCGTGCTCCACCCCCTCCAGCCGCGCACACTGGACGCCCGCGCTCTACACCCTCAACGCAACAGGCCAGTCCACCTCGGACTACATCGCGACATACGACCCGTCCACCGGCACCATCACGCGTCTGTCCTTCGTAGACTTCACGTCCCCGCGCGGCTTCTCCGCGCACGGGCTCGACGTCGTGCGCAGCGCGGCGGACGCGGACGTGCTCTTCGTGTACGCGGTGAACCACCGTGCGCCGCTGGTGGGAAGCGCGGCGGACGTGGGCGCGGACTCGGCGGTGGAGGTGTTCTGCATGCGGCGGGGCGCGCGGGAGATGGTGCACGTCGCGACGGTGGAGAGCGAGGTTATTTTGACGCCGAATGACGTTGTGGGGCTGCCTGATGGGAAGAGTTTCTACGTCACGAACGACTCTGGCGCCAAGACGGGATGGGTGCGTCCTGCCCGCCTTGTCCTTACTCACTTAAGTTGCTTTGGATCTGACGGACGTGAATCTGCAGTTCCGGGAGCTCGAGTACTTCGGCCTCGCGCACAGCACGGTGGGCTACTGTCACATTGACAAGGGCTGCAAACTCGCGCTCACGCACGTCGTGGGCAACAACGGCCTCGCGCGCGCGCCGAACGACACGTTCTACGCCGCGAACTCGAAGACGGGCGGCGTGCGCGTGCTCGCGCGGCAGGCGGACGGCTCGCTCGTCGTCGCGGACTACATCGAGACCGGCCGCGTCGTCGACAACGTCGCGCTCGACGACAACGGCGCGCTGTGGGCCGCGGGCATCCCGAAGAGCCTCGACTTTGTGGAGGCGTGCCGCGATCCGGGGAGGGGGCTGCGTGCGCCGTCGTCTGCGCTGCGTATCACGCTCAATCAGGGGCCGGGAGCGTTTTTCGGAGAGAAGTATAAGGTGGAGAAGGTGCGTGGCTGCTGCTGGCCGTGGTACATGGTTGCATCTTATTGTCTAGTCCTGTAGGTCTTCGAGGACGATGGTCAAATTGCTGCGGGGGCCACGTCGGTCGTGTACGATACAAAACGGGGGCTGTTATATCTAAGTGGTGAGTGAGATCTCTGTCGAAGCCTCCAGGTCGCTCACACCGTCTTGCTTGCAGGTTTATGTAGCCCGCATCTGACTATCTGCAAGCTGTAAATTAGGCCAGATCTTATGCCGATCGTACTAATGAACAAGAGACAAAATATCTACATAACTGTCACCACCAAGGTGGTAGGTAGGGGACGACGATTAGTTGGAGGTAATGCTTATGTACGTGTCTCGAGCGGGAAGATAAGTACGAGGTCGCTTGTTTCGTGCGCCTAAAATTGAAAATCGAAGTGCTCAGAGTATATGCGAGTAGGAGCCCATCGGTCGGGAATCGGTGTAGAGAAAACCATAGGGTAAGGACAGACAAGCACATCCTGCACGTATGTCTTCATCTCCTGGACGCATTCTTCTGCAATGTTGCCGTCTTCAACCACAATTTGTCTGATGGGGTACCCGCTGGTGGACCGGCCGCCTAAGAGTTTCATCAATTTGTGAGCTTGGGGCGATGCTGCTTTGAGATCTTCCGCATAGTTAATAGCCATCTTCGCGAGGCACAACGCATAGCGGGGGATATGAGTTATAGGCTCGACCTCGAGCAGAACGTCCAGCAGTAATAAATCTGCGGCGTCTCTACTCAAGTAGTAATTTAAGTTTTCCAACAAGGGCATTGAGCTCAAGAGCATGGATAACTCTCCTTTGTCGATATAATCGGAAGGCCACCACGCCAAACTCGTGACATGCGTAAGCCTGCAATGAAAATTATCGAACACTATCCCAGTAGGTGTGATCACCGGTAACCAAAGGGCGACAAACGACCTATCGTTATAGGCGAAGATTGGCCTGCCCATCATGAGCGTGTGCATGCCGTTAATGGCGTAGTAGTCATCTTCACTGGCTATTTCTTGAGGGAACATGGTTTCCCTCCTGTCATCTGAAATAACGAGACCCGCAGCAACCCCATCTTGCGTAGACAGGCTGGAGAGGAAACGGTGCAAGTTCACAGACTGAACGTCCGTCTTTATGCGAACGTCGATGTGGAGCGTTTGTAGGCGCTCCATTTTGACGGCGCATCCGAGAGATCTGTTGGTCATCTGTGGGGGACTGCTGTATTCTGGACTGGTCGAAGCGTCGACGAATGTCAAAGAGAACATTAAGAGGACTTCGAGATTGGGCATGCCCT
The DNA here is from genome assembly GCA_033439255.1 of Hericium rajendrae. Taxonomy (NCBI): domain Eukaryota; kingdom Fungi; phylum Basidiomycota; class Agaricomycetes; order Russulales; family Hericiaceae; genus Hericium; species Hericium rajendrae. Next base: position 477,813 of record CM065891.1, read on the forward strand.
GCAGAACAGATAAAAGTGTGGGCACAGATACTGTGCTGTTTATAAGAAGGAGGGTTTGGAGACCGGTGGCAGTGGAAAATTGGGGCCAAAGAGGGATGCCGTCGAGATGCAGGATTTTTAAACTGGGCATGTCTCCACCGAACAGTGGCGCGAACCAGGAGCTGTCAATCTCCTCGGGAGCTTGGCGATATGCATAGATGTCTCTCCACTTCGTGGCCCTGGTGGAGAGTGAGAATCGTGCGAGGTGTAAGGCGGTAGATGGAAGCAGTTCCGTGAGGAATGCAGCCACGCTGGGGTAATCAGAAAGACCGAGACAGTCGATATTGATATCGAGCATGCGGAGTCTATGCGTCTGGAATCGCAGAGGGGAAAGCTCTTTCATGTTCGAAGGGTCCAAGCTGCGAATTTTTATGTCGAGAAGAGCCTGCTTGGATCTAGGAAGTGCCAGATCTAGGCGGCGAAAGTGTTCAGTGTCGTATATAGTCCACAAGGTCGATGATGAGAATGCGATCTCTCTCCAATATCTGCACACGCGTGAAGCTTTGATGACAGGATTGCCTCTCCCAGCGAAGGAAAAGATACGCGTGAGGATCTCGGGAGGGATGCGATTGACGGGCCGACAATCGTTCATGACTTTGGCGAACTCGGAGGATGCGTGTTTCAAAAGCGCTTCAATGCGGAACATCTATCCATACAACGAATCATGAATCAAATTTGTCGAGGGTGCAAAGAAGAGCCAGATGACTGACGATTATTCTATTCAAAGCGGTCATTCCCCATCTGCCGACGCGATGTACTGCTACGCTCGTCGTGATCTCATCAACAGATTCAACAAGATTCAGCAGGGAGAATGCGGAAGGATCGTGCGACATGTCGCGAGATAATGCTGTTGAAAAGAAAGTGTTAGCCTCGAATTTGTGGCCCACTCGACGAAGCAGAACGAAGCGACTTACCACTGAACAGCGGCTGGCAGATGTCGACGTGGAGGATTCTGTGAGCAGAGTCTTGGTTGATCTAATCAGGAGGAAGGCTGGCACTTAGATTGCGAGGAGCAGACGTGTTTTGTGCTGGTACAGTAAAAGTCATGGCTGAGCATGGAGGCGATTTGATTTTACCTTCTCGTAGGCCTCGTGCAAGCCTCGTGTCTATAAGGGCGCTCTCGCACGATATCGATAAGTCGGAGCGGATGGAGTATCTTCGCTGACAGTTTTGAAAAGCATCGCAAACGCCAACCATGCATTACCAGAAGGCGAGCAGCAGTTGACATTAGAGAAGGAACAGAATACGTCAGGACTCGGACGATGCGCCGCTTACATGTTGAAAATATGAATTTATATGCGTGCCTAGATGTACGCGAACTGGACTATGCCGGGTTGTTCCATCTTACGGCCTAGCTTGCTACTTCTCAATTTTGTCAACGGTCTGAATAAGAATCCATCTAAGGGACATTAAAGTACCTCTGAGAGCCTTGTCGCCCGATATCACCTCGACAGGGCCTCCTCGCACCGATACATCCCTAAACCCTCGTTTCTTGCTCTCATGGCAGCCTTCGCCAGTAGGCGCGGGGTAGACTGATATGTCCTGATGGACCCACCCAGCTCGCTGTCAATCGTGGCAAGGCCTTCTCGCAACAGCTGCCCATTGACGGACATCGGAATATCGTCAGAGTCGACTCCCGGTTCCATCAGGCGCAGGTGCATCAGGGAGGGTGGCACTGGCACCATAACGCCTCTCATACAATACATACGGTTATCCCCCCCGTAGTCGAGTTTCGCTGCGAGCATGCGGCCCATGCATGTCTTCTGGAGCACCTCGAGCGCTTCGGCATGGTGTTGGCTCTGTGCGTCAGGAAGCTTCACAAAGCTGCCCATAGAGGGTGAATAAATGAAGCAGATGGAAGAAAAGCTGGTCGATCACATACCTGAGACGCGCCTTCCGAGCCTGTTGAGGCAGAAAACGGAATAGCGTCGGTAAGGGCCTGAGATTGTCGACCCTAACAGATTCATGAAAGCCCGAGTCGATGAAGAGCACTTCGGCGTCACGGCCGATGATTTCCAAGATCAAACCACGATGCCAGGCTGTGCCATGGGAGGATTGGACGGAGACGAAGGCCCACTGACGAAATTTGCCTGCCAGCTTATGCTCCGTTCCACGATGGTACTTTGTCAGACTGTACGTCAGTTCTTCGAGTGCGCCAGGCTCTAGTCCTATTTTAATTCCCGGAAAAAAAGACTTCGATCGAAGAGGTGCTGAACGTACCTGTCTGGTCGTCGAGGACCTTCACTGAGAGTTCTAGGATCCCGCTTTTCAAGACCCTGACGCCGTTCACTTTGATATTGCGAGTGCTATCCGCAGTCCCAGCATGCCATTCAGTGATGGGGATGATCACAGTGTTATCCACGGGCTCCAATGCTGTGTGGCACCAGGACCATGTCAGCAACTGGCTATATGTGGAACACTGAGACACGTACGCGACTTGTTTGTGGGTGTGGCCTCCTCAAAGTCGCAGTTGAACTCTGTAAAAGAGGTAGGAGGTTTGACCCTGGGCTTGCCCCCGCTCCCCCAGGCTACACCCTGCACATAATCGAGGAAATCCCATTCCCGTGGTTCGAGTTTCGTCTCAGGGATATCAGGCGGATTTGGCGAAATAGAGGAAGACGGCCATTTCGGAGTGTCAAGTGGTGTCAAGCTGACGAATTCATTGTCCAGCGATTCAGCGCTCTGCAAGGTGGGAGAGGCAAGAGAGTTGGTGAAGGGGTTAGAAAGACCGGATAAGGAGAAGGACGGTGACGACACCGATGAGATGGATGCGAGACGAGGGCGCTTCGAGTCTGAAGTAGATCGAACCTATCCAGGCCAGTCAAGTGAAGACATTTTGCTATACAAGAAAACACTGACCGTGGCCAGATTCACAAATTCGTCCGCTGATGTTGTCGTGACGTCAAATCTGCGCAAGATCTCCTGCGCTCCGTGTACGCTCGCCCCGAATAATCCTTCGATCTCCATCCGGATCCCTTCATCTTTCTCTCTCTTCTCCCTGAACATCCGCGTTATGCTCTGTTCCATTACCTCATCGTTCTCGCGCTGTCTGTCCAACAGCGCCCGCATGTCGTCCTTTACCCTCTGCTGTCGCTCTGCAAACTCGCCCACAGCACTCAGCAGTTCGCGATCCTGCACTTCCCGTTTTGCACAGCGCTGCATCGCGTTGTCCAGCGCCGCCCTCTCCGCGGAGAGTCGTGCGAAAAGGTCGTCGATGTTCGTATGTGTCTGATTGAGCTGCTCCATTAGTGCCGATATCTCTTGAAGAGGACTCTAGAGCATATCTGGGAAGAAAAGTCGAAGTCAGCTTTCGAGAGCGGGTCAGGCTATCGAACGTACGCTGAATGATATGTGCCGGTAGTGGGTCTGATCGGACTCTCGGAGGTACCGGTGATTCTCTTCAAGCAGCGCCAAAAGGCAACAACGCCCTCTCCATGACGCCGCGAAGCATGGGTATAATTGGCTGCATTTGGGTACGGGTTGGCAGTCTGAAAACAAGAGCAGGTCCGCTGGTTCTGGATTGTCACGTAGCCTCTACGTAAGAAGACATGATGAGCTCGAGTGCGCCCGGATCGTTTGCTTTCGATAACTTGGAAGTCGGCAGCAAAAGGCACTGAGCACAATGAGCCGCCTGAGCGGGCAAGGATCCTAATAAACCTAATTGGATCGTCTCGACAGTTTTCTAGCTGCTTTGTACATTTAAATGTTGTGTGTCTCATGCTTTCCTAGCTGCATTCCTGAAATTCACATCGCCGGGACTCGGTTTGTACCTTGAAACTGTATATCGAAGGAAACTTGGAAACTAGAACTCGGACTCGGCTTCGCGATATTGGGATCCAGTGGTGCCAGAAGAGATGAACGAGTCTCATAAATAAGCATTAGACAAGATTCGGCGGAGCTGGCGCTCCGCCAATCTTGGGTTCGGTTTAAGGTCAGGTCAACGGAAGGAAATTTTTTTTTTTTGCCAATATAATCAGTAGTTAAGCATGTCACTGCATATACATGGAGAATGTCTATGGCAAACTACAGTAAGATCTCGGGGAAGGTTACGTTCGTCGTCGATGTGAAATGTTGCGGTAGGCGAATGAGGCAATCAACACGATGGCGAATGCGGGAGAGTGCAGTATACAACTGACCATGTGAGAAAACAGGCCGGCAAAGATCGACACCCACTCGGTCAAGGGTCAGGTCTTGACAGCTGTTGAAGGTTGTGGCATACGTTGTAGCTAAAGAAAACTGGCGGCGCAGCAACATATGGCCGGAATGAAGTTCGTGGTGCAAAAGAATGCGAGGAATCAGAATGTAGTCAGAAGCGACATCACAAAGGCCGTTGAGAGTCGGCAGTAATCTTTTGACAGTGATTATGCGGTGCCCAACGTCAACGACAACGACACGTGTATTCTTCACTAGTCCACGGTCGAGAGACATGTTGCGCATGATGCGCATAACCGCGTCGACTTTAGTTGGCAGAGTGTGATGCGGAAGGCCGGGAAGTGTCGAAGCATGAGCAATGTAGTCCAAAAGAGATTCTGGCGGTATCATCCCGGCATCGTCAACCTCTTTCAATGAGTCAGCAGCGAGGTACGTTCAAGAAGCTCCAGGAAGACGATCCAAAATGATCCCGTTGTATTCGTCGATCTGCGCGTTAGTGACAGCTAGAATTGACTGACGTACAGTGCAAACCGCGCACGGTGTCCTCGAAGAAACAACTGCCAGATGACACATTAGAGTTGACAATGACGGAATGAAAAACGACGCACCCCACAACAGACGTCTGCACGCCGCCGCGCAGGTACTCAGATACCCTCAGCACGGAGTCGCGCAGCCCATTCTGAATGACAGATCCAAGTCCTGAGAACGTCGTACCCTCCATGTCCGGAATGGCAGCCTCATACGCTTCATCATCCGGGTCGCCAGGAAATGGGAAGAAGTAAATGGGCTCCAATATAGCGCCACCGATGTCTGGGGCAATGTGCACCTTCGCCATGATATACACCACGGTCCCATCCGGCACAGGCTGGCTAGAAGCTGGAGCATAGACGCGAACGGTGCCATCCATGGGACTGCCGTTATTGGCCGACAGCTCGAATTGCAAGCTGTACAAATAGAACGGCGTACCAGGTCCGGTTGAGCCAGGAGCCTTCACCAGCGTTTGCCGGCCGCCATAGAGACCGAAGTTACCAATGACGAGTGCGGAAGACATCTCTCGCGAAGAGTCTGGGCTGATGCGTTAAAATTCCCGGCATTTTAAAGATCTTGCACTTACCGGGTGAGCGGAAAGGAGGTGTGTCTCAGCTTGACGCTGACGGGACATGCAAATGCGGAATGATGACATTCCGATATCGCGTCGGAGAGAAACATGCGCATCCGTCGATGGACGACAAAATGTCTGACGAAATGGGAGTGGATCGCAGGAGCACAAAGGGGAACATTGACGACTGGCAGTGCAGCTACAACCAAACATGACCAAACGCGAGGGAAACGCGCGAGAGTCTTTGCCTTTCCGCCCCCAAGTCAAATTACCTAAAAAGGCAAATTCGGAAACTCCCGTCCGGGGCGGCGGAACACCGGCCGTACTGGCTCAACGCTCCGGGGGCAGATTAAAATAACAATAGATAATATATTTTCTGCTCCGGTAACCCAAGAGAAATAAACACCGCGACAACCTCGCAGCACCCTGCTTGTTCCCGTCCACGCTCTGTCGCCGCTCTTTCCCTTCCCCTACGATCCTTCACGACCCCGCCATCCACTTTATGCGCTTATCATCTGCTTCAGGCCCCCCATCAAGTTTGCGCATGCAAGGCACGCGCCCGCCACCTTCCATCGCCGAGCGCCCCGTTACTGTCCACGCCGGCCCTGTGCTTTCGTCTGTGGGCGCGTTCTCTGAGCTGCAACATTGAATTACGGTGGCGTGCTCATTCTTGGGGCAGCGGCGGCGGGGGGCCGGGCGCTGGACCATTCGGTTTGCCTTGCCGACTCGTGCGTATGGCCGTGCAGCTCCGTGCAGGGTCTATGTTTGTGTGCGGATGTACACACCGGGCAGCGGGCATCGGCAGGAAGGGCAGCCACGAAAATAGGTGGGCGAGATAGAAGAAGCCTTGAGGTGAGTTGCTACACGTCCCGCTCAGTGTACAGGGACGCTCAGTGTACAGGGACGCGCAGTGCACCGCCCGTCTCCCGCCGCTTCCCCGCTACTGAAAGACACCCCACGGCACCCCGCCCGCCGCCTTGCACGCTCTTCGCATCTGCGCCGGCCTCAACACTCGTGCGCGGACACTTGCGTTTGACCGTAGCCTTGGATTCCGGCCGTACTCAGTCGTAGCTGCATGCAGAGCGTCGGCCAACGCCCCATTCGGATTGGGTGCCCACCGCCCTCTACACGTATTCGTACTTGCCGTGCTTGGTTGCGCGTGGTGGGCGGGCAGCCAAGTGGGCGGATAGGATGAGCGCGCGAGGCGACTAGCTGCGATGGGCTGAGCAGATCGATACTGGCGGGGGCTGCATATATGATTTAGCACACTATAGTTGTATCCTCTTATCATAGCCAATAGATATATCTCTTCTGAATTTCCAGGTGCTTTTTCGTATCTGTCAGAAGACAACTGGAAGGATTTACTTATTGCTACTCCGAAATATAGTTATCAATACATAATTCTTTATTTTCCGGCCTAGTTAAGTCTCTCCGGCGCTGACCTTCGGGCATCGGACGGGGTGCGCCACAAATTGCCTTTTTAAGGTTTCGACTTGGGGGCGGAAAGAGGCCAACTGCGCGCGCGAGGGCGACTACGACCAAACATGTACAATTGCTGCGCAGTGTGGAGGGTAAGAGTAGAGGAATATACTAATATCGCCCGCCTAGCTCAATCGGATAGAGCGTCAGACTCTTAAGGCGGGTTCAACCTGGTTAAACAAATCTGAAGGCTGCGAGTTCGACCCTCGCGGTGGGCTAGTACATGTTTTGAATCAAGTACGATGGTTAAATTTTCTTGTCAGGGTTAAATTTTTTTGTCAGGGCTTGACAAGATGATGGGTGTGGACCCATGCGAGCCTCGACTCCAATCGTTCCGTGAAGCGGTGCGCGCGCGATAGATCCTTCGTGGGCCTGAGCATTTTTTTTTTGAATGTCGACCGGGCGGCGGAACGATTCGGACTCCGCGCACTCCGACGGAACAAGATCGTCGAGTCGACTTTCATGTCGCTTCCGTGCGCTGTTTGTGCGCGACTGATACAGCACGATGGTCATTTATCTATATGCACTTGCTCCTATCGACTTGAATCAACTAGAGTGACAGGAAGTTCCGAGAGGCAGATATCTGATATTCTCGTCTAATATAGTTGGACTCATCCAAGGCCCACCCATTTCCATTCGAGGTTGATACGTGGTGAATAAACATGATGTCTCGACGTACTCACTTCTTCTTCTACTTGAGATACCGTGTCACGCATGTATCACCAGATACCATATTGTAGACCGTGCACTATCTGACCCAAATGTAGCCCAAAGTTCGCAGCCTCATGGAGAGAGCGTGGTTGCTTTTGGCGCTGTGGAAATCACCACGGGACTAGCGACGAGCAGGGTGTCGCATCCCCGGTGTGTTCAACAGTTTGGTTTCACTGGCCTCCATCCAGGCTGACTTTGACCACCTTCCAGATACGCATCACCATCCTCTCAAAGAGTTACTGACGCTAATGGAACAGCTCGGGCAGGCGCATGCAATCATGCACAACCTGTTCATGCGACTGATCGCGGACAGGTCGGCGCTGGACCTCACGATGAAGCGCTACGCAGAACGTGATGCACAGAGCCGCGAATTACTCAGCGCGATGGGCGACTTCACGGAACGGCAGCGGCGGGCGCAGGATGACGTACGGGGTCTACTAGAGAAACGAAGCGAGAGCGATAGAGTGCTAGAGGAGAACGTGGCACGGATGTTCAAGGAGAAGAGGGAGACAGACGAGAGGATCGGGAGGGAGATCGAGGAGGTATTCGAAGAGAGCGTGCGCGGAGCGCAGGAGATGGAGACGCTTTTTCGCAGGTTTGACATCACGATGCCACCAGTGGATGGCTCTGAAGATCCAGGCCCCGTACGTAGATCTCTCATCTCGCAGAACATTGTTACGAACGTCCGATTGACGTCCGACTAGGTTCATCCTGGTTCGGACGAGCGCCCTCGTCTCACGTCCATCTCACCGGTGTCATCGCCGTTCACCTCATTCTCAGATGCTTCGGACCCCTTCACCAACTCGCTCGTCTCTCCCACTTCATCGAGTTCCGAGTCCGTGAACGACGAGTTCGTCAACCTGACATCACTTGACACTCCGAAACAACTGTCCTCCTTGTCCTCCCCGAGTCTACTGCCGGATGTCCCGGAGATGAAGGCCGAGCCCAAAGAATGGGGCTTCGTCGAGTACGCTGACAAGGATTGGGAGAGTGAAAGTGCAAAGATTAAACCACCTGCCTCGCTTGCAGAGTACGACCAGTCTGAGATGGCGACTCCCGTGAAACCCTTGCGTACGTGGTTTGATATTCCACAATGACTTGTTGACAGGGTCGTCATATCGAAGCGCTGGAGCCTGTCGACACCAATGTACGGATTCCCTTGCCGGAATGGACTGTGGGTACCGCTCGAGACATCAAGGTCAATGGTGTCAGGGTCTTAAAAAATGGGAACGTACATATATCAGTCAAAATACTCGATAGCCGGACAGGTACGTTCAGCAGTACTTCAATCTAGTTACCTGGTTTGAAAAATCTGACGATGCATAGAGCTTGGTGCGCTCAAAGAACTGACGCAACAATTAACTAAATATCATCGTGCTACGACTCACAAGCTGGAAGGCATCTCTTTGGGCGACTTCGTGTCTATTCAATCATCCTACAGTTCTGCTTGGCATCGCGGTAAAATAAGAGAAACCTTCGATGGCAGTGGTGTGGCCAAAGTGTTCTTCATTGACTGGGGCCATCATGAAAACGTTCACAGAACGAAGATCAGACCCTTACCAACGCTATTCCGTTTCCTGCCTCAGCATGCTCAGATGGCATGTCTCAGGTGTGTGACCGACAAATGATTCCCCCGTTCGATCTGTTTACGATATCTTGATGTCTAGCTTTGTGCAATTTCCTAATTCACAGAATCCGCACCACGCTGAAGCCCTCAAGGCCCTGCAGAAGGCTTGTGCAGGCCGGAAGCTCACGGCGAAACTCGAATACAATACTGGCTATGCGCTGGACCTTTGTCTCACGGATCCAGGTGTAGATCCAAACGACATTCTGGCGTCTATCAATGGGAGATTGGTGCGAGCCGGCCTCGCTAGGATCAACAGCTACCGGTATGGGTCCCCCAATGAAGACCCGTCTACCTGTAGCCTACTGGCAAAAGCTGGTATTAGTGCAATGAGCGAGGGTGTGGGGATGTATCAGTGCGAGGGAGAGGTAGCGGGATGATACTTGACCATGAGAGTTATATCGATTTCTTTGTGCCATCAATTGCTAGCTTTCGTAGTATTTTGGCAATAACCACCGTATACTCATCGCGTTTGCAACGCAATCAATCACATAACGACAAGGAATAATTGTCATCGTAAAACGTCAAACTTTTGTCCTGACCGCCAATATCGAGTTGCAAATACACTCATTTTGAAGAGATCATGTCGACTCAACGGTTCGGACTCCGCGCACTCCGACCAACCTTGAAGGATCGTCGAGTTGAACTTCTGCCTTCTCGAGTCGACTTCCTTCTGCATAGCGATTATGACATGGACCTAGCCACCTGTACGCCTGGAAAAACTGGAGGGACAACAGATTCTTTGAAGAAAGTTCTCGCTTGTTCAGATTATGACTCATCAACTTCAGATGGTCAACATGTCGTGAATGAAGATGCACCCACATCTTCGTGGAACGCCATGTCATGAACTGGAAACAGCGGACTAGTACTGCTCCTTCTCGCAGATGCCGTACCGGACCGTACCGATACAGGACCATGTGCCATTTAACTCAAATGTAGCGATGCTTAGCGGCCTCGTGGTGAAGGCGTTGTCTATGCCTTTTGGCGCTGCTTGGAAGGAACCATCTCGCCGAGCAAGTTCAACCTCATCCAGCGTACGTTGCACAGCCTGATCTCACCGTTCTCGAGACTGACTTTCATCTCCTCCCAGATTAGCACCAGCGCCTTCTCAACGAGGCACCGACGCTGATGGAGCAGCTCAGGCAGACACAAGCAAGCATGAATGACCTCTTCGTGCGGCTTGCTGCGGAGAAAGCAGCGCTGGAGCGTGACACGCAGCGCTACGCAGACCGAGACGCGAAGGGCCACGAACTGCTGAGTGCGGTGGGTGATTTTGCGGAGTGGCAGCAGAGGACGGAGGACGACGTGCGGGGCCTACTAGAGAGGCAGAGCGAGAGCGAGAGGATACTGGAGGAGGGAATGATGAGGATGTTCAAAGAGAAGAGGGAGACAGATGAGAGGATCCGTAAGGAGATCGAGGGGGTATTCAAGGAGAGCGTGCGCCAAGCACTGGAGATGGAGAGGCTATTGCGCCAGTTCGACGTCACGATGCCGTCGGCGGATGGCTCTGAATATTCGGGCCTAGTAAGTATATCATTTATTTCGCAGAACGTCTTGTGTTACGAACGTCGATTGACCCACCCGACTAGGTCCAGCCTGCTTCAGATGACCGGCCGCATCTCGCGTCCGTCTCATCAGTATCGTCACCGCCCTCCTCATCCTTAGGTGTTCCTAACTCCTTCACCAATTCGCTTGCCTCTCCCACCTTGCAGAAACCTGACTCCATGGTCAGCTTGACATCGTTTGATCTCCCAAACCGACCGCCACCCTCTCTGCTAGCGAGTCAGCCGTCCGATCTCCCCGCCAAGGTAAAGGCAGAGCCACCAGTATGGGATTTCTTTGATTATGAAGAGCATGTGGCCTATGGGAGCGGGAGCGATCCCCAGATCAAACCACCCACCTCCTTCACGTTTTATGAGCCGAAGGTGATGATACCTACGGACCGTTCCCTATTGCGTAGGTGAATCGGCGTCCCGCACATGGCGAATTGTTGACACAGTTCTTGTATTACAGCATGGGAGTCTGTGGAAAACAACGTGGACATCCCCATCCCCGACTGGCCCTTTGAAGCGGGGAAAAGCATTCGAGAGATCGAGGTCAATGGTGTGAGGGTTCTAAAAGATGGAAATGTAGAATTAGCAGTCAGAATTTTGGACAATCGAACAGGTGAGTGCAACACCACTCTGTTCTGCGTACTTGGGGCTGTAAAGTCTGACTGGGCTTCAGAGCATGGCGCACTCGAAGAACTAACGCAGAACTTGACTAACTATCATCATGGAACGACCCATAAGCTGGCTTCGAACGAGCTGAGAAACCTGGTTTTCGCTTCTGTGAAGTCGTCCCATGGCAACGCCTGGCACCGCGGTCGAATCTTGCAAGTTAGGGACCGTCACGCCGATGTACTGTTCATCGACTCGGGCTTTCATGAAACCATCAGTTTCGAAAATATCAGGCCTTTACCAATGCTGTTTTGTTTTCTTCCCCAGCAATCTCGGAAAGCGCGTCTTAGGTATGTAATTGACAGGCATTGAGGCTTCTCCCGTACACTTCCTTTTCTCATTGTCGATGGACAGCCTTGTGAAGCTTCCTGGCCCCGGAAGTCAATACCATGGGGAAGCCCACCGAGCCCTCCAGAAGGCATGTGCCGGACGCAAGCTCAAGGCGAGGCTCGACAACGAGACTCGAGGTGATTACAGGGACAGATCTACATATCTGCTACACTTGCGCTTGATGGACCCGCAGGTCGACCCCGACGACGTTCTGGCATCTATCAATGCGCAGCTGTTGCGAAATGGCCTTGCCATAATCGACAGCACGCAGTGGCAGGACCTTGCTAGAGATCGGGCTACCTCGCACCTGCTGGCAATGGCTGTCATGAATGCGAGGGACGAGGGTGTGGGGATGTATAGGCACGAGGAGCCTGCTTCAAGGTGATCTGTTTGCGCCGATACGAACGCCCATAGACGTCCATACGTATGCTTGTGCTTACTGCTTTTGAACGATGGGCGCCAACGTCAATTGCGCGCGAATCTTCACTTGGGCGATTGACATGCGTAGATCTATTCCGCAGGTTATGCAGATCAGACGCGTGCAATAATACGGTAGGCGTACTTCCGATTCGGTGCATTGGGAATCTGATGTACGCACATGGTCATATTGGCTGGCTCGTTTTCTTTCCCCGTTTCTCTCCCTCCTTGGTCGTCCCTCCCTCACTCGTCCAGTCCGAGCCATCCGTGCTGGATGGTAAACGAGTCGACTTTCCGATGACAGATGACGACAGCCCATATGGGCTCGGTCTTCTTATCATATTCTTCGCTGTGCTATTCATCTTGTGCAAGCTCCGCGACATACAGGACAAGAGAGCATCCATCCTCCCGGTATATCACGAGCATAGGACCGTCGCAGGCTCACACCAACAGGCATACCTACCTGCTCATAACACAGTCAACGCAGGGTCCGAGAGAAGCATAGCATCTGTTGCCCCGGCACCAAGGGTAAATCCCGCATTCAGCGAGACGTGGACGAGAACAAGCGATCTTGTTGAGCAAAATCCATGGGTGAGTCTCCATTGAACATCCACAGAAGGACCTTGATACGAACGATTGTTTAGGTGCCTCTGCCTATTTCGCAAGCTACACCCCCTCCACCACAAACAGAAAGCTACGGCGCCATTAATGGAGGTCCTAGCACACTGACCCCACTTCACCAATGTGCGATTGCGGCCAATAGAGCGTCGACGGGCGCAGCTATTGCGGGTCCAGCACCGACACATTGCACTGTCCTAGAGAGCAGCGAGAGCAGCACGGGAGTAAGGAGCCTTGCGTCACCAATTACGCAGCGGCGCGAAGTGAGTTTTCTTGGGGCTTTCTGGCGAACGGACCTTGACTCAAATGGGCGCGTAGTTGCCTCCCCTTCCTTCACATGTTACATCTGGCCAGTCACGGTCGCAGATAAACAGCCACAGTGCCGTTGATGCCGGTCCTAGCGCTGAGACGATCCTTCATCCCAGCACCGCAGCCCTCCTTCAGAACTATGGGTCGATGGATACGGTGTCGCCGGATGTAGCCAGGGGATCCACAGCACCGAGAGTATGCGAAATCGCTTCTGTGCCACACAACATGGGTGTAGGCAGAATTTCTGCACAAGTCTTGTGGGTGAGTCGGAGTTAGCCTTGTCTATGGATGGATTGGGATGCTGGCAATTGTTTAGACACCACCTCCCTCGCCTCTGCCACCCACTACAACTGCTACACTCCACACCGAGCACCTGCAGGCGCATGGTACGGCTGTCTTCGATCAATATCTCCGAAGATACGGGATAGCGGACGTGGATGATGCGCCTCAATTAGACCAATGTCCTCGAGGACTGAGCTTAGCGGGCGGTACGACTGCCTTGGATAAACGTCTCCGAGGAGTTGATATGGTAGATCCAAAAGCTTCGGGTACCAAGGCGGATGTGCAGAGGGATGGACAAGTACTCCAAGCGACGTACTATAGCCTTGAAAATGCCGAGCATCTTCGGGCGCGCGCGAAGACGGAACTCCGGAAGCGCAAAGAAATGCTCAAAAAAGTCCGAAAAGCCCGAAAAGAGAGGGACACTTTCAATGCCAGAGTCATGCGCCAGATCAGCGAGATGCACGAGTTTGAACACAACAGACTGAACCAGGAAGCGGCCGATGTGTTCTTCAAATGTGGGTTCACTTCAATTTCATCGTGTTGCATCACTGAGCGTCGACGATCCCCTAGTAAATAATGATGTTGGTGCTCATGCAAGCATGTGAACAGCTATTGACTCACTCTGCTCGACAGGGCCTACCGCCGAGCAAGGTCGACCTTCACAAGCTAACGGTAGACGAAGCCATTAAGTTCGCGAGACTCAAGATAAGTAGCGCGCGAGAGAATAAACTCACGTCGATCACCTTCATTACTGGTTCGTAAATCAGGGCTCAATTGTGGGCTCATGCGATGACGGTATTTTCAGGGAAGGGCATTCATTCCGAGAACAACGAGGCCAGGATCAAGCCAGCGCTGCAAAAGTGGTTAAAAGAGTGAGTGGCGCTCGATTCTACAGGTCTGAGGGACTCACGAGTCGCGACTTCTCAGGCAGAAGTTGGTAACGAAGATCCAGCAGAAAAATGAAGGCCGGCTAGTGGTGGTGCTGGAGACCGAGAGCGAGGAAGTCACGACAGCTGTGAGTGAGATTTCTCGTCATTTCATGCGACTAGTATATCGAATGAGCTGTCTTCAGCCTACAGTCGCACCTATCGTTCCGCCAAATGTCTTGATAACGACTCAACAGTCGATCTTCGTGACCGCTTGATCTGCGAGGTGTCCAGAAAGGCCGTAGCGAGAATCAAAAGTAGCGAGCTGCACCGTAACGTGTCTAATGTTCGCATGTATGCGCATCTTGTTGTCAAATTGCACATGGCTGCTTCAGTATTGATATTAGCATTTGTATCTGTTCGCGTGCCATCGCAGAGCGCCAGACGTACCGGAGCAACGTGGTCACAGCGTTATCTGTACAACACGTCCTAGAAAGGCTGTAAAGTGCGTTCCGCACACGCACACTTCTCCGGGGCGGCGCAATCTGTCAACATGTCAAACGCGCATCAATCATGTGTCCCCAAGTATAGGAAGTACCTATGTAGTGAAAGGCGCCGGGATCCCATCGTTTATATGCCTCGATCTTTCACCGCATCTCCTTGACCCTTTCTTCCCAGGTAGTGTCTGCCCGTGCGAGATACAGCATGGCCCCTTGGCCCCTCCTCGCCGCTGGGCTTGTTCTTGGCGTTGGCGCATTCTTGTATTCTTTGTTCAAAAGAGATGACAAGATCCCTATCTCCAACTCTAACGAGAGATACGCACCTCCCACTCGATCCCCGTACCGGCGCGACCCAGTATTCGTGCGAGCAACATCCCAGCCCCGTGCCGACAATGGCATCGATCAGCAATCGCGCTCGCTTCTGAGATCCCGGACCGCGCAGGTGCCTCGATTCGATTTCATCTACGAGCCCACAAGCCCGTTTCCCAAAGCGCCAGGCGCAGACGGAATATATGCGCCTGTAAGTTGCATTGCATATGTTACCTGCCCATTCCCGATCGCTCTCTCCCCACAGGATGGAAATGAAACTGACCAGTCCGACGCGCACTACACCTCGCTGCGCGCACGGGCCGTCAGTGCGGGAGACGAGATGGTGCGCGCCTATGCGGAGAGCCAGGTTGCGTGGGACGAGGGCAGGCGCGCGCGCGCGAAGGAGCTCTCGAACCAAGGCAAAATGAAGCGAGCAGAGATGGTGCGCCTACATGAAGAGGCAAGCGCGTGGATCTTCCGCAGTGCGTGTATTCTGTTCGTGGTAATTCGGCTATTGGTGCTGATGCTGCGGCCGATAGAGAATAACATGGTGCGTAGTGTCAAAGACCCTGCAATGCGGAAGATGTGCTTGATACAGTGATGCTGGTGCAGGGCAGGGAGCCGGGTGAGATCGATCTGCATGACTTGCACGTCAAGGAGGCTGTCAAGTACGTGGACCAAAGCATCCAGAAAGCGCGTCGGCACGGGAACTCGGAGATTCGCTTGATTGTCGGTGTGTAGTTCTCGACTCGTTCTCATTTCAGACCCAATCAAAGACGTCACATTGACAGGCAAAGGCCTGCACTCGCGCGACGGCGCCGCGAAGCTGAAGCCCGCAGTTGAGGAGCTCATGCAGAAGCGGAACCTCATGGTGACGACTGACCCAGACAACGCAGGCGTGCTGATTGTCCAGTTGAACGGAAAGGCGGAGCGCAGGGGGACGCTTTTCGGGGCGGGAATGTCATGGGAAGAGCTGTGAGAGGTAAGAATTGGTGTATGAGCATGTAAGTCAGGCTGCCTCAGAGACGGGCGACCCAAAGACGACGATCGACTTGCCTCGGCAAGGAATAACTGTAATTTGATGATTTTGCACCTGTATTGTGTGTTAGTGGTTTCGGTTTCATACTTCACCTGTTTGTATATCTATATTTCTTGATGTTCAAGTCGTTGGGACCTGGCTCGGACTTGGACTATATGAGGGTGACCTACGACGATCTACAGAGGCGGGTCGGCGACACGGTGACGATAGTGGGAGACGACTTTGTGACACTCGAAGTTGTAAATGAAAAATGAAGTTCCGGCATCGCCCGCCTAGCTCAATCGGATAGAGCGTCAGACTCTTAAGGCGGGTTCCACCTGGTTAAATAAATCTGAAGGCTGCGAGTTCGACCCTCGCGGTGGGCTAGTATCTTGTTTTTGCACCAAGTACGATGCTTGGAATGTTTTTTCAGGGCCTGAGCTTGCATGTCTCTTCGATCGGGAGGATCCGCGAATTCGGACTCTCCGCATTCTGACCATCAACCATGATCTGGAACTCGCCAGGTCCTCTCCCTCTCGATTCGACTTTCCTATCCGCGCTACGGCATGCAGCTGCAATGCGATACTACCTGGTTATGTGTATACCTCTCGACCTGGGCTAATTGGAGTGACAACGCTTTCTGAGACTGGCCCGCTGACTTCCATCCTCGGATTGAAGACGATCCAGACGCGCTCGTCGCGTCTTCTTACGTTGGGCGTCATCTCACAATCAGAATCAGGGAAGCTGCACCTGTTATCAGAATGAGGCAGCACATCGACAGCCCGTGGGCCAGCTGACCCAAATACAGCCAGGCTTCGCGGCCTCATGGAGAGGACGTTGTCGTTTTTGGCGCTGCTTGGAGGGAGCCACCACCGAGCAAGTTTGCTATCGGCGTGTCTCATCTAGTGTATGTTGGATAGTCTGATCCCATTGCTCTCGATGCTGACTTTGACCTCCCAGATACGCACTCACACCCTCTCAAAGAGGCTTCGACTCTGATGGAGCAGCTCAAGCAGACGCAAGCTAGCATGAATGACCTTTTCATGCGACTGGCCGCGGAGAAGGCGGCGCTGGACCGCACGACGCAGCAATATGCAGAACGTGATGCACAGAGCCGCGAACTACTCAGCGTGGTGGGCGACTTCGCAGAACGGCAGCGGCGGGCGCAGGATGATGTACGGAGTCTACTGAAGAAGCGAAGCGAGGGCGATAGGGCGCTAGAGGAACAGATGGCGCGGATGTTCAAGGAGAAGACGGAGACAGATGAGAGAATCGGGAGGGAGATCGAGGAAGTATTCGAAGAGAGCGTACGCGGCGTGCAGGAGACGGAGAAGCTTTTGCGCAAGCTCAACGTCGCGATGCCGCCAGCGGATGACTCTGAAACTCCAGCCCCAGTAAGTAGTTTCTTTATTTGCAGAACATCTTGTGTTACGAACGTTCGATTGATTCATTTGAATAGGTCCAACCCGCCTCAGATGAGCGGCCTCGTCGTGCATCTATCTCATCTGTGTCATCACAATTATCTTCGTTCTCAGGTCTTTCTGATCCCTTCACCAATTCGCTCGCCTCTCCCACTTTGCAGAGCTTCAGGTCCGTGGACAAGGAATTCGTTAGCTTGACACCACTTGACACTCCGAAACGGCCCTCTTCCTCTCTCTCGTCGAGTGCGCCGCCTGATATCCCTAAGACGAAGCCCGAGCCACAGGAGTGGGACTTCTTCGATTATGAAAAGGATGTGGTCTGGGGGAGCGAGGGTAAGCCTCCGATCAAACCGCCCACTTCGTTTGCAGAGTTTTGCGAGTCTGAGGTGGCGATACCGACCAACCCATTGCGTAAGTGACTTGGCCTTCCACAGATGGTGAGTTTCTAACATGGGTCCCGCATCGCAGCATGTGAGTCCGTGAACGACAGTGTGACGATCCCCAATTCCGAATGGACTTTGAATAGCGTTCGGGAAATCAAAATCAATGGTGTCAGGGTCTTGAAGGAGGGGGGACTAGAATTATCAGTCACTATGTTTGACAACCAGACAGGTTAGTTCAATATCGCTTCGGTCTGGCTATTTGGTCGGCAGAAATTGATGTAGCTGTAGGGCCTGGCGCACTCCAAGAACTCATCCAAAACTTGACTACATATCATCGCGTAACGAACCATAAGCTGTTGGAAGAAGACTGGTCTCAATTCGTGGCTGTCCAATCCTCTCACGGAAAAGCCTGGCATCGCGGTCAAATCTGCCAAGTTCAATATGACCCAAACAATTTCAGCAAAATCATGGGAGCCGAAGTTCGCTTCATTGACTCTGAGTTTCGCGAGATTGTGAACCTTGACAACATGAGGCCATTACCAACGCTGTTCCGACACCTACCTCAGCAAGCTCTGAGGGCGCGTCTTAGGTACGTCGTCGATAGGCGTTTCGTCTGTTTGTTTGATTTTCTCACTATCAACGGGCAGCTTCGTGGAACTTATTGGGCCATCCAGCCAGCATCACATTGAAGCCCTCGAAGCCCTGCAGAAGGCATGTGCAGGTCGGAAGTTCGTGGCGAAGCTCGATTCCTACGGTCCGTGGAGGGCAAAATTCGATGATCAGTGGAGGGAGCCACATCTGCGCTTGGTGAATCCTGGGGACAACCCCGAGAATCTTTCGGCATCTGTGAATGTTCAGCTATTGCGGGGTGGCCTTGCCTGCATTGACTCACAAGGAGATTGGTATTCCGAAGCAGATTGGGCTACCAAGCACCTGCTGGCGATGGCTGATGTGAGTGCGAGGAACAAGGATGTTGGGATATATCGACGCGAGGAAGCCGCCCGTGAGCCAAAAGAAGAGGTATCTTGAGATCCTTATGCCATAGTACGTATGCATATTCTGTGACTACGCGTCGCTCCATGTCCGGTGAAGGATAATCAAAAGAATCATCACATTCGGAGCGCTGATGTTTCGTGGGACGCAACAGTGTAGACCTACGAAGCTGTTCCTTAGTTTGGGGTATTGTATCGACAGACTGTGCGCTATATAGCTTGACCAAATGGAGCGAGGCTTTGGCGCTGCTTAGAGGAAACCACCATATTGAGCAAGTGTGCTATCGGCGCATATCATCCAGCGTATGTTCGATAGCCTGACCACAAACCTGGCAAAGCTGATTTCGTCCTCACAGATACGCATTAGTGGCCTCGCAAAGACTTAAAGACACTGATGGAGCAACTGAGGCAGACACAGATAAACATAAATGACTTCTTTGCACGGCTCTCCGCTGAGAAAAGGGATCTGGATCACGCGAAACAACGCTGCGCAGAGCGGGACGTGCAGAATCGCGAACTGCTGAGCGCGGTGGGCAATTTTGCTGAGCTATGAGACAAGTACGACGCGTAGGAAGTAACCCTTGTACAACATTGCTTACTTGCGCGTGTATGTGCTGCTGTATTGATCCAAGTGACTCAGAATGAACGCATTGTATCAATTTGGTTATTTAAGTACCTACGTATGATGTGTCCAAGAAAGGCTACCAACGCGCTTCCATGCTTCTCCTGGGCGGCTCGAGCTGACAACAGCGCGTCAAGCATTTCTTCAATCTAGGACAAGTATTTGGAAGGCATCAGAATCTCATCATTTATATGCCACGACTGCTCAGCGCGTCTCCTTGGTCCCTTTTGCCCCCGGTCTGCTTATACGGCATATACCATGCCCGGCCTCCTCACCACTGGGCTTGTCGTTGGCGTCGGTTACTTCTTGTACCGTCTCCTCAAGGGCGATGACGGGTCTGACCAAGGCCAAGGTGCCACTCCCACCTCTAGTGAGAGGCACGCACCGAGTCCCACTCAGGCTTCCCATCGGTATTATGCGGAACACGATTTCAGAGCTAACTCCCGGCCAAGTGTCAACAATAACATCGATCGGCAAACGCACCAGGTCCCCAAACCGCAAACTCAAGCTCTACAGACAAGCACGAACGACGAAAGGCTCTTCAATCAGTACAATCAACAACCGCTTCAATACGGTGCTACGGGATCATCGGCGAGTGTTCCCAGACCGTCCGTCAATGACGGAATATATGCGCCGGTAAGTCGAAGCAGAAGACTCTGACTCTTAGGAATACTCACTTACAGCCGTAGCAGGAACGTGTCTTGCCTTGTGGTTGTCACGACAGCATCCCTGCAACCGTGAGTATCACAAGGGATTTGAGTTTTGCGGATATTGATATAGAGCCATAAGTACTCCTTCCAGGATTACTCGCCGTATGATTACGAGGACAACATATCTGCGAATGTGAGTCACAGCCAAATTGAGAGGCTTCAATACTGACGATAGCCATAAGACATACCCCACGGTCGTTTCGCCTGCTCTTCAGTCCAGAAAGCCTATCGCCTCAGTTGCGCGTCAGCAGAAGCCAAAGCCGAACGCCTATGCGAACTTGCAGGCTGTCGGTGTCAAG
The DNA here is from genome assembly GCA_033439255.1 of Hericium rajendrae. Lineage (NCBI taxonomy): Eukaryota > Fungi > Basidiomycota > Agaricomycetes > Russulales > Hericiaceae > Hericium > Hericium rajendrae. The sequence goes on from CM065891.1 coordinate 498,212, forward strand.
CAGAGATTATCCCACGTTGACATCAAGGCATCAGACATCGCAGCGGATGTTCATATCGAGGCATTGATTACTATTGAACTTGACCCAGACGCCGAAGACAGTGACATCTTGGCCACCGCGAAGCAGCTTCGAAGAAATGCCCAGGCGGTGCAGAAAGAGCAGAAAGCATATGCCGAGGGAAGCAAGAAAGCAAACGAACGAGGCAGCAAATCAGTGGCCAAGAACCTAGCGGCAAGAAGCGCAGCACTCCAGACGCAAGCAGAAATTTTGAGCAGGAAAGCCGCAGATCTCTTTTTCCGAGGTTGGTTAGATTCTTTTAGTCGCTTTATGCCTTCACTGAACCGCCACGTCAAATAGTTCACAATAAGGTCTGTTTACAATGGGACGTGCCAGATCTCGACTGACTGGATCCCATGGAAAGAATCATAAATGGAACTGCGTCGATCTGCACAACCAAGGCGTCGAGGAAGCCAAACGCTTCGCTGCCTCCAGCATCCGCAAAGCCAGGAATGAAGGGTTTCGTTCAATGGTCTTCATTGTCGGTGAGTCGTATGATCTTGGAGACAGCCGATCGCGGCGCTGAAATCGTCGGTTGACCTCAGGTAAAGGTCTACACTCGAATCAGGGCGAAGCCAAAGTCAAGCCAGCTCTTCTAAAGTGGTTGAAGGAGTAAGTGACTCAAAGCCCGCCTAGCGGCATGATAGCGACTCACATGAGTCAAACAGGCAGAATCTTGAAGCAACTGTGAATGAGAGGAACGAGGGAAGACTGGTGGTAATATTGAATTGACACGAAAGGGAACAATCGGCTTTAGGCCACAAGTGATTTCGAACGCGTAAGCTCTGTCGAAAACATCACGGTCGGCTGGTATCCTTTGTATGATTGGTGTATGAATATGGCAGCCTTTGTACGATTGGTGTACGATACGAGAAACATACATTGTTAGGAGACGAGCCGTATGACTTCGCCATGCAAACGCCAGTAGGAGCGGACATCAGCGGAGATTTGCATCGGAGTTTATTCACGCCATCAAGCTAGTAAGGCGCTCCAATATTCCTCCAGCGTTCACCACAAGTTCACCACAAACAAAATACTTACAGCTTCGACGTCGTTGCAGTCGACCCACGATTGATATTCGCTAAGCCTTCTGAAATCCTGGTTCTCTACAGAAACATATTAACATGGCGCAGTGGCAGGAGATCTGAAGCGTTGCTAACGGGCGATATACCACATGGTAGTGACAGATCTGTCTTCTCGATTGAGTCCCTTTTATTGCGCCCTGTTGGCATCCGATTTCCATCTTCAGCTGAAAGGTCAACGATCCATGTGGGTTCATGTGATCCCTGGGACTTTTGCAAGGCTTCGATTTCCTGGGACGAGTATGGCACAGGCACCCTCAGCATACATACATAAGTGAACTGAGCAACGGCGTCTTCTCCACCCTTGATTGATACCCGTTCTTATCGCGCGCAACCTGTGAGTGAGCGTGAACAATGGCGATGTAGAGCGATAGCAGACTCATCTTACGTTCCTAGGTATCTCATCGACCCGATGTCTAAATTCGTAGCGGACTTAGGCTCCGTCTCTGCTCAAATCAAACAGGCTCAGGACACCCTCGACCAGCTCCTTGCGAAGGCCACCAAGGAGAAGACCAAAGCAGAGCAAGCCGCGCGGGACAGTCGCGCTCAGCAGGCCCGACAGGCATTTGCGGCCGAAGCGCTCCTGGCTGCTGTCCGCGATCTGACCGATCGCCACAAGGAAACGCAGTCGACTGTAGCTCATCTTATGCTAGAGCGAGATGCCAGGGATGCAGACCTTAAGCAGCTGGTGTTGGCGTTGTTTGCGGAGAAGGAGATGAAGGACTGCGAGATGCGTGCGGAAGTGGAAGGCCTCTTAGCAGAGTCGAACCAGGCCCATCAACGGATGGAGGAGGCCGTAGGACGATTTTCGACAGCTAAGAACCCGGCCTTAGAAGTTATGGTGAGTGCTATCTTTCGGATGTACGACGGCTTGCTTATGATCATTGCTGGCCTCTCTTGCCAGGCTAAGGAATCTTCGGACGCTCGACCATCCGAGTCGACCAGCTTGGTGACACCCGTCGTATTTCTGGACAGCCCTTGCCCAGTGAACCAAACTGATTGTCTTGCTCCTCAACCCGAGCAGCCCGTGGATGATTCATGGGTAGTATGTGAGGGCAGCCCTCCAGTCAAAGCAGAGTCACCTCCAGCTTCCTCATCCGGTGAACCGGCGGAGGGAGTTTCTATGCCGACAGAGAGTTCTAGCCGGCTGATTGAAGAAACTGGTAGGCCGGCTGAGACGTCCGATATACCGATCTCCGAACCTGATGGACCAGCGGAAGAACTCCCCGTAGACGAGGCCATTCCGATTGAGCCGCTCGACTTGATCTGTGGTGCAAAAATCCCGAATAAAAAGAACCACTCTAATAAGAGCGGTTCTTTCCCATCCGTGATACTGGCCCATGTCCACGATGAAACAAATTTCGGCATAAGTGTCAAGACGTCTCCGAACAGCGACGGTATGTTCTCTGTCCAGGTCTTGGCGCCGAATTTATTATGCTCATTTCATTCTTCCAGGCGATATTCGACTTCGGGAGCTTGAACGCGATATGGCTGAGTATTATTCCGCACACCCTAGGAAAGCAAGAGACTTTATTCCTGCAGTCGGCTGCTTCGTCTCGGTGCATTCTGGCGCCTCCTGGAAAAGAGCAGAGATCTCAGCTGTAGATGACTGCAGGCGGCATGCAAAAGTCCACCTGATCGACCATGGACCCGACTGGCTGGTGACGTTCAGCCAATTGAGAAGTTTACCGACGAAATTTCGTACTCTTCAATGTCAGGCTCGATCCGTGAACTTGAGGTAAGACTATGTTGTCCCTTCGTCAACGTGTTGCTGTTAAGTATACTCACTGTTTCACGTGTCAGCTTTGTCAATTCGGTCAGTGAGGCTGACCCTCGTCGGCGTCAAGCTATATCCCGTCTACGTGGACTTTGCGAGGGGCGACACCTCCGAGCCACAGTCGAATACAGCGAGCACTCAAATCTCCACGTCAGCTTGTCGGATCCGAAGACGACAGACTTCTCCGCTGAGATCAACACACAACTGATACGGGAAGGCTTTGCATCCCTTATCCCCGGAAAGTTAAAGCCCGCGCACTCCAAGACAACAAGGATGAACCTGAGAGCCACCGAGAATGCGTACCAACAGTCGATAAAAGCTCAAAATGCAGCATGGTGGTTTAGCTAGGCGATTTCTCGTTTATCTCGTTGCACACCATGTGCCAATCCATATAATATGTTTGGATTCCTGATCTATCCAAATGTCCACTAGACGAGCCGGGGTTAATCCTGACTTTTGCCCTGCGGTGATCATGGAAAACCAAGAAAATACTGATCCTTCCAAAAGCATAGGCGGGTCCAAACCGGGTGACGTTCTCGCATCTGCGCGGCCTCGTGTAAAATGCATGTACAGCGATGAATCTTTCTTCTCGATTCGTCGCTTTTACTGCGCCCTATTTACATCTGACTTCCATCTTCAGCCGGATAGCGAAGAATCTGTTTGGATTCTTCTGCTTCTTCGATCCGTGAGTAGACTTCGATTTCCTAGGACGACTGCGGCGTAGGCACGTCAGCACCCATAAACCGAGCAATGGAGTCTAAAGAACTTTCGTCGACGCCCTCGCTGCACGCCAGTATTCCTTCACTCTCGATTAACAGCCTTCCTTATCGTTTAACAGCCTTCCTTGTCGTGCGTATTTTGTGAGTGAGCGCAAACGACATCGATGCAAAACGATGATAAATTCATCTGTATTTTCAGGGATCTCACTTGACTCCATGTCGACATTCGTAGCGGGTCTGGACTCTATTTCTGCCCAATTCAAACAGGCCCAGGACATACTCGACCAACTTCTTACGACAACTATACATGAAAAGACCGAAGCGGAGCAAGTCGTCCAGAACAGCCGTGTTCAGCAGGCCCGACAGGCGTCTGAGGCGGAAGCGCTCCTGATCGCTGTACGCAATCTGACTGATCGCGACAAGGAAACACAGGCGAATGTAAAGCGCCTTGTTCTGGAGAGGGATGCCAGGGATGCAAACTTCAAGCAGGTGGTATTGGCGTTATTCGTGGAGAAGGAGATGAAGGACTTCGACATGCGGGCGGAGGTGGAAGGCCTCCTGGCTGAATCGAGTCAGGCTCATCGACGGATGGAAGAGGCTATAATACGATTTTCAGCCGCTACGGGCCCGGCCTCGCAGATTTCGGTAAGTGCTATTTCGGAGGTAGTGACGTTCTACTCATCATTATTACCCGGCTCTCTTGCCAGGGACCTTTGGACGCTCTTCCATCAACGTCATCTATCCCGGGAAGTCCTGTTGTACCTCTGGACATCCCTTGCAGAGCGAACGAAGTTGATCATCTTGCTACTCCTCAAACCGAGCAGTCTACGGACGATTCATGGGTAGTATGCGAGGGAGGTCCTACAGTGGAAGTACCGTCTCAAGCCAACGGGCTAGCCGGGGAATCTCTCGAGGAGGCTGGTATGCCGACGGAGAAGGCTAGTATGCCGGCAGAGAAACTTAGCAGGCCAGCTGTGGGACCTGCTAGGCCAGGTGAAGGGTCTGCTACGTTGATCAACGAGTCTAGTGGACCTGCGCTTCCGGTGTACCCCCTCCGATGAAGCCGCTCGACTTGACTTGTCGTAAGAGTGGTTCCTTCCCATCCGTGATATTGGCCCACATCCACGATGAAGATGATTTTGGTATCAGCGTCAAAACATCTCCGAATAGTGACGGTATGTCCTTTTTTTGGCTCTCAACCTAGCCTATGGTTAAACTTGCTCATTTTATCTTCAAGGTGATGTCAGACTGCAAAAGCTTGAACGCGATATATCTAGGCATTTCGATGTGCACCCTGGCCAAGCAGACAACTTTGTGCCTGCAGATGGCCGCTTCGTCTCCGTGCATTACGATGGCTCCTGGCGCCGGGCAAAAGTCTCAGTTATAATAGAACAGACATGCCACGCCAAAGTTCAACTCATCGATTATGGACATGACGCGCTGGTGGCTTTCCACCAAATGCAAAGCTTGCCGACGCAATTTCGCATGCTACCGATTCAATCTCGATTCGTGCGCCTGAGGTACGGTTGTACGATTTTTTCTTCAATAAATTACTTCACACTTGTATATTCTAGTTTTATCGATCTGGTCGGTAAGACAGATACTCGTCGGCATCAAGCTATATCCCGTCTACGCGAACTTTGCGAGGGGCGAGAGCTCAGAGCCACTGTTGAAGATAAGAAATACTCAAATCTATATGTCAGTCTGTCAGACCCGAAGGCGACGGACTTCTCCGCCGATATCAACGCACACCTAGTCCGGGAAGGTTTTGCATCCCTGACGTTCCGTCTAAAGAAACGGACACGGTCGACAAAATTGAAGCAACTGGCAGCCGCCTTCGAAGAGTACCAACTCCAGCAGTCAATATCCATTGGAGAATCGTAGTATAGGCGGAGTGATTTAGGATATTCCTTACGTCTTGTCGCATTCCTTGCACCCAGGCTTCAGTCTTACACGAGACACGCCATCTAATTCTGGCGAGGAAGGACACATTCCAGTAGTCTAGCGAGTTGGCGTTGTGTATTACGTCTGGTCAAAATTATCAATGTATTGCACTGTCCACCCCCTTCCGGACGGCAATACTATTCACCGTCTATACATGTCAAAGCTTCGTCGTGGAAGTCTGTGCCGACGACATCGCCGGATGCGAAGGCCCTGGATAGAAGTTCCTCAAAGACGGCCACACCCCGCCCTGGCCCGGCAACGCGCCCGGCGCAGAACCCACCCCGCGCCGCGCATCGCCCGCCTCGCCCGCGGGCGGCGAGCCCATCGGCCCCGCCACCAGCGCGTTGCGATCCATCATCATCGCGTGCACCTGCATGCGCAGGCCGTTTACGACCGCGCGCAACGCGGCGACTTCTTCCTTCGTGCGTGCGGCCTCGTTGCCGAGCGCGAGCTCCGTGAGGCGCCACAGCGCGTCATGCGAGGCTGCGAGCGTGACGACGGACTCGCGGACACCGGCCAATGCGCCGGGGAGGGTCGTGCTGAGGTTGAGGGGTGCGACAGGTGTCGTGTGTGCGGGGGCGGTGTTTTGTGGTGGGACTCGATCGGGGAGCGGAGATAGGGGCGGTGGACGCGTGAGCATGCTTGGGCCGGGGAGGGACGGTCTGGACGTGATGTCGTGCTCCGAGGGATACGGGTCATTAAGCGCTGGAGGGAAGTATGAAGCGATGTCGGGAAAGGTGGCAGGGGGCGGCGCAGTGTTTGTGTAACCCGGGTCTGTCGATGGGGCTTGTTCTGCAAGGAAGGGAGGCATATCCTGCGCAGCATTGCGCGGAGGGGTAGGGCTGCTGATGTTAGAATGGGAGGGCCATGTCGGATATGGGTCCCCTGTTCTGTACCACGGTCCGAGCGCCGCTTTCACGACCTCCAGTTCTCGCCTCATGATTTCAACCATCCCTTCTGAAGCGTGCAGTCTCTGACGTAGCTGCGCATTGTCTTCGGCCAAAGAAGAGAGTTGGGTATCGGTTCTCTTGAGAAGGCCTTTGATCGCTTCATATGAGCAAATCGCGGTGTGTGATTCGGACAGCGCGCGACGTGTCCCAGTCCATTCGCAGCCATGGCTCGAGTGCGTGCATGGGACGATGAAGTCTAGACACGAGGCACTATGGGCAGATTGCTCGGAACGAGCCACGGCAGTGTCGCAGAATTCGCATCTGCTCGCTCCTGATAAACACTTATTCGCATGAGACTAATGAAGAATGAGTTTGCTTCATGACGACCGATAAGGAATATTACTATTCACCTCTAATTCTATAAGCTGCATTTCAGAGGCGCATTCCGGGCACCTGACGCATTGATGTACGCATTGCGAGCTATGGTTCTCTGCATCCTTTCGCAGGATCTTCTGATCACAATCAGGATCAGGACATGGGATATTGATGAATTGACAGGTGTCTCGAAGGTGAGACGCGAGTAGATGTCTCTGACAAGTATATGGACAACCTGCGTCCCGCTGGGGACATTCCACAACGAGTTCGTCCACAAGCTGCAAAAGAAATGAGAAAAGAAGAAGTGTCAGATAAACAGTCGACTAACATGTCGAATAATCGGGTCAGCTAGAATGAGGCCCTCCGAGGTCAGAGAAGACCGGTCAATTGGACAATGCGGCGACGTTCGCATAGCATAGTCGATGCACTCAAGGCAGAACGTGTGCGAACATGTCCTAGTCGTCCTTGGCTCCACGTAGGGATTCCTACACACAATGCTCAGCGAAATCGGGTCAAATAACATGATATGATAACAACTCACCGGCATATGCAACAAATGAGGTTCGAATTCGGAGTTTCGACATAGGTGTACGAGCTAGACGTCGCAAACCACGAATCCTGGTCCATCTTGATATGCTTCAGTGTGTTGTGTAGGCGTAGATGGTTGTCAGCACTGGTAGTGGTCTGAACGAGCATGCATGCCGCCGCTACGCTGGATAAGAACCGGCCCCGGGGGGTCCGCGGAGCTATCGGATAAGATAAGATAAGATAACTCGTTCCTCTTCAACGATCGACAAGCATCTTCAAGTTCCAACCTCTAGGGTCGTATTCTTGAGGTCGAGAACACGTTGACTTCATACTAGAAGTGGTACGTGCATTATACTTGTGCAGATCTCGTTATTGTCTAAGGATTCTGAAAAGTCTACCATGGCCAACTTTCAAGCAGGGAAACCAACTATCGACTACTCTGTCTACCTCGTCACGGGCAGGAATTACCTGCCTCCAGGAAAGGTTTGGCATCTCTGTCCGGATGTGCATTGAGAGTGTTCTAATGATCTAATATTCAGACCTATCTTGAATCTCTAGAGGAGGTGAGCGCCCTCCACATACCATCTTCGACAAATGTCCAACACCAGCAGCCTTTAACATAATCTACATCGGTCTACAGGCTATACAAGGAGGCGTCACCCTTGTCCAAGTACGCGAAAAGGATGCAGAGACTTCTGACGTATGTTATCCATATGTCTTCTCAAAAAATGTCGGAAGTCGTTGACATACGTCAGCTAGTTTCTCGAGATCGCTCTGCAGACCGTCGCACTATGCAGAAAGCACCAGGTCCCCGTCCTCATCAATGACCGAATCGACATCGCTCTCGCGTCAAATGCCGACGGTGTTCATCTAGGCCAGGAAGACATGCCAATCGCCGTTGCTCGCAAGCTTCTGCCTCCAAACGCCGTGATCGGCAAGTCATGCAAGAGCCTTGAGCATGTGCGTAAGGCCATCAAAGACAAGGTCGACTACGTTGGCCTTGGTGCGGTGTATACCACAAGCACAAAAGATGTGTCTGCGCCAGGGAAGGTTATCGGGGTCAAAGGATTGAGACCTCTACTGGTCGAGCTGGAGGGTGCTGGCATGCCGGCTGTTGCAATCGGTAAGCTGTCCTCGAACTGGAACTGTCTATAGGCGAAAAAGTGACATTCAAACTACAGGCGGAATCAAGTCAAACAACTTACTCCGTGTTCTACACGGAGGCGTAGCGCCTTCAGGCCACGGCTTGCACGGTGTGGCTGTCGTGTCAGAAATCATGGCCTCAACGGAGCCGCGTGCCGCATCCGAGCGCCTTGCACGTATCATACGGTCTTGGTCGGCTAGCCCACGCGTCCCGGCAAGCTTTTCGTCGTTCGAGGCTAGTATGTACACCGCGCAGATAGTCGTCGATGCAGCCGCCAAATTATTGGCGCAAGTCAGGGAACTGAAACCTCTTGTGCATCAAGTACGCCGCTCAGTCTGTTCTACCGAAAGTTCACGCGCTCAATCTCTGTCTATTACTCTTGCCTGTATTTTCATATAGATTACGAACAACGTGGTGAAGGCGCAATCCGCGAACGCCACCATTGCGCTCGGAGGCTCGCCGATAATGGCCGCAGCGGCCGAAGAGCAGGCCGATCTCGCGCGGATCCCAGGCGGCTTGCTCATCAACTTCGGCACCGTCGAGGACATGGATGGCATGCTCGCCGCAGGGCTCAACGCGAATCTGAACCGGAAGCCCGTCGTTTTCGATCCTGTTGGCGTTGGCGCCACGACGTACCGACAGACGTGTGCAGCACGTATGTGCTTGGGTTGCTTGCTGATGGAGTGTGCGCTCATTTTGGTTATCTTCACGCAGAACTGCTGAACACCTGGCAGCCGGCGGTCATCAAGGGCAACGCCGCTGAGATCGGCGCGATCGTCAACTCAGACGAGGTAAAATCGCAAGGTGTCGATAGCCTTGGCTCAGGCTTCAAGGACCCGGCAGCAGTCGTCCGTCTACTCTCAAAACAAGAACGTAAGTCACACCTTTTCTCTGGGCCATATGCGACTTTCAATGTGCCTCGACTAAATATATCCCCTAAATCCATTCAGGCTGCATTTCTGTGTTGAGCGGGCCGACAGACTACGTCTCCGATGGCTTGACGGTCATCCGCCTCTCAAATGGCCACCCACTACTCGGCCAAATCACAGGCGCAGGGTGCATGCTCGGTACCACCGTCGCCACGTTCTGCGGCGCCGCCAGCATCGCCGCCGAACGCGCCGCCCCAGGCGACGCATATGGGTCGCTGGTGCGCGGCGACATGCTCACGGCCGCTGCTGCAGGGTACGTATATAGATTGTGTATTTTTGCGTTGGCACTGATGCGTGTGCTGTAGGGTTCTCGCACTGACTGTTGCATCGGAGATCGCGGCGCAGCGTAGCGATGTGCGTGGGCCGGGCACGTTCTTGCCTGCGCTCATTGATGAGCTTGCGAATTTGACGCCTGAGGTGATACGACAAAGGGCAAAAGTTGAGGTTGATGATGAATGAAAGTAGCGGACGGTGGAAAGAAATCAAACACTTGTGTACAACTAAGTATCATTATACTTATTGCAATCGAAGTCGACGACCGTGTCATCACTGATATTCATATGATTTCCTCACATATACAACAGATAATTCTACAACACTGACACCACATAGTATAACATCTCCGAAAACATAGTTAGAATAGAAAGATCCTGGGTATGTCCACATAGGAAGCGACATTCACTGCATCAAGCGCCCACCGACAACACATTCTCGATCGGCTTGTCCAGGATGCGGGAGAACGGCATCGTCGGCGTGGGCTGCAGCCAGTTCTTCTCGTCGTAAACCGCGTACGGCGGCGACTCGATCATGTGAAACGTGTACGCGAAGCGAGTGTTCGGGCTCGTATTGCGCTCGGACTTGTGCAGCACGGACCCGTGGATGATAACAAGGTCGCCTGTGCTCCAAGTCAGATCCGCAGTCCAAGGACGCGGAAAAGTCGGACGCACCGGGCTCGCAGGTTTCTAGGACGTACTTGCCCTCGGGTGTCTTCGCGGCAGCTTCTTCAGGGGGAACGAGCTGCTCGAATCCGGTGCCGCCGCCTGGGAGCCGGACGAAGCGCTTGGAGATTGGGACGCTACGGTGGGAGCCGGCGAGGAAGGAGAGTGCGCCGTTCGAGGGCGTGCATTTCTCAAGGGCAAACCAGAAGCCGATGGCCGATGGAGGTGAGGTGTACTGTAGAACGTTTAGGAGGATATAGGACTGGTAAATCCACATAACTCACGAGGAAGGTGCTAGGAAACGGCGAATGACGCTGAGCTGCGATTCCTAGAAGGCTGATTCTGGGACTTACGAATCGTTGTGTTCAGGAACTAATGAAGAATGAAGGATGAATTTTGTAATGAAAGAGCATAGCTGCTGCTTGTGCTCACCTTCTCCGCCTATCTCAGGTTGCTTGAATATGACCATGGATTGCAAAGCTATTGTGAACTGCGATGAGATAACGGACGGCAGATGGTGTCACAACAAAGATCACGAACCTACGGGATCGTGGTGGAACCGAAGATCTCGAACAACGGACTTCAGCTTCTCCTCTTCTAACGTAACCTTCCGAAAAACAGGGTCAAGCTCATGTAGGGCTTACAATGAGTATTATGGTGAGCTTGGTCGTGGGGAGACACATATCAGACCCCTACCATGTCCTATCTTATTGACGGCCTTCTGTTTCTCTCTTGTTAACTTGCCGTCCTTATCAATGGCGTCAGGTTCGAGGAAATACCGAATCTTGTCGCCCGAAGTCAGGAAATAATCATCCCCGATATGATCTTCGTCGTCAGTGGTGAACTTGGTCTGAAGAGCAGCGTTAAGACCACGTCTTTGATAATGTAATGGCATGACTGCCGGCACGAACCAACGGGTGATCCTCTAAATTGAAGTTGTCGAGAAGCTGCTTCGATCGCGTGAGCAGTGCCTCGGTCTGGTTTCCAGTGAGAAACCCTGGAAGGCACAGGTATCTGTCGCGGTATGTCTACAATCAGGATAATATATCCGTACTGGAACGCACCCGTCTTTGTAGAACTAGATAGGCCGTCACCATGTCATTCTTCGGATGGGTCGTTAAAGGTGCCCTCATGCGAACCTTATCGACCTGGTCCTGCGTCAGATACTCCAACGGAGGTGCAGTCATAGTGAATCGGAGTGCCAGAAGAGCGTTAAGTTTAGTATATATTCCTGGTCTCGTAGAGCCAGGTTTGTCTCGCCGCGAACCCGCCACGATTTGGCGCGAACCGTCGTCACAGTTTTTGTCACACGTCACTCATCACGGTCGCGTGCAGACTCTGTCCTGAATGCTCCTGTCTGTTACTTCTTACGCACGACTACATATTGCTTGATCTTTTCATATTTGTTATTATGCAGCATAGTCATGGTATCCGGCAACGCATAGAGGTTTAAACTCCGAAGCCGTCCACGCCACTTCACTTTTCGCGTTTGCGAGAAGTGGTAGGGAAATGCAGAGCATTCCACAATGCTTCAAATATTAGTGGACACTCATAGTAAATCTTGTAAAATCATCTTCTGGAGAAACATAGTTGAGAATTTAAAAAAGACTGCCTTGATGCTCTGGAAGTGCCCGATTTCGGCTCTCTTTGGTACTTTCCACCAACCGTAGACTAGGGAAAGACACGATTCCGAGTCACCTGCGAGTCAGCACGGGTATACCCGTGAAATTGACCCGTGAGTATCTGACTCACAGATCCGAGTCACTCGGTGGCTGAGACCTGCACAGATCCAGGTTGGAAGCTTTGTTCAGACGGGTTGACCTGCAGGTTACCTGCGCATGACCCGCAATTTAGAACCCAATTACTAAGCCATGAGTCAAAACTTTTATTCGCATTACTACTGCTGCTAATCTATGCGTCATCATCGTCATCATTCTGCGTGAGGTCAATGCTGCCACTATCTCCTGCGACCCTTGGCCTACGGGATTTATCCTTAAAGATCTGGACAATCTCCTTCTCTGGTAGTAACCCGTCAATCTTTGCCCATGAGTTAAGTACCGTTGATGCACGTGTTGACTCATCTGATAGATTATGGCGAAGCTTGGTGACCGTCAGGCCTCCGCGCGAGAATCCACGTTCAACATCAGTACCTGCCGCTATAGAATGTTTTAGCAAACTTAGATCCAGAAATCGCAGGCATGGTCTTACTTACCCGGTGCAGACAAAAAGTCAATTGCCATTCTTGCTAATAGACTATTGCTGGCACGATCCCACCATGAGATAGGATCATTGACATTAGTAATGGGTGGTGAGTTAAGGTAATCCTCAAGTTCGTCACCCCCACTTGTGCCGAAATCGTCGATATCTGCAAAAATGTCCTTGCTATCATCCTATAATAAGTTAAGTCAGTTAATCATACAAAGACAATGAGTGAGAGATGACGAACTGAAACGGGTACCGCAACAGACTCCTCCAAAGGCTTGTAATGAGTAACCCACTGTTCCCGTACAATGTCCTTGGCCGTCTCAATCCAGGCGTCAGGCCACTTTTTCTTGATGAAATATGTGGTCTTGTAACGTGGATGGAGGACTAACATATATAATTAAGTGTTGGTTCAAAGTGAAATTATTAAGTACGTACCCATGGCACAACGGTACATGATCGAATCATCCGTTTTGCCGTAGTATTTGTTGAGGATACAAACACCCTTGGTGGCGGCAGCACGAACAGCAGGAAACAAGGTGGAACTTTCAGAAGCGTCCTTGAGTGTCTCAGTGAGAAAATCGATGATCGGGATAACTTCATGAAGCAGCGGAACCTTGCTCCGTGACATACGCTCAGTCGCCAAAAGAAATTTCTAATTGATAAATAGTGAGTCTCCACAGACACGCAGTTGAGCACGAGTGCACTCACAGTCAAGATAGGCTCGAGCTGCATGAGCAAGTCCCATTCATCCCTAGAAAGCCTGTATTTCTTGATTCTTGTGCGCGCATCCTTATTATGATGGTCAATTAAAACCAGTTTGTCCAAGGCAGGTCGCAGGTACAGCGCGGATTTGATCATCTCAGCTACAGAGTTCCAGCGCGTCGCGACAGAACGTTTAATCTTCTTCCGCTCAATTTTTGCCTTGTCGCAGCATTCACCGAGATCATCGGTAAGCGAAGTCGAATGATGAATCCGAGACGCAAGTTTGGTGATCTACATAGACATAATTAGCATGGTTAATAGCGAACGTGACTGGCCCATACCTTGGTCACCGCGCAACAGCCAAGATTAAAGTCACGTTGCGATAACCGTTGACTGGCCTCCACTTCCTCCGCAACGTCCTGGATCTCGGCTTCATCGTGGGCCAGCCTATCTTCATCCGCTTCCTCCAATGCCTCGTGATCCTCTTCATCAAGTTCTATACCATCGTCGTCGTCATCACTCTCAGCCCCAAGTGACGCGGCAGCAGCCTCCTTTGACTTCGCAAACTGCGACAAGATTGCCTGTATTAAGTATGTCAGTGAAGTAACCGAGGATTAAACAATTGCACTTACTTTGACAGCCAAGTTCAGGATGTGGCATATGCAGCGAATCCGGGTATTCGTGCCACTCATACTGCCATCCATGCGCAGCTCCAGCTCTGCGGTCGCGGTATCATTGTTTGAGGCGTTATCGTAAACCTGACCAAGCAACTGCAAAGAGTCATCAGTACCATTAAACTGATAGATCCGAATAGAGTATCACCTTGTGCACGACTCCGAAGCCTTCAAGGCATTTGAAGATCTGTTCAGCCAAATATTCACCGGTATGAGATTTCGTCATTCTGTTCAAACCGTTAGTCAAATTCAGAGATGAGAAAAAGAACTAACCTGATAAAATCCAAGATAAGAGATCGCATCTGGCCGTTCTGAACCAGATACACAATGATGCCTAAAAAGGAGAACAGGTTGGGCGATGACCACCCATCGACACCAATGTGCAATTTCCCTGCATATTGCTAAGATGCGTCAGCCACAGAAAAGTGATTTGTGATGTAACAACGCACCTGCAACATGCTCGCAACATTTTTCTTCGATAGAGCAAAAATCTCTTTGATATCCCTGGAGACCGTCTTGTCCGACGGTATCTCAACCTTCGCATAAAGCATCCGAAACATGCGTTGCAGGATTGGGTCGTTGACGATATTGAACGGTCTGTGGCTGCTGGCGCACCATAAGCTGGTCAGCATGCGGAACTCTTCCTTCGAATACAACGTTCCGTGGGCAAACGTCGTTATCTGCTGTTGTTCTTCCGGTACCACTCCTTCGCAGCTCTTAGCGTGACGTTGGAGATTGCTCGTACTATCGTCACTACGTTCACGCATGACATGTGTACTCGGACTCCTACACACCCGTCTTTAGATAAGACCGCAAAGATAAGAACTGCCACATACTTTTTGCAAATGAACTTATACTTGATGACACCCTTCTCAACGACGATGAGTGGCGGCATCTTAAAATGCTGATACACGGCAGATTTCCACCGCTTACGCTGCATTTCTATGAAGGCAAACCAATGAGATTAATCGATGAGCATAGTTTCCCTGACTCACCGAGTACTTCTTCATTGCTCCTCTCTGATGTCTGATACCGGGCATTGAAAGCCGTCTTTGCAGCCTTTGTCGCCGGCTCAGGGGTTGCTGACGTGGAGGGCGGACGACTCGATTCACGAGTGCTCGGGTCCGCAGATGGAGAGCGAGCACACTTGCGAGGCATTAGAGGAGATAGACAACAGTGTAGTAGAGTTGGGGGCAGAGGGGATGCGAAATCTGAGGATGGGAGGCTTCAATTAGCATGATTTATAGGAATCGTTGCAGACAACGCACAGTCGTGACCAGTCGAAATGACATGGCATGGGCAGCTTGGCTTCAGGGCAATCGCAATGCCACTGTGTCACTCGGCGAGAGATCGAGAATGTCCATCCCTTGTGAGTGGAGCTCGAATAGCTACCGAATGATATAGGAACGTATCTCGTGAACAAATCCACAGCTGTAAATCAGAAAACTATTGAGTAAATGCAAGATATATATGCGGCCAGCTTGAAGAAGATAACACAATGTTCAGACATGCTGGTCTGTTACCATAACATAAGGGCCTGCAGAAAAGATGAGAGAGTGAAGAGAAAAGTGCGCTAGCAGCGATCTCACCGTCTGACACCAGGCATCGAAGCGGGGAATCGGTTATATCATGCGACAGTACTAGTCACACACATTTGTCAGTAGTACCAAGTAGAAGAACTTATTGCACACCTGAATATGAGAGATAAGTTTAGGGCCAGATAATGAGCTAGCAAAGCTCGACACGACGACATACTCATAGCGACTGGAGACAAAAGTTTGAACGAAGCTGAAACGACGCACGAGTCTGGCTGCCGCGACCCGGCCCGGGCGCTGCCGGGCATCGTGTCAGAGGCTAAACGCCAGATTTCACTAAGTTCAGCTAAGTTCCTGTCACTGCCCAGTAGTTTACAGTACATTGACTAGATAGCTCTCTCATTCATTCAAATTAAATTTACGAACTTCAACTACTGTCTTTTTTCTAGAATTTATGCTATTTGATTTGATTTACTAAGTTGGAAGACATTCGAACTCACCCGTGTTCGGCAGCTGAAGCACCGAAACGCATCGAAGTGCACCTCTAGATCTCTTCCTCAGCCATCGTCTCCGAGCTCCCTTGTCACTGTTCTCAGCTGTTCCCTCCGTCCCCTCTCTGAATCGTCAAGCTCAATGGACCTTGACCTTCATGGTTGAGTGCTCAAGTGCTCACGGGCAAGGACTGTCCTTATCGCGGCCGACTCAACCTCCGTTTTGAATATGAAGAGCAACGAGAACGAAATCAGGATGCTCAGCCTGTCATGGCCTACTCCAGCCAGCCAGGTGTGTTTATTCCTGATCATTCCCTGCAGATCTAAATTATATCTTTACCTATCCAGCCGAAACCCACACCAGGCGACACGAAGCTCGCCGTACGTCGAGTGCAGCATGCGCTTAGACCACGTCCACGATGTCTACGACGTCCACCCACTGCACGCGCACTTCACTGCATCCTCAAGTTCCTGCATGATCTTGCAGTGTCGCTGTGCTCGCATCACCCATACTTGGCTAATGTGGAGTCATCGGCAGCTACGACATCGACGAGAACAAGCTCTACCCACCCATTCGATGTCGACTTCTACTCTCCTTACTGCGCCTCTACCGGCCGAAGGTAGCACCAGCACCAAATCCCTCCTTCTGCCTTCCACCTTCCGTGCGCTGGTAGTATCTTCGCGACCAGCGCAACCGATCAGCATTTGGTGCTGTAGTTCTTCGGAGATTGGCTCAATAAGTACTTTTCTTCAGTTCTCCAAGTCCTCGAGGCGCAGTGACTTCTTTCTTCTCGTCGTGCCCACCAATCATTGCTGTTGTGTCCAGGCTCCATCACCTGATCCCCTGCCATATGTTCACACTCAAGCAATCTCACTCATTGCAAACCTCTTGCATGATAAATTTAAGCAAGAGGATAATCTATTTTGGCTCCTCGTCAACAAGCTCGTATGTTCTGGTCTTCCATTTATTGTTCAAGCATCTGAACGGAATTGTAGGGCGATATTGAAAAAAGTGATTTGCTCGCATGCCATCTTCTGCAACTCCCGCAGTCATCCACGTATGAAACAAATCATCATTCGCGAAATGACCGTGCTTGTTCTTGTCCCACCGCCAGTGCTGGCAACCTCTCTACGCCATCTACCAGCTCGGGCGCCAAGCCCCAAATCCACTTCAGGTTGACGCGCCCGCCAAGTCTGCCCCGAAGGAGCAGCCGCGCGACCTCGCCCGTGACGACCCATGCGATGGGGCCCCAGCCGATGCAGTAGAACACGGCGTAGAGGTACACCGCGACGAGCAAGACGTACGACGCAGGGACGATGTCCGGGCGCGGGTGCACGGTGCTGAACCTGCCGATCCAGAGCATCATGAGGCCCTGCCCGACGGAGCCGACGAGCAGGCACTTCTTGCGCCCGAGGCGCTCGACGGCGAAGATGAGGATGGAGCCGACCGCGACGACCTTGATGACGCCGTAGATCCCCGTCGCGAAGAGGCCCGCGGACGTCGAGCTGAGGCCGAGGCCGGCGAAGATCTCCGGACTGAAGTAGTTGATCGCATTCGTGCCAGTCCACTGCTGGAAGAACATCACGAGCGACGGGATGAAGCAGCGCAGGACCGTGATGCGGCTCTTGCCCATCATCCTGAATTGCTAGGACCACGCGGTGGCGCGCTTGCTGCTCGACTTGTACTTTGCTTTATTCCACGAAGTCGTGGGTGAGTGCCCCGATCTCCATAGAAACACGGTCCCATTGGCAGCTCTCATCGTGTAGTCGCCCGGGGCGGTATGGTGATGTTTCTCCAGATATCACAACCCAGACACAACCCTCGAAAATCGAGCGTCGTCTCCCTCGCAGAGCCTGCTTCGTCTTTGAGCTGTTCGCGGTCAACGTTTAACATGTTTGATTGTGCGACACAGAGGTAACCATACTATGTAGCGACAATATACTGTAGTTCTCGTTTTAGGGTGTTTATTTATATATTCATATCTACAGTATAAGACATTCAATAACATTCAATTGCATTGAATAATGGAGTGATACCATGACAGTAACTGACCCGCAGGTGACTCGGTGCTGCACGAGTACCCGTCCCACAAGTCCGGATCACCTGGTGGCGCAAACTCGTGCGGATCCAGGTCTGCACTCTGGCGAGCTTGGATACCTGCGGGTTCGGATCCGGGTCATCCGCGGGTGCACTCGTGTCGAACCCTAATGTTTGGCGATGGTGATTTTGTCGACGTTCTTGCCAACGTGGACATTGTCTACCTGAAGTATGTAGGACAGTGATGTGTGGACCCTGGGAATGGAGGCGGCAGCCAAAACCAAAACCAACAGAGTACCGGGGGTGCGAGGGGACCAAGTATCTCAAGTGTGGAGTGAGGTGAGGGCAGCTGAGGGTCACTGCAGCAGGAACGATGGGGTGACTGGTTCGCTATGGGCGAGACTGAGGCGATCTGGTGATAAGCAGCTGGGAAGGATGAGGAACGGCTGTAAAATGACAAGGAGAACGACGAGACACACGGGTCTCCAATACGATGAACTGATCCTAGAGAAAAGGACTGAAAAGCGGCTGATATGACTGAATCTGACGAACGACGCTGCAGGCGGACTGGCCTAAAGGAGGGCGGACTTGTCTAAAGTCCGGAGAACGATGAGAACAACAGTGAGAGAGACTTCTGAGGTCTGAGCTCTGAGGGGGAAAGGTGCACTGGGGGGTTCTGTTCGAAGCTGGGACTCTGTCTACCATACAAGTAAGAAACTCGCCCTTGGCGGTCTCGGGCGATCTCGGACTCGGCTGCTCTATGGTACATCTATGGTCCGAAACCATCGAAAGGCGGCATCCAGGCATCCTGTACAACACAGACCTGGTACCATAATGCCAGCAACCTGATTGGCTCACCAAAACCGCTGAGGACGACCGGGAGCGAACTTGAGGAAACCTCGGTGAGGCCTGCAGTAGCTGACAACTCCTGAGATGAGGGACATCACCGCTCTGAGCGAGGTTGGTGGGTGAGGAGCTGGAAGCTGGATGGGAGTGAAGGGGAACTGCATGGGAGATGGTGGGATGAGATCTGACATTGCTGAACACAGCTTGAGGCGTATCAATGGGTGCCTATGGTCAATGTCCACCTGTCTTTCGTCCATGTCATTCAGCTGTGCCCCGCAGCGAATGTGCCTATGGTGCGCCTGCTTTTTCCTTCTCTTGGATATATTGTCACACTATGCTAGTTGATGGCAACAATCCAGCCAAACGGTGCGTCACGATCCCTGCATATTGAACAGGTGCAGTCCAGCATCGTGTTTGAACAAGAGCCCACTGTGTTTGTGGAGGGTTCGTCTTCCCAACATGACAATGAGGAAGATGCCAGGATTGTACAGGCGAAGTGAGAGATGACACACAGTGAGGCGTAAAATGTATTCTAGGGCATTCGAAGCCAGTAATTGTGTGTAGTAACATGTTTTATAATAAATGCAGAGTCCTATGCTATCTAAAATACTAAGAGACTGTCCATCGGGAAGTCCTCAGGTTCACACCTGTAAGGGCAAAAATCACCTCCAAAAGTCCAAGCTACATCTGCTGAGAAGGCTGAAATGGTTGCATCACGTCGTAGAGAAAATGTCCAGCATCCTTTATCTCCAAACTGGCACCTGCAGAAGGGGCATTGCCAGTTGCAACTTGTGCCAACCACTGACGAAAACGTAGACGTCTGTGGCATCCGCGACGGGATCCGTGGGATGGGTAAAGTCGACAGGTCGAACGTGAAGGAAGCAAGGTGGTATCCACGGTGTAAATAAGGCAACCAGTGCCTATGAGCATTGGAGAGGGAATGCCGGACAGGTGTAATCGCCGCAATGGCATGCAAGGTAAATGACGGGTAGGCTGTGAGGATGGCGTCCGGAGAGATGAAGGTCATTTCTGTGACGGTGGGGCGAGAGAGTAGAGGAGGTAAGCAGGACGAAGTCGAGCTGGTGACGAATAGGATTATGTTGTCGTGATGCAGGTGAACAAGAGCCAGCCTGTTAGAGATAGTGCCCCGGCTGATCTCAGCGGACAGCGATGACCCATGCCGTTGACCAGCGATACACCCGTATCGTTCCGGAACGAGGATTGGGATGTATCCGGCTGAATCGATGAAAAACTTCAGGAGTTGCTGTTGTTGGTCGTTGTCATTCCTGCAAAGAACCTCCAGAACAGACGGACTGAATGATATAGGAACTCTGCAAAGGAAGTCCGTCACGGCGGGCCCAGATAGAATGGACCTGGTGCGAGATAAGGTTGGGAAGAGCGACTCGACGTTCAGGTTGAATCGACCCAACTCCAGGCGAAGCAGTATGCTGACATAGTTTTGAATGCGAGAACGTAAGGTGGTGTCGGAAGGTGCAACCAGTTGCAGTTCTTGGAAGGTGGAATGATTGAACACGTTATCCCACACTTCGCTGGGTAGGTCAAAACGGTGTGTAGACACAGACATAGTAAGTTTACGTCGGGTGTAGTAGACTGTGAGGGAATAAGCAAAATAAAGCCTGCACCGACAAGTTTGGCCATGAGGTTCGAGTCCAAACTGTTAGTTAAAACTGGGCAAAATGTCAGTCCTCCATTTAGCGAAAGACAAAACTAGATACGGACCACAGACGAGTCTGAACACGTTTAGAATGTCTGTACTACCTGCAATTTATCCTGGATAGACGGGCGAAGGTTGAAATTAGTGTTGTGCAGGCCCAGCTTGAAGCCGCCGGCTGAGCCGAGCCAGGCCTCTTTGGGCCGGGCCGAGCCAGGCCAAAGCCGCTTCAGGCCTTGGAGGGACAGCCGGGCTCTGCTCTTTGCAAGCCCGAGCTGGGCCGGCAGGCCGGGGCTCACTAGATCTCAGATATGTGACTTTCGATCCCGCCCTATACACATTCTTGCTGTTTTCCGCCACACTCCCTTAAAGTACGCCATCCGGCCCATGCCTACATTCTCTGCGTCGGCTTGGCATATGACGTGTGATGTTGCGTGCTGGTTCCCAGCGCACCCACTGCGGCACGCTGATCTTGACGAGCACGCCCAGTAATTACAGACCTATAAACTACGGGAACTCGCACTCAGTCCCGCTCATGTCTCGCGTTCAGGCTACTGTCGCGAGAGGATGCGAGCAACTTCTGCTCTACAAGGAATTGCTTCATGTGCTCGAGCTGCGCGTCAAAGTGCGTGCCTGCGTGAGCATCGGTGTCGGCAGCTCGCTCTTGCTGATCGCAAGGCAACTGCCACTGGACGACATGGACATGTGCCGCTGACCTATGAGCAAGCTCTACAGTGGCTCGCTAGACTTCCTCGGGGTCGCGAACGTCGCCTACGCAAGATGGTGAGCAAAACCTGCACTATGCGGTATTCACACTCTGATCACTGTGCAAAGTTCTAGGTCACTAGAGATGTGCTCAGGTTGCAGTACAATATTGTATCATGCAGGTGGAGGGAGCACTGAGTGGCGCAGAAATTGGGATAAGTACCATCCGCTCCTCTGCTCGAAGTCAGTATTGACAATCGTCACACTGGTCAATATTTCAAGGCTAGCAGTTTTCAACTTCTCGAATGCGAGGAGCTTGATCAGTGATGCCTATAGTGATGTCCTGAGTACTCCCGCTTGCAGTATCAGAGTATAATATCAGGAGATAGAATTGTTTATTGAATATTGAATATTGAGCACAGAAGCTGCAGCCTGGGCCGGGCCAAGCTGTGGCCGAGCCTGAGCCTGCACCTCCGGCTCGGTCTTGTCTTTCGACAAGCCTGAGCCCCCGCAGGCTGGGCCGAAGCCGGGGCTTTCAGGCCGAGCCGGGCCTGCACATCACTAGTTGAAATCGTGGATGGTTTGAACGTTTAATAGATCTAAATGCGCAAACTCGTCGCGAAATTCGTGAGACAAAGGTTTATCAATTTTAGACGGGGAGAACCAATGCAGAACTGCCAGTCCATCAAAAGTTTTCACGCGTGACAGCATGACATATGTTCCTTGCACCTGTTCGCCGACGCAACGTCTACAATGACGCGGTCCATCGACCGGCCTTGGCTTTTGTAGTCTGTATAAGCATAAGCAGGATGCAAAGGTAAATGGCACCTGTTTAGGGAGTATTGATGCTTTCCATGATTATATGTAAAGGACGTAGTCAGAGGGAATAATGGCACAATATCTGGTTGTAAGCCCTGGCAGCGAATACCACAAGCCTGGACGTGTACGTAAGTGCAAGTCGCAAATCGCAACCCGTCCTCATCCAACTCGAACTCCACATGCTGTAAAGCCCCTTCACGCCCATTGACAATGCCATGTGTCATGTCAGCGTTGTCTGTGATCATGACTTTCATGCCGGGAAATAAGGGTAACATTCCTAACGTGTCGTTGGTAGATGTAGAAGGAATTCGGCGTGCATGATCAGCGGCTTGACCAGTGAGTACAACACCTTTCCTCCCTCGACTATCATGGCTAACGTAATGGTGTAGTTCTTGTCCTAGCTCACGCACCTTAGTACGGGCAGTGGTCTGGTTCACAAGATCACGATGAGCTTTGTCGCCCACTATGATGGGGCAGTCCCGGAAATTCGCTAAGTCTTGTGGATGCGTAGCGTTCAGGACATGGAGAGACCTGCTAGTGAGTTTGTCATAATCTGACCGGTCCAGTCTCATTCCTCTGGTTGTAGCACAACCTTTTCGTATGCGGCCTATTAAATCTGCGTACATAGGATCGCGCTCATGTTGCCAATTTTTTTTTCAGGATAACTACCTTATTCACCTGGCACCATAAATGGGCACCATACAGATTGTCTTGACCCTGGCAAGTCTGTGCTTGATTAATATCAATGTTAGAAACCAACTGATGGGAAAATAAAGACAATTGACAGGGAGGTGGTAACTGGCCAAAATCTCCAGAAAAAATGATGTTCGTACCTCCGAACGGGATATCTGTTGTTGCAGGATCCCAGCCTTTCACGAGAGCTAAACGTCCAGATATTTCAGACATTAAACTGGCTGAGATCATAGACACCTCATCTATAAACAAATATTTCATGCCTTTTCAGATATTGGTCAGTTCTTCCGTTCGAACTTTGCCTTTGCGTCGGTTAGGTAAGAAAGTTAAAGCATGTATAGTGTAACCATTTATTAAAATTGCAGCATTACCAGTCGGGGCACTCATCAAAAGGTCAGAGCTTAACCCACATCTTCGGAAATATTGTATAGCTGTGTTGATGACATGACTTTTCCCAGTATCACCGACACCCCCGATGTACATTAGCAGTTGCTTCGGGCTGCAATCAATGCTGTGTTCTGCAATCAAGTGAACTGCGCGGTCTTGTGCGGACCCGGAATCGATTTGTTGCTCGGTAAGGACGTCTTGCAATAGTTGCAACTTGTCCTCAATAGTCTGTGGAACTGATTTGTTCTCAATATTTTTCGTGGTCTCCATCATTTCGGACAATTGTTCAATGGAGGTCTGAGGCTTCCGTACAAAATCTGCCATTGACGGATCATCTGGATTATTCAAGTAATCACAGTGAGGCCGCTTCTGTTCTTTGAGGGCTGTCATTTGCTGACGATGGTTCATAATCATTTCGGCAGTCAGTTCATTACCTACAAAACACGGAAAGTTGACAGTGGCCGTGTTGTTCACGCCAGAGTCTGTTGCTAAGCCGACGGTACGCAAGGCCTTCACTGTCTCAAGAGAACTGAAATCGTCTGCAAAGGCTTCCAACAATCTGCCAGGCTCCATGTCAGTCTCTTCCTCAAAAGGAATGATCAGCAGCGGCGTGTGTTCTAACGCTTCGTCCCCTAACAATGCTAACTCTACAGGTTCGCAATCCTCCTCGTCACGCATAGCTCCTTGATCTAACAAAGGGCCACATTCACCATGACGCTGCGCAGCGCTATACTCATCTCGTGTGTCTTGGCATTCATTTTTGATATGTATATTGTCAATAATACGCTGTAGACCTGCAGGAAAGGAGTGATTTTCAAATGACTGCATCCACGATTGATCATCTGTCTTCAAATCACGTAACGAACGCCATGGCTTGAACAATATAAGTATGACACGGCAAAATGCGTCACAGCCTTCAACGGACTTGTCGCTTCTTGGAATTGCAGGTCCTAAAAGAACGGGTACCAATGGTTGCGTGCCCAGTCGACTGAAGTGAGTGTGAAACAACAGATGTCTATTGTCACTAAATGGTACTCTTTCAGCAGCGCTGCTCTTTCGTTTCCCTTTGGACCTTTTTAGACGCTTGGTTTCTTCTTTCATGCTAACGATATGCACATACATCAAGTGCTCCCAGACAGTCAATGATTCAAAATTTTCTGATTTAGACCGAAATCGATAATCCAGTAGAAATGATGATACCGTGACATCTTTTCCGGAAAAATTCAAGGTTACATCCTGTTCGTGGTCAGCTGTACATTCTGAGCTGTTGTTGACAGTGGGTTGTTCTTCCATAACGGTCATCCTCAACATTTCGTTGGCCGCTAAGGAGCTATCCATTTCCTGCACTTCAGGTGCACCGGCAGATGCGCAGGCTTCTACAGGTCCGTCAGTGTCGTCGTTGGGTGTAGCGTGCTCAATCGTTTGTTCTATAGTATCCAACACGTCGTCGAAGATATCTAAACAGTCGGGCTCCTCGGCAGTATTACACTGTTCCTCATGAAGGAACCAGCGATTGATACTTCCCCAATCCACACAGCGAAAATGATCACTACTATAGCTATCACCTCCGCCTACCAAATAATTTAACACTTGCGGCTGCGAAAACTCGTGCCTGCCCATCATAGCATTAACAACTTTGGTGAGTAAGCTTCTGCAGACAGATACTTTATCAGCTGATTTGTCTGCAAATTTCAACACATTTGATTTAATTGCAGCGATAAGCGCTTGGAGACCAAGGTGAGTCGGTAGAGACAATTTCGTAATGTAATCTGTTATGTAGAACACTAACGCCTTTGCTGCTTGTCCAGATCCTATATATTTAATATCCGTGTTGCATCGAAATAAGAATATGACAACATCATCATCAGGGAAATGTAAAGATGCTACATAGCCCTATCAGAGTTATATAGAGTTCCTAGGGCCATAGCATTGCCCTTTACTCCATAGCCTATATAGCCAAGGAGAGATGCTATATAGTGCTATAGAGCTCAAAGGGAATGCTATGAAGTGCTATCATAGCTATCATAGAACATGAAGCTATGGAAGCTATACCATTAATATAAGCTATGTCCATAAGATAGACTTGACACATCTATAAAAGCAATGAAAGCTATTTATACTATCAAATCTACAATCAGACTACAAACAAATTTTTACACAATTCTCAGATCAACAAAACATCGAAATTTTCAAAGACAGTATAATTCATTAGATATACTAATATACAAAAGAGTACTACATTATACTACAGAATTAACAAGCCTATACATATTTACAAGTATAAGTCAAGCTATATCAGACAAAAGACATAATATAATGAGACTTCCCTCAAAAGACAATAAAAAGCGAAAATAAAACCTAAAGTCAACAACAACTTATTGTAAGTAAACAATAAAAAGAAAGAACATAATAGATAAGACTTACCAAAGAGAAGAAAAAGCGAAAATATTCAAAGTCTATGAAGATAATACATGAGCATAAGTATTAGTTAACAATATAACAACATAAGAACTGACCGAACAAAGAAAGTTGAAGAGAGGGAGAGAAGCGAATGACAGAAGACGGAAGATGGTAGTGGTAGGGAAGAGAGAGAGGACGCACGTCGTGCATGCCTTGTATACATGAGCGCGTCGGAGCCCGAATTATGGCTGGCCGACGGTTGCCGGATGCCGCGGCAGAGGCTACTGATTTAGATTTCAGTAAGTTAGGTTGGTTGCTGAAGGAGTTACCGTACAGTAGATACCTACCTAGCTCATTCATCGTGTACAACTGACGAATTTATACGTGCTTCGTTTTTCTCGTATTTTAAAAAGTTTGATTTGATTTGTTAAACTCGAAATTGCCAGCCGCGCGAGTCGAGTGCTGTGGCTGCACTCGACGCGCGACTTGTCTTCGTCCAGTACTCACTCCACTCAATCTCCACCTCTCCCTTCGTCTCCCTTTGTCCCTCTTCTCTCTCTCCACGTGCAAGATACGACGTCAGTTGACGGTCAGAAGGGCTCGCAGGAGTTGAGGGGATCTAGGTAAGTAAATATGTGTCTTTTTTTGTCTTTTTGTGCTAATCAAATGAGTATCGCTCGTTGGCAATGAGCGATACTCGTGTGTCGTCTCGCGGACCCCCGCTCGCCTTCGACAACCCTTGCCTACACCCATGAGCCCGCCTCATCCCACTCTCCTCGACAACGCCATCGTCGAGTCTCGTTGCCGTAGCAACGAGACTCGGCCAAACGTTGTACGACCCCTTCTCGCCCTCCACCACACCACCATGCCCGTGCCCCACGCCGCTGCACGCCCATGCTACGCCTATGCCCATGCCCACGTCTCCGTGCGCAGTCCGACGTGCGTCCCCGCCTACATGCGCCCGGTTGCATGCACACGGCCCTTGCACGAGCGGGGCCACGCACGCTGGCGACTGCATGTGCATGGCCGAGGACGACCACGTCAGCGCACGCACGCACGCACGGCGTGGGCAGCCGTGCACGATCCTGCCAGTGTGCGGGCGGCCAACGCATGGCCTCTCCTGTGCATGCGGGGCCACGCCCGGTGGCGACTGCGTGGCCGCGGTCGCAGATGACCGCATGGCCGCGGTCGCAGATGACCGCATGGCGCATGATGCGGACGGTCACGCACGTCCCCGTCTGTGTGTGCGAGGCCACGCATACTGGTGACGGCGCGTGCATGGCCGCAGACGACTGCCAGCGCGTGCTGGTCTACGCACGCTGGTGACGGCGTCATACGGCCACGGACGACCACGAGGGCACGGACATGCTGCGCGGGCAGCTGCGGATGGCCCCGCCAGCCCGCGCATACGCATGCAGGCAGCCACAGACGGCCCCGCCTGCACGCGGGCAGCCATTCACAGTCACACACAGCAGCGACTGGGTGTGTACGGCCGTGCACAACCCCATCCGCGGGGCTTTGTTGCATCGCGCACGGCCTCCTTTTTCGCAGGTGATGCTGCCGTGTCACGCACGGCGTTCGTGCATGGCTCACGTGCCTTGCACGTACCCCCGCTGATCCGTGCGTGTACCCCCGCCGATCTGCGCGTACCCCTGCCAACCCGCTGTGGCCCCGTCTTCTCGACATGGCCCTTGTGATGTGTGCGGGTGCACGGCCCTCGCATTTTGCGCATGTGTACAGCCGCCGCAGTCGTGCACCTCGTGCACATGTAGCATTTACTTGTGTGTTATAGCTACAATGTCCCTTAGTAGGAGTCATTGAATATATAATTTTTTTCATGCTTTCAAATGTGCAATATGAGACTTTTGACTGGATGTTTATGAAGTCTAGCTCACTTAATGTAGGGGCCATAGGAGCCATAGGGACCATAGCAAGCCAGCAAGTTTATATAGCAATCATAGCTGCCCCTCAGGAGTATATAGCACTACATAGCACCTACCTACTGCTATGAAAGCTATGATAGACCTCATAGCCCTACATAGTTGAGAAGGATAGTTACATAGACCTCATAGCACTCTGATAGGACACATAACTTAACACTGGGCTATGTAGAATTCCAATTTCCCTGATGATTGAAATTGTTGATCCAAGGATGAAGTCGCCTCAGCAGTATAGATTTCGTTTCGTCATCAAGTTCTGTGATGGACCTGGTATCTCCAGTCATTCTCATTCAGCAATGATCATCATCCCTTGGCTGACCAGGTTTTAGGTGTTTAAAACAGGTATCTCGATGTTCATGCCAATTACAGCAAGCCGCCAAATCTTTCACGGTTTCTTGAAAGTTGGTTTCAAATAGGGCTCGATCATTAGCCAACATACTACTCGGATCAGGAAGTAAAGGTCCGTCTGTGGTTCGAGTATCACCATCGCTTGAAAACTTAGGACGTCGTACAGGTGACGACCGCGTATGCTCAAGGGCCGCCATCATACCAGGCAGTTTGCACTTTACAATGGATTCTATCCAATGAAACATATTATTTTTAAAGGTATTGTCGCTTTCCATCCTAGATCGCAACACTTTGAGATTAAGATTGCCTTTCAGCCATAGTAGCATATGACAATGTAAAGTCCATCGCCCTTGCATTTCTACAGTTCCATAATAACCATTACAAATGCCGAACAAGCCAGGCGAGTCATTTTCATACCGAACGATAATCCGTAAAAAGGCTCGGATCATAAGGTCAAAAAATTTTGCCGTGGCGGCAGGGTTTTCAGCAACTTGTCTGGCTCGTTGAAAGTAAGATAGCTGATCGAAATCGTCAGTGTTACCTCCTGCTAACAGATGCAGGATTCGGCTATCAATATCCGATGGATTTAAAGTCACAAATAATGCTGGACAACCTTTTTGCTTCAGAAGGGCTCGAATCTCATTACGCATTTTCATCTTATGTCCATTCGAACCACGAATATCTTTGGCGAGTACTTTCAACCTATTCAATAATTTCAATGCCTTTTTCTCATGATTGTTCGATGCCGAAGCGTGTACATTTTTTGCCCATTTTTTGGACATCCTGTCCAACACAGGTGCGGACTCCATTATATCATTACATAAAGATTGATACTGCACCTCCTTCACATGGAAACGCACACTCTCTGTCACTTCCATTTTCTGTAAAATATTCCACCCAACGAAGGGAAAAATTGTATCACGATCAAAAGGACAGTTTTGTCGTTTCATCATAAGTTTGAGCTGACGAGACATAGTCATCTTTCCCTCAGCGTCACGCAAAGGATTGTTGAAGCCGCCTATCCCGTAAGGGTCTAACCAACAAAACGCTAGACTCAACAAGCGCGGATCGCGATCCGGGAGTAAGCCTGAACCACCCTGTACTGCGAAAAAATTACCACCTTTCAAGCACCATGACAATGCACTCGCTTTCGCAGCGGAATGCTGTGCGGACGTCGAGTCCGAAGTCGGGAAACCAACAACTTCCATTAAAATGTCATCTTTCGATGTAAACTTATCCCTATCATCCACAGAGTATCCCGAGTTTGGTGCATTCGCTGCAGGTTGTTCGGAAGGTAAGTGAGCTATTTGGACGGCTTTAGTAATCCCGATGTCTCCATTAAAATCCTCGCCACAGCAAATCTCTTCCAAATTTGATGGGCTGAAGGCAATCCCTTCTTGACGGTAAAACGCATTGTGTTCCGTCAGAAATCGCAATAACCGTTCCACACGCGACTTCGAAACCAATACGGGTGCGAGTTCTTTCATATTTAGCTTGTTCACAGCTTTCTTACCACCAACAAACAAGACACAAATGGCAAATTCACTGTCTGTAGGGGAAGCCGGGAGCAGACGACATAATTGCCCAACATCTTGAGGGATAATTGCTGTATTTCCCCTGCTGTATCGTTGCGGAGCTCCCGGAATACCACCTTGTGTGGCGGAATACACGTAAGAGATTCGGGAAACACGACAAGCTGAAATTAACTGCAATTCGTGTAGCGTTGCATCCTTAAAGTCTTTCGCGATGCCAGGAGGTAATTTATCGTAAGCATAATAGTTATAATTTGCGATAGCTTCAACTGGCTGAATACCTCTATCAAGAGAGCGAGCGCAACTACCACAGACATCAAGGTCGCCTATGTCCTGTGTATTTTGTAGAGCACTTGGATCAAGAAACGCATGGTCATATTTTTCAAAAGCATAGTCGGACGGACATAGATCTCCGTCAATATCTTCATTTCGGAGTAAGTGCAGCTGCAAATCACTCCCATTAACACGCTGCAAATCTTCTGTCGTGTAACCAACTCCACATACTGCACACGCATGCTCTTCTCGATTCTCTCGGCGCATAAAGGTTTGAAATTCATGGATAATCTTTTCCCGTATTTCGTCTGAGCAAATTTCTGAGAATGCGTCATCTCCGTCTTCCATATTTGACGCCGAAAATATACCATGACTGCCAGACGCCGCGTCCAATGACGGTTGGCTGATTAATGTGGCGCGTGGCACAGAGGTTTCTGTCTGTCGCTTCGGTGATACAAGACTTTTACCTCTCCTTTCATTCGCCAAAACTTGGAAAATATAACGTGTATGATGGCAGACAGCTGTGCAAAAATGCTCCTTCAGAGCGTCAATGATATTTTTTTTTAGTCATAGTTCGGGAGATTCCAACATGATGAGCACTAGCGACCACCATGAGCTGGACTCGGGTCCAATATTGAAATGCCGTAAGAAGCAAAGGCAACGAGGACCTGTCCAGGACAATATAAGGTTGACTATACCTGCTCATCTTCGTCCTGATATCGTCCGTAACACATAAGCACGACGAAAAGACAAACCACTGGTTGAGAGTATGCACTAATACCACCCGCCGTAAATCTTTTTCGTCAATAACAGCAGCAGACGACAACACATAATCATGCACAAAATCGTCCACAGTATGACCAGAGAATGGCAACGACCATGTCTGCGAACCAGGACCGCCGAAGGAACCAGCACAAAGACCAAGACCTAGGGAAAGACACGATTCCGAGTCACCTGCGAGTCAGCACGGGTATACCCGTGAAATTGACCCGTGAGTATCTGACTCACAGATCCGAGTCACTCGGTGGCTGAGACCTGCACAGATCCAGGTTGGAAGCTTTGTTCAGACGGGTTAACCTGCAGGTTACCTGCGCATGACCCGCAATTTAGAACCCAATTACTAAGCCATGAGTCAAAACTTTTATTCGCATTACTACTGCTGCTAATCTATGCGTCATCATCGTCATCATTCTGCATGAGGTCAATGCTGCCACTATCTCCTGCGACCCTTGGCCTACGGGATTTATCCTTAAAGATCTGGACAATCTCCTTCTCTGGTAGTAACCCGTCAATCTTTGCCCATGAGTTAAGTACCGTTGATGCACGTGTTGACTCATCTGATAGATTATGGCGAAGCTTGGTGACCGTCAGGCCTCCGCGCGAGAATCCACGTTCAACATCAGTACCTGCCGCTATAGAATGTTTTAGCAAACTTAGATCCAGAAATCGCAGGCATGGTCTTACTTACCCGGTGCAGACAAAAAGTCAATTGCCATTCTTGCTAATAGACTATTGCTGGCACGATCCCACCATGAGATAGGATCATTGACATTAGTAATGGGTGGTGAGTTAAGGTAATCCTCAAGTTCGTCACCCCCACTTGTGCCGAAATCGTCGATATCTGCAAAAATGTCCTTGCTATCATCCTATAATAAGTTAAGTCAGTTAATCATACAAAGACAATGAGTGAGAGATGACGAACTGAAACGGGTACCGCAACAGACTCCTCCAAAGGCTTGTAATGAGTAACCCACTGTTCCCGTACAATGTCCTTGGCCGTCTCAATCCAGGCGTCAGGCCACTTTTTCTTGATGAAATATGTGGTCTTGTAACGTGGATGGAGGACTAACATATATAATTAAGTGTTGGTTCAAGTGAAATTATTAAGTACGTACCCATGGCACAACGGTACATGATCGAATCATCCGTTTTGCCGTAGTATTTGTTGAGGATACAAACACCCTTGGCGGCGGCGGCACGAACAGCAGGAAACAAGGTGGAACTTTCAGAAGCGTCCTTGAGTGTCTCAGTGAGAAAATCGATGATCGGGATAACTTCATGAAGCAGCGGAACCTTGCTCCGTGACATACGCTCAGTCGCCAAAAGAAATTTCTAATTGATAAATAGTGAGTCTCCACAGACACGCAGTTGAGCACGAGTGCACTCACAGTCAAGATAGGCTCGAGCTGCATGAGCAAGTCCCATTCATCCCTAGAAAGCCTGTATTTCTTGATTCTTGTGCGCGCATCCTTATTATGACGGTCAATTAAAACCAGTTTGTCCAAGGCAGGTCGCAGGTACAGCGCGGATTTGATCATCTCAGCTACAGAGTTCCAGCGCGTCGCGACAGAACGTTTAATCTTCTTCCGCTCAATTTTTGCCTTGTCGCAGCATTCACCGAGATCATCGGTAAGCGAAGTCGAATGATGAATCCGAGACGCAAGTTTGGTGATCTACATAGACATAATTAGCATGGTTAATAGCGAACGTGACTGGCCCATACCTTGGTCACCGCGCAACAGCCAAGATTAAAGTCACGTTGCGATAACCGTTGACTGGCCTCCACTTCCTCCGCAACGTCCTGGATCTCGGCTTCATCGTGGGCCAGCCTATCTTCATCCGCTTCCTCCAATGCCTCGTGATCCTCTTCATCAAGTTCTATACCATCGTCGTCGTCATCACTCTCAGCCCCAAGTGACGTGGCAGCAGCCTCCTTTGACTTCGCAAACTGCGACAAGATTGCCTGTATTAAGTATGTCAGTGAAGTAACCGAGGATTAAACAATTGCACTTACTTTGACAGCCAAGTTCAGGATGTGGCATATGCAGCGAATCCGGGTATTCGTGCCACTCATACTGCCATCCATGCGCAGCTCCAGCTCTGCGGTCGCGGTATCATTGTTTGAGGCGTTATCGTAAACCTGACCAAGCAACTGCAAAGAGTCATCAGTACCATTAAACTGATAGATCCGAATAGAGTATCACCTTGTGCACGACTCCGAAGCCTTCAAGGCATTTGAAGATCTGTTCAGCCAAATATTCACCGGTATGAGATTTCGTCATTCTGTTCAAACCGTTAGTCAAATTCAGAGATGAGAAAAAGAACTAACCTGATAAAATCCAAGATAAGAGATCGCATCTGGCCGTTCTGAACCAGATACACAATGATGCCTAAAAAGGAGAACAGGTTGGGCGATGACCACCCATCGACACCAATGTGCAATTTCCCTGCATATTGCTAAGATGCGTCAGCCACAGAAAAGTGATTTGTGATGTAACAACGCACCTGCAACATGCTCGCAACATTTTTCTTCGATAGAGCAAAAATCTCTTTGATATCCCTGGAGACCGTCTTGTCCGACGGTATCTCAACCTTCGCATAAAGCATCCGAAACATGCGTTGCAGGATTGGGTCGTTGACGATATTGAACGGTCTGTGGCTGCTGGCGCACCATAAGCTGGTCAGCATGCGGAACTCTTCCTTCGAATACAACGTTCCGTGGGCAAACGTCGTTATCTGCTGTTGTTCTTCCGGTACCACTCCTTTGCAGCTCTTAGCGTGACGTTGGAGATTGCTCGTACTATCGTCACTACGTTCACGCATGACATGTGTACTCGGACTCCTACACACCCGTCTTTAGATAAGACCGCAAAGATAAGAACTGCCACATACTTTTTGCAAATGAACTTATACTTGATGACACCCTTCTCAACGACGATGAGTGGCGGCATCTTAAAATGCTGATACACGGCAGATTTCCACCGCTTACGCTGCATTTCTATGAAGGCAAACCAATGAGATTAATCGATGAGCATAGTTTCCCTGACTCACCGAGTACTTCTTCATTGCTCCTCTCTGATGTCTGATACCGGGCATTGAAAGCCGTCTTTGCAGCCTTTGTCGCCGGCTCAGGGGTTGCTGACGTGGAGGGCGGACGACTCGATTCACGAGTGCTCGGGTCCGCAGATGGAGAGCGAGCACGCTTGCGAGGCATTAGAGGAGATAGACAACAGTGTAGTAGAGTTGGGGGCAGAGGGGATGCGAAATCTGAGGATGGGAGGCTTCAATTAGCATGATTTATAGGAATCGTTGCAGACAACGCACAGTCGTGACCAGTCGAAATGACATGGCATGGGCAGCTTGGCTTCAGGGCAATCGCAATGCCACTGTGTCACTCGGCAAGAGATCGAGAATGTCCATCCCTTGTGAGTGGAGCTCGAATAGCTACCGAATGATATAGGAACGTATCTCGTGAACAAATCCACAGCTGTAAATCAGAAAACTATTGAGTAAATGCAAGATATATATGCGGCCAGCTTGAAGAAGATAACACAATGTTCAGACATGCTGGTCTGTTACCATAACATAAGGGCCTGCAGAAAAGATGAGAGAGTGAAGAGAAAAGTGCGCTAGCAGCGATCTCACCGTCTGACACCAGGCATCGAAGCGGGGAATCGGTTATATCATGCGACAGTACTAGTCACACACATTTGTCAGTAGTACCAAGTAGAAGAACTTATTGCACACCTGAATATGAGAGATAAGTTTAGGGCCAGATAATGAGCTAGCAAAGCTCGACACGACGACATACTCATAGCGACTGGAGACAAAAGTTTGAACGAAGCTGAAACGACGCACGAGTCTGGCTGCCGCGACCCGGCCCGGGCGCTGCCGGGCATCGTGTCAGAGGCTAAACGCCAGATTTCACTAAGTTCAGCTAAGTTCCTGTCACTGCCCAGTAGTTTACAGTACATTGACTAGATAGCTCTCTCATTCATTCAAATTAAATTTACGAACTTCAACTACTGTCTTTTTTCTAGAATTTATGCTATTTGATTTGATTTACTAAGTTGGAAGACATTCGAACTCACCCGTGTTCGGCAGCTGAAGCACCGAAACGCATCGAAGTGCACCTCTAGATCTCTTCCTCAGCCATCGTCTCCGAGCTCCCTTGTCACTGTTCTCAGCTGTTCCCTCCGTCCCCTCTCTGAATCGTCAAGCTCAATGGACCTTGACCTTCATGGTTGAGTGCTCAAGTGCTCACGGGCAAGGACTGTCCTTATCGCGGCCGACTCAACCTCCGTTTTGAATATGAAGAGCAACGAGAACGAAATCAGGATGCTCAGCCTGTCATGGCCTACTCCAGCCAGCCAGGTGTGTTTATTCCTGATCATTCCCTGCAGATCTAAATTATATCTTTACCTATCCAGCCGAAACCCACACCAGGCGACACGAAGCTCGCCGTACGTCGAGTGCAGCATGCGCTTAGACCACGTCCACGATGTCTACGACGTCCACCCACTGCACGCGCACTTCACTGCATCCTCAAGTTCCTGCATGATCTTGCAGTGTCGCTGTGCTCGCATCACCCATACTTGGCTAATGTGGAGTCATCGGCAGCTACGACATCGACGAGAACAAGCTCTACCCACCCATTCGATGTCGACTTCTACTCTCCTTACTGCGCCTCTACCGGCCGAAGGTAGCACCAGCACCAAATCCCTCCTTCTGCCTTCCACCTTCCGTGCGCTGGTAGTATCTTCGCGACCAGCACAACCGATCAGCATTTGGTGCTGTAGTTCTTCGGAGATTGGCTCAATAAGTACTTTTCTTCAGTTCTCCAAGTCCTCAAGGCGCAGTGACTTCTTTCTTCTTGTCGTGCCCACCAATCATTGCTGTTGTGTCCAGGCTCCATCACCTGATCCCCTGCCATATGTTCACACTCAAGCAATCTCACTCATTGCAAACCTCTTGCATGATAAATTTAAGCAAGAGGATAATCTATTTTGGCTCCTCGTCAACAAGCTCGTATGTTCTGGTCTTCCATTTATTGTTCAAGCATCTGAACGGAATTGTAGGGCGATATTGAAAAAAGTGATTTGCTCGCATGCCATCTTCTGCAACTCCCGCAGTCATCCACGTATGAAACAAATCATCATTCGCGAAATGACCGTGCTTGTTCTCGTCCCACCGCCAGTGCTGGCAACCTCTCTACGCCATCTACCAGCTCGGGCGCCAAGCCCCAAATCCACTTCAGGTTGACGCGCCCGCCAAGTCTGTCCCGAAGGAGCAGCCGCGCGACCTCGCCCGCGACGACCCATGCGATGGGGCCCCAGCCGATGCAGTAGAACACGGCGTAGAGGTACACCGCAACGAGCAAGACGTACGACACAGGGACGATGTCCGGGCGTGGGTGCACGGTGCTGAACCTGCCGATCCAGAGCATCATGAGGCCCTGCCCGACGGAGCCGACGAGCAGGCACTTCTTGCGCCCGAGGCGCTCGACGGCGAAGATGAGGATGGAGCCGACCGCGACGACCTTGATGACGCCATAGATCCCCGTCGCGAAGAGGCCCGCGGACGTCGAGCTGAGGCCGAGGCCGGCGAAGATCTCCGGACTGAAGTAGTTGATCGCGTTCGTGCCAGTCCACTGCTGGAAGAACATCACGAGCGACGGGATGAAGCAGCGCAGGACCGTGATGCGGCTCTTGCCCATCATCCTGAATTGCTAGGACCGCGCGGTGGCGCGCTCGCTGCTCGACTTGTACTTTGCTTTATTCCACGAAGTCGTGGGTGAGTGCCCTGATCTCCATAGAAACATGGTCCCATTGGCAGCTCTCATCGTGTAGTCGCCCGGGGCGGTATGGTGATGTTTCTCCAGATATCACAACCCAGACACAACCCTCGAAAATCGAGCGTCGTCTCCCTCGCAGAGCCTGCTTCGTCTTTGAGCTGTTCGCGGTCAACGTTTAACATGTTTGATTGTGCAACACAGAGGTAACCATACTATGTAGCGACAATATACTGTAGTTCTCGTTTTAGGGTGTTTATTTATATATTCATATCTACAGTATAAGACATTCAATAACATTCAATTGCATTGAATAATGGAGTGATACCATGACAGTAACTGATCCGCAGGTGACTCGGTGCTGCACGAGTACCCGTCCCACAAGTCCGGATCACCTGGTGGCGCAAACTCGTGCGGATCCAGGTCTGCACTCTGGCGAGCTTGGATACCTGCGGGTTCGGATCTGGGTCATCCGCGGGTGCACTCGTGTCGCACCCTATTGCTGACTTGTCGTTTAGGGTCTGATGCCATGCTCTCTTCCGATGGTAGAATTTTTGCTATTGTCAAGTGGCCGTCATTAACGCTGTTGTAGACAATATGTCTGCCGGTGGTTCATTGGCCGGCCCGTCAACTGGTTCCCAGGATGAGACGCGTAGCAGGCTGTCCCTGGCGCAATCAGGTTTGCGTTCGATTTATGTGATTTAGTATCGTGTTGACTAATTGATAGATCATGAACATCCATCCTTTGCGGAGGTTGGAGGTCTTGGTCTTGGTAGGGTTCGACACGAGTGCACCCGCGGATGACCCGGATCCGAACCCGCAGGTATCCAAGCTCGCCAGAGTGCAGACCTGGATCCGCACGAGTTTGCACCACCAGGTGATCCGGACTTGTGGGACGGGTACTCGTGCAGCACCGAGTCACCTGCGGGTCAGTTACTGTCATGGTATCACTCCATTATTCAATGCAATTGAATGTTATTGAATGTCTTATACTGTAGATATGAATATATAAATAAACACCCTAAAACGAGAACTACAGTATATTGTCGCTACATAGTATGGTTACCTCTGTGTCGCACAATCAAACATGTTAAACGTTGACCGCGAACAGCTCAAAGACGAAGCAGGCTCTGCGAGGGAGACGACACTCGATTTTCGAGGGTTGTGTCTGGGTTGTGATATCTGGAGAAACATCACCATACCGCCCCGGGCGACTACACGATGAGAGCTGCCAATGGGACCGTGTTTCTATGGAGATCAGGGCACTCACCCACGACTTCGTGGAATAAAGCAAAGTACAAGTCGAGCAGCGAGCGCGCCACCGCGCGGTCCTAGCAATTCAGGATGATGGGCGAGAGCCGCATCACGGTCCTGCGCTGCTTCATGAGCCGATGTAATAGAATTTGCTTAAGATCCTTGACTATGTAGTCACTGTTTAGCTTAAATATCTGCACGGCTGAATGTAGTCAACAATATAGTCAATTTTTTAGTCACATAGATTAGTCGTACAATCTACTAGGATGTCTGGTATCATAGCAGTGTGATGGTATAGTAAACAGTCGGTGAAGCAGTCAGTCTGATAACAAGTCACCGAAATAGTCACTGTATATAGTCAAGAATATAGTGCTGTACAGTAGGTATGACTGCTTGCAAATAGTCAATCAACTAGTCACCATCCGTAGTCACGGAACGAGTCGCCTACCTTGTGTAGCCGGTTCACTTAGTCGCAACGGGTGTGGACCTAAATGACCAGTGGCTTTCCAGCTATAGTCACTTTTAAGTAGTCGATAACAACAGTCAATACAGAAACAAAGTACTCTTACCAAAGACAGTCATACCGACCAGTCGCATATAGATAGTCATATCAACAAGTCGGTGTGAAGCAGTCATGCCAATTAGCTACAGCGAAGCAGTCATGTTTACAAGCCAAACTGAAATAGTCATTCCAACGAGTCAACACGGACTAGTCATGCCAATTGCGAACTAGTCAAATCCAATGAAGCATTAACACGACTATGAGCATCAGACCTACAGTTTATCTGGACCATCATCAGCAACATACGAAGTTCTGAAAAAGCTAAACTCACCTAGTCTAGTCAGAGTCCGACTCGATCTCAATCACGTCCGAAACCTGCTGGTAAGCTGGCTTGGATATGACCCGCCTTTTCCCTCTCGTACTCGAACACCCTTCTTCGAAGTCATCCTCACGAGTGCGCTTAAGGCGTTGTTGAGAACCGCTCGCAACTGGCTGTCGATCGAGTGCCTCTATGACCTTTGATCTTCTTTGACCTTCGTGAACCACAGCGGTCGAACGTTCTCGTCCAAGATCGTTCGATCCCAGGACATCACGAAGTCTGGCACGGAAGTCTTCAGCATGCACATCTAGGTCTCGTCCCACAGAGACCTTGTGAAAGCGCCAGATAAACGGGACATCGGGAACGATGGGCTCCCATCGACAGTCTTTGACAACACAGGAATCCCATGAGCACTGAACAGGATCGAAGATGTCGATGATGTTGGTGGGCTTGATGTCGAACAACCTAGACAAGACAGGGATGTGATAGAGAATATTGAATGTTTCAGCTTTCGGCCACGATAGTCGCTTCAAGATCGGAGAATGATCATCCTGCAGGACAAAGATCAATTTCGACCCTATGCCACCTTGAGAAAAGCAACTCACCTGTGCGAAGAATACACTCAGGATACCTTCTTTCCCTTCATCACGTTTATCTTGCCCCTCGCGATCGCCAACGTACACCGTCGGTGACGATGGAATCATCCACTGCGGGTCGAGTATATTGCGCAGAGGAGGCTCAGTTATTGCCCCGTGACGGGCCACCGAAATACCCTGTCGCTCTCCTGCGTGCCGTGGAGGCGAAGAATCCCAGCCATTTCTCACCTGTGGTAATGCTGGCCGTCCACCTCCCCCACGTCTTCCAGAACCACGGGGCTTCCCCAAATGCTCGCGCTTCGCAATTGCTGCACCTTCCTTCGACAAACTAGCTTGCTCTGCTCGTGCACGGCGAAAACGCTCGATGAGTGCCAACTTTTCTGGAGAGAGATGGTCAGTTATCGCATTCCATCCTGTCGCACAGGTCTCCTGTTCACGGCACTTAAAGGCTGGTCAGCGGTATTGCGATCAAAGTATAGGTCGTGACGTACGATGTAGTACCAACGCCCAACGTTGGCATTTTCAGTCTGGTACTGTAGTCCTGATGCTCGAAGTCCATGGTCACAGACAACATGAATAGGCTGGGGGCAAGGCCCTGCTAGCTTCTCCACAAATGCTTTGAGCTCAGGATCTGCTTTGGGCGACATGGATGGCAGAGGGGTAGGAGGAGAATGGGAGCAAAAGGGTATCGACCGGAGGAAGAGACATTGCTATATATTCACCAGACAATAAATGATCAAAGCATCATCAGCAAGGCCGCATACCTCGAACAATAGCTTGGGCCCATTCACTTTGCCCCGGAGCCACAATTGATCTCTCCACCACCCATTGCCACTCGGCCAAAGCGAGAACTACAGCCGCAATCGACTTCCCCACCACTGATAACCATCCGGTCAAAGCGAGAACTATTGTTCATTGTGCAGCACGATAAGAAGTAACCCATTTCTACTATCTAATACAATTTATCCTGCGCAGAATATTACCATATCAATTTGTCTGATCCAGCGGATTATCTCCGGGAACCCTTGGTCCGTGCTGCTTTCTTGCGTTTGGACTCCGGCTCATCCTTCTTTGCTGTCACCTTCGTGTTCGTTTTCTTCGTCGTGTTCGTTTTCTTCGTCGTGTTCGTTTTCTTCGTCGAGTTCACTTTCTTCGTTGTGATCGCTGTCTTCGCACGTTTGGACATCGGAGGTTGGTCCTCAGCATCAGGTGCCTTCCGCTTCCTGAAGTTTAAGAAATAATAAGAACGTGCATCCAAGATAATGAAGGAAATGAACTAACCTGAGTCGTGAAGAAAGTGGAGCCTCTGTACTCGGTTCGGCAAGCGTAGAGTGAGCTTGGATACGTCCTGAGCGGCGCCGTTCACTGTCAACGCCAGCCGATTGGCGTTTAGAGCGGCGCGAGGCCGTCGCTACCTTATCAACGTCACCGGTCTGAGAAGAGCGTAGCTGCTTCTCGAGCTGCGGTGGGATATGGCCTTGGAAAGTATGGCCATCGTCAATATGCACACTCGAGACCTCATCTTCGTCCTTCTCCCCATCATCACTCCCCTCGTCCTCATGGCTCTCCTTGTCGCTGTGCTCGGCCTCGACCTCCGCACCGTGGTTCTCACCATCCTCGATCTCAGAATTCTCCTCGTCCTCGTCCTCGGCCTCAGCATCCTGCTCACAGTCAACATGTCCTCGGTCACCAGCTTTCCCCTGGCTCTCGCCGTGTCCCGCGCCCTCGGTAATCAAGCCACTTGCTTGTCCAACAGGGTCGTCTTCATCATCCGAGACGTCCACAATGCGACGAGGCGTGCATCGAAGCCTGCGTGATGGGGAAGGCTGCACATCAGATTCATCATCGGAACCTTGGGACGCATCTGCAAGACGGCGGGGGAAAGGGAGGCGCAGACGGGTCATCGTAGATGTTCGGGATTCTCGCAGGGCAGACTGAATAGCTTTCCCCTTCCCCTTGCTTCGCCTCGGAGTCATAAATTCCTGTGTTTGAGAACGAACAGGTGTACTGAGCGTGGGATGGGCGTCCAGGGTAACAGGAGCATCCTTGCTAGGCGAGAGAGTCTGTGAACGTGCCCTAGAGGCCGCGGGCGAAGGGAAAACGTCCTCCAGGTAGGTTTTGAATGTATCGGAGAGGAGGACATCGGGAGATTGAAGCGCGTCGATAAGGGGGACGAGAATCGACCCATCAGGTCCAAAGGCATCGCTATCAGAAGGACGTCAGCGCAAAGATAGGTGTGGCATATCAGAGTACCTACACAGTCATTTGCAATATTCCCTGGTCATTTCGATACCCTACAACAGAGCACATCACCACATTGCACTGCTCAGTCCAGGCTCGGCCGTGGTGTCGAATGGTGCTATTCAAATTTCGTAGTTGTCTACGGTTGAGCAAGAGATCAGTAAAGTCACAGTGGACACGGTATAGCAACCTACTCGATACGTTCGAGATCTGACTTGGAGATGCCTTCCCGCTCCGCTGCAAGAATTTGGGCTGCCTTCTTCTCCTTCTTCCTTTCGTGAAACTCCACCTTTGCAGTGGCGGCACGATCCTTCCATAGCTTTAGAGTGTCCGGGTCTTTGAGCATCTCAGTGAGCTCTTCGTTGATACGAGCTTGAGCGCTTTTCATCCTTAGGACCTTCTTGACGAATCGCCGCCAAACGTTCTTGAACCTGGGAGTCTTTCTGCATGAGGTCTCGCGCGCTGGGAGCGCGATTGTTGCCAAGATCCGCCGCCTTGAGGGCGAGAGGCTTTGGTTTGGAAGATCTGGCGGGACCATTGCTCTTGCCTTCCAATATACCCTTGACGTGGTTGGAGAGCCATTTCCGAATACGCTAGAGGAACGTGAGGATGAAATGCGAACACAAATAACCAGAACTTACGGGATCAAGTTCTCCCATGCGCTCCTGCACCTCTTCATCGGTTTCCAAAGTCCCGTCCTTCTTTCCTCGTGGGTTGGCAGGAAACTCAGAGCGGAAGTCTTTGATCAACTCCTTCTTCCACTTCGTAAGCTCGCCTTTCTGTTTGGCGGTTGCATGGCTTTCAACAACTCGTTCGCAGAGCCAAGTGTATTCCTCGGGCGTTGTCCACCGCTCGTTCGGCATCGCTTGAGAAGTAGTCCAAGAACAGAAATGCGTTAGACAGCAGAATGGGCGGAAAGAGCGCGGAAAGAGGATTAGACTCACTGCGACATGCCTAAGCTTTTATTTCAACAGATAATTCAAGTCTGGCAACTATGGTCAAGGCACCAGACAATAACGAGCAAAGCGTAGTCACATACCCGGAGGGATTGCCACCGGTCTACATCGGTCAAAGCTAAGGTCCACATAGGTCAAACCCAGGATTCATATCCTCGAAATGCAGGAGTGAGACAAACAATAGCACGCCACAGCGCTCTGACGATGCACCGCTTCGACGCACTAGGCGTGGAGTCGATTGGTGCAGCATCGCTGTGTAAAAAGTGGGTCGGATATACTGACGAGGTAGTGTGGTGGCGGAAGATGGATGGGTATGGTATGGGTACGCCGATTTTGAGGCCCTGACAACGCACCGCCCGACGCACTACGCGTGGAGTCGATTGGTGCGACGCCGCGGCCATGAGCAATCCTAGAAAGAAAGAAAACCACTGGGCCAGCAGGGGTATAGACAGCAAAAGAAATTATACGAGGAGGGAGGGATGACACAAGGCATACTTCGGTCTACACTATACTAACTGGAGCAAGCATCATATTGGATATTTTTTGATATGTAGTAAATGCGTACCTTTGAATGGAGTACGACTTGAAGGCCAACGCCGGTCCAGGGGTGGGACAGGTCATTATCCTGTTCTCGTATCAATAGCTTGTCAGCGCCCTCAAACTGCGCTTACCTGCTGTCCTTCCTAACCGTACATACTCCTCGTTGTCCACTGCAGGTGCTGTGAGGCTGGCGCTTGACTTTCCTTGCTTGCGAGAAATGGCCCGGCCGACCCGCATTTCTGGCGATTTGGGCTGGATGGGTGCCGTTGACTGGTAAACGGTTGCTACGTGTGGTCTAACTTGACAGATTGAGAAGGATTGAGAGAGCACTTACAATGCGTTGTCCAGCCATCCTAGATCACCGGGACTGTTGATTTGGGCGCGGACTAGTGATAGTTTTTGAGGCTAGTAAAGGGTAATTGCAGAGATAAAGAGAAGGGTCATAGAATACCAGGAGAGAAGGGATTAGAAGGTGAATACTTGGTGTCCGAGTTTGAGTGCGTCGAACAAGCCGCGAATTCACGTAAGCGCTGAGCGCCAGCCAAGTTCCGCGTAAGTAAAGGGCGGTCGCAGTGCTGCAGGGAGCTCAAATCTATTCTAAATTACACCAAAGTTAGTAGATAGAGTCTTTAGATACTCCTGTACTCGATCATGGGCTCACATTTCCTTAGTCAATTCTCGCACTGCCATTATTTGAGGATTTCTGAACGGGCGCCAATACCCTCCGCGGCGCATTATGTCATCATCGAGCCGCTCAAGCAGTCGCCGCCGCCTCGTGTTCGTACTCGTACTCTCTCCTCGAATCTCCTCCACCTTCACCTCCTTC
The DNA here is from genome assembly GCA_033439255.1 of Hericium rajendrae. NCBI lineage: Eukaryota > Fungi > Basidiomycota > Agaricomycetes > Russulales > Hericiaceae > Hericium > Hericium rajendrae. The sequence continues at coordinate 541,660 of CM065891.1, forward strand.
CCTGTTTTCCTCACCGTGCTATTGCCTCTAGCTCCGTTATATTAGGCTCTATACCATTTCGCTCGACTATTTATATCAAATTCGTGAGTAATCCTGTATATCTTGGAGAACTACTGATTGTAGGCTTTAGGTCTTGCCGTTATTCTGTACCCCCTCTCCATTCCACGTCGCCTTCTATCAGGTATCGTGTGCAGGGAACGAGCTTCACACGCTGTGCGCTCAGACCCTGCATACAACACCTTCAATTCCTCAGACTCCCTCTCGCCTTCTAGCAGGCTTAAAACATAAGGAACGAGCTTCACGCGTAGTGCGCTCAGACCTTATCTCCACGGACACTCGCCTCTCCGCACCTCTACTAAGTCTCTACTGTAGGGTACGACCCGGATACACAAGGTAAACATATATGCTTAGATATATGGTAATATCACTCATCAAGTTATTGACATGTCAGAATACCGTCATGGCTGGTGCCCCACGCCCTTTCGATATGCCGTATGCGTGCTGGGCTCTTGGATGGGGGGAACAGGAGATGGTCGTAGCAGCACACACGACCTACATTCCTCAATTGCCAGATGACGAAAAGGCTCTGGTTCGCAGCGATGGCTTGTGGGGACCACACGACTGGGTCCGCTTCCCACAGCCCTTCGATTATCAGTATCCATACCTGGCTTGGATACGTTTACCTACTAGAGAGTACTCATCCTCCATCCTGTATCGTTTGCCTACACGGTCCGATGTGTCTCCGCATCCAGTTTATCCCCGCGCCTTGTGTTGTCCTCTGAGTGGATCGAAGATTTCCACAAAGAGCGGGACATCCTTCTAGGCGAGGCTCAACAGTGTCTTTCTCAGATCATCAACTTCCCTCCATTTCGACATGTTTGTTTCCCATCCACCGCACCTCGCCGTATTGCATCGGCCTTAATTCGACTCAAGGATACTCCGTGCTTCTGGCGAGACATCGTCGAGGGTGTTCGAGCAGTTCAGCGTCACCTGCTCGAACTTCAAGCGTTCTGCGACTGGTTTAGGTCCAGTGCTTTAGAACAGCGTATAGTAACGCCCAGGCTTACTCGTGGCAGCATTACCACGGACCCTCGTGTGTACCAGATGCTCGAATCCAATCATATCACCGCATTCCTTCGCCTTCCTGTCTCCCACTACCACCCGCTCCGATCCGGCGATCAAAAGGGCCTCCTGTGCTTGGTAGACTGGTGCAACTTTGTCGGTGCCGACTTCAAGGAATGGCGGGATCAGGGAGTACTAGCGGGATCAGTCGAAGATCACACCAAAGACCTCTGGTATTATCCGCCCTCCCCAGCCAATGATCCCCTATTCGAGAGAGCGGCGCGAGGCTATGCCCGGCGTCGTGATAGTAAACATCTTACGCAGAGAGCTTTGGGAATGCAAATGCGCCGAGATCAAGATCGTAAGTAGTGCTCTACTTCATATACACATCTTTCTTACGAAGAGATACTAGTCGCCCATGAACGCAATGTTATCAATGCGTCACGGCCCAAACACACTCAAAATAGCCGACGTATCCAAAACTCAGTCGCTCCTCCGGATGTGGGTGCCGAACATCATTGAGACTTGGCATCAATGCGTTGCGAACACCGTCCCTATCTTCACGGACCAGAACCTGACCCGCGGCTGGCCGTACCATCTACCGCCAATCCATCTATTTTGGGGTCCAGCAGAAGAGAAGGCACGCGAAACTTTCTTCTACCATTGGTTCTGTTTGGCACGGGTGTGGGATTTTCGACATGTCATCTACCGCAATCTCGCCTTTTCGCCGTCCGAATGGCGATCGTTTTTAGGTGACGCTCACTGGAAGCGTCAATGGCCTAAAGACCGGCAATACCAGCCAGACAATTTCTGGGCCTATGGCTCCGACTCTTTCTTTGGCTCTCTGTCTTCGAACATCACAACTATGAATATCATTAATCGTCGACTTTCTTGTGGCTGCAAAGCCAGTCCTAATGTATCTTACGACCCCGCCAACCGCACAATCATCCTCTACAAGCTCAACATGGCACATATCTTTTGGGAATTCGAACATCACGACGAGCTTCAAATCTCAGCGGAAGATTGGGACGAGGATCGGCGTAGCGGGCGGGCAGAGCAACGGAGAAAGGTTTGGCCACATGGTCCGAACTACGGCGACATTGAGATCGAATATGAGTATGGTTGTCAAAAACAGGACTGGCGCGATAGGATGCTCTGGTTTGAAGACCTTAGAAAGATCATGTCGTCATGGAAAGGTTTTCCTGCCATTCTGAATTTCTCTCTTATCTGTTTGAACCGAGACGACTATATGGATCGTGAGTTGAAGTTGATTACGTTCTACCAGGACTCTTTCGTTTCTGTACATGGTCTTCTCCCCTCCCTTCCCATGCAGAGAGTGGTTGAACGTCCCCCGACATGTATGCATAATGTTCTGTATACTTTTTAGATCGGCTTGTTTGCATTGTTCTCTTTCTTTGCTCTTCGATTACTCAGAAACAAAGCGCGTTCATTGTTATTAATACCCGAGCGCACGTTTCTCTTTCTCTCGCATTGACAAAAACTCTACAGGTAATGGCAAAACACGTAACGAGGCCCGGCCACAATAGCAGGCTACTTGCCACTCGGCCCTGCCATTGGCAATCGCAGTGACGCAAATTGTTTTAGTTGGTTGACGTGTTCCCCACACTCTTTAGTCCGAGTTCTCCCTCCTGGCAGCTCGCTAACGCCTCCTTCGTGCTTTCTTTTACAGGTCGATTCGCGCATACCTGCTTCACCATGGGCAAGAAGCGAAAAGCTGCAGAGCCACTGCCAACGCCTATTGCTCTGTCGACCGGAATCTTAGTAGGTGGAGTCGGTGCAAACGGGTCAGCCAGAAAGAGTCACTTTCACGAGGAACCGAGCCCCAGGAAGAAACGTGTTCTAGAAGTGCCACCATCCTTGGCTAATGAACGAGACCAAGACAGTTCGATGGGGATAGTGGAGGACGACTTTATTCCAACGCCGGGGGAGAAGTCTGCAAGTGGCACGGTGCGTATCTTGCTCTGTCTTTCTGACGACTCGCGCTAACCATTAAACAGAAATCTATGAGTGAGGCGACAGACGAATTCCTCAATAACTGGGCCCAAAAGTACCTCCAGATTCTTCACAGTCGATATCACCATGCCGACGCCGGGAAGACATGTTCTCAATGCCTAGGCGAAGATGCGCTCTATCGATGCACGGAGTGTTTTCACGCACATATGCTCTGCTCGAAATGCATTGTTGAAGCCCATCGCCAAGACCCTTTCCACGTTATCGAGCGTTGGTCGGGTTCGTACTTCGAGAAGGCTACCCTCAGTAGCCTCGACTTGGTGATCTACCTGGGTCACAATGGTCTTCGATGTAGCTCTTCTAGACGAGCTCTGGTGGAGATCATGTGTGTTCATACTACTGGCATCCAGAACTGCAAGTTCGAATTCTGTGGCTGCAACCATCTGGACACGTATGAGCCTCTTGAGCGGCCCTGTCAACTTCTACGGGTTGGCCTTTGGCCCGCTTCCTTCAAACATCCTCGCACTGTCTTCACGCTCCATCTCCTCCGTCATTTCCACCATCTCTCTGTACGGGCAAAAGTCACTGCGTACGATTTCTCTGCTGTTTTGCAGCGCCTGACGAATAATCCCTTCCAAGGGGATGTTCCGGTATGCTGCCTTGCCATTTACTGCGTGCATTACTAAGACTGTAACAGGACCGATATAGGCAACTTCTATGTGCCTCTCGGTATTTTGATTTCCTACAAACGTTGAAGTGGCATGGTCGCAACGCGACTGAGCCGCTTGAACCCGGCTGTCTAGTGCCGATGTGTCCAAGTTGCCCATTAATAGGCATCAATATGGACCCCGATTGGGAGAAAGCTCCCGCAGACTCCATGTAAGCTCTCATCGTCTGTAGAGCAATCTCGATAACCCACAACACTTCCAGGTATTTGCATGCGCTTCGTTATGCAAAGGACGGCAACTTCTCAAGCAGCCTGCACAATAAGCCTATGGACCACAATGACCGTCCTTTAACACATGGTGCCGCCTTTTTTGCCAATGAAACTGATTATCAAAATTGGCTCGAGCAGTGCCCCCAGAATGCGAAGGCTGAGGTATGTCATGATGTCATCGATTCCGGGAATAGTCGTTAACCTGACGGGAGCCAGACGTCAACGTGTAGTTCCTTCAAAGCCTTGACCAATCAGTATTCGGGCAAGATCGTATCTGGAATTTTGGCGCTTGCGTGTGCACGATCCGGTATGATCATGGCAAGTGGTGTGGTTGATCTCCCGAAAGGCGAGCGGTGAGTGTCATTCTTGATGCGTGAAAACACAGTAGCTTACTTTCTGGAACATAAGGTACTGCAGCGTAGACTTTGCAAAAGTCTCCGCAACGCGCCGATTTGTTTTACTCCTCCTTTGGTATGAATACTACGATATCGTATGTCAGTACATGATCAACTTCGACAAACGCATGATGGATTTCCCTGGTGCTCCAGTATTTCCGAAGACTCATCATCTGATTGGTTCGTATCATCTGCCGGGTCACATTAAGCCCGAATGCAAGACAAAGCACAATGGTCACTTCGTCCCTGGGACGGGCCATACAGATGGCGAGGACCTGGAACGCCTTTGGTCGGTCCAGAATTCGATTGCGAGAAGCACGCGGGAGATGGGAGCTGGGCATCGACACGATTCGTTGAACGGGCATATGTCTGACTATAATATGCAGAAAGTATTCAAAGAAGGCAAGTTCTGACGACACTTTCATTCCACGCAAGGCATTGCTAACTGCTGTTTTCCCCTTTCAGCATCCCTACTTACAAGACGTTTCAAGCGAGTCCATGCAAGGCTTGATACAGACCAAGCGAGACTAGAGGACATGGAAACATCATTGACGGAACGTGAAGCCCCGTTGCAAGACTGGCATGAGCAGGAGCAAGACTGGTTGCAAAAAGTCAACGATCCATATTGGAAGCGAGAAGATATCACGAACCCGTACGAGCCCGCGGAGGACAAAGGTACTGTCCGTACTGCTTAGCCATGAAGAAAGTACTCATATCTCCTAGCGCCAACACAAAAGCAAGCCTTGGCAGAGCTCAACAGGGAGAACGAGCGACATCGCGCCGCGAATGGAATAACCGTTGAGCCCAGTCACCGTTTAGGGCAGATGGTGAAGTTTGCAATGGATATCGAACAGAAGCAGTGAGTGCGTGCTACATTGTATATTGACACCTAAAAATAACTCCACTCAACAGACGAAGGATTCATATGCAACTTCAAGAGTACGAAACAAACAAATCAGACACGATCTATAACGAGCTCGAACTTCTACGCCAACGATTAGCTGAAGACATAGAAGAGTGGGAGGCTCTATATTCAGACTCTCTAGGTCTTATTGTCGAGGAGCTGGAAACACTTCGAAGTTTTGCTTCCACCGCGTGGCCTCCAATGCCATCGGTACAGCGCTGCAACCCTGAGGACGTCTCCCTACCAGTTCCCTCACAGCATCCCCCACTCATTCGTCACTGTGCACAATTTGCTAAGGCGATAAGGACAGAACTTCTACTCCGTGAAGGTCATGCAAATGATCTTATTCGAGATATAAAGAAAAGTTCCGCTATGCGCGGTTTTCTCTGGCGATCAACTAAAGATACTACAGGCCAAAACAGCAAGACTCGCAATGGTCAAATTCTATCTACTGCTTCATCCAGACTCGAAGCTCTTCGACAAGAATATGAACGCACTCGATCAATACTGATCGTCCTCGGCTCTGACAGTCACAACTATAAGCCACTTCGCCCAGAGGACTGCTACGCGCCGACCGTGTATCATGGCGCTCGTGCGAAGAGTAGGAAAAAGGGAAAGGACCAAGCGAGTGAAGGATCATGGATTTGGCAAATGGGCTCCTATCGTAGTTCCTCAACAGATGCAGCTGCTGACGAGTGGCTGATAGAATGTGAGTAGCAATTGGAAGTCGTGTTGAATTGATACTAACATAAGCTTTTGGAAGATGAAAGAGTCAATTGGTTCAGACAACGCGCTGCAGTCGCGCGGTCAAAAGAGCAGAAGAATCTGCTCGAAGTGGAGATGCGACGAACACAGCGGACGTTCCGTAGTTGGTACCGCCAGTGGAAAGCGAAAGCAGACGTTCTGCTTGCCAGTAGTGATCCGGTCGATAAGGGGCAAGGAAGTTATGCCGCAAAGTACGTCTGTCAATTGTAGCAATATCCTGATGCTTACAGAATTTTGGTAGGCAAGCGAACATGTGGAGAGGGCTATTCCATGAGGCGCGATTGCTCTTTCCAGAGGAGCAAAGGCGATCGTTTGACGGTGACGATTAACATCTTATGTAGTTGACTATGTAGCCCTGCAAAACGCGAGTTTTATAGGTTTCCAGCATATTTTTGACACACACAGATGCTTTATCTGCTCTGAACATCTTACGTGCACTCCATTCTCGCGTCTGTTCATCACATTCTCGCGGCGGCTCATTGCATTCTCGCATCTGCTCATCACGTTCTCGCGTCTGCTCGTTGCATTCTCGCGTCTGCCCACCGCGTTCTCGCGTCTGCCCACCGCGTTCTTGCCTCTGCTCATCGCATCCTACACCTCTGCTCATCACGTCCTACATCGCACTGGTATATCTTGCTATTGGAACCTCACTCTAGTACCTCATGTCCGCTCTCAAACTCACTTTCAACGCGGTACTCGTGTCCTTAGCAGCCCTAGCCCGTAGTATGACACGATGCGGTGTCCACGATGAGGACGAGCTCATCCAGCAAGTCGTGCGGGAGGGGGAAGATGGGATTATCAGCATGACAATCCCCCTGATAGTGTAAGTCAGATGATGCTCGTGTTCTTATGGTTTTGACTGAGACTACATTCAGGGTCACACCGCCAGATGCTGATCCCGCCTTGTGGATCGAGCGTGCGATCAAGCGAGCGAATGCCCCGGCCTCGCGCATCCCGATCCCGAAAGGTGGATTAACGTCGGCCAGAAGGGGGCGACAAATCTTAGAGCAGATGTCTGATGGTGTGGAGCGCGCTGTAGCTGAAGCAGCCATGCTTGCGCGGGAGGAGGCGAATGAGATCGTGGCTGAAGTATATGAGAGACTGGTAGCCAGGCGGGAGCAAGAAGCCATCCAGCGGGATATCATCTCAAATACCATGGCTATCATGACGGAGTCGATGCGTGACAGTCCGGAGGCTTCGGAGGGCGAGGAAGAGAGTGCGTAGAGGTGAAGGGTACGATGGATCTTCTTGTTCTTCTTGTTTACTTGCTGTGATATCGTGTAACAATTATCCTCCGAAGTCGTATGATCCAGTCACTATTACAGTTGTCGCTTGGTGATCTAGACATCCGATGAATCACTAAGGACGTTGTGCTGACTGCTCAGAAGGCGGGCGATGGCTCATGCTCTATATTCGCGAGGATACCTGGCAGGTACGGTAGTTATCCTTTCTCAGCGAGGGATAATTGTTGACTAGCTTTGCATAGAAAACCTGCCGGTCGCGGAGTTGCACGACAACATCATCGGGCCTGACATCAAATAGATCAAACTCGTCGACGAGTTCAAATAGGACTACAGCATGTAAGTGATTCTACTCGTAGATGTGTTTTGTTCAGCGAGTGATCGAGGTATTCAATGCCCAGCGTCGACAACATAACGACGACTACGAAGCTGCTGTGGAAGATTTCAGCAACGCCATCGAGGAAGCCGACGCCGGATCCGCCAAACGTTCCATTAAGCTTTTGCTACACGAAGCGAACGACCTGTTGGATGCTCAGAAAAATGAAAAGAAAGATCATTACACGATTCTCGGTGGGAACTTCGGCCTTCGTTCTCTCACATTACATTCATAGCTTGAACAGGTCTTGCTCGCGCGGGCTCGCAGGCTGAAATCAAGATGGCATTCAGATAACAGAGTATGAAGCATCATCCAGACAAGGTATGGTCTAATGCCAATGGCATGACTTGTTTCCGAGTGCTGATGACAAGCTGATGAATCTCGGAGCGGAAATGCATAAAAGTTCAAACTCTTGGCCGAGGCTTACAGCATCCTTTCGGACTTGGAGTAACGTAGGATATATGACATGAAGATGCCATCGTACGAATACGACAGTTATACTGGGCCGTCCTGCGTAGAAACGTTTGACGAGCGCTACACATACGACTCTGCTCATTTTGATTGGGCTTGGTTTTGGTTTTGGTTCTCTAAATTCTGTCCTCGCAGCTTTTAATGCCGCCCGATAAGCTTCGATACTCCTTACCTTGTATCAATATCCGTTCGATGCGTATCTGATTTCTTGTCTTACAGAATTGCGCCAGGCCGCGCACTAGAAAATGACTTCATGCTGAACTTGAACATCATCAGAATCCACATACAGTGCTTGTAAAAGATCGAAGCGTATCAGGAGGGACAGCTCGCAAGGAGGTTCTACAGAATACGGATGCCCAGAAGGGCGAATCTCTTTGCGATATTAAGACACTCAGGCTATCTTACATCTAGATTCCAGAACGACCTTCCCGATGTCGGCTTCTCGACTCCCCCATGCTGCAAGACCTGCAGTCTTTTCTTTTCCGTGTATGTCGTGCGAGGTAAAGGTTCTTACTCGATGCATAATCTTCGGGTACTGATTTCCATTCATGTTCATGACACTACTTAGGAGTAGAAGTTTCATACGTGACAGGTGTGTACGCGATACTCTAGTCCACGGTGATTACCATCTACGTCGTCTCTAGGCTCCCTCTTCACCCATCAAGCCAAAAGCCAAAGTATGTATTGCATTCAAGAATGTCCCACGGCTCTAACATTGCTTGTGTTTGAACAGTTTTGACAGCCGATACTGGTACTATAGCATATACGTCCACGTGGAGGGCCCATTCATAACACCATCTCCTCGAGTTCAGCTAACCTGATGGTCGGAGAAGGCACCGCAACTTTCGCGGAAGCAGTACGCATCGTCTTTGCTCATCTGTCTCTAAGCTTTACATCTTCACAAATGCTGACCTGCCGCACACAAAGCTCATCACCGTCGACCCAAACGACTTCATCGAGAACGTGTCAATGTATTGTGCATTCAAATTCCGAGTCTTGACTCGCTCCTACAGGGTACCTTTGTAGTCGCCCAGAACCGCCTGATACTCAGTTACAAGTGAAACGTGCACGGCATCATTAATCCGTTTATCGGATTATACAGCCCACTCATGGTGCCGCGTAGGTCCAAGACGAGCTGTACGTGCATTCACTCGAGATTGTCATGCAGCTGAAGTGCCTCATCCCCGAGCCCGTTGGTGCAGTTTTATTTGGGCTGGTCTGACCAAAATTGTATCTTTGCGCAGGTCGAGACATTCGTGTCATCGGGCACTGTGCTGAAGTACGACTTCAACGAGGGCGCGGAGGGGACGAGGCCATGTGGCGCAACATGATCGTGCATGGCCTCATGGCGCAGGGCAGCTTCGTGACAGAGCAGGTGTGGTATGAGAGCATGGACGGTACAAAGATCCCGATTTTGTTGTGCAGCATGAGAGGAGGCCGTCACTAGACGGGAGGATGCTTGCAATCCAAGTATGGTGCGTTAGTTGGTCTCGCTGGATGGCATGTAGTTTTGACAAGGCAGTGTAGGGTACAGCCGATACAAGATCTCGTTGGATCTGTTCGAACGCAGGTCTGTCACCTTACACTGCTGCTGATGCTTTGCTCATTTTGTCATTTGTACAAGTCATCTAGTCATTGTTTAAGTCATAAAATGCAGTCGTTATCCTAGCTTGTTGTATATAGTGACTTATTCTTAAGAATGTGATGTAGTCATAGGGTCTAGTCACTAAATTGTCTAGTCACTATCTGTAGTGGTTCACTACTAGAGAATAGGCATTCGGTTCAAATAGTCATGGAAAATGTAGTCAGTGGAAGTAGTCATATTGTCATTCAACTTCGGTCAATTATCTAGTCTAATTGTCTAGTCACTATCCATAGTGGTTCAATACCAGGGAATAGACACTCGGTTCAAGTAGTCACATAAAAGCTAGTCATTGGAAATAGTCATATTTTCATTCAATTTCTGTCACCGATCTAGTCTACATGAACAAAATAAACAATCATCTACTTTAGTCACAAGAAACTAGCCTACAAAGTTGCTTAAGGTTACTGTGATTAAAGGGTGACTAGCTAGTCACCTTGCTTAAGCCAATTCTGTTGCTACCCCACGCTTCATCCCGTCGCTCGTGATGTTCTTCCAGCAGTGGACTGGCACGAACGCGATCAACTACTTCAGTCCGGAGATCTTCGCCGGCCTCGGCCTCAGCTCGACGTCCACAGGCCTCTTCGCGACGGGGATCTACGGCGTCATCAAGGTCATCGCGGTCGGCTCCATCCTCATCTTCGCCGTCGAGCGCCTCGGGCGCAAGAAGTGCCTGCTCGTCGGCTCCGTCGGGCAGGGCCTCATGATGCTCTGGATCGGCAGGTTCAGCGCCGTGCACCCACGCCCGGACATCGTCCCTGCGTCGTACGTCTTGCTCGTCGCGGTGTACCTCTACGCCGTGTTCTACTGCATCAGCTGGGGCCCCATCGCATGGGTCGTCGCGGGCGAGGTCGCGCGGCTGCTCCTTCGGGACAGACTTGGCGGGCGCGTCAACCTGAAGTGGATTTGGGGCTTGGCGCCCGAGCTGGTAGATGGCGTAGAGAGGTTGCCAGCACTGGCGGTGGGACGAGAACAAGCACGGTCATTTCGCGAATGATGATTTGTTTCATACGTGGATGACTGCGGGAGTTGCAGAAGATGGCATGCGAGCAAATCACTTTTTTCAATATCGCCCTACAATTCCGTTCAGATGCTTGAACAATAAATGGAAGACCAGAACATACGAGCTTGTTGACGAGGAGCCAAAATAGATTATCCTCTTGCTTAAATTTATCACGCAAGAGGTTTGCAATGAGTGAGATTGCTTGAGTGTGAACATATGGCAGGGGATCAGGTGATGGAGCCTGGACACAACAGCAATGATTGGTGGGCACGACGAGAAGAAAGAAGTCACTGCGCCTTGAGGACTTGGAGAACTGAAGAAAAGTACTTATTGAGCCAATCTCCGAAGAACTACAGCACCAAATGCTGATCGGTTGTGCTGGTCGCGAAGATACTACCAGCGCACGGAAGGTGGAAGGCAGAAGGAGGGATTTGGTGCTGGTGCTACCTTCGGCCGGTAGAGGCGCAGTAAGGAGAGTAGAAGTCGACATCGAATGGGTGGGTAGAGCTTGTTCTCGTCGGTGTCGTAGCTGCCGATGACTCCACATTAGCCAAGTATGGGTGATGCGAGCACAGCGACACTGCAAGATCATGCAGGAACTTGAGGATGCAGTGAAGTGCGCGTGCAGTGGGTGGACGTCGTAGACATCGTGGACGTGGTCTAAGCGCATGCTGCACTCGACGTACGGCGAGCTTCGTGTCGCCTGGTGTGGGTTTCGGCTGGATAGGTAAAGATATAATTTAGATCTGCAGGGAATGATCAGGAATAAACACACCTGGCTGGCTGGAGTAGGCCATGACAGGCTGAGCATCCTGATTTCGTTCTCGTTGCTCTTCATATTCAAAACGGAGGTTGAGTCGGCCGCGATAAGGACAGTCCTTGCCCGTGAGCACTTGAGCACTCAACCATGAAGGTCAAGGTCCATTGAGCTTGACGATTCAGAGAGGGGACGGAGGGAACAGCTGAGAACAGTGACAAGGGAGCTCGGAGACGATGGCTGAGGAAGAGATCTAGAGGTGCACTTCGATGCGTTTCGGTGCTTCAGCTGCCGAACACGGGTGAGTTCGAATGTCTTCCAACTTAGTAAATCAAATCAAATAGCATAAATTCTAGAAAAAAGACAGTAGTTGAAGTTCGTAAATTTAATTTGAATGAATGAGAGAGCTATCTAGTCAATGTACTGTAAACTACTGGGCAGTGACAGGAACTTAGCTGAACTTAGTGAAATCTGGCGTTTAGCCTCTGACACGATGCCCGGCAGCGCCCGGGCCGGGTCGCGGCAGCCAGACTCGTGCGTCGTTTCAGCTTCGTTCAAACTTTTGTCTCCAGTCGCTATGAGTATGTCGTCGTGTCGAGCTTTGCTAGCTCATTATCTGGCCCTAAACTTATCTCTCATATTCAGGTGTGCAATAAGTTCTTCTACTTGGTACTACTGACAAATGTGTGTGACTAGTACTGTCGCATGATATAACCGATTCCCCGCTTCGATGCCTGGTGTCAGACGGTGAGATCGCTGCTAGCGCACTTTTCTCTTCACTCTCTCATCTTTTCTGCAGGCCCTTATGTTATGGTAACAGACCAGCATGTCTGAACATTGTGTTATCTTCTTCAAGCTGGCCGCATATATATCTTGCATTTACTCAATAGTTTTCTGATTTACAGCTGTGGATTTGTTCACGAGATACGTTCCTATATCATTCGGTAGCTATTCGAGCTCCACTCACAAGGGATGGACATTCTCGATCTCTTGCCGAGTGACACAGTGGCATTGCGATTGCCCTGAAGCCAAGCTGCCCATGCCATGTCATTTCGACTGGTCACGACTGTGCGTTGTCTGCAACGATTCCTATAAATCATGCTAATTGAAGCCTCCCATCCTCAGATTTCGCATCCCCTCTGCCCCCAACTCTACTACACTGTTGTCTATCTCCTCTAATGCCTCGCAAGCATGCTCGCTCTCCATCTGCGGACCCGAGCACTCGTGAATCGAGTCGTCCGCCCTCCACGTCAGCAACCCCTGAGCCGGCGACAAAGGCTGCAAAGACGGCTTTCAATGCCCGGTATCAGACATCAGAGAGGAGCAATGAAGAAGTACTCGGTGAGTCAGGGAAACTATGCTCATCGATTAATCTCATTGGTTTGCCTTCATAGAAATGCAGCGTAAGCGGTGGAAATCTGCCGTGTATCAGCATTTTAAGATGCCGCCACTCATCGTCGTTGAGAAGGGTGTCATCAAGTATAAGTTCATTTGCAAAAAGTATGTGGCAGTTCTTATCTTTGCGGTCTTATCTAAAGACGGGTGTGTAGGAGTCCGAGTACACATGTCATGCGTGAACGTAGTGACGATAGTACGAGCAATCTCCAACGTCACGCTAAGAGCTGCAAAGGAGTGGTACCGGAAGAACAACAGCAGATAACGACGTTTGCCCACGGAACGTTGTATTCGAAGGAAGAGTTCCGCATGCTGACCAGCTTATGGTGCGCCAGCAGCCACAGACCGTTCAATATCGTCAACGACCCAATCCTGCAACGCATGTTTCGGATGCTTTATGCGAAGGTTGAGATACCGTCGGACAAGACGGTCTCCAGGGATATCAAAGAGATTTTTGCTCTATCGAAGAAAAATGTTGCGAGCATGTTGCAGGTGCGTTGTTACATCACAAATCACTTTTCTGTGGCTGACGCATCTTAGCAATATGCAGGGAAATTGCACATTGGTGTCGATGGGTGGTCATCGCCCAACCTGTTCTCCTTTTTAGGCATCATTGTGTATCTGGTTCAGAACAGCCAGATGCGATCTCTTATCTTGGATTTTATCAGGTTAGTTCTTTTTCTCATCTCTGAATTTGACTAACGGTTTGAACAGAATGACGAAATCTCATACCGGTGAATATTTGGCTGAACAGATCTTCAAATGCCTTGAAGGCTTCGGAGTCGTGCACAAGGTGATACTCTATTCGGATCTATCAGTTTAATGGTACTGATGACTCTTTGCAGTTGCTTGGTCAGGTTTACGATAACGCCTCAAACAATGATACCGCGACCGCAGAGCTGGAGCTGCGCATGGATGGCAGTATGAGTGGCACGAATACCCGGATTCGCTGCATATGCCACATCCTGAACTTGGCTGTCAAAGTAAGTGCAATTGTTTAATCCTCGGTTACTTCACTGACATACTTAATACAGGCAATCTTGTCGCAGTTTGCGAAGTCAAAGGAGGCTGCTGCCACGTCACTTGGGGCTGAGAGTGATGACGACGACGATGGTATAGAACTTGATGAAGAGGATCACGAGGCATTGGAGGAAGCGGATGAAGATAGGCTGGCCCACGATGAAGCCGAGATCCAGGACGTTGCGGAGGAAGTGGAGGCCAGTCAACGGTTATCGCAACGTGACTTTAATCTTGGCTGTTGCGCGGTGACCAAGGTATGGGCCAGTCACGTTCGCTATTAACCATGCTAATTATGTCTATGTAGATCACCAAACTTGCGTCTCGGATTCATCATTCGACTTCGCTTACCGATGATCTCGGTGAATGCTGCGACAAGGCAAAAATTGAGCGGAAGAAGATTAAACGTTCTGTCGCGACGCGCTGGAACTCTGTAGCTGAGATGATCAAATCCGCGCTGTACCTGCGACCTGCCTTGGACAAACTGGTTTTAATTGACCGTCATAATAAGGATGCGCGCACAAGAATCAAGAAATACAGGCTTTCTAGGGATGAATGGGACTTGCTCATGCAGCTCGAGCCTATCTTGACTGTGAGTGCACTCGTGCTCAACTGCGTGTCTGTGGAGACTCACTATTTATCAATTAGAAATTTCTTTTGGCGACTGAGCGTATGTCACGGAGCAAGGTTCCGCTGCTTCATGAAGTTATCCCGATCATCGATTTTCTCACTGAGACACTCAAGGACGCTTCTGAAAGTTCCACCTTGTTTCCTGCTGTTCGTGCCGCCGCCGCCAAGGGTGTTTGTATCCTCAACAAATACTACGGCAAAACGGATGATTCGATCATGTACCGTTGTGCCATGGGTACGTACTTAATAATTTCACTTTGAACCAACACTTAATTATATATGTTAGTCCTCCATCCACGTTACAAGACCACATATTTCATCAAGAAAAAGTGGCCTGACGCCTGGATTGAGACGGCCAAGGACATTGTACGGGAACAGTGGGTTACTCATTACAAGCCTTTGGAGGAGTCTGTTGCGGTACCCGTTTCAGTTCGTCATCTCTCACTCATTGTCTTTGTATGATTAACTGACTTAACTTATTATAGGATGATAGCAAGGACATTTTTGCAGATATCGACGATTTCGGCACAAGTGGGGGTGACGAACTTGAGGATTACCTTAACTCACCACCCATTACTAATGTCAATGATCCTATCTCATGGTGGGATCGTGCCAGCAATAGTCTATTAGCAAGAATGGCAATTGACTTTTTGTCTGCACCGGGTAAGTAAGACCATGCCTGCGATTTCTGGATCTAAGTTTGCTAAAACATTCTATAGCGGCAGGTACTGATGTTGAACGTGGATTCTTGCGCGGAGGCCTGACGGTCACCAAGCTTCGCCATAATCTATCAGATGAGTCAACACGTGCATCAACGGTACTTAACTCATGGGCAAAGATTGACGGGTTACTACCAGAGAAGGAGATTGTCCAGATCTTTAAGGATAAATCCCGTAGGCCAAGGGTCGCAGGAGATAGTGGCAGCATTGACCTCACGCAGAATGATGACGATGATGACGCATAGATTAGCAGCAGTAGTAATGCGAATAAAAGTTTTGACTCATGGCTTAGTAATTGGGTTCTAAATTGCGGGTCATGCGCAGGTAACCTGCAGGTCAACCCGTCTGAACAAAGCTTCCAACCTGGATCTGTGCAGGTCTCAGCCACCGAGTGACTCGGATCTGTGAGTCAGATACTCACGGGTCAATTTCACGGGTATACCCGTGCTGACTCGCAGGTGACTCGGAATCGTGTCTTTCCCTACCAAACATAGTGGGCTCAGCAACCGATACATGACCAGCCGCATTGCGCTGCCCGAAATGCACCTTTTCAGTAACACACCAGTCTTGACTGACAGCCAGGCCTTGCTGCAGAGGATCGTCTTGCGGTGTCAAAAGAGATGCTGGCATGGCGTTCCTATCGCAAACCTGTAGATTGCTCACTAAGCCTGCAGACCGGTCGGGACTAACACTCCTACCTTCTCAAAAACACGACGATTAAGAGAAATCCGACCATTGTAGTTGTCCATGGTTGTCAGACTCATGTGCATCTGCCTGTTGATTAACAAATTGATATTGCACAGCGCTTCTTCTTGAGGACGAAATGCTGCCTCAAAGCTGTGACCGTCAAGGGTCATGAACTGAGTAGCTCTCATGGCATTGGGTTCCATCCTACGAATGAAAATTAGCACGAAGGTAGTGTAAAGGACATGACCAAATGTGACTGACCCGTCCCAGTTACCCATGGTCGCAAAATTGAAGTTTCGCAAGAAACCCTGAAGCCTTATGCTAACACAAGCCGGCTTCACCTCTGGCACCGGATCCCATACTGCAATTTGCCGATAGATCAGTATGTTTTGACGAGAGAGGTCAGGGTTACTGAGTTCAGTGACCACCTGCGCCCACGCGCAAATGCCCGTATAGGTGTAGGGGACAAGCAGTTTCGGGTGGTCTGTTTACTTGTGAAGTGTTGAGTGGCATCGTAAGTAGATTCGAAAGGTTTGACCTGTGTACAGGTTGTAAATTGGTAATGAAAGTGGTCAAACCGACTCACAATGTTCCAAGGCGTGCCTCGCTCTGTAGTGGTTTGCCAGCGCGAAGCACGAATCCCGTCTCCAGCTGTAAGAGTGGGCGACGACACTGTCACGACCGCAATTAGTATTGATTAGTTATATAATGAAGCAAGCTTACTGGATTGACCAGAGAATCGAGCTAAAATCTCTTTGGCTGCCGCGAAAGCAGCTGCAGTAGCAGGAACAACCGTGACAGACACACGTTCAAGCGGGTTCCCACCGGGTGAGTAGAAAAAGCGAGTCTTGACTGTCCCAGGGAGCCAGAACACGACGGGCTTTGTGTTTTTCTGGCGGGATAGGTTCTTGATTTTGGAACCGATGCTGGAAGCCCAGTCAATATCCACCGGCAAGTGCAAGATTGAGAACGTATTCTTTTCTGGTAAGGACCAGTTTAAGAAGGTGACGAGGCGTCTAATAGCATAAATTAGCCAGGCCTTGCAAACCGACCGTGGTATATACTCATGAGTTTGGGTATCTTGATACCCGAGAATGTGAAGCTCATGCCCATTAATGGTACGAGTCTCAATAGCTGACTCGAATGGCTTGTTATCTGTATCCGATGCCGTGTTAGAAGACCTGTAAATTGATTAATACTGGCAGCGAGTGAAAAAAGATGCAACACATACCCAGAGCCTTTGTCTTTGACAATATCTTGATGCTCGTCCATCGTGGTAGTATCTCCAGTCTTCTTTACGATGGTCTTGTCCGGAATGTTAGAAGGGGTATGTCCAGATGGGGGAATTGGCGAAGTCGGCTGTCTGGTTACCAATAAGAGAATCATCTAGCATATAAGAAGTCGTACGTACTTCTACTTGCCTTTCATCAGAAAAATATGCAGGTCCTACATAGTTCTACATATCTTATATAGAAGTCATAGGCCCATAGCACCTCCCTTTACTACATAGCTCTTATAGCTCAAGGGGAGAGCTATGGAGTACTATGAGGTGCTATAGAGCTGAAGGGAGTGCTATGAACTACTATCATAGCTATCATAGCTAACTATGAAGCTATTATAGAATGCCTAGCTACAACAATTATCAGAGCTATTATATCTATATGTACTATATTGGATAGGTAGACTTCACACATCTATCCAAGCAATGAAGCCTATCAAAGCTATTCAGATTGTAGTTTGACTGAATAATATATTTAGATATACTTTAAATAAAAGGAATAATCACACATAGAACAATATCAAGAGGACTGAGCAAATTAAATTATATTTATCATTCCAATCTATTATGAAATCTTATAACTAACTACAAATGTATATATATATTTATATTACTAACACTAAAAAAATAACAAGTCAATACACAAAGACTACAAAAAGCGAAAATAAAACCTAAAAGTCTAAGTAACAGTCAGCAAAAGAGTAAGACTCACCAAGACCATATAACAAAAGTATAGTATAATCTATAACAGAACAAAGACATAAGATAAGCATGAGTTAGCAAATATAAAGAACAAAGACTTACCAAACATTGAGAAAAGAAGTACAAGTTGAGAGCAAGCCCGAAACGAAGGGAGAAGGTAGTGGTTGAAGAGAGAAAGACGACGCGCGTTGCGCGAGGTTTATATAGCTGAGCGCGGACGTGCCCGGTCGGAGCCACAAATATGGCTGCCGCGCGCGGCCGTGTGTCGCGAGAAAGGCTACGAATCTAGACTTTACTAACTTACTTTGCCTATCCATAGATGCACTGTACAGTAGATAATTATGTAGCTCATTGATTGTTATTTTAGAAACTATCTATGCTTGCTGTCTTTTTTCCGAATTTAATGTGATTTTATATGATTTGCTGAGTGTCGGAAACCGTAGACTCGCCCGTTCGGTGGCTGAAGCAGCGAATGTGCGTCAAGTCCAGTACGAACGTCTTCAACTTTGCTCCATCTTCAACCAGCCTCGTCCCTCCTCTCGTCCTCATCTCTCTCTCGACGATTCAAACACCGGCCGGATGGGTAGCGAGCGAACTAAAGGCTCCAGGTGAGTCAAAGTCAGTTTTATTTTCTTTGTATTGCACTAATACAGGGAGTATCGCCCATTTTACGGTGCGATAGTCCCGTTTTTCGTCACTCCACGCCCCGGCTCCCATGTCCCACCCCCCGACTTCTACATTCCGTACGCTACCGCCGCCGCCACGTCGTACGCCTCCCTCGTGCCCCCTGGCGTGTCCCGCCATCGCGCACACGTCCGCCAACATGCACACGCCCCGCGAGCGTGCACGCCTGTGCACGGGCCCGCCAGCGCGCACGCACCTGCGCATGGCCTCGCACGCCGGCGACTACGTACGGCCAGCGTCGCGTGCTGGCGATAGCCTGCGCACGGCCTCGTTGGCTTACGCACGCCGTACGGTCCCGCCTGCGACCATCTGCATGTGCCTGCCCGCGCCCGCCTGTGCGTGCATGGCCCCGCCCGTGCACAACGCTGGCCATCAACGCAGGACGTCGTGCAGGCAGCCGCGACGCGACGCGCACAGCGCGGGCACATCGAGCACGACGTCGGCCGTCCGCGTTGGCCACGTCATTGAACGCGGCCGCGACACTGCGTGCCCTCTCCGTCGCGTCTGTCCACTCTCCGCCGCGTCCATGCCCTCTCCGCCGCGTCCTTGCCCCCTCCGCGTTGCGTCCAGGTCCTCCGCGCCGCCTCCGCATCCTTTGCATCGCCTCCACGCCCTCCGCCCCATCTCCCCGCCCTCCGCGCAGCTTCACCACCCTTCGCACGCCCTCCACGTCATCTCAATGCCCTCCGCGTCACCTCCACGTCCTCCACGCCGCGTCAACGCCCTCGCCGCCCCGGCAACGCCCTCGCCACCGCGTCACCGCCCTCGCCGCCGCGTCCGCGCCCTCTCCGCCGCGTCAACGCCCTCCCCGCCGCGCCAACGCTCTCTGCGCCCCGTCAACGCCCTCCCCGCCGCGTCGATGCCCTTCGCGCCGCCTTCACGCCCTCTGCGCCACCTTCCCGCCCTCCGCGCCACCTCCACGCCCTCCGCGCAGCTTCCCCACCGCACGCCCTCCGCGTCGTCTCGATGCCCTCCGCTTCACCTCCACGTCCCCCACGCTGCCTCCACGTCCTCCACGCCGCCTCCACGCCCTCCGCGCCGCCTCCTCGCCTTTTGCGTCGCCTCCACGCCCTCCACGTCGTCTCCACGCCCTCCACGTCGTCTCCACGCCCTCCACGTCGCTTCCACGCCCTCCGCGTCGCTTCCGCACCATCCGGACCGTCATCCTGCCCTATGTGCCACCTCCACTCTGCGCTGCGTCCACACGCTCCGCGCCCTGTCCGTGCTGTCCGTGCCGCCACTCCGCACTCCGCGTACCTCGCGCGCGACATCAACATCCCTGCGTGACATAATCCCACGCGCACAGACCCCGGCAGCCCCAGCAGGCAGCAGCCCGCACGCGACCCACGTAGGGTGCTGATGCCATGCGAACGACATCCGCGGGCTGTGCGCAATGCTGCTCGAGTAGTATTTATAATTATAATTAGTTTTTGTAGCTAGATTCCTTATAGCAATGAAATATTTTTGAAGTCAGAAGTCCCTTATCTAATGAAATCAAAAAACTTGACTTGTGATTATGGAGTCTACCATACCTGCCATAGTGCTGATAGAATCCATAGCAAGCCTATGATGGTACATAGCTCTGATAGTGATGGGTCACAGATATGTAGCTCTATATACCTTTCACCTGCTGCTATGAAGGCTATGATAATGTGCATAGCTCCATATAGGTGCAGAGATGGCTATATAGACTGCATAGCACTATGTTAGGGCACATACTTCAGTACTGAGCTATATAGATTTCTAATTTTTCAGATGTTTATCTTGAATAGGTAACACAACACGGGTGGAATTGTCATCACTAGTATGGTAAATAAACATAAAAAAACAGACTGGACTCGAAAAAAGAATGGCAGCATACGTGGGACAATTGTTATCGTCCTTTGCCAGGCCAGGCACAATCTCCGCAAGCTTTCGTTTGTCGCCACGACCCATGCTGCTTAAAATGCGTAAAACAGCACACAAGAGGTAAAGATAGTTCCACAAATGATTGACCGGACGAGGAATAAGTCAGGTAGCAGGTTAATATTGTACGAAGGCGCGTGAGGGGCAACAAATAAAAAGAGAGATGACGAAATTTGTCGATGTGGTCTGGAACTTTGTCAGGAGTGGGTGTAGAAAAGGTTTAGCGCAAGTCGCGTGGGGCGCTGACAGCAAATAAGAACTGGGCAAATTTACCAGATGGATCGAGTGGTGTCTGCGTGTGACCTTGGGCATGGATCGGAGAAGTGACAGTAACAAAGGATGATGACTGAGAAGGGCCGGGGTTTTCTTGCCAGACAAGGATGATAGGGCCGTCATAGACAGGGAGTGATGACGTCTCTGGACCCATTGTAGAAACCAGTTCGCGGTGGTTGCAGACATGAAAAGTGTGTCCGCCATATTCGATACAAACACAGGGGATGCGGGGTCGTGGAGAGGTGATTCCGCGAGAACGAATGGCACTCTGTTTTGGAATTAGAATAAACGTGCAAAGATAAAATGTTCCACTCACTAACAATCTTCGGTCCATAACAACATGGACTGTAGGGCCGACGGACATCCAAAAGGGATCCATCAAGGTACAGAAATTGAGGTGGAAATGTGCGAGTGATAAGGATGAGATGCGTATAAGTTGAGCAATGGTGCATTGAAACATAAACATACCCGCGGAGTTTTTTCTGCTTCCGTTGTCTCCATTTGAGGCCACGGAGTTGACGATGGACCCGTCTGGCGATCGGTAGCGTTGTCTGCGACAGTGAAAACGGGTCAGAGCACATGTGACTAAGCCGATTCCATGGAACAGTGGTGTGCTGGAGATTGCCGGCCATGGCCAGTTTCACGAGGGAATTGAGCGCAGAGCATCCTGTACGATATCTGTCGCTACACGGTAACTTGCAGAAGGTACGTGGTTTTCTAGGTTACTTGGAAAGTAAGCTGATCTTGTTGTCAAGCTATTCTAATGTGTACTATTATACGACGGGATAGGACTCCACCAGCCCGATAACGGTGATGTGGAGCTGGCAAAGGGGTGGATGGGCATAAAGCATCTGATCTCTCCATAACAGGCATGGTTTTCTGTCTAGGAGGTGTACGGCACTTCATCCAGTACCATCTTTCCCTCGACATCTTTTGTTCTGTAACAAGAATGTCATTCATCCAAAGTTGATTTTGCTCTTATGCCTGTGGAGGCATCAATTGACAATTTGTGACAGGCTCCGATGGTCGAAGCCTCGCCCGTGATATCTGGCCCAACGAATCGGGCCGATTGTTACAAGACTTGGACTTTGGACAGATGAAGGATGCTCAGCCTCAACGTGGCTGACATTCACTTCGATGATACAGTCCTTGTCAAGGCTACTGTTTCCCGCTATCATCCTCACGATAGTGGGACCAGTTGGCAGGCTGCATTCAATCTGCAGAGCGTGTCACTCCTCGCCCGTGCACCCGAAGTAGGTTCAGAGCCTGTCGTCGCCGACGATGACTTCACAGGTTCTCTATAAATTCAAATTATACAGCTTCTGCAGGGACGTCTTTTCTGTTGGACTAGGTCTTGAACTTCCCGCCATCCGGAGGATGATACGTTACCTGACTGTCATGTCTTCTCATATGCCAAATAATAAAAATCTGATTTCTTCTTTTTAATCTCCTGTGCATACCACCGCGGGCAGAAAAGTGCACTCTTACCTTGTCCATGACTTCATCGTCTTGGTCATGAAGCATCCGAGACAATTTTGCCTTATATATAAACCACACTCTCATCCCGACATACTTTAACTGTTACACCGCTGCTATGCCTGTAAGTCGTGTTGAACATGCTAACTTCTCAATCATGCCTGATTTATTACGAGGACAGTATCAGGATCCGATAGCACCACTCATGGACCAGCTTTGGAACAGCATTTTCATTCATCCCGACCTCTTCAAAACCAACGTCTTCTCGTCCCCGGAAGATGTCCTTGCGCAGCTCGACCTCTGTATGCTGTCTATAGCTGACGATGGCACGATCTGACCAGACGATTTACAAGTGCTGCTGTTCCATGACAGTGTCGAACATATTGGCAATGTCTACGATCGCAACCCGGAACAGTTCGACTGGTACTATGCACTCTACGCCGTACCTCAACAACACATGGAGCAACAACCTATCAACTCCATCACGTCCTTCCTAGTCCGCTCCAAACATACACAAATACGTGGACCCGTGATAGTTATCAAAAATGGACCTCAGTCAAGCTATTGGGACATCGATGAGACCGTGTCCGATGAGGTTTTTGCCCAGACAGTATGGTGGTACTTCCTAGGCGGTACGGATGTTGAAGAAGAGTGTGCACTCCGCTCCCTCTTTTGTCTGTTGACTGATGAAGACTAAATACGAACACCGCTGTAATACATGACACGTGGTTCGGAATGTTGATCTTGCCTTTCTGAGTCCTTGCTCTTTCGTAAGAACCGTCCTTTGCTTTTCCCGCTGCATCTTTTCTCTCCATTCACCCAGTCTTCCCAAAGCTATGGAACCTTTGCCTGGCACCGGACTTTTCCCTCCGTCAGTCTGGACACGCGTCTGCCGTTTCGCGGGACTGGACTGCATCCAAAACTTGACCAGCACCAGCTGTACGCTCCACGATGTCATCACCAAATGGTTGCCTCGCGCTCTTGATCATGATTTACAGTCTTTCATTGATGACCCATCTGCTCTGAGGGCACTTATGAAAGATGAGGAGATCATCATCACCGGTTCATTTTGTCTACAGTTCATGACCTCTCCGATCGATCGTCCATGGGAGAGCAAAAACCTAGATTTCATGTGTTCGGATGCATTCACGTTCTCATCGCTCGTCACTTTCCTGGAAGAGGAAGAACACTACCACTATCATTAGACTTGGGACTCAGGGTGCAAGACCTCTCATTTTGAAGGGCGTCTACTTGAGGGACGCACGTATCACCGCAACCGGAACGGACAGTTGGACGCCATACACGTCATGGTCCCCTACAGTGTGTATACCATTACCGCCGCCGTTGACCGAACTTGGACAACCCTCCTCATGAACTACATCTCTTGCGACTCCATAGTGTCTGTATTTCCGAAATGGACATTACTGTCATGGATCGCTCCATTTCTCTCCGCCTTCTTCTCTGCCATCAAGGCATCGCGTCGGTCATGTGCTCCAGCAGCCCCATCACATGTTCACTTCCTCACATGACCTGGGGCTATCCTTCACCCATGCCCTTGTTCCCCTTTGGGACATCCTATTGTTCTCCCTCTCATTGTTCTCCTTTTGGCCACCATTGCTCTCACTCTATTGTTCGACCCGTTATGGTGTCCATTGTTCTTTTCCCATTGTCGTCCCAGTACTTATAGGCTCCCTGTTGCTCGCCTATTTCCCTAGATTGTCCATTTCGTCTGTACCGTACTGTACCTCCAATACAGGTCACTGCGCTGCTAGTCGCTATCTGCTCTCTCGCCCCCATCATCGCTGGTGACTTGGGTGGTTCTCTGCTGTCTACGACCGAGTCTTGACACCTGGACAATCTCTCATACACCCACCTCACCTCCCTACTATCGCCCATCATACCTCTCTTCTTTGAACCCTTCACCGCCGACATCTTCACCGTATCTCGACATCCATTCCATCAACCTCATCTCCCCTTCCCCATCGCCAACACCATCGAGGGCAGTGCACTCATTCCCCTCCTCCGCTATTGTGCTGTGAAGCGTTGGGAAGCCGAAGGAGTTTGGTTTCGATTGAGATCGTGGAAACCACGCGCAGGTGCTATCTCCATTGCCTTATACGTTCGAATTCGAGTTGCTTTTGACGTCGACTTGCAAGAATTCACGTTTGGTGCCTCGGACATCGCCTACCACTGTCGCCAACCCAACCGAGGATCCCCTGCGAGCATCCTGCCATCGACCTCATTCCCCTTTTGCACACTAGGTTTCTTCACCCCAGAACCCTCGCCTGAGCCTGTGTGGGCCAGAGAACGCCTCGGCCACCGATTCCTCAGAACCCCGTACTCCACCACCTTGTACCCTCGTGCCCTTGGATGTCGTCCAGTTGCGGCAGACTTCCTGTAGGTTGTCACCATTGATTCCACCGACCCCCGCTTCCAGACCACTGCACCCTTCCCACTTGGGATCTTCGAGTCCCTCGGGGACTACCACGTTTACACCCTTGCTGGCATCGCCCGGATCCACTTTTCTCACCAAGACCCTGCCACCTGCCAGTGGTACTTCGCTGAGCACGAAGACTTCCCCTACCTCGAACTCGTCGACTTCGACGTTGCCAGAGAAGAACACCACCGCCTACACCCAGCCACTCCACCGCTCCCCACTGTCGCCCCTCCTAGTATCGACTCCCCTCTTGCACGCACCGAACCCCTCTTTGTACCAACAGGTATCATCTTCAACGCCGTTACCAGGAAGTACTATGCATACCGTTCCAACTCTCGACGCCTAGTCGTTGGCTGGAGACCAAACCTAGTAGAAGGAAGAGATCAGTGGTTTTGGCAGGCCAGTAGCGTTTTCATCACTGAACCTGAACTCGCTCTCTCTCACCAAGTCCTAGAAGCCTGCGAGCAAGAGCGAGTTACCCGGCTCGCAGTCCTCCGCTCACCGCTACCCCCTCGCATCCCAACCCCGATACCAATCCCCTCACCCGCTCCACCTGTTACCACTGTTACATCCACATCCACCGTCAACGTCAAACCGATCATCACCTCAGCTCCCCCTGTTCAGCCGCCCGACGACATGTCCAACCCTGAGATTGGCATCAAACCTGCTCCCTTTGAGGGAGATCGTTCCAAGTCCAAGGAGTTCCAGTTGCGTATTCGCTTATTCCTTCACGCCAACTCTACCCGGTATAAAGATGATACCGCCCAGATCTCCCTCTTCCTCGACCTCTGCCAGGGCCCTATTGCCGGCCAGTGGGCCACCCAGCGTGTCGAGGAGATCCTTGAGGATGACGATCTTGTGGCTGCAAACACATCTCCAGCCCATGTCCCTCGCTACGCCAACCTCGCTGCCCTTCGAACTCGCTTCAATTTGGACTTCTCCCCCCTTGACGACTCCAAGGATGCCTCCCATGCCATCCAGACCCTCCAGATGGGTACGCGCCCGGTAGTCGACTACATCACCAAGTTCGAGTCCTTCGCTCCTCGCACTGGCTACAACGATGTGGCCCTGATCGATTGGTTCCTGCATGGCCTCAACAGCGCCTTGCGGGATGATTGCCAGTGCAGCTACCCCACGCCCACCACCCTGGCTGAGTGGAAGGCGAGGGCCCGTGACAGGAATGCTGCCTACCTCATGCGCACCCGGTTTCAGAGTCCCCGCCCTACAACTGGGCACACCCCGGTGAGCACTCGCTCCCCTCAGTCCACATCTACTGGCCGATCCCGCACAGTTGCTGCTACAGGTGCCCCACTGCCCAAACTCTCGGAGCCTGACCGTGAGCGTCTCAGGCGTGAGGGCGGTTGCTTCTGCTGCCGCCAGAAGGGCCATGGCTTCCGCGACTGCCCCCTCAATGCCGACTCCAACCCCTGTGCCCCAATCCCTCGTGTCCGAGCGCTAGAAACCGGCTCTGCCCCGGGAGTAGCTCCAGAAGATGCAGCCGCTGCCCTCGCTGTCCCCGCCATCAACAGGTCCATCGCCGACTTATCGTCGCAGTTGAAGGACTTGAGCGAGGAAGAGAGGGAAGAGGCAAAGGCTGCATTAAAGGATATGGTTGAGGGTTTTTAAAGCGCCCCCCGGTCACGTCATCCGTGGGTGGCAAGTAACATTTCTTTGATCCGTCGAATCGCTTCTCTGTACTATCCGACCCCTGTGAGCAATCGTATCCATCGTCTTTGCGCATGTCCGCTATCACGCCCAATCGTCAGACACCGTCCATTACGCTCCAGGCCAAGATTATCACTGCCCCGATCAAGAAACAAATCGACGCTGAGGCACTTCTCGATAGTGGTGCAGAAGGCATCATTATGCACCCCGAGTTTGCCAAGAAACACCAGTTCCCCCTCAAGAAACTCCCTAAACCCTTTTCCGTTCGCAATGTGGACAACTCCGAAAACATCATGGGCTGGGTTCGCTATTCAGTCAACCAGAACATCCGCATTTACGCCAAGGACTCGACGTCCTTCCATGAGGAGACAGCTGAGTTCTATCTCGTTGACATTGGCGACTACGACATCATCCTTGGGACCGATTGGTTACAGGAGCACAACCCTGAAATTGATTGGGTCTCTCGTCGTGTCGACATGACTCGCTGCCCTCCCTCTTGCACTCTGAATAAACCCCCGGTCAAGAACCTGTCCACTTGCATTGAACGCCACCAGTCAGCCCCTCGTCCACCAGTCCTCAGCGCTGCTGCAGTACTGCTCCCCCCACCTTGCCCCCCTCCATTGCTCCCTCTGCCCCCACCATTTGTTGCTGCTCCCCTTCCCAAATACATGATCCCTGCTCGCCGAGTGCAAGGAGTCCGCCTTCGCCGCATCCACCTGTCCAAAGTCCCTGCACGCCTATTCACCGAGGACGATGACCCCCGACCTAATGTCGATGATGACTGGGTTGAAGAGGGCCTTCGCCTAGCTGGTGTTCTCCCTGACTGGGACACACCACCCCCACCAGACGACGACCCCGACTACCAACACACCATCCGTATCCGTCGCTCTTTCACCAATGCTCAGAAACTGGCTGAGCGTGTGGCCACTCGTGTTGCAGAGAAGTCCTTTGCTGAGATGGTTCCCCCTCAGTATCAGGATTTCCAACCTGTCTTTGACGAGGAATCCTCCCATCGCCTCCCCGAACGTCGCCCCTGGGATCACGCCATTGACCTGAAAGATGGTTTTGAACCCCGCTCCTGCAAGGTCTATCCCATGGCTCCCACTGAGCAGGAGGACCTCGATTCATTCCTTGATGACCAGGTCAAGAAAGGCTACATCCGTCCTTCCAAATCCCCTATGGCGAGTCCCTTCTTCTTTATCAAGAAAAAAGATGGAAAACTATGCCCCGTCCAGGACTATCGCACCCTCAACAAAGGCACCATCAAGAATGAATATCCCCTGCCCCTCATCTCTGAACTCGTTGACAAGCTCAAGGGTGCCAAAGTCTTCTCCAAGATGGACGTTCGTTGGGGTTACAACAACGTTCGCATCAAGGAGGGCGACGAATGGAAAGCCGCCTTCAAAACCAACCGCGGTCTCTTTGAACCCCTGGTGATGTTTTTTGGTCTTACAAACTCCCCTGCCACGTTCCAAGGAATGATGAATGAACTTTTCAAGGATCTCATCGACACGGGCAAAGTCGTCATCTACATGGACGATATCCTCATTTTCACCGAAACCCTCGAAGAACATCGCGACCTTGTGCGCAAGGTCCTCCAACGCCTCCAGGACAATGACCTCTTCCTCAAGCCAGAGAAGTGCTCATTTGAGCAGCCCTCAGTTGAGTTCCTTGGTCTCATCGTCTCCCATAACACGCTCGCCATGGACCCCGTTAAGGTTGCAGGCATTGCTGAATGGCCTGCCCCTCGTAACGTCAAGGACGTCCAGTCCTTTGTTGGCTTTGGCAACTTCTATCGACGCTTTATCCAGGACTTCTCCAAAGTCGCTCATCCCATGTTTGACCTTACCAAGAAAGACCATCCTTGGGCCTGGTCTGCTGAATGTCAACATGCCTTTGAGGCTCTTAAAGCTGCGTTCACCTCGTCCCCAGTCCTTATCATGCCTGACCCGTCCAAACCCTACCTGGTTGAGGTCGATGCCTCAGACTATGCCACAGGAGGTATCCTATCCCAGCGCAGGGAGGACGAGCAATGGCACCCTGTTGCTTACATCTCCAAGGCCTTCACCACCCCTGAACGCAACTACGACATCTATGACAAGGAACTCCTGGCCATCATCCGTGCCCTCGAAGCCTGGCGCCACTACCTGGAAGGTTCTCCCCATACTGTGGAGATCTGGACCGACCATAAGAACCTGGAATACTTCAAGTCTGCCCAAAAGCTGAGTCGTCGTCAAGCTCGCTGGGCTCTCTTCCTCACTCGTTTCGACTTCACCCTGATCCACAAACCCGGTATTCATCACCGGCCAGATGCCATGTCGAGACGACCTGACCATAGAGAGGGGGTGGACGACGACAACTCAGATCGTGTCCTCCTCGACCCCAAGTACTTCCAGATC
The DNA here is from genome assembly GCA_033439255.1 of Hericium rajendrae. NCBI lineage: Eukaryota > Fungi > Basidiomycota > Agaricomycetes > Russulales > Hericiaceae > Hericium > Hericium rajendrae. Next base: position 570,452 of record CM065891.1, read on the forward strand.
TGTGCTACACGTCCAGCTGCTGTCAAGTCCATTGGCAATGCTGATCTTCGCCAACGCATTCGCAATGCCAAGACCAAGGACATTGAGGTCGTTCAAGCTCTTGATGTGATCCTGAACAACGGTCCTCGCTCCCTCGTCAAGAACCTTCAAGAATGGAACTACGAGGATGGCCTCATCCTCTTTCGTGGCAAGGTCTACATCCCTGCTGACAAGGACCTTCGTCGGGACATCGTCAAGCTGCACCATGACATGCCCATGGCTGGTCACCCAGGATGCTACAAGACCTATGAGCTCCTTAGTCGCAACTACTGGTGGCCCGGTATGTCTGTCTTTGTTCGTGATTATGTCGATGGCTGTGCTACCTGCCAGGCCACCAAGGTTCAAAATCACCGCCCTCATGTTGAAACAATTCCCAATGCCATCCCTACCCGTCCCTTCCAAGACATTACCTCGGACTTCATTGTCAAACTCCCAGAATGCCAAGGCTATGACTCCATCAATGTGGTTGTCGACCGTTTTACAAAGCACGTCTCCTTCACTCCTTGTAACGAGACCATTACCAGTGATGGCACAGTCGACATCCTTTTTGACAGGATTTATCGGAACTACGGCCTCTGGGAACGCCTCATCTCTGATCGTGGCCCACAGTATGCAGGCAAAGTCATGTGTGGCGTCTTTGACAAACTTGGTATCAAGTCCTCCCTCAGCACCGCCTATCATCCACAGACCGACGGCGAGTCCGAACGCGTCAATCAAGAACTCGAGCAGTTCCTTCGTACCTTCTGCAACTACCGTCAGGATGATTGGGTCCAATGGCTCCCTTATGCTGAGTTCTCGCACAACCACCGTATCCACAGCGCCACTAACCGAGCTCCATTTGAAATGCTCCTCGGCTATATTCCCACTGCCATCCCCACTGTCAACCCCACATTGTCTACACCCGCCGTCGAGGATCGTTTCCGTCACCTCGAACAACTTCGCACTGAGGTCCAGGCCAGCCTTCAAACAGCTGCTGATCTCATGAAGCGCAACAACCAGGACCATATGCACGACACCATCCACTTCCAGGTTGGTGACAAGGTCTGGCTCGATGGCAAGAACATCAAAACCACACGACCCAAAGCTAAGCTTGCTGATCGACGCCTGGGACCTTTCGAAATCACTGACGTCCTGGGCCCAGTCTCTTATCGACTGAAGCTACCGCCCACCTGGCGTATCCACCCGGTGTTCCACACGTCCCTGTTGTCCCCTTACAAGGAAACTGATGCTCATGGTCCCAACTTCCCTGCACCACCACCTGACCTTGTGGAGGGCGAGGAAGAGTACAAAGTTGAGTCTGTCCTCGATGCTCGTCTCACCCGGAACAAACGCGGCATTGAATACCTCGTCAAATGGGCAGGCTACCCTGATTCGGAAAATCAGTGGCTTTCACGTACCTCCCTTTCCAATGCCCATGGTGCAATCACTGACTTTTACACCCGCCATCCGCATGCACTCAAGGCTCCCAATCTTCGTGGACTCATCTACCTCGACCCCGTCCATGCTCATCACGCACTCCAGGCAAAAGTGCGTCTTAGAGAGGGGGTGATGTCACGGATCGCTCCATTTCTCTCCGCCTTCTTCTCTGCCATCAAGGCATCGCGTCGGTCATGTGCTCCAGCAGCCCCATCACATGTTCACTTCCTCACATGACCTGGGGCTATCCTTCACCCATGCCCTTGTTCCCCTTTGGGACATCCTATTGTTCTCCCTCCCATTGTTCTCCTTTTGGCCACCATTGCTCTCACTCTATTGTTCGACCCGTTATGGTGTCCATTGTTCTTTTCCCATTGTCGTCCCAGTACTTATAGGCTCCCTGTCGCTCGCCTATTTCCCTAGATTGTCCATTTCGTCTGTACCGTACTGTACCTCCAATACAGGTCACTGCGCTGCTAGTCGCTATCTGCTCTCTCGCCCCCATCATCGCTGGTGACTTGGGTGGTTCTCTGCTGTCTACGACCGAGTCTTGACAATTACGCAACCACGGCATCATCTTCCCTTGCAGATCCTTGACTTCTCCATCAGGGAAATGATCAGATCCTATATAGCTCTATAAGTCCTACATAGATTTCCTAAGGCCATAGCAACGTCAAGTTCTACATAGCTCATATAGCTGTAGTGAGATGCTATGTAGTGCTATGTAGCTTGGCTGGGTTGCTATGTAGCTCTATGATAGCTATGATAGCTTTTTAGTCAGCTATGATATCTATTATAGCAGACCTAGCTATACAATATAAGAAAGGTATCTTACTAATATAAGTTATGCTCAGTAGATACATTTATAAATTCTATCATAGCTACATTTTGTTTTAGTAGACTTCATAAAAGTCTACAATATTATATTCACTTTTATCACATGAAAATCAGATATCAAACAATATAAGATCACATCAAAAAGATTATATTCAAAATCTAATACAATTATTTGTAATCTACTACACAACTAAACTAAGTGTACACATATCTAGCAATATAACAATTACTCATAATATCACAAGGTTATATATATATGAGCAAGAAAACTTACTAACATAAAAAAAAGCGAAAATCTAGAAGTATAAATTATCAACAAAGATAATATGACAAGTCTACAAGTCTGCAGTAAGTACTCACCAATATGACCAAAAAGCGAAAATCTAGTAACCTAGTAAGAGACTACAAGTCAGTATAAGAATATAGACCAATAATAAAAGAAAGCTTACCATAGGTAGTAGAGTCAAGAGCGAAAGGTAAAGATAAGAGGGAAGAGCTCGAAGACGGAGGAGATGGTGGTGGTAAGAGAGAGAGAGACGACGCACATCGCACGAGCCTTAAATAAGATTGCCAGCGGAGCCACAATTATCTCCAGGCCGGGCACTGCCGGATGCGGCAACAGAGGCTAGACGGACAGACTTCAATACACTGTCTGTGCAGCCCGGTAGTTTACGGTACAGTAGCTAGAGATATTGCTCATACAATATATTCTTCTGATTAATCCACAGCTGTCGCTTTTTTCCCGTAAATTATGCGATTTTAATTGATTTGTTGTGCCTTGTCGATGTGAACTTCACGCGTTAAGCAGCGAAGTCGCGTCGTTCATCTTCGCACTCTCTCGTCTCTCCTTGCTCACTCCCTCTACTTAGTCCTCTGGTCTCCCCTCCCTCTTCTCGTCTTCCGTCGTCTCTCGTCAACTTGAAGGGTTCCAGTATCGGGGGCTCGAGGGTCCAGGGGTATAGGTAAGTATATATATATATATTTTGTGTGTAATATACTGATATCAAGAGTGCCACTCGTCGACGAGTGGCACTCTCGTTTCCTCGTTTGCTCTCCATCCCAACGCACACCCTCCCCCTCCGACCCTTCGCCGCCCCACTCGCGCACCGTCCGCGCCCATTCGCCTGCCCACCACCCCATCGATGACACCCGCAGCCTGACCGCAGCCCGACCGCAGCCTGCGCGCGACCCCGCCCATCCCATCCACGACATGGCCAGCCAGCCCACAACACCCGCAGCCAGCCCACAACATCCGCAGCCTGTCGACGGGATGGGCAGCTGCAGACGACACCAGCCCGTCGACGGCATGGCAGCTCGTCGACAGCACAGGCAGCCCGTGGATGACACAGGCAGCCCGTGGACGGCACAAGCAGCCCGCAGACGGCACAAACAGCCCGCGGACAGCACAAACAGCCCGCGGATGGCACAAGCACAAGCAGCCCGTCGACGACGCGGGGAGCCCGTGGCCAACACGCAGCCCGGGAATTGTCGACGGGCAGCCCAGCGATGACGCATCCGTCGCGTCTGCACCCTCACTGCCGCCTTCGCGTCCTCACCGCTGCAGCCGCGCCATCCGCGCTGCCTCTGCACCATCTGTGCCGTGCCTATGCCTTCAACGCCGTGTCCGCCCCCTCAACTCTGCCTCCGCGCACCCAACGCCGCCTCTGCGCCGCTGCCTCCATGCCCTCAACACTGCGTCCATGCCTCCAACGCCGCGTCCTGCATCCCGTGGGCTGCCGAGTCAGCCCACACCCGTCTGCAACACCCCGCACACGAGCAAGCCCGCGAAGGACACCCACAGTCCGCGCCCGACACCCGCAGCCCGCGCACGACGCCAGCAGCCCGCGAACCACGCCGGCAGGTCGCGAATAGCGCTGGCAGCCCGCATACGATGCCGGCAGCCCGCACACGATGCCTGCAGCCCGGACACCTGCGCACGGCCCCAGTGCCTCGCGTGCAGTCTCCGCACCTCGCGCATGACCTGCGCGCCTCGCGTGTGACCCCAGGGCCCTGCGCAACAGCCCCGATGACCCTACGCCTCACGCACGACGTCCCGCACGCTGCCTCGACAATGTGCGTACTTACGGCAGCGTGTTTGTGCCACATCAGTGGCATAATGCCCGTGCCCTGTAGTTAATACATCATGTAGCTACATTGACAATATGAATAAATTTATCTTGATGATCATGCTTATTGTCCTCCAATCTGAAATGTAGAAGATTTAACCTTGATGGCTCTAATGTCTAGCTGAGTAGCCATAGGGCATATAGCTTTCATAGCATGCCTATGAGATTATGTAGTAACCATAGCTATCCCTTATGACTACATAGAGCTATATACCTTGTACTTACTGCTATGGAGACTATAGTAGCCATGATAGCTCTATATAGATGAAGAGGGGGCTACATAGACCATATAGTCCTATCATAGACCATATAAACTGTTACTGAGCTATGTAGAATTCCCATTTCCCTGATGTCCAGACACCATTCATCACAGAAACTTGACTTCTGAATGGCTAAAGTACCTGGATCGCTCATTCACCCTCAGCCTTCTAGACGCTCCTCAGACACTCGAACAAGACTTAACCACCACTATAGACACTCCTTGGTATCAAAATATATATGTAAGATCCCTCGATGATCAAGGCTGTATGCGTATGAGACTTCTACCTCTTGAACTCGTCCCTCTCTACCCTGGTACTTAATCATAAATCATGATCGCAAACCCCGCCACAACATGACTAGTTCTGACTTCATTTTCACCGACACGACATGTTCTTCGCTCGTCTCCTCATTCTATTACCGACAGCATGGTGCGCCAACCCACATACATTACCTAACCCCTCCTGTGTCTACCCTTCCTTATAAACCACTCCCAAATTTTGTCACGTGCAACACACCAGCCCACGCAATCCAGTCATGCCTATCGATGTGATCATCAACTTTCACCTCTTTGGCGTCATCCTGGAATTTCAATCCCTACAAGACATGCACGCCCTGCGCGCAATGAATCGTGCTATTCGCCATATCGTTGAACAGTATCTACAGGGGCTATATAATCGCCGCCTGGCTCCTTTTGTACCTAGCCCGGTCGCCTTCTGCACATTACTTTTCGACACAGACTCTATCATTTCGGGATCCTTCCCGCTTCGCATTATCTATAACGACATGCATAGCGCGAATTTTACAGTCGCTGATATGGACGTCTACGTCCCATTTTCTGCCGCGCTGCATGTGGTCAAATGGTTGGAGTCCGAAGCTGGTATGCACTGTTTTTCGTCTCATAGATATAATCCTAACGTCCTTTCTCCACCAGATTATGACCTGACAGACGTCACGATGAACTCAGAATCAGAGATTGCCTCGTACGGTACCAGTGTCACCTGTGTCACACACCTTCGCTGAAACGACAAGGACATTGACGTCGTGGTCAGCTCCCGCCCATCGTCGACTTATCCCCTCACGGGCTTCTGGGGAACCCTGGTCATGAACTACCTGACAGCTGACAAACTATGCATCATGTACCCTAACACGATGCTGCGCGAAGAAGGCTTCATCAATCCCGATGACACCCATGAGCCTCAAATTATGTCATGTGTCGACAAGTACATTGGCTGCAGATTTTATATTCATCCATTCAACGAACCGGGTGTCTGTCATCCCTCCCGAACCAAGGGTCGCGCGTACTGTCCCCGAACCTTCCGGTTTTTCGAGGACAAGGCATGCCTTACCTTCGCCCTTGGCCGTCCCATTCAGGCCATGCCACGTCTCGAAGCTCCGTTCCCCAGCATACACGCCTTCTGGTCCTACGGATCTGTCGACTGTCCTAGAGGATGTGGAGGTTCGTCGAAGGCCGTAATCAGTCTTGTCTGCAAGAGGGTAGAATCTGGATAGTTCCGTGCCATACCATACAAGTTGAATCTCGCTACGCAGGACTTGGTTACTTGGGCTTCCTGATGTATCTCCTCGCACTTCGTATACACGTATCACAATCTATAAAGCTCGCAGTCCAGAATCATGACCCTCTTTGTCCGTTGAGACATGTACAATACACACTGCATATTCCTGCGGGTATTTTCCTTCCGTTCCTCCAAGACATCCGCAATCCTCCTCTACCTCGAACCACACAACTCATGTCCCCATATGAAAGCCAGCCTGTCGTATGTGCCAGCACCGACCCTTAATCGTGCATGACTCCTGCTAATGCATGCATGCCAGACTTCGTCATCATCATTTGATCGTGAACAACTCAACATCCTACACAAACATGGCATCAAACTGGGTCATCCTATATACTGTAACGGTCTCCGTTGGGAACTCCATCTCAATCTGATGGAATGCGTACGTGTCAACTATCCTGATCCGTGAACTTACTGACAATGTACCATAGCACCATGTCCATCCAGACTCTCTCATGAGAGCCATCTGTGCCTTTGGATGGACAAATACCAGCTGCATTCTTCACACTACGGTCAGCAATAGCTGCTTGTTAGACTTCATCAACTACGATCTAGAACAACCGCCTCTATTGATATCCACGTCCTGTCCCCCCGACATTCACACTCTACTCGTACCTCATATAGTGCTCGACATGGATACGACAATGACCGAAATGAAGATCACCCCACGGCTCATCCCATTCTGGCAACGACCTTCCTTTACCTTTTTCCCAGTCGGCAATATTTATGTCGCCCGTTCTCATCCGTGCCAACAACATAGTCCTTAAAACCAAGCACACGACCCCATCCTAACACCTCATAGCTACATAGCCTCGCCGGTACAATGCCGTCCATATACATTGTCTCTCTCGTTCAAAAACATCGCTAATATGCTTGTTCGTTCAGCGCCTTACTCCGGTAAACCTCCTTCTGCTCGTCGCATGCTTCGGGAACCTCTCAGATCACTATCCATCCCACGGAAAATGGTACCATGACTTCCCACTTCTTTAGAATTCGAAACTATACATGTAAAATATCTTTCAGAATAAATATAGCCTTTCCCTCGACGGCGCTCTCATATCGTGTATACGCCGCCCACTCTTTGTGCCTTCGATGTGAACAATGCACAAAAATGTGAACTCCCTGACCCACCCATGTCTGCACAATATGCAGAAACACATCGCCAACTACGCCGCAATGCAAGAGACTGCTCACATTGTATGGTGGGAACTCCCCACATGCCGAATACATGTGCCCCAACGGATCGTAATGTCCAACATAAGAGCAACGTCTCAGTGCACGCTGACGTGCCTGCACTTGTTCATGAAAGATAATCTACCACGTATCGCAGAATGCGTGAGCCCCTGAACTGCATCCTACATTTACCATGAACCTGGGCATTCACGTCTATGACCAGATGCTGCTCACAGTCCATATGATGGATAATCGACATGGCCAGGAAATTTGAGTAAAGTAACCTGAAGCGAGACAGTGTGTTGTTGCAAAGTAAACAAAACGATAAAATGTCTTCATCCCTGAGAACCAACTGAGACACGTCCTGCCCGACTTTTTGATTACTCATATCTGCCCTACCGCTCACAAAACAGTCGACTGCCTACCATCTGACAGCACCGCTTCATCCCCCGAAACAATGCCTCAAATTCGCGCTGTTCTCATCGATCACCGAGTGTCATACCATTTTCTATCCATCCCAGTTACCCACCACCCTTCCAACATTCCATACTCTACTCCACAATTACCAGCAGTCTTCACCCAGAGCAACGATCTGTTGATTGACTCCATCGTTGTAAAACAAGACGGGAAACCTCTACCATTCACTGCATTTTACCTCGAGCAAGACCCATCAGCTTCACCTTCCCAATCCATAGCTACGAATTTGCGTGGCATCCGCTGGCACAGTCCAATCTTGCTATTCGCTCACCGTCGGGCAAAATACGACCTCCGCCTTATCAACTTCACGCGAACTCACTGCGATTCTATATGGCTAGCTGTGCATAGGTATGCAGTCCTATGAATACCAAATTATTCTACCCAACCTGCACCCACACAGTCTTTTACACAGTCCGCCTGCACGACGCCGAACATGGCTGGCTACACGCCGTGCCCTACAGCTATCCACGTAGTAACGTTGTCTCACCTAATTCCATTTGCTGCTGCCTTTCAGTATATCTAATTTTAACGGTCAATAACCCAAAATGATTACTACGACTCATCTCCGTAAACTACTTAATACAAATGCTGCATGAAACATACACTTTAAGAGACCAGGAGGAGCCCGAAGGGCAGTGGAATAAAAGACCAGACACTCAGATTTCAGCAGACAATCAACGGTGGGTAAGAGAAAGAATACACAGGAAAACAAGCTGAGAGGAGACTGATAACGGTCGCGGGCGGCCCGGGGGGATCCCACGCTTTCACGTGATGAATATACCCGACGCGTCTCGCCACGCGTCGAGTTGCCGGTTGCAACTGCGAGTTGCCATCCTGCTGTCACTCCCTCTTTCTGCTTTATACCTCGTCTCACATTTTCACACAACATTGACATTACCATTTTTCTGAGAAAAATAGGTCGCAGTGGTGTCATCGCTGCATTAGCTCGTTCCACGTGACAGTCCTTGGACGGTTCCGTCCGCCAGGTCGCCTGCTCTTATCGTAGCCTCAACCACCCGCTCAGCTTTCCTCTATCCATTCAAAGTCATGGATGCTATGCTCTCTAGATCTGGCCTGCCTGTTTTAGAGCGCGGGCCTCTCGTCCATACGGATCGTAGGAGCTCCATCACGTTTGGACGTCGTCCTGAGGGTGGAGGTCGTGAAGTAGACCCAATCCCGAGTGCACTTACAGGGGTGTCCAGCGGATATAAGAGCTTTCAACAAGACACACAGCCCATCTTGGAGGAAAGCAGTCCGGCTCACGCGATGGGCGTGAAGGAGAGCACGATGTTGGAGAGCTGTCCATCCCCGAGTCGAACGTTATCTGGACGTCAACTTCCTGTGAGCACTTATCACGCTTTTGGTCTTGAGCATTGAGCTTACTCTTGCACATAAGGCGGCCCCTGATATCGAGATATCTGGTAAACAACCCCGTATGACTTCATATTTTGCAGTGACCTCACACCTTCGATCCAGGCTGCATCTTACCTGTCGAGTTACTCGACAGCATATTTGTGTACGCAGACCGCCAAACTCTCGCACGCCTGGCCTCCGCATCTTGGACATTCCATGCCATCTCAGCTCGTCTGCTTTATCGCCATATACCCTCTATGCCCATGCCACAGACTATATCTTGTCTGCGAACGCTCGCCAACAATCCGGCACTGGCTGGTCACACCCTATCGTATGAAGTTGGGGACATGGACTCCCTGGACTTCGATCGCACGAAGCGTCTGTTTAGCAGCTTCTACCGCCTCCTCGCCCGCGCCTTGCAGAACATGACCCGCCTCACAGCCCTGACGTATCTCATGTACGGCTCGGTATCCCACGCCTTGGTCGGCGCACCCTTCCGTCTGACCAAGCTCACCGTCTCGTGCGACTTCGATGCCGGCTTCGCGACATTCCTAACACAACAGCGCACGCTGCGGACGGCTCTCTTCTGCGGGCGCTATATCCCCGACACGACGCTCGACTACAGCGCCCTGCCCGAGCTCAACCGGGTCTCAGCGTCCCCGCTGATCCTCGCGACCGTCGTGCCAGGCCGCCCCGTGCGCGAGGTCGAGCTGTGCCTTGTGCATCCGTGGCTGCTGAATGAAGACATGGTGGCGACGACCATGCAGATTCTGTCCTACTCCAGAGGACCGCTGCAGTCTCTGCAGATCATCTCGCACCTGACCGGGACGACCGAATCTATCCTCGGCGCGCTCGGCGCCATCCCGACCGGCCTTGCAGCCCTCGACAGCTTCGCACTGCACGCCGTCAGCGGCTCGATCACAAATGTAATTTCCCGCCCCCTTTGTCGCCAAGTGTGCACTAGCTGACGCGATTGTGTACGCAGGAACTGCTGCTCGGCTTCCCGCCCATCCTCGCGCGCTTCACCGCGCTCAAGTCTCTCGTACTGGTCTCCAAGAACAAATACGACGCCGTGCACGACCACGTGCTCACCAAGTCGCTCGCAGCGTCCTGGCACGCCAAGTGCGCGTCGCTCGAGTGCGTGTCGCTCCCGAACGCGACGTGGGTGCGCAACCGCCGGCACGGCTGGGTGACGCTGCACGAGCTCGAGCGCCTGCTGCACGAACGCGAGCAGGCGCTGCTGAACAGGGAGAAGAACGTGCAGAAGCGCGAGGCGTCGCTGGATATGGAGCAGCGCTCGTTGGAGGAGAGGGAGCGGCAGCTGGAGGTGCAGATACGGGAGCTGCGGCAGGAGTTGGGCGAGGGTGTGATTGAGCTTATGTGATTTTCTCTGTTTGTTCTCGCGGAGCCATCTTCTCGCTATGGTATACATTGCTAATTATTAAATGGGCTTTTCCATCCTGTGCATGCTGCAAGATAGTGACAAGTGGTACAGGAAAAAAAATCTTCCGTTAGATTCAGGGTGTCTAATCTTCGTTAAATGGCGGTAAAGGCGCATGCTTCCTGCCTTTGTTCGGCCACTCCTCTGTCAGAGTCTCCGCGTCCCAAATCCTCCCACCTCTCACCACGAATCGTATGTCTCGGGTATGGCGAATATCGTCTCTGAGTAAATCAATGCCAGGAGGGTATATGAGCAGATCCGCCAGCTTGCCGGGGCTCAAGGTGCCCAGCGATGGTATCAGCCCAAGAGAAGTCGCTGCATCTGCAGTCGCGGCTCTCAGGACCTGTCCAATAGTCAATTACATGGTTCTATGATAGGAGGAAACGGTTGCTGACTTCGTAATTCGTCAGGCCGCCCTGCTTGGTGAACCACATCTCGGCGTGGTAATTGAGCCCTATGGGCTTTTCGCCGTGTGCACCGATGTGCGTGCGCAGACCCTTCCGCACCATCTTCGCCACGGATATGGAAGTGTTGAAAAGAGCGTACGCTGCAGGAAATAATGTAAAACACGGTCTCCATTTGAAATCCTGGCTAGACTTACAGTTCATTGGACGTGATGTAAATTCCGTAAGACCTTGCAGCATCTCATGCGGCAGGAAGCGGCGCAGCCTGCGGTCAGATGTCAATTCTGGAGATGATAATTGTGCTTGAAACACGCACTTCGGGTCATTGGGTATATCTTCTGTCGCCCATACAAGTTCTTCTCCCCAAGCACCACCATAGTTCACCACGTGAGTGGGGGTCGCTGCCGTCCCACTCCAGGCATACAAGGTCAGGACGTCCTCATATAGCGTCGGGACCGGGATGTTGTGCTCGATAGTAGTCATCCCTAGAAGGGTATTGCATAAAAATCATGGTCATGCAGAGAGACAGATACTAACCGTCGAGAATGTAGGTGATATCCCAGTCCTGATAGGCACCCTACAAAGAATGAGTCAAAGCATTGAATGACAGAAACATGATGCCGACTGACCCCTTCGGGCACACAGATCATGCTCAGATTCTGCGCTGCCAATAACAGTCTCTGCCGAGAAGCCCTAGCGGCGATTCACAGTTAATAACAGGTACAGAATTATGGCGCATACATACCGCGATGGAAGCTGGTAATTCTTGTACGAGAAGCTCGCAGGGCCGCCCTCGACTTTGATCCTCAGAAGAGCCGAGTACGCTTCACCATAGTCCACGATATCTTGGTGAACGCCGGGCGTACCGAGGCCGAAAATGATATTTCCGGTGTGGAAAATCCGCGGGCCGACCATCAGACCGCTTTCAATGCGGGCCCGCTCGCTGAAGGTATTCACGTTGTCTGCGCTAGGACTGGAAGGCAAGTCTCAGTCAAACATCTCATGATAGATTGTCTTCAACATACTTGTGGAGAGTCGTGACCCCATATGCGAGAAATGCCAGCATCTCGTAGGATGTAGCAGGATGCAAGGACCCCATCGATCCGAACGAGCCAAGCCAGTGCGCGTGGACATCAATGAACCCCGGAACAACAAATCCTGCGCGAGACTATGAGAGTAGGAATCATGCTGAGAAAAAGAAGCCACCTACCGCCTTGTGCATCGATGATGGTGGCTCCAGCGGGAATGGCCACACCAGCAGCACCAGACACAGACTCGATGACACCTCCGCGCATGACCAACACCCCATTTTGAACGGGCTCGTCGTCTGCTCGGCCAGGCTCCATTGTCAGAATCGTCGCGTTGACGATGGCCACCACATCCGCAGCAGACTTATCCAAGGACGCATGCGACGCGATAGCCTCTCGCTTCAGCCGAGATATGTCGGTCGAATAATCGACATACACTTCCTGGTATTCAAGCAGATGCTTGACGCAGTTGATCCCGAAGTTTTCATAATCCTCACGGACTTGAGGCATACATGCGTGCAGTTTCTCGACCTCCAGCGAGTGTAGGTATGGTCCTTGAAACAAGGATGAGCGAGATTTGGAGACAAGTACAGACCACATACCGAGGAACCAGAATAGTTTTTTGCCATCGCCGCTCCACGCGATGTCATGTCCGCCATCCAGACTGAGCCTCGCAATATCTTCCGTCGAGTTCCCAGGCTTCGACCAGACAGATTCCTGATTCTTCGGCGCCGGCGCCAGATAGACGTGGAAGAAGTCGACGAAGGCCACCTTATCAGCTTCGACAGATGATTCTCCGTTTGAAGGCCGGGTGGACACGACCATCTCCATCGACGTTTTTCCTTCAGCAAAGACATGCTGCTTGAAGTTGCCGAATTCATCGGGACCGCTTGCCAAATCAATGACGAACGCCTTGGAATGCTCCTGAACGAGCAATTTTGCGCTCTTCTCCAGGAACTCGAGGTTGAACATCAGGAAAAAGTCGAGGGAGAAATCGATCTGGGACGGAATGAACTGGAGGTTGCGTACTGTGACGACGTCGGATGCTGAAGACGGCAGAATAATGTCGCCGATGTAGATGCCAGGATTCGCGGTCGCGACTACATTGCCAGTCATCAGATCGCTGCCAGTCTTCACGAACGCCATCTTCCGCTGGGAGCCGGCGCGTTTGCAAAGCACTGGACTGTAGTATCTCCCCAGCGGCAGGCCATGGACCTCGTATACGATGCCTGAGGATACGTTGGCGAGTTCAAAGGTGGTGAAGTTGACGTCCGACCAGCGCGCATGCAGGACGAGATCACCTGAGCCGTGAATGAAGGTGGGAGAGTAGTACGGGGTGTCATTGTGAAGGGTAGGCACTTTCTCTGCCGCTGGGGCATCGCTGCCCACTTGCTGGATGTACGTCACGCCAGCTGCCTGGAACACCGCCTTCTTCCCCGTCTCATCGATCCTCATTTCTTTGAACGCATAGAGGCGCTGCTTATCGGGCATCTCGATCTGTCGTATGTCAGTCTCCGAGGAACGAAGAGCAGCAAGGCGTTTCTCGATATGGGCCGTGAAGGGGATAATGGAGGGTGTGCCCGCTGCGATCTTCTCGCCGAAATGGTTGACGGTCAAGGGGACATGCCAAATCTTGCCTGCTGCCCAGATGATGATACCGTCATCCGAAGGGGTGAATGCAAACGAAGGATATGATCCCATGTTGGTCCATGTGGCGGTCAAGTCGTATGTCAGGCCATACCAGACATCATGAAGCGTTCCGGTGGTAAGGTCCCTATAGTCCGAAGATGAGACACGACACTCCGGAGAATACGACAATCTTACTTCAATACTAAGGCCTCCTTGTCGCGGATACGTCTGACAAACGCGAGGGTGCGCCCATCCCTCGAGAGCCCGGGTCTGCTCGCGCCGCCAGGAGCGGAATCAACCAAAGTGGAAGTGATGCCCGTGGTCAGATTCTTCGTTAAGATGGCGTAGATACCCTTGTGCACGTCTGAAATAATATCATGAGACTTGATTATAGCGTAACGAGAAGGGTCACCACCTTTTGAGTAAACGAACATCCCATTCGTATCCTTCACATTCTTAGAAAAGATGATGGAGTCATTGCCGGCCCAAATGTGCATTTCCGGACCGACGTTCATACGCCCATAATCCTCAATAGTGCCTCCGGGAGGCAGAGTCCGACCAGTGAGCCTCTTACCGCTCCCAGACAATATTCTGCTCGTCGTGTTTTTCGGCATGTCGAACTCCCATCCTTCGCCAGCTAGAGTAAACCATTTAGTTGCGACAACTTTCGCACCAGATGGATGGAATCGTGCGTCAGTGACATGGCGGAAAGTCTCGTTCGTGACGCGATGTGCTTGCCAAAGTCTCGTCAGTCGAGGCTCGTAGGCATGAGGATAGACTCAAACACACCATGCAATCGACCCTCTCTGAGCAAACGCGTACTTCGGCGTCCTACACTCTCCTTCACGCCTTGCACGAGTAGCTCGTCTTCCTCCTCCTTGACAGCGAGCGCGGAGCGCAACTCTGGATCGACCGCCGAATCCATGTCTGGCCGAAGATTCTCTTGCACACAGCCATCCCACTTTCTTACCCATATATTCTCGACGCCTAGTTCTGCATCGCTTCTGAACACGAAACTGTCGCCGGATGGAGAGAAATGAGGATCCGCATCGTAAGGAATGCCAAGGAGCACAGGGAGAGCTTTCACGGAGTCCCACGAGCCAGTAGCAGCTCTCCACGCATCCGCCGGTAGGCAGTAGATATCACCGAGCATATCGAAGATGATGTCTCCAGTCGTCGGGTGGACATCGAGGCGCAACCAAGTCCCTTCATCGACATTGTACTCCAATGACCGCGGATAAGGGAAGTCTGTGGAGATATCCCATGCGGTCTGCTGGCGAAGAGGCCAAGTGTCGTCCTTCCATCCGTAAGCTGGGTCCGAGTCCACTGGATTCGGCTGCGAGGCGATCTGGAAACGGCTTAGGTGCCAGGACGGTACTGTTAATGTCACATAGGCTGAGATAAGCGTCAAGAGTAGAAGCAGGAGTTTGGATGACCTGAGAGGCCATTTTCCTCTTCGACGGGGCGCTATGAATCCCAATTCAGCTCCTGCACCGTTTCCAGAGTGTTTCTCGGTCGACATGGACATGACATGCAGCGTCCTTTAGAGCACAGATCTGACAGGGATCACGGAGAGGACTCTGTGGGGAGATGAACTGATCACTACACGATCATTTCAATGGTTGGCTCTGGTCAAAGAGTTATATACGGTGCTGATGATGCCAGTGGGTTCAACAAGTTTGCCAGGCACTATACGGATGAGCCAAGCGCCCTTGGAAGTTATCTGATAAGATCCGGCGCTTGTCTCTTTCCGATAAAACCGATGGCATTGGCACATCGACCTCCCCTTCCGGCGTCTCTGAGCTGCTCTGGACTTGGAGATGGATGAAATTACCAACCTTGCTGAATTCAACCCCAGATTGACTTTTCAGAGAAATACAGCGGACATCAACTGACGCCGGATCCGACTCAAGCTCGACTCGTGCCACCATTTAATTTGATACGGCAGGAACAAGAGAGCGACCTTAGAGCGACCCAAGAAATAAGGAGAACAACTTATGGTGCCACATTCACACCCACCATCGGACCCAGCCAGCTCTCGAAGTCCCCTTCTTTAGACGGATCGCCTGTTACTCTCAATGCCCTCAAGAGGAATCGGTAGGATCCATTAGGGATAACAGTCCCATTCGCAAATGTAGCATTCGTGAACGCAAAGGTATCAAACCCATTGTCGGCTGCATCCTGGGATAGTGTTTCGTGAGCATCCTGCTCAAGATGTATGAACGCGACTTAAGTGACGCTTACCGGAGCATCTGAACTGCGCGGAGTGAAGTCGAGTTCGACCAGTGGGCCGACTATATCGACCTTCGCAAAAGAGTTGCCTTCACGGGGGAATGAGAATATATTCCGACCAAAGACATGTCCGGTTGCCGAAAGTGTGTCTCCCCGACGATTGAGAGTGGGGTTGAAGTGGATATTGCTTTTGACCAGGTCAATTCGCAGGATGGGTGTTCCGAACGCTAAGCTGAAAAGACATGAGCAATGACACCAAGAGCCAGTCTGGCCGACGCGACTCACCGAAGCAACACGGTTGGAAAATCATCGCCAACAAATGTATAATTCGTAGGTCCAGCTTGGACGTCGCCCGCGGAATCAAGAACCGCTGGAATCGTGACGCCAAAGAACTCGTCAGTGTTGTCGACAACTTGCTTGTCTTTGAGAGAGCCCGCTAAACCGAGGTAGGTGACTTGCGTTCGGTCTGAACCACTTTCGATCTGGATGAACCCAGAAAATACGGGGAAAGTACTATGGTCGACGCCAGATGGAGGTGTAATGCGCGCTGTGACCTGCTTTGTCTGACCTGGGCCGAGGGTGAATGCGGTTTCGCTAAGGTAGACGGTCGCGAACTGTGTCGTCAGTGGCACAGGGCCGTCTTCAGCAAATATCGTTCCCTAAAATTAGAAACATCATGAATAAACCGAGATTGAAGGTCTCATCTGGATACCATTACTCACAGGAGTGATGGTCGTCGCTGTCCCCGCAGGGATGTGGCTCAATGTAAATCTCCTAGCGCTGCTCGCAGCATTGCGTACCGAGAAAGTCTGTCTGCAACAACATAAGTGTCTACGCACCAATCACCGACAGGAAAGTACGTACACTCCTTTAAAGTGACTAGTGTCATTCAGTACGAGCTCACCAGGAGACACGATAGTCTGCGCATGAATCGCATTGAAGACGTCGATCAATCCCGCGCCCTGTTGCGTCACCGTCTGCAACGGATCGCCATCCGTATGGCTAGATGGCACTCGCTGTGCCGTAGTCTCAAACAACGTGCGAGCACCAGTCCCCACAAACGGCGCCTTCCCCTTAACCGAGAAGAGTAAAGCGGCGCTGCCGGCGACGAATGGTGTGGCCATGGAGGTGCCGGACAGGACACCGAAGACGCCGAGGTTGAGCGGCAGAGTGGAGAGGATGTTGCCTCCGGGCGCGGCGACGGCCGGCTTGAAGAAGAAATCATTCGTAGGGCCGTAGCTCGTGAAGCTGGATATGAGGCCGCCCGCGTCGTCGGGGAAATTGAAGCTGCCACCCGTTTGAGGGAAAGAAAGAGAGACATTCGATCCTGCAGCAAATTGAGACACGAGCTTTATAGTAAGTACTTAATTAGTAAGAGATGAAATCTATAGGCAGAAGGTGAACGTACGAATTCTCCGTCGGCCGCTTGAATGAGGGTCGCATTGGTGAAGTTGCCGGTGTCAATGGCAGCGAATCCGCTCCCATTGCTAAGACAAACAGATGCTTGAACGAACGAGTGAGGGACGCACATTGATGAACTCACTCGTAGATGAGCGCGACATTGCCGCCCTTTGCAGCAACGTTGGTGAGTTTTTGAACCTGGAGACAATGGTCAGAGATGGAGGGCACGATAGAAAGAAGGGATGTTACAAAGGTGCAAGTTCCCCGGCGGACGATAGTCACGAATCCAGACAGATCAGGGGTCGTATCTGGCAGAGGATCACAAGCATCGTCGGCGACAGTAGTATCGTTCGAAGTCGCAAAGATTGGCAGGGCGCCTGGGATTGACAGCGGGAAGGTGTCAAAGTATGTGATAGGATCGTGAGCAACTCCAAAAATGGTGGCATTCTGCAAAGGAATGACTGTACTAGTCACGAAGTCAGTTGCAAGATATTTCCAAAAACAATTGAAACGAACATACTTGTCCAAGCTGGCAACGGAGATGACATTGATCCCATTTCCCGGACCAGATGTGTACCAAGATCCGAAGTCCCCGTCATTACCTGCTGCGATCGTCACGATTTTCCCTGATGCTGCGATTCGGCTGGCGACAACGGAGCTTGAGGACTCAGTCCATCCATCTGCACCACCCAGCGACAGCGTCAAGATATCATTTCCGTCGGAGACACCACGCAGCAATGCGTCGATGAGAACTGCAAAGACAGATCAGAAGGCGAGCAAGAAGATATCTAAATCAGTTTACTATCATCGGGAACGGTCCCGGTGCACCCGAAGACTCGGTACATAGACAAAGATGCATCGAAGGCGACGCCGCTGATGTTGAATTCGTTTCCTGGACTGGCCCCAATGATGCCCTGAAGCAAAGAGCCTCAGAAAAAATCTGCGTTTATGCATCAGATTCGTACTGTGACATGTGTCCCGTGTCCTGCAAGATGCTCTTAGCGAAAATTCCTTTACACAGTTCACAAACGCACCATTGCATGTGTCCAAAGGATCGTCATCAGGCATCGGGGTATTAGTGCCTACAAATGAATTAGCTCAGATATCCAAGGTACAAACGCGCGTTTCCCGAGCTACCGTCGAATGCATCGCCGACGAAGTCGAAGCCACCGATAATTTTGTGCCCGGGACCGATGCCGCCTCCCAATACGGGATGGTTGTAGTCGACGCCTATTATGCCTGCTCAAGTAGCGATCTATCACCTCTCCACGACGAAACGCACCCGTGTCGATTCTGAATGTCCATCATTAAATCGCATCAGATTCTCAATCGAAGGCGGCGACGATCGTCTTACATGCCAATCTTGATGCCGCCACCGAAGATACCTTGAGCATGCAGTTTGTCTACTCCCTGAGTAAAGCTCTATCTAACGTTTGCATTCAAACAGAGCTAACACTTACCGTCAAGATATGTGTCGACTCTGTATCCGGTGGAAGTTGGGGGTCATCCGGGCCAGTCACAACATGAAACTTGATAGGCCTAAGAGCTATTTCATAAGCCGTGTCAGGAGAAACTACTCCAGCCTTACTTTGGAGGGGCGATCGAGACCACCGGACGGATAGCTTTGATACCTGGAATCTGTTCCAGTTCCTTTGCATCCTGGAAAGAAGTCAGGATGTCGGACTGCACCCACAAATGAATCACAACTCACGCTTGGTGTCTGAAAGGAAGAGCATGATAATGATAATCGATAAACCAAATATCCCAGCGAGACTCACTGAGAGTGAAACAACGGCACCGACGAAGAGACCAGGGGCATTGAACTCCTTGTTTACTTCTAACCGGATACCCCGAGCTTCCAGAGAGCGAAACGCGTTCTCATGAGCCTGGGTGATTGATAAAATAAGGTACATTCTGCGAAGCCAGATGCAAGACATACCCCACTAAGGTCCCTTCGTCCTGGCAAGTCGGACGTGTCATCAACCTCCACGATAAACCTGTTCGTAACAAGAGGCAGGGATGTCGTTCGATTGACATTAGACAGCGGGACCACAGCCAAAGCTGATGATGTTGCTGAGAGAACAAGGAGAGCACGTACAAATCGCATCGTGGGGAGCGATAAGCTACGCAGCGATGTGCCCAGAGAATCGATGGTCTATATAGCCCTGGCACATCAATAGCCGCCGATAGTTGAACGCGCACCGCGTGGGCGAGGGAAAACGAGACAAGATGCTTCTATCTTGGCGAACAAAAAGATCGTAATTAAGTCGCGACGACATTCCACGAGGTTATTACACCTTGTGCGATGCCGTCCGGCGAAGGCTGGATAAGGTGCAATCGCCGCAAGACGCGACAAGACTGACGATCGTAGCCTTCCGACGAGGCGCTGTCCTCTGCGAGGAACTGAACACTATATGTAGTCCGAAGCATGGTCATTTTGGACTGAACGTATAGAATATCATTAGATTTCGAGACATGTAGACGCGAAGCATGCAGAGGAAGTGGGAATCCCATTTCGCGACATTCGCGGTGGGAAGCCAGGAACGAAGGACACATTAATAGATGTTGATGAAGTCGCCTCTGCCGTCAGAGACTTGGATCCAAGGATATCGCTGTAAGACAGAGATCAATTGATAATGCAACGACATATCGCGAATGAGAGTGAGCTGTGAGCGCATGTGAGGCTGGCCGTGATGATGCCCAGCAAGTCGGGGGATGATATCGTCTTATGGAGAGAAAAGAAAGGTGGCTCACCGTAGAGGTTCGTGCATCCTAGAGCAGAGGTAACTCTATTCACGGAACACTGAGGATGTAATTCAGTATGAATCGAAGGAATCGCGAGGAGCTCGACGACGTTGTGAACGGAACGTCGACGCAGCATCGAATTTGAAAGGCCGAAGGGTGATTCGGCAACGACCGAAAGTTGAAAGAGCGACGAGCCAAGTGTTTGGTCTGCACGCATCGGTGAGCCTCAATTGAACTAACTTGACGTTCACCTCCACTTGCTCGACCGCCGGTTCTCAACCTCATCAACGTCGTGCCCCTGGTGCTGATTAAGCGTCTACTTGAAAGCCCAAACACTCCTTGAACTAGCCCAAGACCCATGTATGCGCTGTCCATGAATTCTGACGTAGGCATCTCAGGACTTCCCGCGACCACGCGCCTCGGGTACTCCATCGCCGGCTGCTCTGAACATAGTCATCGATATGTCGCGGAGAACATTCAGTACAATATGCCGCATGATATAAGCAGCAGATGGAGCGGCGCGGGTGAGAATTCAAGTGCCAAACAATGGCTCCTCCTCGAACTCGACAATCTTAGCGTTGTCCGTTGAGTATCTTTTTATATGCGCTGGGCATACAGTCTTGTCTAATATATTTGTCCATGATCAACTCAGAAAGCATCACATTCGGGAAGGTACGAATCATAAGGCAATGCACCCCTAAGACGTGCTGACTTCGTTCGTCTTCAACTAGTTTCATAAATGTGTGTTGTGCATGGTATCCATTATGTTGGTGCCGCTGACCGCATCTGTGTATAGCACATCCATGCAACATGAAAGAGTTCAGGATTTATGTGGGAACCGAACCCGATCACATGTCAGAGATTCTGCATGCCAGTCTCAAGGATGACAACACGCCAGAGACGTTCCCCTTACGGTACCTGAGCAAGACCGGTGTCCGTTTTCCAAGTCGCTTCGTCAAGATCGAACCAATCTCGTCAGTCCTACTAAGCTCCGCGATAGGTGATTACTGAGGGATGATCTGTGATGTAGAGCTTACGGCAACAGCTTCCACATCTCCATCTGGTTTGTATCAATAGCAGGCATCGCGGATGAAGAGTATGTGAAGGATACCAAGCTCAGATTTGACGAAGTAAACCGTTTTCCCGACCCCCGATTTCCCGTCGTAAACACTACTGACGCTGCACTGCGGATACAGCATCGAGAGAATGCCGCACTTCGGCATATCCTCAAGCACCTTCGACAACGACGTTTCCTTGGCCCCTTCAAGGCCATCATGTCGCGCGCCGGAGTGGAGCTAGAGCATCCTTTTGTGACTGAATTATACAACAACATAGTCTCCAACGGCAATTGGTCAGCTGCTGAACAAGCTATCGACAGCGCGGCCTCAGCAGGACTGTTCGATGCCTACCTGAATTCGAAGCAACCGCATGCCGTGTGGCGGCGCTTATACGGCGTCGACGCCAATGGCGACGTGCCTAGCCGCCGCGGAGGACATGCGATGTGCATCGACGAGCAACATGGCCACATCTACATGTTCGGTGGGTGGGATGGACAGAAGAGCTTGGACGATCTGTGGGTCTACGACATTGAGACAGATCGGTGGCGAATGATCAGCCAGAGTGTTATGCAAGAACAACACGGCCCTCGACCACGCTCATGCCATAAGATGGCGTTCGACTCGAAGACGGGGGCGATATACGTGTTGGGTGGTTTGTTGGAGAGCGACAGCGGGGCCGCGGATTCCTCCAATTCCTGGATTGATCCCAGCGCACCTGCCGAGGAAGGGAGAACGGAGTATGCTCAGTCGTATGCGGACTTTTATCGCTATCATACGCAAGGGCCGGATGCTGGCACTTGGGAGCTACTATCTAAGGACACATCCGTATGTAAGTTCCTCCTATATGTAGTCTATACTTACTCGAGGATCCCAGAGCACCGGTGGTCCTCCGTTGATATTCGACCATCAAATGGTCATGGATACCGACAAGCAAGTACTGTATGTCAATGGCGGCAGAGTCAACGACGCCACCGTAACAACTATCAAGTATTCTGGATTCTACAGCTATACAGTAAGGACAGGTCAATGGAAGCTTCTGCAGTAAGTCGATCAGTCGCTCCAGTCGAATCCCGTGGGTTTACGACTATATGCAGACCCCTTAGCAGCAATGACGGCACGCTATCAGCCCTCTCGCATCGCTTTGGTACCACTCTCCTCTTGCTAGTACCATCTGCATACTGATCATGTCCTCAGGTCATTCAATGGTCCTTGACCCGAATGAACGTACTCTATACATCTTCGCTGGCATGGGCGAGGAGAAGTACCTTTCAGACATGCACACGTACAACATCGACACGCAAGTCGCCACGGAGCTCTTCTCAAACTTCACAGCAGCCGGCGGGCCAGACAAGACCTTCACACAGCGTGCGGTGATCGACCCATCGTGTCGCGAAATATACGTGTACGCGCTTTTTGCATCTCCTCGCTCCTGCCGGCATCTTCTCACCACCGTCACGTTTGCTTCAGATTTTGTGGATTGACCCGCGGCGCGCAGAGCCCGCTGCCCCGCCTCGACCTACCAGCAACTAGCTGGATATGCCGTTACAGCGACCCCTCGCACCCGTGGACTAAGATCCTGCCCGAAGAACCGGGTGACAGCGACGGGCCCGCGCAGATCCAGCAGCCGCGTGCGCGATACGCGCATCAGGTGGTGTACGACTCGCGCTCGAAGACAGTGTACCTGCACGGCGGGAACGCGGGCCGCCTTCTGGAGAACGGCGAGCTGGATGAGAACCCGTCCGGCGATTCTTCGGTGGAGCAGCGCCTGGATGATTTCTGGTGCATGAAGCTGAAGCGGTGCGCTTCTCGATTCGTGGCTGCGGAAGCTTGACTGACTTCATGATGTGTTATTTTAAAGGCCGGGCCCAGGGGAGATCATCCGACGAGCGCGATTCCAGATCCGGTGCCAGCAGTGAGTCTGACCCTGCATATTGTTTTTGAACGTCCCCGTTAAAGCTTGACTGTAGGTTCCGTGAGCTGTGCACCGACGCGCCAGCTGTGGTCGCACTGCGATTCCTCCAAACTCAAGTGCACGAAGTTGTCGACCACAGCACCTCGGAGGCCCATGTGTTCCGCGAGCTCCTGTCGTATATGCTCGCAGAGCAGTCGCGTCCCGAGACTTCGTCATCGCAGGGTACGGCTGGGACGCAAGCTGGCGATGAGATCACTGGTGGTACTCAAATGGGATCTGGTGCCGAGGTGGCAGACATCAGCCAGGAAGTCCCTGAGGACAGATTCAAGCAGCGGACAGAGGTATTTGAGAGCTTGTTAGAGTTCTTCCCTGCGGACGCGAAGCAGCCGTCGTCGAACTTGGTTGACATGATCGGGTGGTATGAGGAAAGCATTCACGATTAGTTACGAAGTCACGATCCGGAATTGAATTGTCGCATTATCATCGTCATTGTGTTGTCTGTAGCTGTAGCTGTAGTTGTATGTACCAAGCTCAGTATACCCGTGGAGTCTATCTGGACTATATTCTAAGCGCTTGAGTGCGAAAGCTCCTCAACGGCGCCCTTCAACAGTTAGTCGATGTCATCCGCGAGGTCCTGCAAAACCTAGCTGTCTCCCAGAGGCAGAGTAAGTAGACGAGACTGGATACTTCGTACCTCAGGATCGTCTGTCTGACAGCAAAACCCGGATGTCCGCGCTCGCACGCCCCGAACGTTCTCCTTCCCTAGCCACCGAGACTATGGAAGTTTTGTGCCCTGTGTCCGGTTTTTCTCCCAGACTCTCCCTCCCATCGACTCCATTTTGCATTGTACTCGAATATGCTAGCAGAGCTAAGTACCTCAAATCATGCGTGTAAGTTATCAAGTGCGATCCGAAATATCACTTATTTTGGACTCTGATAACTGCACCAACGGCAAGAGACCCCGCCACGAGGACGACACGCCATCTACTTCATCCGACTCATCGATTAGCTGGATCATGCCAGAATGCTCGCTCTTGACATGAGGAACACAGCATGGTCCTGCTCACAGACGCTACCCACCAGTAACCACCACTTACTCCTCCGACACGACGACCATCGTTCTTAGGCGAACCAAATCACTCTCTGGTTGTGTGTTGAGTCATTGACGACGTCTCCAAAGTTCTATTTACCTGTTGTTGGTGAGCCAAATCGTTATACTGTACTCAATGGGCAACATTATCGATGCTAGTGTTTTTCTGATCAGTGAACTCTCACAAGATGTCAAACGGTTTCTCTATCTTGTCCTTGCTGAATCTCGTCGAATCTGTCGATGAAATTATGACGAGCGCAGTAGCGCGTCGTATCGGCAAGTGCGAGATGAGCGCTAGCCCTTGGCACAGAGAGATTGTAAGTCCTTCGTTTCTCGGCTGAGCTGAACTGGATCTGACTAGCGATTCCGTTGCGCGGATAGATGGATCGAATTGCAGAGCTTTTAAAGCATGCATCATCCGAATTTGCCAAGTACATGAATGACTGCCGACCTGTCAATCGCATTCCTCCTGAGATTCTTACTCTCATATTTTCCTTTGCTGGCCGTGGCGCGCCTATCATCGTGGCTTCCCGTGTATGCAAGTGGTGGAGGCAGATCGCTTTCTCGTCGCCGACTTATGGTCCCTGTATTCAGATAAGCTTAGTCGGATGGATCTGGCGCTTCACAGGTCGAAACAAGCTCTCCTAGATGTCAAAATTCGCCATTTATCCTCTGAGAGTTTGGAATGCCTATCCCCACTGCGATTCCAAATGAACAGACTGCGCACATTCGACATCGGCATCTATTTTGTCAATCCTTCTGAATGCATCAACCTGGCTTCATATCTCGCGGAACTGTTTCCATCTACAGCACCACATCTCATTCGCTTCTCGTTGAAAGACAGTGACTCCGAGTATTCAGAACACAATCGTCAATGGCATCTTCCCAAGGATGTCGACAGCTCCTGCTTCGCGCCTCTTTTTGGTGGAGACATGCCTTGTTTGGAGACACTGCACCTCAATGGCATAGCCATTTGGCCACAATTCTCCAACTCCAATCTGAAAACCCTTGTTCTCATAAATATGAGGATACTCGTGCCCACAATCTTGCGCGTCCTGCAGAACCTCCCCAATTTGGAAGTTCTCGCATTGGCTTCTTTGACATTCCTTGGCGCTCCCATGAAGCCAGGATGCACCGCTACGATGGAGCAGTTGCGTGTGCTCCGCGTCGACGCAGATGTGAGGACGGACGACCAGTCTATCCATCTGTCCCATTTCCTTTCTAGCCTGTCCACCCAAGATGGGGTTGCTGCGGGTCTCAGAATTGATGACAGAAGAGAAAGCTTGTTCCCTCCGGAAATCGCCAGTGAAAATAACTTCTCCATCAACTACATGCGCAAGCTCTACTTAAGCAGCACCGTCCTCGCCTCAAACGACAGATCATTTTTCACGGTCGGGAGACCACTGTGCTTGGGTCATTCATACAGTTGTACGACAATCACGCCCGATGGGATACTGTTCGATCATTTTCATTGCAGGCTTAACCACGTCACTCATCTTACATGGTACCCTCCTCGTCGCGACTCATCGGGACGCACAGTAGACTTACCGACGCTCCTGACGTCGATGCCCTTATTGGAGAGTTTGTCGGTGGTGGAGGCCTTTACCGTCTGGAGCGACGACGAAATCACGGATTCATCGCCAATGTTCGATGCCCTTCTCGAGGCCGAATCCGTCACTCATATTCCACGCCATGCGTTGCGCCTCGCGAAGCTGTCTCTCCAATTCACGGAACTCAGGCCGGCATCATCCAAAGTCCGCACACTTATAAACCTCTTGAGCTTCCGCTCTGCCAGCGGGTACCCCGTCAGACAGGTAACGGTTGAAGATGACAGCTTTGCAACAGAAAGCATCCAGCAGATAAAGGAATATGTGCAGGACGTGCTTGTTCTGGATTGTATTGAAAATCCGTACGAAACACAGATTCCCAAACAGCTGTCGAAACTGGAGCCAAACGGGATCTATCCGAGGTATTTTAGTTACTGACTTTATGTACACGAAACGACCCGTCTTTTACTTAACTTTCCGCTGATGCAGTTGAGTATAAGGATGCACAGAATCGTATTTTCGGCTTGAGATGCGATGGGTGCGCCGTTCGACACTACAGTATTCAAAAGGAGAGGCATCGATCACCGGTCTGCCTCTCAGTACTCATCATTCGGGCCTGCACTGACGTGGACGTGCTGGCACATGTGCGCAACAGCGAAGATGACCAGGCTTGGCCTTGAGCGGACGAGACATAGTCATGCAACATGCGACTGTCAGTAAAAAGTTCGACTGCAGCGACGATCCGGGACTCCATCGATCAGAGATCCCTGCAGCAATGATGGGTAAAATTGTCAGCACGACGTCCAACATGCCAACGGTATAAGGAGAATGTCAGCGGGTGGTGTGTGTAAGAAAAGCTCATTGCATGTCGCAACTAACAGCTCTCATCTCGCAAAAAGGTATGAAGTCGACGAGCTCACCTGCTACCGTGGTCGCATGAGCGAAAGCAGACGTCGGTCTGAGACGGCCTGATTAGCCCCGACTCAGATGACTAGAGATTTGCTGGTTCGCAGCGATCCACAGACGGGTTGTAATCTGTTCGATTTCGAATGAGATCTAATTGGTAGCAATCCCGGGTTAGATCTGGAGGCGGCAGGCGACAGTCAAGAGCAAGTTCAAGTTCAAGTTCAAAAGCAAGAGGCGCTCAATCGTCTGATGTGACAGCTCGGCCACGGCCGAGCGACGAACACTTCTCGAACGACGAAGTCAAGTCCAATACACTGTATACAGATTCTGCTGGGAAAAACCCTTCTTATACAGTTCTTATACACACGATACACTCTACATACAGACAACAAGCGTAAAATTACAAACATGGAAAATAATGTTGGATGTATAAATTGATGGAAGCCGTGGTGAGGTGCGGGTCATCGCCGATCCCCAGTTGAGAAATGTCAAGAAGAATGCTGGTGACGCTGGCTTATAGCAACTTGGTGATGACACCGAGACCCTGATGCAAGGCGTCTTAGTACTGCACGGGCAGAATACCAGAAACTAGGAATAAACAACGTACCTTCGTCTTGCCCTCGCGGAACAGCAGCTTCATACCCTGCTTGATGTACTCGGGATGCGCGATGAACTCAAAGGTGACAGTAGCACGATCGCCCGTGCGCAGAAGCTCTTGTGGATGGTCAATTGCTATGATGCGGACGGTTTGGCGTACCGCCTGTGGACATCACTGGTCAGTCCCAAGAATACGCAAAAAGCTGAATCTCCTTACTCCACAGTGAAGCATGGCCTACATTGCGCGCCACGTCAGATTAACACCGGAATCCAAGAATGAAGACGACGAACCTGGTAGTTCTTTTGCAACGTGGTATTATGATATAAAATAAGCACCTGGCCCTCAAATTGCCGCACCGCTGCGTACCAAAACTTGAGCGCAAAGGACGGATGGAAGTAGGAAGCACGCTACCTCGAGGGGCATCCTCCTTGTGCACCATGACCATGCCCTTCCTCACCGACGCCCTCTTCATCCGCTTCAACGCGCACGACACTGTCTGCCCCGCCTCAGCAGTTGTCACATCAGCCCTGCATTGCACAATGAGTCGATGCTTTCGCTTGCAAAAGAGAAGGCGATGCACGCACCGCTTTCTCTGCATGCTCTTGACGGCGGTAGGCATAAAGTGGCCGGTCGAGTCCGGGCCGAGGAGCACTCCGTCGCCGGCCTTAAGGGTACCGCTGTTGACGATGCCATTCACAACGGTGCCGACGTACGGAACAGACCATACGTCGGTGATGGAGTACTGGGTAAGAACATGGATATTAGAGGGTCGCACATTGCGCATAATGGCAAGACCACATGCCTCTAATGGCTGGGATGCGTCGAACTTCTCGCCGTCGCCCTCGCTGGACGGAAGGAGGTTCAAGAAAGTACGGACCTGTCGAGGCAATTAATTGTAGGCGGTTTCGTAGGCAGAGAAAGAAACACATACGAAATCAAGCCCTGCGCCAGTGACATTGGATACTTGGAAAATTGGACATATTCTATTGAAATCAGAATGGTGCGTTGTAAATGATAGAAAGTACACCAACCTCTCTGTGTTGAAGACTTGCGACGCCTCGATGGATGCCTCTATCGACTTGATGAATACAGGCGTCTTCCTACAAAATAGCCTCACTGTCAACCACGCAGCTCAGAGCAGGACGAGAATGAACGAACCGGCATCCCGGGCTCTTCATGATCTTGTCTACCTGCTTTAAAGTCTCCGCCAACTTATTTGGCGGTGTCATGTCAATCTGCGATGCGTAAGGACATAGAATCTCAAGAACCAAAGTAATGGAGAGCTGGCTCACTTTGGTGATGCAGACAACAACTGGTACATTCAATGCAAGTGCAATAGCTAGATGCTCTTTTGACATGCCGATCACACCAGCATTGGCGCCTACCATGAGGATAACGCAGGACGGTGCGCTGGAAGTGAGCCCATACAACGTGGTCTTCAGATATCGCTCGTGCCCCGCAAGATCTACCAAAAAGTCATAAGATGATCGTCCGTAGCATTAGTAAAAAAACGCGACAAACCGATAAACGTCACTATCTTGGCCGATTTCATGGATATTTGGTCCCAACCGAGTTTCTCCCGTCGCAGGATATCGGGATCCATGGAGCCTCCTACGTTTGGCAGAATAGGTGCTCCCGCGGTATCGAAGCCCAAAATCTAGTGCAGATGAACAATAGAACCTTCGATGCTTGTCTTCAGCACGAACGTACCTCCATCCCAACGCTGGACGTTCGACCAGTCTCAATTTCGTGCTTATGTCGAAAGAGCGCAACTCGAGCGAGACCTCTGCCGTCGTCCAAACCGCCTGCATACAGTTCAGACGTGGCTTAGGATAAGAGTAGAAGTGCACGCTCACCTCGTGTGAGAACACCTAGCATGGTGGATTTGCCGCTATCGACGTTGCCAACTACGGCACATCGGACCTCTGGGGTCAACTCCACGCTAGGCGGGGGTAATCGTACTAGGACAGACGCTCTTGGATGCTGGGTTGTGTCCTCGAAGAGAATACATGTCTACAGGACTACGTCAGAGACTCGCACAAACCCTGCACTACAAAACGCACCTTCCCGCCTATGTCGTCTAATACCTTGGCAAGACTTGTCTTGATAGACTCCAGCTCGGCAGTGGTTAATCGTTGCCCGAACCATCCTTCTTCATCGTCGCCCAAGCTTTCGTTCGCGAATATTCTGGTACGTGGGGGATGCGAGCCTAATCGGAGCAGGAGCTCACCACGGCGTTGGGTCAGTGTCGCAGCTAGAAGGTCTCTGGCAGCATCCTGGTCGGCTGAGTTCTGAGATAGAAGCAACGTCTTGATGAATTGTACATGAGCTATACTCGCCGAGCAAGACACTAGTCAGACATACCTGAAGCTTCCGTGACAACTCAACGTCTTCGCTCTCTATTGGCGATTTAATTGACTCCTCCGGGACGGCTTCATCCTTCTCCTTGCCCTTCGCAGGTTCGACTGCCTCCTTCTCTCTCACCTCTGCCTCCTTCTCTTTCTCCTTCTCTTTCTCCTTCCCGTGGGCGGTCCAGCTGGCAACTACTCTCCTCTCCTTGGCAATCTTCGACTGCTCCCGGGACTCCTTCTCAGCGGCATGAATCGCGCGCTGCTTCGTGACCTCGCGGTGGTGTATCTGCTCGATCTCGCTCTGGAATGTCCGTAACGTGCTCATCGCTTGAGCAGACAAGATGATAAAGTGGATATAAAGATGGAATAAATACGCATTGGCTTGGTGTTATGTACCGGTCCGCTTGACAGGACGAGTCAGACAGTGCACCGCCTGCGGTCGTGGCGGTCTGATATGACTTGGTCGTTGTAGATCGCCGTGTGCGTTCAAAAGCCCAAGCTGGTGCTGTCTGGTGCTCCTGCTGCAGGCCGCGCTAATGACTCGTGATGCGTATCACGTGCTGGATCACGTGCATGCCAGGCGGTGTGGAGACGGAAATTCATCTTTTGTCTCCATTTTACATGTTGTCTGCCATCTCTTCGTCTCGGACACAAAACTATATCCAACATTCCCTAAAACACTTACAGACTTCCCAGACGGCGTAGAGAGCAATGTCGGGACCGCCAGGACCGTCGCAGCGTTACCTCGACGGCGCCACACCAGGCCTGCTCGACCCATCGCAACCATCTCGTGTCCTGCGTCTCCCCGGTTCAAAACTATCCTTTGCATCTTTTGATCCACGCGCCGCATCAGCAGCCGCACCTGAAATCGACAAGCTATCGCTGAATGGGGAGCTCTACCGTCCAAAACGCGTCGTAATCGAGACGCTACCCAATGGGCACAACTATTGGCGTTTCGTGCCGAGAGCGAGGTGGGGGGACGGAGTACGGGACGAAGGTGAATGGCCGAGAGAGATCAACATCTGCGGGTGCGTGTAATTGGCTCTTTCTTTGCATTGAAGCTGATTCCTTGTAAGGGAAACTTTGCGATGCACATTAGATCAATGGGATATCTACAAACTCGATCCCGTGTACGACTGCTTCGTGCCCGCCGCGCCCGCTATGCCCGCCATCACGCGTAAAGCGACACTGGGACCAAGTGGCGCGTCGCAGTCGAGCGTCAGCTCATCGTCCTCAAGCTCCGCTGCGCCGCAGAGCAAACGGCGCATCTCCTCGCCGCCCACCGAAATCGATGATAGCATCGTGCCGCACGCCAAGCGCCGGAAACACGACGTGATCTATGTGCACAGCGACACGGAGGATGAGGAGGAAGACGAAGTGGAGGAGATGATGGTCGATCGTTCGGGTCGGCGCGGTAGGGCGGGCACGAAGACGCACGTGCCGTCCCGCAGGACGCGCGACAGGCTGGGCGCGCAGAAGGCGGCGCGGCAGGCGAGCGTTGCGCGCGCAGAGGCCAAGCTAGAGAGGAATGGATTCGCGCAGGATATGGTGATGGAGGAGACCCCAGAGGAAATACCGGTACCAGTGACGCCGCGTATGGGTGCCAAGCCCATGCCGCCGCCCTCGACTGGTAAACGCAAAGGTTCGTCTAACATGTTTTCATTTTCTTGAAACGCTCATCTCAGCCGATGCAGGCCCACGCCGCAGCTCACCGGAACGCTCCCCTCAAGACGACGAAATCGAAGCCTTCAAACCCTCGAAACGCGCTCGCACGCGTTCGCCAGATACCATCCGCCGCGAGGCGACGGACAAAATAAAAGAACGCGAGCGCCGTCGGGCAGAGGAGCTCTCGCGTCGGTTCAATGCCAGGAAAGAACACCGCGACCGGCTGTTTATGGAGGAGATCCTTGCCGAAGCGCCTGAACCCCAGCCTGCGGACTGTGAACCCGACAGTGCGGACCCACCCGAGATGGACGAGGAGCAACAGCGCGAAGCCGCAATCGCAGAGTCGCGCCGGAAGCTGGCGGAGCTCGAGAAGGACCGCGAGCTGTGGGAACGCGCCGCCAGGGAGCGCGCAGCGCGCGAGCGGGCCGAGGAGGAGAGGTGGCGCGCAGAGGCCGAGCGGCGGCGCCGCGCCGAGCAGGAGAAGCAGGCGCGTCTCGAGCGCGAGCAGCGCGAGGCGAAGGAGCAGCAGCGCAAGGCCGAGGCCGAGGCGCAGCGCCGCCGCGAGCGCTGGGCGCGCGGGCCGTGGACGACGCAGCGCGCGCTCGAGCGCTACCGCACGCTCTGCGACGCGTTCGACGGCACCGCCTTTGGCGCGGACGCGCCGCTCACGTTCGAGAGCGTGCCGTGGCCCGTGCTGCACTCGCCGCTCGTGCTCACGCTCGAGGACGTCGACTGGGGCGCCGTCGAGGCGTTCTTCCAGGCCGTGCGCCCGCACATGCGCGGGCAGGATTATAAGGTGCTCGTGGAGAAGAGCCATCGGCGCTTTCATCCGGATCGGTGGAGCGCGCGCCGGCTGCTGCAGACGGTGGTGGATGAGGTTGAGCGGAATTCGTTGGAGGTGGCGGCGAATACGGTCGCGCAGGCGTTGACGCCACTGTGGAGGGAGGCGAAGGGCAAGTGATGGATTTTCAATGATATTATATACCCTGCATTGTATCGGAAGGATTTACTGCACAATAGCGTATATAGAACTACAGCATAGCCTTCTTATAGTGAGAGGATTCTTACTTTATTCTGAAATTGTATCCGAATGGCGTACTTACTACGTATTCAACCCAGACGCTATTCCTTGCAACAGAGTACTACTTCATCAAGCTAGTAGGTACAGCTATAGGTTCATGGGCGCGGCTGTAGGGGATATTTTTCTACGTGTATCGAAGGCACAGATTGATACTCGGAGGTAACTCTGGCTTTGTTACGGAGGAAAAAGGACGGACATGGGGGATGTTTATCGGCCTGAGGTCAGAAATCAAAGTATCCCGAACAGATGTTGTCAGGTTGCGCCTGCACAAGGTGATGAGGAATTGGTAACTCGAACATGGAGTCATACTCAAGACGGTTGTACCGTTTGGTAATCACTTCCTGTACAAACTTTTTGATCTGCTCCGAGTCGCTGTCTTCCGTTGGAACTGGGAATGTGACAATCGTCACCTGCTTGACAGGGTACCCGCTAGCCCAGCGGGTGCTCAAGAGCATTATCAACTCCTGAATGAAGGACATCAAACCCCAGCGAGGTATGACAGTTATCTTCGCGAGGCGCAATGCATAGCGTGGAACACCAGTGATAGGATCGGCCTCGAGAAGGGAGTTAAACACCTCTGTATTCAGGTGACGAACATCGGCAGATAGCCGTACGACCAAGCTCTCCAATGAGGGCACTAATGCCCAGATTTCGCGCCAGTCTAGATCGTATTTCAAATATGCTGCTGTTCCGTCCGTATCCAACATTAAATGGGTGACAGTTGCAAGGCTGCAATAAAAGCGTCCGAAAAGTATTCCACCGTCGGGTATGATTTTAAAGTCTTTCTCAAAAAAATCTAGCGCATAAGTGACAAACGATCTGTTGTCGGAGACGGTGATTTTCTGGTCCAAGCAAAGCGAGTGCATGCCATCGATGGAGTAGTTCCCGAAGTTCCCGAGCCTTTCTGCATCCAGTTGTTTCTTTTCTTGTGTTCTGAACCTGGGAGTGCCGTCCGAGAGGTCGAGATGCAACGCAACCCCTGCTTGCGTAGCCAAACTAGAGACTCGGAGAAAGTAGTGCAGGAGAAAAAAATCGTCTTCTTCACGAACTGCCATCTCGATTTGAAGGATGCGTAAGCACGCCGCCATAACGACACACTCTGGAAGACTACGGGCGCCCTTTAACGATATTGAAGCCAACACAAGAACTTTGAGACATGGAAGAGTTTGTAGGACAGACAAGAGACTGAGGATGGGGAGTGTAGTGTTCATGAGGACGAGACATTGCAGAGTAGGTCCACAGGACTGCGGCCAGATGTGTATGCCGTTGAGACGGAGGATCTGCAAACGAGGCATGGTACCACCAAAGAGCGATGTGAAGAGGTTGGCTGTATCTATAGAAAACCAATCATCCCGGCCAGATTTCGCGTACGACAATGAAAGTCCTGTCAGATGCAAAGCGGGAGACGGAAAAATGTCCACGAGGGATGCAACAGCTGAGCTCGAGTACTGAGAGTCAATGAAAGTGATGTCGAATGTACGCAGCCTGCAGATTTGAGATCGCAAAAGTGAGAAGCCTTTTATCGCGACATGGTCCCAGCCGCCAGATTGAACATCGAGAAGAGCATTCTTGGACCTCTGAAGCACGATATCGAGATGTGGAAATCGTTTAGTGCTGTAAAAGGTCCACAAGGTCGGCGATGAAATGGCAAGCTGTCTCCACCACTTGCATACATGCGAAATCGTGACGACAGATTTGCCACGGCCAGCGAAGGAGAATATCAGCAACATTATCTCGGGAGGCATGCGGTTGATCGTCCGACAGTCATTCATGAGTTTAGCAAACTCGGACGAGGCGTGCTTTAGAAGTCCTTCAATTCGGATCATCTAACCGTGCAACAAAATCAGTGGTCAGATCCGGCTCAGCAAGGGCGATAAGTGAAGAACTGACAATTTCTCGATTCCAAGCGCTCATCTCACACCTCCCAATGCGGCGCGCTACTGCGCTCGTCGTGATTTCGTCAACGGATTCGACGAGATTCAGCAAGGAGAAGATGGAGGAATCGTGTGACATTTCGCGATAATAGACTGATCAAGAAGAGGGAATTAGCTTCGGATTTGTGGCCCACAGCACGCAACGCGAAATTAACTCACCACGGGATAGCTACAGTTTGTTCAAGATTCCGTGATACGAGGTGGTAGGAAACACTGATTGATCCAGGTAAGAGCGATGGCGTAGTATCCGGGAAGAGGATGATGGTCCTTGTAGCGGTTGGATGCAACGTTTGCAGACGTCTGAGTCTGGAATTGGCACGCCGCATGCCTCGTGTCTGCACTGCAAAGGAAGAGCTCTCTGGCGCTAGCATGATATCGATGGATCGAAGTAGACAGTGTAAAAGCACCGTCTTCACGGAATTCAAGAACCTGAGATACAGGGCACGCGCTTAGCGGTGGGGCGAGTCTCGAAGTTTGTGCTCACGACGTAAAAGTTAAGCAAACCTGAGTTTTACCTGAGTGAGGAAAGAACGACCGCCGCGGCGCAGGTCACTAGAAAGCACGTATCGAAAACATGTCATCAGATGCCCATGCGCGCATGAATAAACGGCATATAGCTCGCTGCAAGCTCACTGCAACATATGTTAGAATTACACGTTACCCGTAGCCTGTAAGACTGGAGAAAAAAAACACGCACCGGCTGCACGTTGTGAATACCAGTGTACAGCAGCAGGCAGCTGCGCCACTTTCCTGCTGCGAGCGATGTCTGCAGCCAACAGTCATGATCAAC
This sequence comes from Hericium rajendrae, assembly GCA_033439255.1. Taxonomy (NCBI): domain Eukaryota; kingdom Fungi; phylum Basidiomycota; class Agaricomycetes; order Russulales; family Hericiaceae; genus Hericium; species Hericium rajendrae. The sequence goes on from CM065891.1 coordinate 605,520, forward strand.
ATTCTGCCATCTCTTTGATCGAATTCATCGGGCAATCGGACTTACAAGTACGCAGCCCAACGACCTGTCTCGTTTTCCAGTCGTTGGATGTATCGCACAAAGTGCCCTTGGTGCGGAGAACAATGTTTCCGAGTCAGTATGGGCAACTAGGATGACGACTGGCATCTCAAATGCTCACCATGATGTCGTGTCGCGGCCATGCACCTTTATCTACCCGCGTCAGACACCACACCAACCCTTCGCGCTCCGAAGACACTGCAACTTAGTTAGAACGTCTAGAAACGAACCAGCCTTGCCACCGGAACGAGGCGGGAGCAAAATGCCTCCGCTCCGGAGACGCAGCCGGCGCGACGCCGGAACGCAGCACCTCGCGCAGCCCCCGCCGACAGTGTATGGCAATGAACATCGAGCAGAGCGGCGGGGCTTTCGGGACCTCTGACGACGTATACTTAAAACCCGACTTTGTAGGTTAAATATTCATCTGTCCGGATCTCTGGTCGTGATAGTCACGACATGGACGCCGTGGATCGCAAGGAGCTGGAGCTTCCGCTCAATGCCGGCCTGTACCACCTGGAGCCCGAGGAAAAGGAGTTCTTTGACCGTTGGACTGGTATTCACGACGAGGATGAGTTGAAGCGGCATATTCTGGACTGCCAGGCTAAGGCTTACGCCGTACGGGCCCGCTCTACTTACCCCAACGTCGAGTGACCCTCACGACTGCTCGCAGATCTTCCCATATCCATGCATCCGTACCTTTGCGTTTTTGAGGTGCGACAAATATGCTGAGCTTTTGACGAGGCTCGATGAGTGATTGCGCGTTTACAGACTGAGAACTATGAGCTTGCCTGCGTACCAGAACCTCCTGATGCTCGGTCGAGAGCGCAAAGACGCCATCTTCGTCGAGTTCGCCGCGTGCTGTAAGCCCCCCGCTTCCCGTACGCCTCCGCAACAACCGACCGGAACTCCGGTACGCCTCCCCTTCCCTTCCTTTCCCAGCCCCGCATTCCACTTGCTTACCTACCCCCACACCAGGCTTCTGGGAGCTCGGCCACCAGCTATTCAACTCCACCCCACAGACCTTCCCCGTCCCCTTCGTCCCCGCCGACATCTTCAACGACACACACCTCCCGCCCGCCCCGCCCGCCCTCACCCCACCTTCCACGACACCCCCAGACCTCCGCACCCTCCGCACACTCACACCCCTGCGCGGCCGCGTCTCCGCCATCTACGCCGCGTCCTTCTTCCACCCTTCTCGGAGGACGCGCAGCGCGCAAGCTCGGCGCGCTCCTCTCCCCGGAACGCGGGAGCATGATCCTCGGCGACCACATCGGCCTGCCGCGCACGGACATGCTGCCGGACTCGCCTAGAACCTCTTCTGCCACTCGCCGGAGAGCTGGACGGCACTGTGGGACGGGGACGTGTTTCCGCGGGGGAGTGTCAGTGTGGAGGTGGACCTGACGGAGGTTGCGTGTGTGGAGGAGCTGGGGAAGGCGCCGAGGGTGCTGCAGTTTTTGGTATAGTGTGTTACGAGGTTGTAGAGCGTGAGCGGCGGGCTGGAGCTGCATGGTTGTGAAAAAGTAAATGTTACATGGTGATACACGATATCTGCAGAAGTGTGCGCACAATGGATCATTTAGAGGATGAGAGACGTGTACTCGGCGACTACATACCCAGTGAGCACGCCGAAGACGTAGAGCCTGCAAAATCAGCTGATGACTTACCGACCGGGAACTTGAGACCGAAGAGAGAATAAGAACGCATTTATGCTATCAGCGCTCATTGATAGTTACTAGCGGTATGACTTCGTAGTATCGCATTCGGCTACAACATGCCGTATTCTCCCCTACACACCGGCGTGCCGACTCCCCTCCAGAGCCCATTGGAGCGAGAGTGCAGACTCACCATCAGGATCGTAGGTAGGGAGAGCACCTCCACATAGATACCGCAGCACAGTTGTATGAACAATAACGAGGGTGGTGGAATACATGTCCGGGCGGAATGTGGAATAAAGCAATGTCAAAAATCTCCGAAGGGTATATCACTGCGCCAGACATCTCAGCACGCACCGACACATAGACCACGCACCACGCACCTTGTCCCTCCGCCCTCTAAAAGTGGTACGTAGGCTGCGCGCCGCGCAGACGCACGCGCCCGTCCTTCAAGCGCTCCGTGATGATAGGGCTCGCCGCGGGGCGGAACTTATGCTCCTTCGAGTATCTGCACACCTCGCATCAGCCCTCCTCCCCATCGCACACACTAGGACAGACGCACCGGTGCGCATGCACAACCTTCGGCTTGGCGGTGTGCTGGTACGGGTTGCGGATGGCGAACGAGAGCCAGAACATGAACGCGATGAACACGAGCAGCCCGACGCGCTTCCAGACGGCGGGCGTCGGCTGGTCGAAGCGCGGGTCGTGCGGCGGCGCGGGAGCGGGGGGTGCGCGCCCGTGGTCGGACTCCTCGTCGTTGGTCGGGGTGGTGGGGAGGCGTTCGTAGTGTGCGGAGGACATGGTGTGAGGTTTGAGGAAGAGATGATCTAGCGTGGTGGTCGGTAAGGAGAGAAGGAGATTATGTCAGCCGGCGCTGCGGTTGTGGGCGCCGTTTCAGATTTCGGATTTGAAGCATCTTTCCATCTGCTCATGGACTCCAATTGTGTCTGTTCCTCAGTCTTCTTGCCACAGAGCTCCCTGCGGTGCTTGTGCTATTATAGGTGATGTAGTTTCACTGGACAAAAGCTTGCGGCATTGCGTGCTTCAATGCATATGTGGTTTAGAGCTCAAGCACTTACAGCATGGACATGTCGAAGCCTTCAACCCTTCCAACATGTTTACGATCCTAAGAAAGTTAATGTGCCTCGACAATTCCGACAACCGTAAGTCTTGCCGATATCGTGAGATGCCGTCGCCGTCGGCCCACCACAGGGATCGACAACAACTGTCCGACAGCCTATCAAGAAGTTACTGCGCACATCAAAAGCGTAAGAGTGTCTTAGGTGGAATGTGCCGTCTCTGTGGGGCTACAGCGGTGCCATGTTTGCGTTAGAAGCTTAGATGCCTCCTTCGAGAATGTGTACAGTCATACGGTGTCTTTACGCTAAAGGATAAGGAGGCTGGTTCCCGTTGGAGAAATGGGCAGGGAATAACATGCGGTTGAAGCTGGTACCGTCGAATATCAACACCAACGAAATATATGAACGGCGAATTTTTTGAAGGCTTTCACTTTACGATGCAATAGTGCCATCTTCCATCTTGGACCTGTAAGGAAAAAGGGCGGTCCTACAAGCGTCCACATACTCGGAATTGGAAGGTTGCACCGCCACTAAGCGCTCGGCACCGACACCACTACGTTGCGTGGAGGACTCCTTGTCTTCGCTCCCCCAGCCTCTCGTCTCCAGGATACGCCCTGCCCTCAGCACGGGCCCATGTCTTGTTCTTCAACAGACAAGGCCCCATAAATACCACCGTTTCTTTGCATTTTGGACTGACATCGCTAACACCTAGAGCCTCGCACCAGCGCCTCAACATCACGCATTCTGTACTATACTACACGGTCGTCGCTCCCCCGCACACTGATACACACTGCGATCCACGCCAATCGCCCGCCCCGAAGCCATGGCAGATCCGCCACAGACGTCGCCCCATCCCTCCCCTTATCGCCCGCGCTCCGCCCCGCCCACCTCCGCATCGAGCATCGAGAGCTTCATGACCGCCCCCGGCACCCTCCCCGATGCCTCCGCACCCACCCCGCGCAGCGCGTCGTCCGCATCAGCATTTGACGAGGACGAAGACGAGGACGAGGCGGTATACGAGGACGCGCGTGCCGCCTTCTCCGCGCCGGCGCTTACCGTCACGGCAACGCCAAGTTCAATGCCAATGGGCATATCGCCGGTGCCCTCTGCGCAGTCGAACGCACGTACCCGCGCCCCGGCGACGCGGAGCGCGCGGCAGCGCGTCGGGCGCGTGCTCAAGGCCTTCGGGTTCGGGCGCGACAACAAGGCGCGCAAGGCGCTCGTGTCTCTCGTTGGCTCCGTGCTCCTCGACGTCGCCCAGGTGCGTGGGCCCATCCCCACCTCGCTCCCGTTTGAGCTCAGGCGTTTCCTGATTGCAGATCATAACCATCATCGTGCTGCTCGCGATCGCGGCGCACCGGTCCAGCCCGACTATTCCGGGGATGAACGAGTGGCTCGCGTGCGGGAAGCCGCTCGGCGTGTGGGACGCGCTGTGGGCTGTCCGGCTTGCGGCGAACGTAGGGCTGCGCGCGTGGCGCTGGCGGCTGGACCGCGCGGCGCGGACGCGGTACGTGGTTTCTTTCTGTAGCTATGCGTCGCTCATGCGGGTTACAGGGCGACCGATGCAGAGACGGGCGCGGGAGAGGGTGCAACAGGGACCCCGCGGAGGCGGAGGGGGCGTGCGGTACGGAGGACCGCGAGCAATGATACCGATGCGGGGATCGATACAAGCGACCCTGAGACGCAAGAGCAGCTATACCCCGCCCTGTATTCCCGGTGCGTCCTGCGCCCTCTGTGCCTGTGCTGCCGCTGATTTTTCAAACGCAGCATGACACTATTCCGCTCGGTGTTCACGCTTATGTGGTTTGTGCTCGCACACGTGTTCGAATATACCTCGACGAATACCTGCCGCTTCGCGGCGCCGCATTTATGGTACCTCACGCTCGCGCTGCTGTGCGTGACCTACGTCGCCATCGCGGAGGTCCTGCTCATCGCGCTTGTCGTCTTCGTCCTCGGCCCGCTCGTCTTCGTGCGTACCCTTGCCGGAAAAATAACGTAAACTAAACAAACTGGTACTGCAGCTCGGATACAGCATCATGCTGCTATGCCTCGGCCGGCACCCGCTACAGCACCCCGGTCTCCTACGCCCCGAAATCGGGAAGCTCCCCCGCTCCGTCGTCGACGCGATCCCGCTCGTCATCTACATCCCCGCCCCGCCCGCCGCCGACGCCGTCTCGCCCTCGCCCTCGTCCACCACCATACCCGACACGCCCACGAAGCCCGAAGCAGCACACACCTACCCGCCCGGCTCGCCGCCACCACCGCCCCGCCGGCGCCACTTCTTCGCATGGCTCAAACGCAGACCGAAGCGCGCGACGCCCAACAGCAAGGACGCGGAGAAGGGCGAAGGCAAGGCGGAGGGGGAGAGCGGCGGGCCGAAGACGTGGGAGGATAACTGGGAGCGCGGCGCGTACCCGTTCGTGCGGCTCGAGGGCAACCGTGCGGCGTGCGCGATCTGCCTCATGGACTTCGAGGCGCCCCCGCGCGCGGGCGCCGGCGAGGTGCCCGTCTCACAGGAGGCGCCCGCGGTGGCTGAGCGCGAGCAGGCGGGGCGGGAGGGGGCCGCGGGGGGGCCGAAGTTGGAGGATGCGGGGGAGGGCGTGCAGCCGCTGAGGCTGCTTGAGTGCGGGCATGTGTTCCACGTGCGTTTGTTCGTTTTTGGTTTTGAGAGGTGGTGTGCTGATGCTGGTGGTGTGCAGAAAACGTGTCTCGATCCGTGGTTGACGGATGTGTCGGGGCGGTGTCCGGTGTGTCAGCGGGCTGTTGAGGTTAAGGAGGGGACGCCGGGGCCGGAGGAGGGCGGGCGGAGAAGGAGGCGGAGGGGGCGGCGGCGGCGTGAGCGGCAGGAGGGGGCGTGATTGGGTTTACTGATTGAGTGATTGACTTTATGGTTGACTTGTTCATTGTTGTACACTTACTTACCCATATGACCACAGCTGGGGACTGCAGATTGAATACAAGTGTATGCTCATTTCGGACTAGCGCTTAGAGAGGATTATGTTTTGTACTACTTTTGTGAGGGAATATTTTCGTCGTTGAGAGCCCGGTGACCGGTGTCTATGATAGACGGGAATAGATCAGGCGTGGGTGAAGACTGCAGCAGGGTGACGTGAGAATAGAACGGCTAGATCCACTTGGCTTCATCTCATTGCGCCGTCGGCCAAATCGACGGTTGCCGATGTGGGTGCATGCACCCACCTGTGTCCATACATGGAGAGCTATATTTGCGTGCGACGTCAGGATGATGATTTGCGTGTTGCGCCGCCGCCGGCGGGTTGGGTGTTACATGGAGCAATGCGAAGCATGAAGAGCCCGAATCGATCCTCGTGGGGTCCTTCTCATCCGACGCCGTTTCCTATTCGTATTTACGACTGAGCATCCACTGCAAGTCCATAGACATGTGCCGCGCGGTTTTGTTCCTTCCAGTCGTTCAGACGTTCCTAGTTCCGAGGGCGTGCGAACGCAAAATCTGGGTAGCCGGTCGCATTTTACGTCAGCAGAATTACCAAAAGAAGCGAGAAAAAGGCAGAATCTAGATCGCGGAGGCATTTTACACAAGGAAAATGACCAAAAGAAGGCGTAAAGTCAGTGAGGATGAGTCACGCGCCAGGCTGGTGGCTCGGCGCGTTCGTTCTCCTCGACGTCCTGCTACCAGCCCCACACACATGACAGCCATATAAAATGCGGCATCTACGAGGTGTGTTGTGCTTTCTTTCTTTCCCCTTTGCGTCTTTGTGACTGCAATACCCTTGGTGTTCCACGTCTGACAACGTTCTACGACGAGTAGATCAAACTTTATTCAGTTTCCAGTTGGCCCAGAGAAACGGGCCGATTGAACGATCTGTAGGTCGTGCTCCAACTCCACCCACATCTCAGTTACAATGCCTCCCAGATTTGCCTCCTGGTCGCTTCGCGCACGCCCAGTATACCCTCGCAGGGTGCTGCACCTCCTGATCTGACCCGCAGGCTGCGCTCCGCGCACCCCGCCCGTGCGTTTTCGATCGCTCTTCAATGACAAGCACCCCAGGTCCGTCGTACTCCCAAACCACTTATATACACATCCACCTGAACACTGACCACGCAGTAGAAATGGACTCCGAAAAGCCGCACCCGAAGCACACGAGTCCCATCTCCACGCTCCAGGAGCAGCTCGGCCCCGCCGCGTCCCCGCAGATCCCGACGCCGTCCGCGCTCCCATGGTACACCGAGGGCTTCTTCCGCACCGCGCATTCCGCCGTGCGCCGCGCGCGCGTCGCGTACCTCAGGGTCATCGCGCTCGCGACGGCCCTCATCATCCTCACGATTCTTACTGTCCTCTCGATATACTGGGGTGCGATGTGGCATCCGACGGACCACGTGCATAATCTGACAGGATTTGTCCTGGTGCGTCTGTGCTTTGTTAATTGTGGGGCACGTCACTGAGTCTGTGGTAGGATTACGACGGTGGGCAGATGGGCGCGTTTGTTACGCAGGCGTTCTTGAATCAGACGGGCTTGCCGACCGAGATGGACTGGCGCACGGTGCCCGCAAGCACGTTCGTGGACGAGGTGGCGATCGTGCATGCGCTCGTGGATGAGGAGGCGTGGGCGATTGTGTGCAGTGCGTGTGCTCCGCTGCGTCTTCTTCCGTCGTATCGCCTGAGGCGCTGGTACGGCAGTCAACTCGGGCGCGACGGATCGCTTGATGGCGGCGGTCGCGGCTGGGGATGCGTCATATAATGGCTCGAGCGCGATCACTGTATTCGCGGAGCAAGCGCGCAACGAGAACACCTAGTAGGTCTCGGGCCTTTCGCCCTGGATCATCCGCTCATTTATTTATGGCAGTGACCAAACTGTCTTGCCCACTGTATGCGTTTTATTGCGGCGTTCTCGTCTACTGGCTAAACCAGAATGAGCACAGATACAAGAGATCTTGCAGCAGGCGTCACAGCACTTCGCGATGCGCTTCACGCAGCAACTGCTTTCCTCGAACCAGAACCTCGCTAATTTGGCGTCCAGCGCGCCAGGCGTGCTCCTGCAGCCCATCGGTTACACGGTCAACAATACAAGGCCATTCGATGTGCCTGTGTGCGTCCTTCGTTTCAATCGCACGACCGCATATAGCTGAGACTACTGCCTGTGTACCAGCGCATCCGCAGTCGACTTCGTCGGGCTGATATACCTGCTGATCCTTGCCGTACGTCGCATCCCCCGCCTAGCGCTGATCTCGCACTAATATCTCGCACCCTCCGCTAGTACGTCCTCACGGTGCGTCACGCAAGCCATCCTGTAGGACTGCATCTAATACGACTCTCGGCGCCGGCAGCTCTTCCACTTCGGCGCACGAGCGGCAATCCAAGACCGCCTCACCCTCCGCGCACTCCTGCTCATGCGAATAATTATACCCATCATCGCCTACTTCGTCATCTCCGTGCGTCTCCCTCCGCAGCTCCGCACCCACATCTGACATCGCGCACGGCAGTGCTTCTACAGCCTGCTGAACCTCGCGTTCCAGGTGCCGTTCAACCGCTGGTGAGTGCCGCATACGCCTACTACGCGGGGTGAAAGCTTATAATGTGCGAAATAGGTACGGCCATTCGGGCTTCGTGATATACTGGATGATGTCCTGGCTCGGCATGGCGGCTCTGTACGTCCTCCCCCCTCCCCACCTTTCCGCCATGCTCACCGCAATGCAAGCGGCCTCGCAGTCGAAGCGATGATCACGCTGCTCACGATCCGCTTCGTGCCGTTCTTCCTCGTGCTCTGGCTCATCGGTGCGTCGCATCTCATCGCGCGCGCACGAGACGGGGGCTGATGCGTGGAATAGTGAACGTGTCGGTGTGCTTCTATCCGATTCCGCTCCTGCCGGGCGTATTCCGCTACGGCTACGCGACGCCGTTCTACAACGTGCAGCGCGCGGTACGCACGGTCGTGTTCGGGACGAAGAACCAGCGTACGTGTCTCTTCCCTTCCTCTCTGTTTCGTGTGCGAAGGGGACGCTGATGGGGATTGGCAGTGGGCTTGAACTTTGGGGTGCAGATCGCGTGGATCGCGGTGTCGGTTGTGTCGATCGTGCTTATACAGGCATGGAGGCGGTGGGAGGAGCGCCGGGCGCGGGAGAGGAGTGGGATGCAGGGGTCTGCGTGAGAGGGGGGGTGGGTTTTGCGGTGTAAGTGGGTGACTCTTGACGTGTACGTATACCGCAAATCTAATACAATTATTTTCGCAATGTGTGATTGAAAGCGTCCACTGTCATTCTAACTGTACAACACTACTAGTATAAACAGCCAATCCAAAGCGAACCTCGCACGTCCTACACCCGCGTCACACACCAATGCAAAAACGGCACCTCCTCCACCCCCCGCCCATCCTCCCCCGTCCCGCGCATCTCCCGCCCCTTCAAATACGCCTCCACCCTCACCGTCCCCCTCGGGAACACGCCCCCGTCCCACAGCTCCCCCCAACTCTGCGGGCTGTGGCAGAACAGCGTCCACCCGCCCGCGCTTACCACGCCTTTGGTGGCGGCGCCGACGTGGTCGCCGAAGATGATGCTCCCCGGCGCGGAGCTGAGCAGGCCTGCGAACTTGTGAGCGACGCGCGCTTGCGTCGGCTCGTCGAAGAGGTGGAAGAAAGCCGCTGCGTGCAGCGCGGTCGCGTGCCCGCGTAACGGCGCGAGTGAAGTGAGCGCGCGGAGATCGGGGCGGGGCGCGGGCGCAGACGCGTTGGTGGGAAGCGGTGGCAGGGGCGGGAGCGCGGTGTCGGAGAGGACGTCGGCGGGGACGAGGGGGACGGGGAAGGTCCCGGGCGTGCTGTTGAAGAGCTGGTGGCCGAGGGTCCAGAAGCCTGTGTGTGGTTAGTGGGGTTGGATGTATGGTGGAGGGAGGGATGGGGCGGACTGGAGTGCAGGTCCGTGGCGACGGTCTTGTCGAGCGGGAAGCCGTCGTAGATGGCGCGGCGCAGTTCCTGGCCGACTGGGCACCGATGTGTGTAAGTGGGTGGGTGCGCGGGGTAGGGGAGTGGGGACGTACAGCAGGCGGCGAACTCGACGAAGAGCGCGTCGGGGCGCTCGCGGCCCATTTGCAGGAGCGCCTGGTACCCGGGCACGTCCACAATCCGCAGCCTACATACACACAGTCAGCCATTCCTTCTTACCCTCAAATCTCCACACGCACCGCAGGAACGCAAACAAGCGGATGCACGGGTACGGGTGCACCTGTGAAACCGTCAGTCCGCTTCTACCCGCTGAGACACGGGCGGGGGACGCAACGCACGGCATACGCCTTCGCCTGGCACGCGAGGATGTGCTGCTTGAGCGCCTCATCGTCGCGGATGCCCGTGTAGTGCGCGAAGAACGCCTTCTCCTCCGGCGTAAGATCGTACAGCGCGGGGTCGAGTTCGAGGCGCGGGCCCGCGCCGATGACCACGCCGGTGTCGGTTGTCTCAGCCGTGTTAGCACTCGTGCTCGACATCTTGTGTTGTGCTGGCTGAGGGAGGTGGGGGGACTGATAGTTAATATCCAGGCGCCGCCTGTGCTTTTATCTGTGGTTTGCTCGCAATACTATAGAGTGCATAATGCTGCTGAATGATAGCAGCCCTGCGGGTTGCGCGGGCGGCTGCGGGCGCGGATGACGTGCGTCCGCCGCCGTGCCCGAGACGAGACGAGACATGCGGGTGCGATTTGCCCTGGCGGTGCACACTGCAGGGTCGATATCACTCACGCAAGTACGAGTTGGAGATCGAGTTCAGCAGGGCTGATCGGAGACTGCGAGCAGCCTAAGCAACGGATAAATGATAAATGATGGTATTAATCAATAATACTAGTCTACAAAACAGTGCGCGGCCGAAACTGCTATCCTAAATCCATGTCTAAGGCTACAAGTCGAAACCAAAACACCCAAAACCAAAACACCACAAGCCAAAAATACAGCACAACACAACAAACCCCTACTGATTCGCCATCCGCAACCGCTCCCCGCCCCTCCGCGGCCTTGTCCCCCGCGGGCGATACGTCGGCGGCCTTCCGCTCTCCAAGCACCGATCATACAGATGCCTTCCATACGCAGGCGGCGGCTCGGCCCACTCCTCAGCGGGCACCCAGAAGTCGAGCGGCGGCGCGGGGAACGGGCGCGCGGCGATGCGCGGCGCGCGCGGGACGTCGAGGAGGTCGCTGTGGGCGGCCATGGCGGCGAGGGTCTGCAGGGCTGCGCGGCGGCGCTGCTGGTGCTCGGTGTTGTTGATGGAGGAGGGGCGGCGGGGGCGGGGTAGAGCGAGGGGTGGGGAGGGGGCCGGGGAGGGTGGGGCGCGGGAGGGGGTAGGGTGTGCCGCGGCCTTGGTGGTCTGCGCGTGGGGAGTCGGAGTCGGACTCGAAGGAGAGGGTGGAGCCGGCGGAGGAGGGAGAGGAAGAGGTGGGGGAGGAGGAGGCGGAGGAAGAGGGGAGGGCGGTGAGAGTGGGCGCGGGGCCGGAGGGGGAGAGGGCATCGCGGACGGTGTCGCCGAAGCTGGCGCCGACGGTGGTCGCGGGGAGGGTGGGGGTGTCCATGGAGATGCCGAGGCCTGTGGTGTCTGAGACCCTGCGGCGGCGGGCCTCGGGGCGGGCGCTGCCTGTCTCAGGCGTGCGGCTGCGCGCCCGACCCGCGGCGCCGAGCCCGAGACTTCCACGGTCAGCGCGGTCGGGAGGGTAGATGGTCTCGATGATGCTCTGCGTGGTGGGGAGGGATGGGTCGGGCGCAGGGGAGCGGACATGAGAGGAGAGGGCAGGGGTGGAAGCGAGTGGAGAGTCGCGGTAGGGGATGGGATGATTGCGAGGGGGACGGGGAGAGAGCTATGAAGGAGGTAAGAGGGGCGCGAAGAGGAACAAGTCAATGCACGTACGATTTCCTGTTCCAACTGACATAAAGCGCATGCGTTTCCTGCCGTAGAAGAAGCGACGGTCGACGAGCTCCCGTTGAACGATGCGATCTCATATCCGTGCGGGCACTGCGCGCGTCAGAATGCATAGGAGAACGATGAGCAGAAAGAACTCACAGTAGACGGAACGGCAGGACTCAAGCGCTGCTTTCCTCCGGCAATCACGTCCTTGACGAACTTGAACATGGCGGTGTAAATGGGAGAGATGAAGAAATAGAGATAGGATGTGGTGCAATGAGGAAGTAGAGCACTGATATGAGCAGGTCCGGCCTACGGGTGAAGACGTATGGATATCTCAAGTTGTGGCAATGTGATAGAATAGAGCGGGAAAGGATCATCACATACCAAGACTGCATGTACTTATACCTGAGGGTCGGATGGTTCACGGAAGCTGAACGGATGTCTCGACAACACGAGCGAGACTTCCGACAAGCGGGACGAGCGGTGAACATGTTTATATCCGCAAAACCTGTGCTTTACGCCCATGTTAGACTTATGTTTCTCCGGAAACAAATGTAAGGCCTTACCAGTACGGTGTACAGCATCATTTGAGTTGGAGAGTCTGGGGCATGCGATCGGGCGCGACTGAGACGCGGGTCGTGTCCAAATTCCCACGGCGTGACCCAAATTCTGCGTCCGTGATTGGTCGCGCGCCGCGTATTACAGTCAGCGTCGTCGCGTCAATCCCCTGTCCACCCCTCCTCTTCCCCTGTCTGCAGTCACCCAATGGCCGCGACATGGAGACGTACGAGCGCGTTGAGCAGGTCTCTCGCCCGCTCCTATGCTACTCTGCACAATGCGCCGTCGAGTAGCAAGAGGTATGACCTAGCACGATCCGTCAAATGTGTGTTCTGACGTTTTCATGCAGTCCCACAGGTACGATGGTGGTTGTCCATGAAGTACGGAGACAGATGTATTAACTAAAGTTGACTTTCCAGCCATCGTCATGCTCAACATGGGCGGCCCGTCCACCGTGAGCATCCACAATTCCTCCCTTACACACCATCTCACCCACCCCAGGTCGCGGAAACAGGCGACTTCCTCAAAAACCTCTTCCTCGACGGCGACCTCATCCCCCTCCCCTTCCAGTCCATCATCGCCCCCTGGATCGCCAACCGCCGCACGCCCCAAATCGAGCAGCAATACACCGCCATCGGCGGCGGCAGCCCCATCCTGCGCTACACGCAGGCCCAGGGCGCCGGCATGGCGCGCCTGCTCGACGAGCTGCACCCCGCGACCGCGCCGCACAAGCCCTACGTCGCCTTCCGCTACGCGCAGCCGCTGACCGACGCGACCGCGCGCCAGATGAAGGCCGACGGCGTGAGGCGCGCCGTCGCGTTCTCGCAGTACCCGCAGTACAGCTGCAGCACGACGGGCAGCAGCCTCAATGAGCTGTATCGGAAGGGCAGCGCCGGAGCCGCGGGCGACGGCGTCGAGTGGAGCGTCATCGACCGGTGGGGCACGCACCCCGGCTTTGTCGAGGTGCGCGATTTCCTTTCCCTATTCGTGCTGCACGTGCACGCGCTCATCCACATTTACTTCCCAGGCCGTCGCGCAGAACATCGAGGCGGCGTTGCAGAAGTACCCCGAGGCGGCGCGCCGCGACACGGTACTGCTCTTCTCCGCGCACTCCCTGCCGATGTCGGTCGTGAACCGCGGGGACCCGTACGTGCTCGAGGTGTCCGCGACGGTCAACGCCGTGATGGACCGCCTGGGGCAGGCGAACCCGTATCGGCTCGTGTGGCAGTCGCAGGTCGGGCCGAGCGCGTGGATGGGCCCACAGACGGCGGACGCGCTCAAGGGCCTGGCGCGCCTCGGGCGCAAGCAGGTCGTGCTTGTGCCGATTGCGTTCACGAGCGATCATATTGAGACGCTGTATGAGCTCGATTTGGAGTACGTGAAGGAGGCGAAGGAGGTGCGCGGTTCGTCTCTGATTTGCGGACTGGAGCTGACGTGCAAATAGCTTGGGATCGATGTGCAGCGCGCGCAGTCGCTAAATGAGTCGCCGGTATTCATTCGCGCGTTGGCAGACATCGCCGCGAAGCACCTGCGCGATTACTCGTCTGGCCGCATCGGCCCTACGTCGGTGCAGATGGGCCTGCGCTGTCCCGGCTGCACGAATGTCGTCTGCGCGCAGCAAAAGTCGTGGTTCGCGCGGGCGGGGCAATAGCCTTAGGGCATGTGTCGTAGCGGGACGTCTTGCTCGTTGGAAGACTGTCTGCGGTACAAATTGCATTATGCTGCTGTTACTTGCTGTCACTACTTTATTCGCTTGGCTTCGCTTTCTTGTTGTAATGCATCCCCGTTCTTGAGATAGCAGCTCAGTGGTCATTCATTGTTCTAAGGTTCTAGCTGTCAGTAGTGCTTTGCTATCCTTTCCAGAGGTGACAGGTTCCATCGAAATAAAGTCTTTTGCTTGTATATGGACTCCGTCAGATTGCGAAGGGGGGCGGTGCTGCTATCTCCTATTGAACCAGTGACGGCGCAAGGTTGTACAGTATAATCAAGCACATGGAGTATTTGAGGAGTATTCGAGCCTTTGACCAGAGGTCATTATGGCATTTCAAGTTGTGAGGCTAGACAGAGAACTCGTAGAACCTAAACCTTCGACAATATCGACACAGTTGCAATGCGGAGAGAACGATCCGCCGTCACCACGCCCATTGTTGCCTCTGTGCACATAGTCCACGAAAATGGCCCGAGCACTCTCGCCGCAAACACTCACCTTGAAAATGCACAAGTCCAAGAGCGCCACGGCACGCGCTGTCCGAGTCCGAACCCCGACCGCATTACAACGCTTCCTTCGCTTAATTCTGCATTGGCTGCAAATTTGGAGAATAGAAAGAATCTAAGATCAATGGTGCTCCTCATGATGCTCCTCGTGCCCATGTCCATGGCCATGGCCCTCCCACGGATGCCTCCAGCCCTGCGCACCCAGTCAGTAACATCACAAAGGCAACATGCTTGGAAAGACGCACCAGGAGTTTCGGGCCGTCCTCTCTGTCGATAAAGGAGGGGGTTGAGCGAGCTGAGGACGCTGCTGAAAGAGAGAAACGCACCTCGCGCGGTAGAAGAGGAAGAACCACATCATCGAGCCGAGCGCTTTGGCGAGGAACTGGTGGCGGAAACCGGGCAGGTGTGGGTGGAACCCTGATGAGCCTATATGCGCCGTCGCCGTCAGTCCTGGAAACCTGTATCCAGTCGAGTACAACATACCAGCGGGGCCGGCCATGCTTGTTCGATGTGAGGATGTGCTACAGCGTGAGCGGCAGCCGTTGGAAGGAACTCGTCGTACGCGCCGGCACCTGCCGAGCGGGCGCTTCCGCGGCGACCTGCTCGCGCGCCTACCCACTTCGCATGCACAATTCGCGCTCTCCCCCATACCACACCCTCTCTCGACACCGCACGTCGCCCATGGCCACCTTGGCCGCGCCCGACACCCCGCGCATCACCTACCACGCGCCCGGCCGCACCTTCGACCGGCTCTTCAAAGGTGCGTCGCGCCTTCCGCCGTTTTGACGCTATGACTGATCGCGTGTGGATCGGCAGAGGCAAGCTTAGCGGAGACGAAGGACGTCGTGCGCGCGAAGCTGCGGCTTGCGCCTGGTGCGCGCGTCGCGCTCACGCAGCTCCGGGACGGGCAGCGGATCGATCTGGAGGACGGTGCGTGCTCTGGTCTATGTGCGTTTGCGTGCGTTAATGTCGGGTGTGTGTGTAGATGGCGATTTTGAGGCGTTGAAGGCGCTTGCGAGTGCGGTGGGGCATGTGGTTGTGCTTGTTTCTGTCGATGGGGAGACGTGGCCGGGCCTGGATGGTCCGCGCCCTGTGGAAGGGAGCACGGGTGGGCCTGATGCTTTGGTATGCTCGCATAAATTATTTCATGTGTATGAATTGTCTGAAGTGCGAACAGGCCACATCAAAGAAAGCACGTCGGCGGGCGCGAAGTGTCGCGCTGCCTGCAGAACTGCCCGCCATGTCTGCCCCCGCCTTTGCCCCCGCATCGGATACGGAGAACTCTGGTCCGAAGAGGAAAAAGCGCAGGGTCGTGTTCGACGAGCCTCTTTCAACCTCTGCTAAACCTCTAGTCTCTGATGCTCTGGAGAAAAGGAAACGGAAGGACAAGGTCAGGGCTGGATCTTCTTCCCAGCCCGACATTGCGCCCGACTCCACCTCGCATGAGATCACGATGCCCAAAACTACTGAAACCCAGCCTCCACAGCCAGGTCCATCCCGATCACGCTCCGCTACGCGAGAATCTGAAATTCCGCTGGAAAGCGACAAGAAGGTGAAGAAGCACAAAAAGAAAAAGTCACAGTCAGACGTGGAGGCAACATCGGCTTCATCTGCCATTACCACGACCGAGGAAGCGGTCGTCCCTCTCGCGTCCCGGCCCTCTCCAACCTTAATACACCCTCGTGCAAGAGCGCCTTCGCCAGAACGCAAACGCAAACGCAAGCGCCGCACCAGTCCGTCGCCCAGCGAGACTCCGGCTCCTGCTGCTGAAGCCCGGTCGTTAGAGCCACCCAAGAAGAAGAAAAAGAAGAACAAGCACAAGGCAGCTGCGGATGTCACTTCTGCTTCTGTACCTCCGTCGCCGAAAGGTGAGCAGGTGGAACGCGAGGAGTCTGTGCAGGCGCCCGCGGCTTCGGAGTCGATCGAGACGCCAGCGAAGAAGAAAAAGAAGAGCAAGCAAACGGGAGATGTGGATATTCTGTCGCCGCAGAAGGATGTGCATGCGGAGGGCGAGGAGCCAGTGCAGGCTCTCGCAGCTTCAGAATCGATCGAGACACCGGCGAAGAAGAAAAGGAAGAACAAGCGTGCACAGGATGCCGGTGCTCCCTCGGCCTCCGCGTCTCCCTTGCCGACGGATGCGCACGCCAGGGGCAACGAAGCCTTGAAGGCTCTCGCAGCTCTTGTTGCAGCTCCGGAGTCGGTCGAACCAGCCGCGAAGAAGAAAAAGAAGAGCAGGCATACGGACGTGGATCCTGCTTCGATTCCTCTGCCTCCTTCCCCGAAGATAGATGCGCATACAGAGGTCGAAGATTTGTCTAAAGCCCCTGCAGATTCGGTGGTCTCTGAACCTCACGAGGGCTTGGAACCCAAGGTCAAGAGGAAGAAGTCGAAAGCTCGCCTGGACGCCTCTCCAGAACAGGATACAGAAGTCGAGGAGCCTTCGAAGGCTCCTGCAGATTCGGGGATCTCGGAACCTCAGGAGGACGCGGGAGGCAAAGTCAAACGGAACAAGTCGAAAGCCCGCCTGGACGCCTCTCCAGAACAGGATTTGGTCTCTTCCACAGCTCCTACAGAGCCTGAACGCAGCGCATCTGTCGGCAAGCTCAAGAACCGAAAATCGAAAGCCTTTTTGCCCGAGCCTGCTGCAGATGCCGACGCACAAATATCAGTGCCAGTCGCGGATACGGCAGAACCAAAACGCGGGAGACCAAAGTCGAGACCACGATGGGCCGAGGTGTCTGCTATGCACGTCGAGCAGCCGATGTCGATATCTGCGCCGCAGAACGCAAGCTCAGAATCAAAGCGTGAAAGGCGAAAATCGAAGCCGCCTGTGGCAGAGCAGTCGCTTTCTGCGTCTGCACCGCAAGGCCCCAAGGCTTCAAAACAGCATCCAACGGACAACTTCGAATCGTCATCAGGTAAATAACTACTCCATTCCCATTTCGTCCTACTCTCACCGCCCGCGTACGTAGCAGGACACCCGAAAGCGAAGAAAGGCAAAAAATCACAGGGCCCGGTCGATCCCTCACGCCTGCAGGCGCTCGAAGCCGACTTGCAGGCTGCCTTTGACCTCGTCGTGCATGGCAAGACTGCCACCGCATCCCTGCCCGCGCCGAAGCCTGCTGAAGCGCCGTCCCAGCCTAAACCTACCCAGTCGTCGGCCCAGCCTAAGCCCGCCGAGTCACCGTCCCAGCATCCGCCGCCGCCCGTCAGGAAGAGACTGAGCAAGTCGAGGCTGAACGTATCGTGGGGCCCTGCGGATCTTGCGAAGGGCGCGTCGCCTGAGCCGGAAGCGCCGGATTCTGAGGGTGAGGAGGCTGTGCCGATTGTGGACAAGTCTGTTGATGTGGTTGAGAAGCCGGTGGAGGAGGCTGAGGTGGAGGAATCTGAAGATGAGGAGGAAGTTGAGGCGGGTGAGGCGGACGAGAAGTCGATGGAGGATGCTGAGGAGGAGATGGAGGATGCTGAAGAGGAGGTTGAGGCAGGTGATACAGGCAAGGCCCAGATGTCAGCTTCTACGCCATCCGCTGTGATCATCTCGCCTTCAATCAGTCGGACTGGCACCTCTGCAATGGAGGGGATCCAACGGCTGTCCACACCGACGTTCCCGGCTGGGACAATGATATCGGAGGTGACGATCGAGAGCCGGGACGAAGGCAGCAGCAATGAGGGCTCAGACTCAGAGTCCGATGACGAGGAAAATGAAGTAGAACACGAAAACAGCGGAAAGGAGGACGAGGAGGAGCCTGCGCCCGCGCTGACGCAGGGCTCTGTGCAAAGTGAAGGACCATCCTCTGCACTACCGCCACCCTCATCTTACGACGACCAACTAGAAGCCCTCATTCGCGGCCCACAGCGATCCGGCCCGCGGCGCAGCGTGCTGGACGACTTACCTTCGGAGTCTACGACGGAGGATGAGTCGGACAAGGATGAGTCGCCGCTTCCGGTTATGGAGGAGGAAGAGGAAGAAGACGAGGCGAAGGAGCGGTCTAAGAGCTTCAAGAAGGCACGTTCGGCGTCTTCATCGGACACAGAGCCGGAGACTGAGGCTGAAGTTGATGAGCCACCAATCTTTATGGATGGGTCGCAGGAAGTGCCGCCTGTCGAACCTGTGAGTGCTAGTCTTTTTCACTTGCAGACGTAGCTGACGGTGGTGCTAAGTCGCCGCCTGCCTTTATGGAGGATACCCTGCAGGAACCTGAAGAGGTGGATGAAAAGGAACCGTCATTTGAGGTGGAGGACAATGTTCCTGAGTCCCCGGCTGACAACGACGCACCATCGGACAGGGCGTCTGAGCATTCTACGAGCAATGCGCAGACCGCTGTTGATGGGCACACGAGCGACAAGGCCGCGCTGCTTTCGCCTGTCCTTGCACCTACAGCAGTCGGACCGGAGCCTGAACTCCAGGCAGAGACTCAGCGACGTTCGGTGTCCCCAGACTCCGAAACGACGGTTAAGGGAGGGGAGGATCGTGAGGCACAGGCGACGAAGGAACCGGAGACGTCAGAACAGTCTGCTTCCCGGGACGTTGACACAGCTGCGAACGATGCAGTGATATCCGAGCCGACTTCTCCAGTCGTTGACCACGAGCCGGAGGGCCAGCAACCTGTCGCCAAGCCCATTCAAGCAGAGGGCAACGCGTCGCAAGCGTCGTCTATTGCAGATGAAGAGAGTCAACAACCATCCTTTGCAGACGACACAGCAACTCAGGAGCCGTCGACTGCAGGGAATAACGACGAAATCGAGTCCATCGAGCCTGCAGACGACCTGGAAGAGCGTCGGCGCCGAGCCCCAGAACCGGACGACGATCCCATCGAATTCGATCTCACGCAGCGCGCTGGCGCCGCCATGCGCACGCCTTCGCCTGCGGCCGCGTCATCCCGCCCGGGCACCATCCAGCGCATGAAGGACCGCAACGGGAAGCGTGTCAGCCTAGGCATTGGCCTCCCGGTTCTTGCTTCACAAACGTCGGAAACTGCAAACAATGCAACAAATGTGCCTGCGCGCAGGTCGGGCCGTCTCGCGAGCCGTCCGTCTGGATCCCAGGCTTCATCGCACGAGGCTGCACCTGCACCTGTATCTGCACCCGCGCCCGTGCCCGCGTCCAAACGTCGTGGCCGTCAGCCATTGTCAGAGAAAGAGAAGGCGAATAGGGCGGCTGCCAAAGAGGCGAAGGCAGCTGCCAGGCAGGCGGAGAAAGAGAAAAAGGCAAGGATCCGCGAGGAGAAAGAAAGGGAAAAGAAGGAGAAGAAAGAGGCTAAGGCAGCAAAGAAGCCGGCTAGCAAGGCATCGACGGCGCGTAAGGCACCTGCGTCGAAACGCGCTGCGACTCTTCCTCCTCCGCTTGAACCTGAACCTGAACAAACAGCTTCGGCTGCACCACCAGCTTCAGCTCCACAGCCAGCCTCGCCAACTCCTTCACAGGAAGCTACTCAACAGTCGGTCGTCGCGTGGGCGACTTTGCCCTCGGAATCGCCTGCACCAGGTCATGAGCCCTCCCAGGTTTCAGCTATCGATCAGCTCAGATCCAGCAGCCCTGCAGCCAATGGAACAATAATTGCAGCCAAAGCGCCCTCACCCATCCTTGTTCCGGATTCCAGCCAGCCCGTGCATGAATCCTCAGACGACTTCCCATATGAGAATACACCTCTTTTTCTCCCTGGAAGCAGCCAATACCCGATCACGCAGTCCGCGGTGAAGCTCTCAAGCTCACCTCGCGCCCGCGCCGCGTCCGAGAACTCCGATTCCGACGACGAGACGCCCCTACCGCAGATGAAGCGTGCTCCTACGCAACAGCGAGGTCATCCCTTCCGGCGGCTAACGGACATCGCGAGCCAGAGCAGCTTGTTTTTGTCGCCGGGCGTTGTGACGTCCACGCCGTACGCGCTAAGGCCGCCACCGGGTCAGAAGCGGATCGATCATAGGCTCGGAGTTGATGATGACGATGATGACGACGACGATAGTTCGGGGTCGGACTCGGATGCACCGCCCAAGTCGCACATACCGAAGAATAGGCGGGCGGGGGCGGGTCGGAAGAGTGGGAGGCCGTCGGGTCTGCGGTCGCTGACGCAGTGAGAACGTTCGTAGGACTGGATCTATGCTCAGGTGGGATATCTCTTGCGGAAGGAACGTATGCACTGATTATACTTCTTGAATACGTATGATTTCTTGATGTTACCCTCGTCAAGTCTACTGTCTTTGCGGCTCTTCTGCTCGTAATCATTTCTCTCATCGCTCCGTCATGCCGGCTTTTGATTTTTACTCGAAGTGCATCACACTAGTTCCATATACTTCTTCTAATAATGCCGTGGGGCTTATACTTCGACTCATCGATATCATCGATATCATCCCGGTATGAGCGCTCTGCTCGACAAGAGACTTACGATAAGGTAACGCCACACTGCTCGGAAACGTTCTCTTCCACAGCATCCAACATTGTCTCAGTCTGCTCCATCGCTGCGCATATTGCCCTCCGCTGTATCAAGCAACTCTCGAATCACATCCTCAGCATCTTCGACTTTCCTGCGGTAGGCCAATTCGTCATTGCGGGCCACAAATACGACGCTAATTTCTCCTCATCCGTCCAGTATCGCGAAATGTCATACGATTCCTCCATCTTCTCCTTGCTGAACCTCGTCGAATCTGTCGACAAAATTGCGACCAGCGCTGTAGCGCAGCGTGTCGGAAGGTGCGAGATGAGCGCTTGGAACAGAGGGATTGTCAGTCCTTCATTTGTCGCCTTCCCTGAGCTGGATCTGACCGGTAATCTTATTGTATGGTTAGATGATCCGAATTGAAGGGCTCCTAAAGCACGTCTCGTCCGAGTTTGCCAAACTCATGAATGACTGTCGGACGATCAACCGCATACCTCCCGAGATCTTGTTGCTCATATTCTCCTTCGCTCGCCGTGGCAAAACTATCTTCAGGGTTTCCCATGTATGCAAGTGGTGGAGACAGCTTTCTGTTTCATCGCCTGCTTTATGGACTCTGTACAATCCTGGACAATTTCCAGGTCTGAATTTGGTGCTTCAGAGATCCAGGAATGCACTTCTCGACATCCGCGCTCACTCCTTGGATTATTCGGCCATAGAATACTTATCGCCCTTGCGTTTCCAACTCGACAGATTGCACATGTTTGATGTCGTCCTCCGATGTCGTCCAACTGACTTCAACACCAAAGCCCTCGTGGAAATGTTCTCGTCTGCCGCTATGAATCTGGCACGGCTCTCATTGTCGACCACGAAGGATTATTATCATCATCATTGTTGGGGTGTTCCTTTTGACAGCCAGGGCGACTACTTCGCATCACTTTTTGGTGGCGACATGCCTCGTTTGAGGATCTTCCGCCTTAACGGCATAGCCATCTGGCCACAGATCTCTGGACCTAGTTTGCAATGCCTCGTCCTCGCGAACAGCACCCTTTATATCCCCAGTCTCTTGTCTGCCCTACAAAATTTTCCTTGTCTTGAAGTCCTTGTGTTGGCTTCAGTATTCTTGCGGGGTCCGCCTAGTCCTCCAGAGTGTATCATTATGATGGAGTGCCTTCGTATACTCCATATGAATGTGGAGACAAGAACAGATGATGAATCCATTCAGGCCCACAATTTTCTGTCTAGCCTGGTTCTGCACGCAGGGATTGCTGTGCATCTCACCATCACGAGTCACATCAGAGGCATGGGAAGCGAACTCCCTTCGGCCGCAGAGAACTACCGGACGTACACTGTCGATGGCATGCACACGCTCTGTTTCCGCGGGGAAATTATCGCTTCCAATGACAGATCGTTTGTCACGTACGATTCCCGGCATCCTGAGTATGTCGTCCCCGACAGGGGAATATTCTTTGGCTGTTTCTACTGCAGACTTGCACACGTCACTCATTTTATCTTGGAGCCGGGCACGACCCTAGCTCGTGAGTTCGATTGGTCCACTTTCTTTAGGTCGATGCCTTCATTGGGAGAGTTATCCGTGAGCTCTTTTTCGCAAAATGAATTAGGTCGGATCTGCGATATCCTTTTCGAGGCCGATCCCATCACTCATGCTCCCCGCTATGCGTTGCGGCTTGCGGATATGACTTTCACAATTCACTTTCGCTGGAGCAACACAACGTGTATAGACCAATTTGTGAAGCTCTTGAACATCCGCTGCGCTTGCGGGTACCCTATCAAGAAGGTGAAACTTATCAGTCACGAGGACGAGGTTCCGAAAAGATATGTCAAGCTGATCAAAAAGTATGTACATGACGTGACTTTGAAGTTGCTACCGGACAATGTTTCCCTGGATGACAGGCAGGAGTCACCAATCCCTGGTCACTTTGTGGAGGTGGAGCCTGACAATATCTACTCAGAATACTTTGATTTCTGACCTCAGGCGCACAACCTCGTTGTGTTCATACTTTTCCGGGTGTGATGAGACTAGAAATATCTCCGAATATCAGCCTATACGTCTGATACACATAGAAAATACTTAAGAGTCGTGCCCGTGATCCTGTACCTACTGATTTGATGAGGTACTCAAATACACTGTTGCAAGAAATCGTGTTTGGGTTGAATACACAGCAAGTGCGCCATTTGATCAGAACTTCAAAGTAGGAAAGACAAAGTAAGTCCTCTCGCCTGTGACAATATTGTGCTTTAGTTCTGTACATGCTATCGTGCAGTCAACACGTCACTCCGACGTTTGACCAGCTTCGCGTTCTGTCGATCGCGTTGCGACCTGCACATTCAACTCGGATACGTACGCGACATCGTGCCAAGTTGGAGCGAATCGGGTGGGGCTATTGGATGACTATAAGTCTCCGACCAGGTCCTGCAAGCCTATTGCATCTATCTAGTCGCGTGTAACGGTTAGGGCAGGACCCCTGCTAATTCGGTCAGAGGTTCGATCCCAAAATGCCAGTTTTCGGGGTCCAGCCGGGGGGCCGATTTCGGGGTTTGGCCTCAGACCTCGACCAAAATTGGCGATTTTCGGGGCGGTTAGGCATGTCCAGCACTCCCGTTCCAGGGCCTCACGTCCCGAGCGCCGCATCATCGTTGACTCGCGCAATGGTTTTCTGCAGCGAACAGGCGATGGAAAACCCGTCTGCATGCGCTTCAACCTCGGTTTGCAGTGCACCCGAAGCGGACCGCGGCATCCTACTGTACTATTACGGTCGTAGGCTCAGGTCACAGGTCACAAGGACCTGTGAGCCTATTTTTTATGTGCTCAGAATATTCTTTCAGAATATTCGGATTTAAAAATCTGGTCACACTCAAAATCGATGAGCCTACGACCGTAATAGTACAGTATACATGTCTGTTCGTTATGCAACGACGAGCATCACGGAGCACGGGCGTGCTCTCGCAATTGAGCGAGAGCGCGTTGTCACTCCATACATAGCCTCCGCTTGGGAGCTCGCTCTCGAGCATGCCAGTCTTTCCTCAAAGTATCCGACACTCGTTCACGACATGGTTTATGGTTCTCCGATTGGCAATCCCCCTCCGCTGACTCGAACTTTCATCCCTCCTAACATGCCTAATGCTCTCGAGCATTCCGATTTCATTAATGAACACATAGCCGAAGAACTGGCCGCGAATCGTTTTTCTGGTCCCCTTTCTTTGTCAGATGCCTTTCTCTTCTTCGGCGGGCACTTTCGCACTGCTCCGTTAGGCGTAGTCGAAAAGGAGCCTGGCTCCGGAAAATGGCGCATGATTCGCAATCTGTCCGCCTGCGATTCCGAAGGCGAGTCGACTAATAGTTGGCTCGACGCGAAAGACATTGTCATTATGTGGCATACTGTTGCTTATTTCTCTGATCTGGTGAGCATCTCCTTCTGCATGTTCTGCCTGTGCGGGCCGATGTCTCAGCATATATGTCTTCGTTTCCGTCCTGTTGATGGAATATGTCCAGCCGTCATGTTTGACCGTCCTGTTGACGTGTCCTGTAGTCCTGTTTGACGCGGCTCTGTGCGCTTTTGTCCTGTTGACACAGCATGGTCTTCTGTTGTAATACATGCTGGTCCTGTTGACATTGCGAGATGTCCTGTTGACATCGTGACTTGTCCTGTTGCCGACTATGGCCTTCACGGCAGATAATTGTCTATGATCAATCACGTCTTGCTTACAATGAAAACAGGTGGCTAATGCTCCGCCTGGTACTCAGGCGGCTAGTCTGGATGTTGCAAAGGCATATCGCTGCTCTCCTATCGCCTCGCGACACAAATGTTATATTGCCATTTAATGGCATGACCAGATTTATCCTGACCACTGCAACCCTTTCGGCATGACCACGGCCGGTAATGTTCAGGGTCAAGTTGCAGATGCCACTGTTGACATATTAGATTATGAACAGATTGTGTCGGTCAAATGGGTGGACGATTTTGACTTTCTTCGCTATCCATCTCTAACCATTTTCCTTTCCGACGGATCTCCATCTTACCAATATCCATATGCCTTGACCGACATTCTTCGCATCACCGAGCCTCTTGGAATTCCGTGGCATGATGTTTCTGAAAAAGGACATGACTTCACTTTCACAACAGAATATGGTGGTTTCCATTGGGACCTGCAAACCAAACGTGTTTCCTTAACAGATAAAAAACGTGCAAAATATCTCAGAAAAATTCAAGCTATCTTATCTGCATCTGGTTCCCGCGTCAATTTACGTACTGTACAATCCATTCACAGCACCCTCCAACACGCTGCCTTTGTCTATCGTGACGGCCGTGCTTTCCTTTCCTCTTTATCTTCTTTCAGCAGTTCCTTTCCTAACAAATTTGCCTTGTTTCATCTTCCTTCCCGCGTCTGCAATGATCTCATTTGGTGGCAACACACGCTTTCCGTTCCCAACAGTTCACATTCGCTATCATCTCGTGCTCTCCTCGATCCACACATTTATGTCGATGCTTCCACTGGCTATGGTATCGGCCTTCTCATTGGTAATTTTTGGGCTGCTTGGCAACTCCGTGAAGGTTGGCGTAGTAAGGAACGTGACATTGGTTGGGCTGAGTTTGTTGCCCTCGAAATAGCCACTCTTTGGATTTCTTCGCAGCAGTTCCAGGATGCCGAGATTCTTATTCATGGCGATAATCAAGCTGTCATCGACTCTTATGCAAAAGGCCGTTCTCGCAACCCTTCTCGTAATTCTATCATCCGTCGTATCACCGAACACCTCCTTCCCGCCAATCTCACCCTTCGCGCTAACTACGTACCTTCTGCCCAAAACCCTGCTGACCCTTTCTCTCGCGGCGAGATTGGATCGCATGGGCTTCGCCTTAATATCACCTTTGAGCTCCCGCACGAGCTCCTACCATTTCTTTTGCATGTATAGGGTCCATTTTCAGTCCACGTCTGCATATGCAGGCATCTCACGTTCCGATCAGAGTCCTTCGGTCACGGCCTCTCTGCCGCAATCGGTTCGTGCTGCCCGACCACGTCATTCCCGTGATCCCAAAAATTTCTTACGACCCACTGCCCTTCGTCCTCTGGTCATTGCTCCAGATCGTTTCACACATTGGCAGACGCCCTGGAGCCAAAAATGGCTCACCCAAGTTACTACATCTCTTCCTCGATCCTCCGTTGCCAAGTTTCAGCATGTTGTCATGTCCTCTATCTCACCTAAAACACGATCCAATTATGCTGCGGGCCTCCTTCGTTTCTCCCAATTTTGTGATCGGCATGACATCTCCGAGCCCCTTCGCATGCCCGCATCTGATGCCCTTCTCGCATTTTTCGTTGCCGAAGATGGCGCTGGTATTGTCGGTCTTAGTGCTATCGAAGCTTGGCTCCATGGCCTCCAACTCTAGCACACTATTCACAGTGCTCCTTGGAATGGTAGCCAACTTCTCCGCCATGTTAAACAGGGCGCTACAAATCTTTCCCCATCTTCGTCCATCCAGCCTCCTCGTCCGCCTGTCATGTCACATCACATGCATTCGTTGTATAATGCTCTCGATCTTACTAATACACGCGACACATGCATCTGGGCTGTCGCCACTGTGGCGTGGCAAGCTTGTTGCCGTCTGGGCGAGCTCGTTGTTGACTCCCCTACTTCATTTTGTTCCTCGCGTCATGTTATTCACGCATGCCCCATGAAACGAGGTACAGCACCAAACGATCATAAATTCCTCCAATTCCACATTCCATGGTCCAAGACAAAACACGCCGCCGGCGATTGGATCACCCTCACCAAATTGTTCGATGAATTCGACTGCTTTTCGGCTTTCCTCCATCATCTCTCCATCAATTTCGATGTTCCCGACTCTGCACCATTATTTTCGTATCGTACAACCACTGCTTGGCAACCACTCACTCGTTCCGCCTTCATGCAACGCTGCAACTCGATTTGGGCTGCCGGCGATTATCCAACACATTTCACCGGCCACAGTTTTCGGATTGGTGGCACCACTAATTTGTTACTTCGCGGAGTTGATCCATGGGTCGTCATGTGCCAAGGATGGTGGAGTTCAAAAGCCTTTCTTTCGTATTGGAGAAAAATCAAGTTCATTTTGCCTCTCTTTCTCGGTGATGCTTATGATAAAACTTCTTCCATGCGTTCTGCCATCGAGAAACTTTGTCACTAATTACTATATTCTATGTCTTCTGTGTACCTTGCCTTTATGGGGGAGTAGGTTCCGAGTCTCATAAGC
The DNA here is from genome assembly GCA_033439255.1 of Hericium rajendrae. Lineage (NCBI taxonomy): Eukaryota > Fungi > Basidiomycota > Agaricomycetes > Russulales > Hericiaceae > Hericium > Hericium rajendrae. The sequence continues at coordinate 632,548 of CM065891.1, forward strand.
GGATCCCTCCTGACCGCTCCCTAACGTTCGCGGGTTTGATGGGGTAGTAGGTATCCGCCATCCTCGGAATCTCACACCCGAGGAACGCGCGACTTTGGATCAGAACGCCCTGTGGTCGCACCTCTTCCTTTCCCCATATCTTCTGTTCTACGACGCAAGTTTAGGCAGCGAGTGCACTTGCGGGTGACCCAGATCCGAACCCGCGGGTATTTAGCCTTATCGCAGGGCAGACCTGGATCCGTGCGGGTTTGCGCCACCAGGTGATCCGGAGTCGCGGGTCGGGTACCTGCGAAACGACGGGTCACCCGCAGGTCTGCAGCATCTTAATTCAAGCCAGTGAATTCTTATGCATTAATACTAAAAATCAGATAATACATGATGCACGAGAAACTCGAGCTGGTGAAGACGTATCAGTTCGTATTCAATGAGCACCAGATGGTCGCTGGACGCGCGCGGACTGCCTTGTCGTTCGCCGATGAGAAGGCAGTGCTTCGTGACCAGCACCCGTTCATGGCGCCGTGCATAGTTGTATGTACTGGCGTGGCCGTTAGCGGGACGGTGGGCCCATGCGAGGCGGTTCGCCTGTGCGTGACACATGGGACCATGGGCAGGACGGCCGGGCACGCGCAACATCGCAATGCTGCCAGCCCATGCACGAGACGACACACCCGCACACGAAGCAGTTGGCTTGTGCAGGAGCACAGCACCATAAGCAGGATGGCCGGGCCATGCGCAATGCTGCCAGCTCATGCGCGAAACATCGCACTTGTGCGTGAGACAGTGTGCCCGCGTGCAAGACGGTGGTCCTGTACACGACGCACGGGGTCGTATGGCATGGACACGCATTCGCAGGACCATGCGCGTCTGCACACATTGGGACGGCGGGCCCGTACGCGTGACAACTGGGCCTGTACGCGACAGGGCGGAGCCACGCACGAGACGAAGGGCGATGCCAGTGGAAGGGTGCGCGGGTGCAGGCATGAGAGAGTGCTGGAGTGGGGAAAGCGCAGACAGCGTGGTGAGAACAGCTGCGGTGGCAACATATGGTGATAGCGAAGGGTGGCAGAAGTGGAGGGAGTTGCAGGCTCCAGGGGTGGGGCGAAGAAAACGGGACATATCGCTCGAAAACGAGCGATACTCCCGAGTCAGCACGATAAATAATAGGAAATCAAATTACTTTATGCACCTTTAGGTCCCATACTCCTTAGACACACTCTCCGGTCTTCAAATTAGCGAGTAAAAGACAAAACTGAAGGGGAGCAAGTCATTAGGTCACTGATGTGCTGATAGCCCGGGTAGTACCACGCATCGCGAGAGGACTGGGTATGTATTAGACTTCACTAATTTAACTTGCATGTCCACAAATGCACTGTATGCTCAGTATCTGTGTAGCTCATTGACCGTACTCTAAGCAGTTATTTATACCTGCCACTTGTTTTTTTGGATTTACCGCGATTTTATTCAATTTGTTGAGTCTCGAAAATCATACTCGTGCGATGGCTAAAGCCGAACGAGCGGGCTGCTCACTCCATCTCCCAGTCTCCAGCTCACTCCCTCTCTACCCTCCACTCATATTTCCGTTTCTTCCATCATTGTTTCTGATCGATCAGAGGTCGGAAGGGCTATGGTGAGTTAAGAAAATCTTCATCCTTATCAAAATGTACTTATCTCCAGTCTCGCTCGAAAATGTCTCGCTCGTTATCCAGCGAGACTCGCTTTACACCCCACTCCGCCCGAGCGAGACCAGTCTGTGCGCATGGTAACCGTGCGCGACACTGCCTCCCCGCTGCAGGTATGGCCCTGCCCCACCCATGCATGCATCGCTCTGCTCTCCGCCTCCCTTCCCGCATCTGCGTACCACATCGCCCATTTATCCCTCTTCACGATTTCTGCTCAACTCGGTGGGTGGGAGGATTTGTAGATGCTAGAGAGGCTCAAGGTGAGTTTAATCATTATACAGTACTAATTTTGGGAGTCTCGCTCGATAACGAGTGAGACTCAACTCACGTTTTTTGTTGTTCTTCGACAGTCTGCAACACGTCTCTCGTCTCTCGCGCATCATCCACGCATCTCACTGTCACCCTCATGTTCGACAATCCCCCCTGCACCTGCAAAATCTTTGTTGACATGTCAACTCTGCGCCCCAACCTCCGCATGTCTTGCACTCACGCGCATGCTCTCGCATGTCCGGCACACATGCGTCTGCTGCTCATGCTTTGTAATGCATGCGCATGTGCGACGCCCATCAACGCCCCGTCTTGTCTCCATCCACGCTCCCCTTGCGTTGATGAGCACATACTCGACGCTTTGATGCTCAGCATGCCCTACATATCCTCATGACGCGCGCTCCCATGCATCGACACTCTCACCCCATGCTCAATACATTCTCTAGTGAATGCCCACCCCCGTGCTCTCTCGACTATGCTGGAGTGCATGTGTGTGCTCGCGTGTTGATTAATATGGTCAGTGAGTCCTGCTGCGCACGCATAAGGACTATTGCTTGTGTAACATGGAGTATCACACTGATCGCAGAATCCTTGCGAGCGGCAGAGAGTGTTTGCATGCGAAATTTGTAAAAAGTGCGACGGGCAATGGTAAATTAGTAGTATCTGCATACAAAGGGTAGACAGTTCATGTATATGTATACATAATGAGCTAACATCAATATGCCTTCCATGAATAATAACTGCCTGCAGGTTACTTGCGAGTGACTCGCGGGTCTATGCACTTGAGGAAAACCTTGACCTGGATCTGCACAGGTCTCAGCCACCAGGTGATCCGGATTCGCAGGTCAGGAACCCGCAGGTAAATTTTGCGGGTATACCTGTATCGACCCGCAGGTGACTCTGACTCGTGTCGGTCCCTAAAAATTACAACCCATTAGATAAAGGCAAGAGAGTGGATCAGAGTGAACGCACCAGAATACCACCTCCTGACCCGAGCTCATCATCAGAGACTGATGACGAGTGCGATAAGCAAATCGCTCTTGATTACGAGACCGCGCTGAAACTTCAGAAATATCTTGAGGGTCTTGAAGGGAAAACCTCAGGGCTGACAAACTCCGAGAAAAATGCGCCTTTGGACACCGCTGGACTGTGCGATGACCTGGGCAAGGCACTCTCGGTGGGTGCTCGATCACGACTGCAAGAATTGAACAAAGGTCCTAAGCTGAGTAAGCGAAAGACCTCTCGGCGAAAGAGCAAGGGAAAGAGCAGGTCGGAGAGCCGCGACCGTGCGTCAAAGCGCTCTGACAAACCTACTGGTCATCACGACCAAGCGTCGTCACTGTTGCCTAAGACCAGCAACCTGCGAGCCACTCTGACAGGAAAGAAATCGAAAATGCCGGGCTCACCTTCGGGATCGAGCTCGAGCGATTCTGACTCATCCTTATCTAGTGGCTCTGGGGGATGGAAGCGGCATCAAAAGCGTGAATTCTCGGGGACGGACGACTCATCAGACTTGTTCCCAAGCGAACTGGATAGCGTCGACTCGAGCGACTCTGAGGCGACAAAGCGCGAGAAGAAACGAGCGAAGCGGCGTTATAAACAGAAAATAATGAGACTTCGTTATGCGCAGAGCTTTCTTAAATTAGACCCACCTTTCGTGTATAAAGGCGAGGTACGGGCGGACATTTTCCAGAAATGGGTCAGAGAGGTCCGGCTGTACCTTAAGTACTCAGGACTAAAGTCCTCGCAAGGCCTGCTGATCTTGGGGAAATATTTAGGGGGCAGTGCATACAAATGGTACAGCAGAGAAGTACTTACCGCACAGAAGGACTTCACACTGTCCGAGTTTTTCACTGAGCTTTTTGACTATATATTCCCTGCCGACTTTCGATCCGAGCAGCGCGACGCATTCGATAATTGCCATCAATGGGGGCGCACCGTCCGGGAGTTCTCGCAGAATCTCCTTGATATTGCGAATACTGTTGGGGACTATACTGACCGGGATGTCGTCGTTGGCTTTTGGTGCCATTGTGACTCGTACCTTCGGGTGGAGCTGACTCGCTATGGCTATAGTCAAGAAACAATGTCTTTAAAACGACTGAAGGACATTGCCTTGAGACTGGAGCGGACTCACAATCTCATGAGCAAGGAGTCCAAGCGAAGTGGGGATGGTGATTCGTTCTCGAAGCATAGGCAGTACAGCGAACATGATACGTCGACCGACAGATCATCGGGAGTGCCCGATTCGGAAAGCGAGGCCAAAGGCAGTGATGATACAAGGCCAAAATCTGGGCAAGATCGGGACAAGAGCAATGATCGCAAGCCCAAGGAACAGGACTGGGCAGCTGAGCATGTGCGTAGGCGGAAGCTGCGCGATGAGGGGAAGTGCTTCCATTGCGAGTCCTCAGGGCACTTGCTAAAAGACTGCCCCGAGCGCCAAGTTCCAGAACCGCCCGCCTCACTCCAGGCTGCCACGGTGGACCTCGGGAGGATGGAGATGCATCGCACGATGAAGCAAGCAGCATTGTTGGGGCTGCTGGCAATGTCATTTGCCGTGAGAATGGAACCCACAGCAGAACGTCAGGGCAGGGATGTCAACGGTGGAACTGGCCGCGCGGCATTATTGCTCAGGGCATCGGGCGCACCTCACCAGATTAATCGTAGGCAGCAGAGGACGCTGCCGAAGCCTACCCTCATGCCAGTCACCACTGGGCTTCAGCCTTCTCGCATGCGGAGAGTGATCCTGCACAAGCACGCGCTGTCACCAACAGCTGTGATGACAGAATCCCTGGAGGGCGCGGGTGATGGTGAAATGAAGATGGAGGGTGAGAAGCCCGAAGCCTTGCTAAACGAGACGGGTACGACAGAGGCGACAGAACGAGAAAGGGAGGGCGAAAAGCCAGAAGTGCTATTGACCGATGTAGGCATGATGGCCGCAGTGCCTATCGCAGTGGGAGGGATTGGTGACGTGGGACAGCGCGCTGTCAATGTTCTACTCAAGCGGTTTGAGGCCTCTACGGAGATGCAGATCGCGAACGCGAAGCGCAAGGCTTCCCAAGTCTCACGACCTGGGATCCCCAACGCTCGTAACCGCGGGTCTCCTCGAGGCAGGGGAGCTCGCGGGCCTGGTCGCGGGCACGGCGCTCCACACGAGAATGGAGAACTGAGGTTCCCAAACCTCTCGAGGACCTTTAACGAAGATATGGCCACCCCGAACAGCTCTGGCGCATCTGCCGTGGGTGAGACGAACTCCCATGGCACTCCCTCGAGCGCAAGCCCGAACGGCGGACCTCCTCGAATGATGACCGGCACTGGCACTCCCGGTAATTCTGCGCAGACAAACGGGTTCACTGCTGGCGCTGGCACTTCTGTGAGCAACGCTGGCTCCAACGCCTCGTCAGACGGTATACTGACGGCTGAGACTACGTCCGTCGCACCTGGTAGCAACGAGTCTCCCGAGGTTGATGGAAATGGTACGAACGAGGAATTGGGTAATGAGGACAATGATCACGACATGGAGGAGGTTCTGTTTTGAGAAGGCCCCTCTGCTCGAGGGTCCGGAGGGCGTATGTAACGGTTAGGGCTGCGCGTCAAGGTTTGTTTCTTGCGCGCTGTCCTGTAAACGTCCGAAAGGGCCGATCTGTCAATCCAATGAAGGTTCCCTCGGCTTCTTCGGACTTCGGTAAAGTTCTCCCTCTAGTCATGAGGGAGAAGGAAAATTTTAGTGCAAACAAAGTATATAAGTAGATAAACAGTACAGTAGCTAGGGAGTCTTTTCTGAATCCACAGTTTACGACAGTTCTTTGCTCGACTCTTAAGATTCTAGAGGCTCGTGTGGCTTGTACGCTAACGCCGAATGCCACATCGCGCGACGCGCAGCGGCGGGTCGCCTGCGATAGAATTATAGCCATCAGCATGATGCTCAACATGTCGATAGAATAGTAAATATGTCAGCGGGTGGTGTGTGTTGAAAATGCTCATTATATGTCGCATTGACATCTAACAGTCTCATCTCACAGGAAGTGTATAAAACCGACCCGCTCACCTGCGGCCGGAGTCCAAGTTCCGCCAGTGCTATCAGCCGTCGTCCAAGACAAATTAGGCAGCCCCGATACCGATAGTACCACAGATCTGTGCCTCCGGACTTGCGGATTGACTAGGAAAGACATCGGACAAGCAGTAGTTCTCGGTCCAGAGGCGACGTGGCAACTTGAAGTTTAAGAGCAGATGATGGCAAGATGGTGGTCCGAAAGATTCGGCGCTAGACGCTCTATCGGAAAGCTCAGTCATGGCCGAAGAGGGAGCGCCCGCTTCTGCGAATATAGGACACGGACGCTTGTCTGGCTAGTAGGTGCCCTCGTCAAGGTCGTAGGAGCCACTTATTTGATGCTATCGTACATACAAATGCTTGAACATGTTCAGGAAAACGAAACGACTAGCCCCAGTAAGGCTCTGGACCAACTGGTACTAGGCATCGGGGGCACCCTCCAGCAACCAGCGAATTCCATCCTTGAGGTTCTGCATGAATTGCTTGCTCTTCTCAATCTGAGAGTGCGTGAAGAAGAACCCATGCGGCACTCCAGCATAACTGAGTAAAGAAACGAAATAAATAAGGAACAGAAATATAAGATCGCCCCCGTGCAGTCACGTACAAGTGAAGTCGCGTCTTGTTTCCTGCCTCCTTGAGCAGTTTCTCGTAAAGAAGGCCCTCGTCGCGCAGAGGGTCAAGGTCGCAGATCTGGACGACCGCTGGTGGGAGATTCGCGTGGTCGGGATGGAGCAATGGGAATGTGATGTCGTCGTTCGGGTCCGGCTTCCAGAGCTCTGAAACGGTTCGTTCGCAACCTTCTGATCTGCGCCGCAGGAAACCCGACATACCTAAAACCCATTGCACAGAAGACTTGTTCAGAAAAGCTGGATGGAGCGGCATATCCATGGAGCGCAGCTCTGCTTTGTATCTAGCAACGGACACGGGCGCAGGCAACTGTACCACATGTAGGGAGAGCTAGACATCATCGAACTCACCGATCGGGAATGTTCTCTGGATGGACGACACATGGGGCTTGCAAAATCTGGCCGGTCAAAGGCCGGGCATCGAAGAAGGGGTCATCTCGAGCACGAAGGGCAAGTCCAGCGACGATGTTGGCACCAGCGGAGGTTCTGGAAGCGATAAAGCCTTTTCTGGGCAACGCACGAAGGAGGGCTGTGTTTTCGACAGCCTTGAAAAAGCGTCACGTGAGGATCGAAGGGACGTAGGTCATTCACGAGGGACCATACCCATTTCAGTGCCGCATAGGAATCTTCCTGCTGTGTTGGATAAGGATATTCCGGTGCTAGCCTGAGAGATAGCTAGCGTCAAGGACAATTTGTAAAAGGTGTTGAGACAAATGCCGACCTGTATTCCACATTGACGATGGAAATCTGTTGCTCGACGCAAACCTGCCTCAACCAAATATCATCCAATTCGAGATCGCCAGACATCCAACCTTTAAGTCAAAATGCATCGGCGAATTCAGCTTTATCAATAGTTGACCAAAATGAACCTCCGCCATGGTAATGGACGAGAAGAGGAAAAGAGTTACTCCTCCCTCTTCTGGGAGTGGGAATCATACACCGAACGGTGATCTCGCCTCCGTTTACAGGCACTTTGTGCTCCTCGACATGATGGTCCGAATCTGAAATATTCAGCCATGTACCTCAAAGAACAGTTTGATGCTCACCTGGCGGGATGAGTGCCTTATCACGCGCATTGATCATGTTGACCATCTCGCTCAGCTGCCGTCTTCTGGTTGTGTGATCTGGTTGCTGCGGTCGAGGTGGCATCGGCGAATTCGTGACGGTCTGCACAAATTCGGGATCCATGGCTGAGAGATAGTCTTGCGAGTCCAACATCAAGGAATGCAGCTGGAACACGACGAGAAACCACAGGATGCAAATACCTGGGGATTATCCGGGAGAACGAGGTCGACGGGCAGAAACCAAGACGTCGGCCTTCGTGAACATGGACTTCTGGCTATATGGAATTTAGTTGAAAAATCGGCATAGTCTTTGACTAAGGAGGAGGCCGCAGCAGACTGCCGGCGGTCCGCGGAACCAGTTCTCTAGATCTGAATTCAACGCCCGCAGCCATCAACCCATCAGATCGACAAACAACAAGTTTACCACCAGCACCGCCATGATCTGATTTTGCAATGACTGCGGCTTGCCTTGGGTTGCGGCGGCGATCCGTTCGTCCACATTGAATGGGACTCTATAAATGAATCGAAGGCATCATCCGCATATAGAACAGCAGCTCGATAGCTACTGTTTCATCGTCCATTACCATCCAGGCATCAGTATTTTGTCGGACATCCTGACGACACTGAAAGATGCTATATAAGGCAGTTTCAGGACACTTCAGCGCGCTTCAGGACGCTTCAGCCTTCAGTCCTCAGGTATGTTCAAATCATGCTCAGGACGGTGGATATCGTGCAAGTTCAGGGCTTTCAGGGCTTTCAGGGCTTTCAGGGCCTTCCGGACTGCCGGCCATCAGAACGTAGAGCCAGAATCATCTGTATTTTAGAGATCGCGTACTTAGTATATAAGTAATGATAGCTTGCCGCCGAAACAGGACAAGCGGCTATCTAACGAGATACTATGACTGGTCTATATGGTGTTAGAACGAATGAAAGATGCATAGAAATATATGATGAAAGTAGTACTTTCAATCTGGGCTGGCAGCCTCATACGTCATCATAACGCGGAGGGCTGCTGTGGTCCATGATAATGTGAGCACCTTTGCCGAGGCCACTGTGATGGTTGTTTCCGGCATCATTGTTCACGGCCTCGGTGTCCAAATCTCCGGAGAGATGCTTATTGACCTTGAGAAGCAGCTCGTCCTGACGATGGGGCTTCGCAAGGAACATCTTGACGGACGGTGATTCTTGCCACTCCGTCGTGAGAGCACCAATGTTGTCCTTCGAGAATGGACCTGCGCTGATGAAAGCGCCCGTGGTGAACATACGGAATGCGCGCATGACCTGTTTCCACGAACTTAGACTCGAAAGATATATGACGGACCAGATAAACTTACCGCAGTGATCGAAAGAATGAACGCTCCCACCGGAAAGTGCTCCTCTGCGAGTACGGAACCTTCTGTAGCCTTGACGTGTTCAGCGAGTGTCTTGACGATAAATTGGGATAGGAGTGCGCCTTCTGGACCGTTCTGATGACAACATTGAGCTTTGACAGCAGTGACGAAAAGCAGAATGATACGCACCGAGCCATCAGGGTCAGCCCAGTACGCTGTGCCGTTTTCAGGTTTCAACGCATCTTTCACGTATTTGATGATCGCCGCTTTGCCTTTCTGTTGACGACTCTTTACTTCCTTCCGGACAAGAGTGACTGCAGTGGATTGGAACTTGCGCCGTTGATCCAAAATGGCTTGTCGAGACTGCGTGTAAAAATACAGATTTAGTAAATAGTAACGAAGTGAAGAAGACCATACATACCACGGTATAAAGCGTGTCCGCACCCGAACGCACGGGCTCATAGTGCTGACCAGGGCACAACTCGCCTATGACCTTCTTGAGAACGGAAGAGAAGAGCTTGCCATCTTTTCCGCCGAGCTCCCATGGATCACTCTCGGCGCCAAAGTAGGTGATCAGAGTGGGAAGGAGCTCTTCCTTATAGGACGTTTGGATCCACGTTGGTAAGCTCTCCTGGGAGCGTGATTCTCCCACGTTCCCTTCGCTCTTGACACGAACAGCTCTGGCAGCATGAACGTCTGAGCGATGAGTAGCGCTACTAGCTGCTGGACTGCTGCAACCCGGTGAGCTCTCGCTTTCGTGTGCATCATTGCTGGATTTCAACTGAACCCTGGCCATCTAAAGATAGAACCTGTGATCAGTACAAGCAACGCTGGCGTGGTAAGTTCACAAAATCTGTACTCACCTGCGTGAAACGCGAAGCACGAAACGGATCAGCAGGAGAAGGCCGGCGACTGGCGACATTGTCGTCAGTAAACCCGGGGCCGCCAGCTGGGTTTGGTTCGTCTCGACCTTCTGAGGTTGGTTTTTGATGATGCGATGACGCGCCTGCGACGCTGTCTTTTCTCTGCGGGCTTGGCGTAGAATCGCGGACAGAAAGTGAACCCATAGACTTGGTAAGGGCTCTCTTGTTCGTGCGGTTCCTGATGAAGTTCCACCACTCATGATCAATATCCTCGTTTCTGTCCTTAGATACCTTCGCACGTTTGACGGGCTTCATGTCAGTACTATGCCTGGGAGACAAGACATTACAAGACTGGTTCAGCAACAAAGCTCACGAAACAATCGCTCAGAACATCTGATTGATCCACTCACAGGTTTGTCGCAGCCGAGGTGTGCTTCGCGATAGCCGAGATCTTCCGCTCCTTCGCGATCCCGTCGCGGACTTCATCGACTTTTGCCTTGCGTCGCTGCCGAGCAGTAGGCTGGAATGGCATACAGTAAGTACTCACAAATTATACTTATCACTTAGCGTGACTTACCTTTTTAGTTTTACCTCCGGAATCTACCTCCATGTGATCGTCGTCGATGTCGCTGTCACACTCAGCATCCGATTCAGAGAGCCCCTCTTCAGATTCCTCATCTGGGGTCTGCAAGCGAGCATCATAAGTCGCGTCCTCAAGGTCTTCTTGCAGGCGCTGATCCTCGAGGTCAGCAAGAGAGCGAATCGCCTCAGCTTCCATCTGCTTTGCCTGCGCAAGCCGTTCCTCGAGCTCGTTAATGCGTAGATCTTTTACTGCTTTTTTAGAAGCCACTCCAGCGTCGATCTCTGCCTTGGTTCGCTTGTAGATCCCTGCCGCATTGGCCGGATGGGGATTGTTTCCACTGCGCAGTCTGGTTTTGATGGACGCAGGAATTATGGGCTGTTTCGGTGGTCTACGAGGTGGAGCCGGGATGGACTGCGGTCTATCCACGCGGGTTGAAGGTTAGTCGCCTTTGTAATTAGGCAGGCGAGACTTACCGATCCATCCCCTCGTCCTGAATAGTTTCAGGATCAGAGTCCGAGCCGAACGGATGATCGTCCTCGGGCTTTTTTCGCTTTTTCAAGACAGCCTTGCGAGGAGCCATATGGATGAGAAAGAGATTTGAAGTGCAAAGGCAAGGCAAGAAAAAAATTGATGGTGCGTGTTGCGGTAGCGAGCCAAAATGGCTGAACACGGACTTATCCGATTTTCATTGGTCGGTTGCAGACTTTGACTCATGCTTCACCTCTCGCGCCTCGACAGCCCCCTACCATCTATTTCCTCATGGCTCCATATTGTAGACCATGCAAGAAATCTTTCAAAAGTGCCTCTGGCCTCACTCGTCATATAAACAGCACCCACAAGCATGCTCTTCCGACTGCTCCACCTAATGCTCCAGTCCCCAATTTTCGTTACCATCCTTCCTTGACTGGTAAGTCGTGTTTAATTTCACCCAGTATGATATTGACTGCCTACCTAGCAACACCTTGTGATGTCGACGGCACCTTTTTACCCCCTGGCACGAAGCCGGAGCCTCAAGCCGTGGATATCGATGATGAATTTTCATGGGTGCCGTTCGAAGATCGTCCGTCATTTGAGTTTGCTGCGCACATGTTCTCGAAGATGGAGTCATCCCAGGGGGATGTCGATAAGCTCCTCCGCATCTTGGAAGCACGAGAGACGTTGAAGCACGGTGAACCTACTCATCCCATATTCGAAGATGCCGATCACCTCCACAACACGATTGACGCTATTGAGGCAGGCGAGATAACATGGGATTCATTTTCTGTGGGATATACAGGCCCCGTTGACGATCAGTCACCGCTATGGAAGTGCCAGCCGTATGTAGTCCATGCGAGGGACACCTTGGCTGCTGTTCGGAACATGGTCGCAAACCCCGAGTTCAATGGGTCCTTCCATTACAGGCCCTTCGAGGAGTACCCCAGTGCAGGCAAGAGACGATTTTCGGACCTGATGTCTGGCCGCTGGGCCTGGAAACAATCAGTATTTTTTCTATGTGTTTGTTCTTGCATTACGAAGCTCATATTTCAATTTTGACAGGATCTCATCGCATGCGACCCAGATACGCATGGATCCATGGTGGTCCCGATCATTCTCGGCGCTGACAAAACTACAGTGTCCGTCGCAACTGGGAACACAGAGTTTCATCCAGTGTACATGTCGATAGGAAATGTTACGAACAGTGTCAGGCGTGCACATGGAGAAGCGGTGATCCCGATCGCATTTTTGGCCATTCCAAAAGGTAACTATCTGTTCAATTCATCTAAGGCTTAACGATAACCATTATCTTCGTCAGTTGCACGCGAACATACTGATGACAATGCCTTTCGCTTGTTTCGTAAACAGCTGTATCATGCATCCCTCGCTCACATCCTTGAACCACTTCGAGAAGGAATGACCAAACCGGTTGTCATGCGGTGTCCGGATGGTCACTGGCGACGGGTTATTTTCGAGATCGGCCCCTTCATAGCAGACTACCCGGAACAGGTATGTCTTGCTGGTATCGTCCAGGGATGGTGCCCTAAGTATGTACTAGTCTATTATGGTCTGTCGTGATAATTAATTTCACTTTGTAGATGTCTAGCACGTCCTGATGATCTGGATGACCGGACTGCAGCACCTCGATTTCGTGACCACACAGATGTTCAAGTCCAGTCATTTGATGCAATCACGCTATGGGATACGTTCGGTACTGTGGCCGAGGTGGTGGTACGTCGCTTCCTGCCCCAGGAGAATGTCGCCAACTGTACTCACATTATCGCCGTTGCTGAATCTTGCCAGCCATTCACCCGTCATTTCCCACGGGCCGATATTCACCAGCTTCTGTCGCCGGACTTACTCCACCAGCTCATCAAAGGTACATTCAAGGATCACCTTGTTACATGGGTCGAAGAGTATCTACACAAGGTACATGGCAAGGCAGAGGCAGAGAGAATCATGGATGACATCGATCGGCGGTGAGTTTCAGTCTCATGTGGATTTTCGCACAGGCGCTGATGCTAGCGTGGCAACATCTCAAAGGATTGCATCAGTGCCCACGTTTCCTGGACTGTGCCGGTTCCCTGAAGGGCGAAAGTTCAAACAATGGACAGGCGATGATTCAAAGGCGTTGATGAAGGTGATTATCACTTCTGGTCTATGGCTCTGCGATTGCTGACATGCTCGTTGCAGGTCTTCCTTCCTGCGATAACAGGGCATGTTCCGGACCGAATGGTCAAGTGCATTGCAGCTTTCCTTGACTTCTGTTACCTTGCGCGCAGGCCATCTCATGATACCGACTCACTGCGACTCATGGACAAGGCGCTTGAACAATTCCACCTCTATCGAAAGGTGTTCATTGATGAGGGCTTGCGCCCAGATGGCATCTCCCTTCCACGCCAACACGCACTTCTTCACTACGTATCTGCGATCCGACTATTTGCTTCACCCAACGGGCTTTGCTCATCAATCACCGAGTCAAAACATATTCGCGCGGTCAAGAAACCCTGGCGCCGTTCGAGCCGCAACAAACCACTCGGACAGATCATCCGCACGAACACGAGGCTCAGTAAATTAGCTGCCATTCGCGTGCAGTTTGCCAAGCAAGGTATGCTTGACCGCGACGTTATCACTGCTGCTCGTGTCGAAGTGGGGTTGGACGAGGACGTGGCCGGCCATGATGCAGATGAGGGCGGAGATGTGATGGATGCCGATGGTCCCCCTGCAGACGCGATAGTGATGCTTGCGACTGTTCCTGGTGCGTGAATATGCTATGTTTCTATTGATATGTACTTAATTTGGGACAACAGCGTATACCCTCGATGTAGCGGCGCTCTCGACTTCCCTTCACGAGCCCGATGTTGGCTCCATGATCCAGCAATTCCTGTACAATCAGCTGTATGGAGATGAGCACCACTCCGCTGATGATGCGTTGCCGGAGACATGGCCACTTTTCGGAGGCCCCATTCGAGTCTATACCTCAGCGCTCTCAACATTCTATGCTCCAAGCGAGGTTTCCGGTTGCGGTGGAATGCACAGCGAGAGGATTCGGAGTACGTCACGTTGGTGGAACCAGGGTGAGCGCCGTGACACGGTTCTCATCCAGAATGGACCCGATACCGAAGCTATGGGAGGACTAGTCGTTGCGCGCATCCTGCGCTTTATCTCACTCAAGTTTGAAGATACTGTCTATCCCTGCGCCTTTGTCAATTGGTTTCTTCCTGATGGAAATCTGCCTGATCCTGTTACCGGTATGTGGGTTGTTCAACCCGAGGTCCGTGCTCACCGCCGAAGGACAATGGGCCTCATACACATGGACTGTATTGTTCGAGCATGCCATATTGTTCCACGGTTTGGACGGGGTCGAATACCTTACGGTTTTTCATTTTCAGATTCCCTCGATGCCTTCCGGTCTTATTATGTCAATCACTATATTGACTACCACTCGCATGAATGTATACCACGATAATGCTTACATAGTACTTATGTGGTAATATGAGAGAATGGTGCTGAATACTGAAGTACTGAAGCGCACTGAAAGGCTCTGACCACCCTGAAGGCCCTGAAGTCATGGGTTTCAGGGTCGACAGTACCGCAGGGTGCCCCTAAATTACTGATGTGGCAGGCAGCAGCGCCGCCTTGTGCTGCGGCGTCTTCACTGAGACTGCGACCAGGTTCACATCGGGATCGTTTGCGATCGCCTCGGTGCTGCCGTGGTACGGGCCGTACGGCCTCATGGGGTGCGAGAGTAGATCGCCATACTTCTCGGCGGAGGTCTGTGCGGACTCTGGCGAGCTGGTGCAGATGGCTGTGATGGTGTACAGATCTGAGAGCGGAGATTTCAGCAGGGGCGGTGCGAGACTACTGGCCGCCCAGCCTCTACTGGAGAGCCCGACGAAACCAGTCTTGATGGGGGCCATTGGTGTGCTAAAGCGAAGGTAAGGTGGATGAGCACACAAACCCATCAGTAATTTAGGGGCACCCTGCGGTACTGTCGACCCTGAAACCCATGACTTCAGGGCCTTCAGGGTGGTCAGAGCCTTTCAGTGCGCTTCAGTACTTCAGTATTCAGCACCATTCTCTCATATTACCACATAAGTACTATGTAAGCATTATCGTGGTATACATTC
Source organism: Hericium rajendrae (assembly GCA_033439255.1). Classification (NCBI taxonomy): domain Eukaryota; kingdom Fungi; phylum Basidiomycota; class Agaricomycetes; order Russulales; family Hericiaceae; genus Hericium; species Hericium rajendrae. The sequence continues at coordinate 647,613 of CM065891.1, forward strand.
ATGCGAGTGGTAGTCAATATAGTGATTGACATAATAAGACCGGAAGGCATCGAGGGAATCTGAAAATGAAAAACCGTAAGGTATTCGACCCCGTCCAAACCGTGGAACAATATGGCATGCTCGAACAATACAGTCCATGTGTATGAGGCCCATTGTCCTTCGGCGGTGAGCACGGACCTCGGGTTGAACAACCCACATACCGGTAACAGGATCAGGCAGATTTCCATCAGGAAGAAACCAATTGACAAAGGCGCAGGGATAGACAGTATCTTCAAACTTGAGTGAGATAAAGCGCAGGATGCGCGCAACGACTAGTCCTCCCATAGCTTCGGTATCGGGTCCATTCTGGATGAGAACCGTGTCACGGCGCTCACCCTGGTTCCACCAACGTGACGTACTCCGAATCCTCTCGCTGTGCATTCCACCGCAACCGGAAACCTCGCTTGGAGCATAGAATGTTGAGAGCGCTGAGGTATAGACTCGAATGGGGCCTCCGAAAAGTGGCCATGTCTCCGGCAACGCATCATCAGCGGAGTGGTGCTCATCTCCATACAGCTGATTGTACAGGAATTGCTGGATCATGGAGCCAACATCGGGCTCGTGAAGGGAAGTCGAGAGCGCCGCTACATCGAGGGTATACGCTGTTGTCCCAAATTAAGTACATATCAATAGAAACATAGCATATTCACGCACCAGGAACAGTCGCAAGCATCACTATCGCGTCTGCAGGGGGACCATCGGCATCCATCACATCTCCGCCCTCATCTGCATCATGGCCGGCCACGTCCTCGTCCAACCCCACTTCGACACGAGCAGCAGTGATAACGTCGCGGTCAAGCATACCTTGCTTGGCAAACTGCACGCGAATGGCAGCTAATTTACTGAGCCTCATGTTCGTGCGGATGATCTGTCCGAGTGGTTTGTTGCGGCTCGAACGGCACCAGGGTTTCTTGACCGCGCGAATATGTTTTGACTCGGTGATTGATGAGCAAAGCCCGTTGGGTGAAGCAAATAGTCGGATCGCAGATACGTAGTGAAGAAGTGCGTGTTGGCGTGGAAGGGAGATGCCATCTGGGCGCAAGCCCTCATCAATGAACACCTTTCGATAGAGGTGGAATTGTTCAAGCGCCTTGTCCATGAGTCACAGTGAGTCGGTATCATGAGATGGCCTGCGCGCAAGGTAACAGAAGTCAAGGAAAGCTGCAATGCACTTGACCATTCGGTCCGGAACATGCCCTGTTATCGCAGGAAGGAAGACCTGCAACGAGCATGTCAGCAATCGCAGAGCCATAGACCAGAAGTGATAATCACCTTCATCAACGCCTTTGAATCATCGCCTGTCCATTGTTTGAACTTTCGCCCTTCAGGGAACCGGCGCAGTCCAGGAAACGTGGGCACTGATGCAATCCTTTGAGATGTTGCCACGCTAGCATCAGCGCCTGTGCGAAAATCCACATGAGACTGAAACTCACCGCCGATCGATGTCATCCATGATTCTCTCTGCCTCTGCCTTGCCATGTACCTTGTGTAGATACTCTTCGACCCATGTAACAAGGTGATCCTTGAATGTACCTTTGATGAGCTGGTGGAGTAAGTCCGGCGACAGAAGCTGGTGAATATCGGCCCGTGGGAAATGACGGGTGAATGGCTGGCAAGATTCAGCAACGGCGATAATGTGAGTACAGTTGGCGACATTCTCCTGGGGCAGGAAGCGACGTACCACCACCTCGGCCACAGTACCGAACGTATCCCATAGCGTGATTGCATCAAATGACTGGACTTGAACATCTGTGTGGTCACGAAATCGAGGTGCTGCAGTCCGGTCATCCAGATCATCAGGACGTGCTAGACATCTACAAAGTGAAATTAATTATCACGACAGACCATAATAGACTAGTACATACTTAGGGCACCATCCCTGGACGATACCAGCAAGACATACCTGTTCCGGGTAGTCTGCTATGAAGGGGCCGATCTCGAAAATAACCCGTCGCCAGTGACCATCCGGACACCGCATGACAACCGGTTTGGTCATTCCTTCTCGAAGTGGTTCAAGGATGTGAGCGAGGGATGCATGATACAGCTGTTTACGAAACAAGCGAAAGGCATTGTCATCAGTATGTTCGCGTGCAACTGAAGATAATGGTTATCGTTAAGCCTTAGATGAATTGAACAGATAGTTACCTTTTGGAATGGCCAAAAATGCGATCGGGATCACCGCTTCTCCATGTGCACGCCTGACACTGTTCGTAACATTTCCTATCGACATGTACACTGGATGAAACTCTGTGTTCCCAGTTGCGACGGACACTGTAGTTTTGTCAGCGCCGAGAATGATCGGGACCACCATGGATCCATGCGTATCTGGGTCGCATGCGATGAGATCCTGTCAAAATTGAAATATGAGCTTCGTAATGCAAGAACAAACACATAGAAAAAATACTGATTGTTTCCAGGCCCAGCGGCCAGACATCAGGTCCGAAAATCGTCTCTTGCCTGCACTGGGGTACTCCTCGAAGGGCCTGTAATGGAAGGACCCATTGAACTCGGGGTTTGCGACCATGTTCCGAACAGCAGCCAAGGTGTCCCTCGCATGGACTACATACGGCTGGCACTTCCATAGCGGTGACTGATCGTCAACGGGGCCTGTATATCCCACAGAAAATGAATCCCATGTTATCTCGCCTGCCTCAATAGCGTCAATCGTGTTGTGGAGGTGATCGGCATCTTCGAATATGGGATGAGTAGGTTCACCGTGCTTCAACGTCTCTCGTGCTTCCAAGATGCGGAGGAGCTTATCGACATCCCCCTGGGATGACTCCATCTTCGAGAACATGTGCGCAGCAAACTCAAATGACGGACGATCTTCGAACGGCACCCATGAAAATTCATCATCGATATCCACGGCTTGAGGCTCCGGCTTCGTGCCAGGGGGTAAAAAGGTGCCGTCGACATCACAAGGTGTTGCTAGGTAGGCAGTCAATATCATACTGGGTGAAATTAAACACGACTTACCAGTCAAGGAAGGATGGTAACGAAAATTGGGGACTGGAGCATTAGGTGGAGCAGTCGGAAGAGCATGCTTGTGGGTGCTGTTTATATGACGAGTGAGGCCAGAGGCACTTTTGAAAGATTTCTTGCATGGTCTACAATATGGAGCCATGAGGAAATAGATGGTAGGGGGCTGTCGAGGCGCGAGAGGTGAAGCATGAGTCAAAGTCTGCAACCGACCAATGAAAATCGGATAAGTCCGTGTTCAGCCATTTTGGCTCGCTACCGCAACACGCACCATCAATTTTTTTCTTGCCTTGCCTTTGCACTTCAAATCTCTTTCTCATCCATATGGCTCCTCGCAAGGCTGTCTTGAAAAAGCGAAAAAAGCCCGAGGACGATCATCCGTTCGGCTCGGACTCTGATCCTGAAACTATTCAGGACGAGGGGATGGATCGGTAAGTCTCGCCTGCCTAATTACAAAGGCGACTAACCTTCAACCCGCGTGGATAGACCGCAGTCCATCCCGGCTCCACCTCGTAGACCACCGAAACAGCCCATAATTTCTGCGTCCATCAAAACCAGACTGCGCAGTGGAAACAATCCCCATCCGGCCAATGCGGCAGGGATCTACAAGCGAACCAAGGCAGAGATCGACGCTGGAGTGGCTTCTAAAAAAGCAGTAAAAGATCTACACATTAACGAGCTCGAGGAACGGCTTGCGCAGGCAAAGCAGATGGAAGCTGAGGCGATTCGCTCTCTTGCTGACCTCGAGGATCAGCGCCTGCAAGAAGACCTTGAGGACGCGACTTATGATGCTCGCTTGCAGACCCCAGATGAGGAATCTGAAGAGGGGCTCTCTGAATCGGATGCTGAGTGTGACAGCGACATCGACGACGATCACATGGAGGTAGATTCCGGAGGTAAAACTAAAAAGGTAAGTCACGCTAAGTGATAAGTATAATTTGTGAGTACTTACTGTATGCCATTCCAGCCTACTGCTCGGCAGCGACGCAAGGCAAAAGTCGATGAAGTCCGCGACGGGATCGCGAAGGAGCGGAAGATCTCGGCTATCGCGAAGCACACCTCGGCTGCGACAAACCTGTGAGTGGATCAATCAGATGTTCTGAGCGATTGTTTCGTGAGCTTTGTTGCTGAACCAGTCTTGTAATGTCTTGTCTCCCAGGCATAGTACTGACATGAAGCCCGTCAAACGTGCGAAGGTATCTAAGGACAGAAACGAGGATATTGATCATGAGTGGTGGAACTTCATCAGGAACCGCACGAACAAGAGAGCCCTTACCAAGTCTATGGGTTCACTTTCTGTCCGCGATTCTACGCCAAGCCCGCAGAGAAAAGACAGCGTCGCAGGCGCGTCATCGCATCATCAAAAACCAACCTCAGAAGGTCGAGACGAACCAAACCCAGCTGGCGGCCCCGGGTTTACTGACGACAATGTCGCCAGTCGCCGGCCTTCTCCTGCTGATCCGTTTCGTGCTTCGCGTTTCACGCAGGTGAGTACAGATTTTGTGAACTTACCACGCCAGCGTTGCTTGTACTGATCACAGGTTCTATCTTTAGATGGCCAGGGTTCAGTTGAAATCCAGCAATGATGCACACGAAAGCGAGAGCTCACCGGGTTGCAGCAGTCCAGCAGCTAGTAGCGCTACTCATCGCTCAGACGTTCATGCTGCCAGAGCTGTTCGTGTCAAGAGCGAAGGGAACGTGGGAGAATCACGCTCCCAGGAGAGCTTACCAACGTGGATCCAAACGTCCTATAAGGAAGAGCTCCTTCCCACTCTGATCACCTACTTTGGCGCCGAGAGTGATCCATGGGAGCTCGGCGGAAAAGATGGCAAGCTCTTCTCTTCCGTTCTCAAGAAGGTCATAGGCGAGTTGTGCCCTGGTCAGCACTATGAGCCCGTGCGTTCGGGTGCGGACACGCTTTATACCGTGGTATGTATGGTCTTCTTCACTTCGTTACTATTTACTAAATCTGTATTTTTACACGCAGTCTCGACAAGCCATTTTGGATCAACGGCGCAAGTTCCAATCCACTGCAGTCACTCTTGTCCGGAAGGAAGTAAAGAGTCGTCAACAGAAAGGCAAAGCGGCGATCATCAAATACGTGAAAGATGCGTTGAAACCTGAAAACGGCACAGCGTACTGGGCTGACCCTGATGGCTCGGTGCGTATCATTCTGCTTTTCGTCACTGCTGTCAAAGCTCAATGTTGTCATCAGAACGGTCCAGAAGGCGCACTCCTATCCCAATTTATCGTCAAGACACTCGCTGAACACGTCAAGGCTACAGAAGGTTCCGTACTCGCAGAGGAGCACTTTCCGGTGGGAGCGTTCATTCTTTCGATCACTGCGGTAAGTTTATCTGGTCCGTCATATATCTTTCGAGTCTAAGTTCGTGGAAACAGGTCATATGCGCATTCCGTATGTTCACCACGGGCGCTTTCATCAGCGCAGGTCCATTCTCGAAGGACAACATTGGTGCTCTCACGACGGAGTGGCAAGAATCACCGTCCGTCAAGATGTTCCTTGCGAAGCCCCATCGTCAGGACGAGCTGCTTCTCAAGGTCAATAAGCATCTCTCCGGAGATTTGGACACCGAGGCCGTGAACAATGATGCCGGAAACAACCATCACAGTGGCCTCGGCAAAGGTGCTCACATTATCATGGACCACAGCAGCCCTCCGCGTTATGATGACGTATGAGGCTGCCAGCCCAGATTGAAAGTACTACTTTCATCATATATTTCTATGCATCTTTCATTCGTTCTAACACCATATAGACCAGTCATAGTATCTCGTTAGATAGCCGCTTGTCCTGTTTCGGCGGCAAGCTATCATTACTTATATACTAAGTACGCGATCTCTAAAATACAGATGATTCTGGCTCTACGTTCTGATGGCCGGCAGTCCGGAAGGCCCTGAAAGCCCTGAAAGCCCTGAAAGCCCTGAACTTGCACGATATCCACCGTCCTGAGCATGATTTGAACATACCTGAGGACTGAAGGCTGAAGCGTCCTGAAGCGCGCTGAAGTGTCCTGAAACTGCCTTATATAGCATCTTTCAGTGTCATCAGGATGTCCGACAAAATACTGATGCATGTTAGCCAAGCGTGTCCCGCGTACATCTTCCGACGAGATTAGCTTGTAAGTGTCAACCAGCTCACCTATGCAGTCCGCGACCTTTGGATCATGAAGGAGTAGAGCACGAAGATTTGCAGCCTGGGCAGATGTATACATATATGTGGATTCAAGTTCACCTGTGAGGATGAAAACATCAGAAAAATTAGAAATCTATATAGCTCAGGACTAAAGTATGTGTCCTAGCATAGTGCTATGAGATCTATATAGCCACTCTTGTATCTATGTAGAGCTATGCACATTATGATAGCCTTCATAGCAGTAGGCAGAAGGTATATAGACCTATGTACCTGTAAGCCATTACTATCAGAGCTATGTACCACCATAGCCTTGCTATGAACTCTATCAGCCCTATGTCAGATATGGTAGACTTCATAATCACAAGCCAAATTGATTGATTTCATTAAATGAGGGACTTCTGACTTCCAAAAAAAGTTTACTGATATTTAGGAATACAATTACAAGAACTAGTCTACAGCTACAGAAACTAATTGTAATTATGAATATAATTCAGCAGCATTGTGTGCACGTAGATTACGGCCATGCGCGCATCATGTAGCAGTCGCGCGCGGCCTGCTGACGTGGCATGTGACAGCACTGTCACGCGCGGGCTGCTGCTTGCTGCACTGCCATAAAGTGGCTGCCGAGGTGCATGCGCGTGGCGTTATGGTCGCGCGCATGCGCTGACGATGCACGCGAGGTGCGGCAAAGGGCCGAGACACTGCGCGGACGGCGCGGATATGGCGCAAATGGCGCGGACATGGCGCGGACACGGCGCGGATGGCGCAGACACGGCGCGGACACGGCGCAGAGCGCGCAGATGTAGCGCGGATGGCGTGAGGCGGCGCAGGAAATGTAGAGGCGGCGCAGAAGGCGTAGAGGCCGCGGGGACTGCGCGAAGGCCGCGTGGACTGCACGAAGACGGCAGGGAGTGCAGGAAGGCGGCGGGGAGTGCGGAAGGCAGCGGGGAGTGCGTGAAGGCGGCGCGGAGGGCGTGGAGACGGCGCGGAAGGCGTGGAGACGGCGCGGACGGCACGGAGGCGGTGCGGACGGCATGGAGGCGACGCGGATGGCGGGGAGGCGGCCTAGAAGGCGTGAAAGCGGCAGGGACTGCGCAGGCGCAGCGCAGAGGACAGTGGCGCGGCGGGGACTGCGCGAAGGCGGCCAGGACTGCGCGAAGGCGGCGGAGAGTGCGCGAAGGCGGCGGCGAGTGCGTTGAAGCGGTGGACAGGGCGCAGACGCGGCGGACAGGGCGCAGACGCGGCGGACAGGGCGCAGACGCGGCGGACAGGGCGCAGACGCGGCGGACAGGGCGCAGACGCGGCGGACAGGGCGCAGACGCGGCGGACAGGGCACGCAGTGTCGGGGCCGTGCACATGAGAGCCGCGCGCTCAACGACGTGGCCAGCGCGGGCGGCCGACGTCGTACACGAGGTGCCCGCGCTGTGCATCTCGCGTCGCGGCTGCCCGCACGACGTCCCGCGACGGCCAGCGTTGTGCACGGGCGGGGCCATGCACCCACAGGCGGGCGCGGGCAAGCACACGCAGATGGACGCAGGCGGGACCGTACGGCGTGCGTAAGCAAGCAAGACCATGCGCACGCTGTCGCCAGCACGCGAGGCTGGCTGTACGCAGTCGCCGGCGTGCGAGGACGTGCGCAGGTGCGTGCGCGCTGGCGGGCTCGTGCACAGGCGTGCGCGCTCGCGGTGGGGTGTACATGTTGGTGGACGTGTGCGCGTTGGCGAAACACGCCAGGGCGGCACGACGGAGATGCATGGCGTGGCGGCGGCGGTATGCGTACGGGGAGTGGAAGTCGTGGGGGGTGGGACATGGGGGCCGGGGGCGTGGAGTGACGAATAACGGGAGTATCGCACCGTAAAACGGGCGATACTCCCTGTATTAGTGCATTACAAAGAAAATAAAACCGATTTTAACTCACCTGGAGCCTTTAGCTCGCTCGCTACCCATCCGGCCGGTGTTGAATCGTCGAGAGAGGGACGAGGACGAGAGGAGGGACGAGGTTGGTTGAAGATGGAGCAAAAGTTGAAGACCTTCGTACTGGACTTGACGCGCATTCGCTGCTTCAGCCACCGAACGGGCGAGTCTACGGTTTCCGACACTCAGCAAATCATATAAAATCGCATTAAATTCGGAAAAAACACAGCAAGCGTAGATAGTTTATAAAATAACAATCAATGAGCTACATAACTATCTACTGTACAGTGCATCTATGGATAGGCAAAGTAAGTCAGTAAAGTCTAGATTCGTAGCCTTTCTCGCGACACACGGCCGCGCGCGGCAGCCACATTTGTGGCTCCGACCGGGCACGTCCGCGCTCAGCTATATAAACCTCGCGCAATGCGCGTCGTCTTTCTCTCTTCAACCACTACCTTCTCCCTTCGTTTCGGGCTTGCTCTCAACTTGTACTTCTTTTTTCAACGTTCGGTAAGTCTTTGTTCTTTATATTTGCTAACTCATGCTTATCTTATATCTTTGTTCTGTTATAGGTTATACTTTTGTTATATGGTCTTGGTGAGTCTCACTCTTTTACTGACTATTACTTAGATTTTTAGGTTTTATTTTCGCTTTTTGTAGTCTTTGTATATTGACTTGTTATTTTTCTAGTGTTAGTAATATATATATGTTTGTAGTTAGTTATGAGATTTTGTAATAGATTAGAATGATAAATATAATTTAATTTGCTCAGTCCTCTTGATATTGTTATATGTGTGATTATTTATTTTATTTAAAGTATATCTAGATATATTATTCAGTCAAGCTATAATTTGAATAGCTTTAATAGGCTCTATTGCTTGGATAGATATGTAAAGTCTACCTATCCAATATAGTACATATAGATATAATAGCTCTGATAATTGTTATAGCTAGGCATTCTATTATAGCTTCATAGTTAGCTATGATAGCTATGATAGTAGTTCATAGCACCCCCTTCAGCTCTATAGCATCTTATAGTACTCCATAGCTCTCCCCCTGAGCTATGAGAGCTATGTAGTAAAGGGAGGTGCTATGGACCTATGACTTCTATATAAGATATGTAGAACTATGTAGGACCTGCATATTTTTCTGATGAAGTCAGTGGACAGGATATCGAGACAGGCACAAAAACAGACCGAACTTCATGTTTGTGTTCTGACGTCAGCAGGAAATGGATGTATCGCTCGAAGAAAGGGGCGCTGTGAGCGTGGACAGGGCCAAAAAGCTCCAACATGTCGTCAATGTGAAGAGATACGTGATGGATTGGCTTGATCTTGGTGCCCTTATAGAGTATCTTGAGTTGACGAAGATACCGGTAGATGTATGTACGGTATGAGGCGATGTGATTCATCGAGATGGCGTGCATGTTGGCTATCTTCACTGCACGAACCAAGTCCATGAAGTTTGACAGCATATCCTTTTCCCGTTGAGTTGCATCCACGCTACCCCATAACCGAATGAGAGAAATAGGTAAATGTATGGTGCATATGACACGCCAATGATTTGCGCTTAATTTTCCCTGCTGCGAAGTGCCCCAGTCGTGGGGTGCGGGACTGACCCAGGACAGGATGATCGTGCGTTTCATGTCCTCGTGCACAATGGTCATGATCTCTTGTCCGAGGATGTGCTTATCTTTTTCTGTAGGGGACTCTGTTTCTAAGAGCGGCACATTTTCGTCCGTCTGAGAAACCTGATTAGAAGTATCTTAATACAGAGAGAGAAATGCTTACCCAGACTTTGAGGCGTGCATATAGTCCATCCTTAGTCCCATCCGTCGAGAGTCCCCAATCAAAGCATAGGAATCTCAAGCCCAACCTAGTCATCGCCTTCTTTACGGTCGACTCCACAAGGCATCGAGCCAGTTGGTCCGTTCCGGTCATTACCATTGCCTTATCAGCCTCAGTTCGGTGCTCGATAGAAAGATCGTCTTGGTTAGCAGAAGTGCTATCTTCGGTGATCGCACCAATTGACGAAGAAGAGGCGGCGGTGGTGACTGAAAGGGCAGATAATGTCGATTCTTGTGATTCAGTAACCTCCATGTCAACAGCAGAAACTCGAGCTTCTGTCTGCGGCAGATAAAGGTTGATATCTTTCTTTTCTTTGGTTTGTCTCTGTAGATCCATTAGATACCGTGATACGCAGTTATCTGTACACTTACCCATTTTACAATATTTGCTGCGAGTTGTGCTTTTGCCCCGGCAAAACGTAAGTCATTGTAATAGCAGATATACCATAGAATGTCTCGAACATATCGGCGGCCACAGAGCTTCGCTTGAAGGTCAGACGGATTGTCCCGTATGAGCTTCATGCAGTGCTGTAGCGTGTCTTCGTCCGGTCTCTTTACAGTGACAGTTCCAATGGCCAGACCATCACTGCCTTCCAATTTAACGTTGATGCCCCATACTTGCCTGCAGTGGGTCTGGAACAGCCCCAAGTCGAGTGCGTGCATGGAGTCGATCGTGATGTATTTGACAGGGTTCCAATACGGCAGCCGGTAGAGAGGTGACCAACGAACACCATTGGTGTTGAATAGAATCCTCTGATCTGTGGTATTCTTGGCATCTCTCCATTGCTTTGCAAAATGCCGATCGTCTCTAGGATCGCGCTTCGGCCAGGTGTGTTTGTCGATATTCTCAATATCCTGGATTTCTAGGCGGCAACATGTGCAGAAGTATTTGGATGTAGCAGAGCCATATCTGGCAACTTGTTGCACAGCAAGCATATCGGAGACAAGGGGAACAACCATGATCTTGGCCAGCTGGCCCTTCTTATACTTGGCGATACGAGAGATCCAGACTCCAGGATTCCAAAACTGAAGTAGTTCATCAACCAAGAGCTCCAGAGTGTGATTGATCTGCTTGATTGACGGCTTATTTGGGCCCGGAATAACACCCGCCAGGAACATGTTCTCAGGTAGGTAGCGAAGATGTGGAGGAAGATTCATGAGAACCAGCCAGATTCCCGTCGATGAAACCGTCTGCTTCGCCTCCTTCATATGATATGGGTTGAAGCTATCGACGGCCAGGTTGAACATAAACCGACCTTCCCCGGGTGGTCCTGGCAAAAAGGGTCGGCGGTCTGGACCCAATACGCCGCGATAAATGGCCCCATCCCAGATATCGTGCATGGGTTCGCCAGTATGATGGCATGGATGATCTATGATATCCTCCAAACCAGGTCGAGAGAGCAAGCGACCCAACCAGTGCTTCATATCTTGGCAGACGTACTTGCGACGTGGAACTTTGTATGTGCGTGGGCCGATTGTGGTATCTCGCCACAACGGAACACCGCATGGGTTCGATTCCGATGTCGGTTTGTGCGTACACGTGTCCGGCATGGAGTCGGAGCCAGGTGAGTAGTCGTAAAGGCAATAGCATGTGGGACAGCAGAGGTATGTATGGGTAACGGGGTCAAGGCGATATCGATTGACAATGGTGCGAGGTTCCTTGGGAATGGATTCAGCTTCTTTCTGCATAGCCTTTGAGGAGCGAAGAACACAGCGCATCCCGGCAAGAAGGATCTGAGTGACACGTCGAGGGAGTTGAAATAGGATATGCATTGTGAGGACTGTGATGAGCACGGCAATACGTTGATGTGCCCTTTAGTGCGCCTTGCTACGGCATTGCCCACTCCCCGCTTCCTTGCCCGTCCTGCTCCACTTCACCTCAGCCGCACCAAGTCCGCCCACCGCGACGTTGCTCCCCGCACAGGACAAGCGCCCCCATGGGTTCGGGACCGACCGGGTCAGACTAAAGCCGGTGTCCCGTGGTCCGATACACCGAACGGGCCGGAGATCAACCGGCCGGATGAGTCAGCAGCACAGGAACAGAAGCACGCCCAGAGAACCAGCCGGCTCAATCAACATGCCCTCGAACGCCCACACGCCCCCGGATCACGAGCGGCGCCCGCGACAGTGCGCTACTGACGTCATCCCAGCCATTCCAGCTCGACGCGCCCGCTGTTCCTGACGCATGCCCCGGGCGATGTTGTAAGGTGGCGCCTTTGATTCGCTCGTACCATGCGCATGCCCTCTGCCCTGCACGGGCTGAGCCGCAACAACTCCACTTGCCAAGGGACCCGGAGCAGGCAGGATCAGGAAGGAATTGGAGATTGGGTCAGTCAGCGGGAGGTTGTCGTAGAAAGTCACGCCGGGCCGCCTGAGGCAGCCTTGCCCATTTGTACCGTAGCTACTGACTTGGAGAATCAGAACGGAGTTGGCCCTTTTCCCCTCAGAGCTCAGACCTCACAAAGCCCGTCGTTTGACGTTCTCACCGCCAGCTTCTAAGCACATCTCAGACGTAGCCCTTCTCGCTTTCTCGTTTCGCTCATCGTATTCGTCGTACTCGTTGTCATGCCGTTATCTACAAGCCGTATCACCTAAGACCCATGAGTCTTGTCATACCATCATCGTCCCTAGCAGAACCGCGTCAGAAGTCACCCGCACGCAGCAAGCTCGCCCTCCGCAGTCTTGCTCCCCTACCCGTAGTACGGTCACCCGTCAGCTACACGTCCCGGCGCTCCCCTCTTGAGATACTTGGTCCCCTCGCACCCCCCGGTACTCTGTTGGTTTGGTTTTGCATCTGAAAAATCACAATTTCATATAGCCTAGTGTTGATTTATATGTCCTATCATAGTGCCATGAGGTCTATCACTATCTATGTAGCCATCTTTCTCACCTATGTAAGGCTATGAGGCCTATCATAGCTTATATAGCAGTAGTTAGACACTATACAGTGCTATATATTCCTAAGGGGCAGCTATAGCTGCTATATAAACTCACTGGCTTGCTATGGTCCCTATGACCCCTATAGTGAGGTATGGATACTAATATCATTATCTCAAGTCAACTAGGTACGAAAATTATAGAGTCAAAATCAATTATATTCAATACAATTACTTCCTACTACAATCAAGTACACTACAAAATAATACAGTGCATGCGTGCACAGTGGCACGCGGCATGCACAGGTAGAGCCGTGTGCAGGCACGTGCGCGCTGGCAGGGCATGACAAGGGCGCGTATGCGCACGAGGCGCGGCGGGCGCGCGCGGCGCGATAGTCATGCACACGGCACAGCAGTCGCGCACGAGGCACAGCAGCCCTGTGCCGAAGCGCTGGGCCCGTGCGCGAGGTGCTGGAGGCGCTGTGGCCGTGTGCACTGGCGTCGGGCTGCGGCGGGCCCGTATGCGAGATGCGGGGTGTGCGCTGAAGACGCAGTGCACGGTGCATCCATGCGCGAAGTATTGAGGACGTGCGCAAGGCACGGCAGGCGAACGCAAGGCGCCCCATGCCCGCGAGGCGTGTGAGCCCGTGCGTGAAGTGCTGGCTGCCGCTGGCCCATGCGCGACGTGCAGCGGGATGTGAGGGGCGGGCATGAGGCGCGGCGGGCATGCGCGGGGCATGAGGCGGCCGCTGGCTCGTGCCCAAGGTGAGGTGAAGGGCGATATGGTGCAGTGGGGCGCCGCGGGGCGTGGCGAATGTGCGCTCGGCGTGGCGGGCATGCACAGGACGTGGCGGGCATGCGCGGGACGTGGCGGGTGTGCATGAGGCAGGCGTGAGTGTAGCCATTTAGCTAAACATATTGGTAGGTGCCACCTGCCACAATGAATAATGGTCGGTGATCCACCATTGGTGACTTGCCATGTATTTAGTTAAATGTACATATGTACATTTAGCTAAATGTACATATGTACATTTAGCTAAATGTCCAAGTGCCATTTAACTATATGCATTAGTCTTATCTTGCCCAAAGACTCATAATCTAATCTGTTCATCACAGCCCTCTTCCGAAACAGAAGATCAAACAAATACTGAAAAGGACAAAAACATGATATTGCATTCAAAAATGGAGGTATTCTATGATTTTGTCGGATAGTGCGATAAGATAACAGAGGCAAAATACTACGTCATAAGATGTTCGAGGAAGCATGCAAGATCCAGATAGAAACGATCAGGGCAGGAGAGAAATGGAAAGCTCAACAAAATGAACACGAGAATGGCAGAGGCTGTGGAGCAATAGGGACTAAAGACAATAGAGGAATCTACACACCTCAGCCAAGCCAGAAGTCATCCTCCTCTCGCACCTCAACCTCAACCTCGATCTGAGTTACTGGGGGTGCGTCTAGACCTTCATCCCCGTCATCCCACTGGTACGCTGTCCCATCTAGCACAGGCCTTGCCTTGCTTCTCACCGCAGCCCAACGCTCACTGAACTGAGCAGCCAGACAACGATACATTGCCGCTTGCTCAGCAGCATAGGCATGGAGGCCTTCCTTCAGGGCTAGATTGCCTGGTTCGTCAATGTTGCCTTCTCCATCAAGAGCAGCATCACGCCTGGCTGACCGGTCTTCCCAAAGTGAGGCCTCCATGGCGAATGTCTCCAGCACACACCTCATCTCCTCTTCTACACGCTGAACTTCTTCATGCCATCGAGCAGCGCACACCTTCGACTTTGCCCATTCCACGCGAAGAGCTGGAACAAAAGCGTAAGACAATAATGCCACAAGGCAATAGCTGAGACGACTTACCCTCTTGGAGATCTGGATCTGTCTCATCTGACGTGGTAGGGACAAGCTGCCAGATCCACGACACTGTGGGTGGAGCCTTTTTGCGGCTCGCTCGATTTCCTCTCCCCTGGCTGGCCTGACTCCTTTCCATCTGCCTCCCTCGTCGCCCCCTACCTTGGCTCCCCCCCTGCATGCCCTGCGAGTGAGCATCATCATCGCCTTCATCTCCTGGCAAGGCAATAACGTCCAATAGATCTTCATTGAGTGACCGAACGTCTTTGTCGTGGAGCTCGCAGAGATCATTCATCCAGGCTCCTCCTCCAGTTAGGCGCATCAAGGCCCAGTGAGCATGCTGGTACCGAAGCTTGTAAAGCTTCACCTGGTCATCGACCCGGGTTTGCATCTGCCTAGCTCTGGTGTTGGGACGTTGCCCTACTACATTCTTGACTTTGAAGGCGTTGAAGAAGGTCCGCATGCGTAGGTGCCGCCGTAGCACCTCCAATGCATCCTGCGCTTCTGCCATTCGCAGCCGAGCCTCGACTGCAGCAAGAGCAGGTGGACATGCTGCCTGTCGCGTCTCTGCACTCTCAAAGTCTGATGGCATCTTCAGCTCTGCTTCCTCAGCCTGAGCCTGGTCCACAGCCGTTGCCGCACCGTCTTCAGCTTCATTGACACCAGCAGCTTGGGTCCCAGGCATATGAGTGGCCTGCTGCCTGCGAAAACGTCTAATCTTTCTTCTCAAGGCACGGCGGCGAGCATCAATGTCCGAGAGCTGGAGGGTAGTCGGAGATTTTGTTGCTCGTACTTCACTAAGGAGCATTCTCCTGTAATAAACAATCAGCGAAAGCAAGGGACCTCATTATAAAAGAACTCACTGAGCATGCTGGATCTCGATGCCCAGCAAAAGGAAAGACGATGGGCTGGTGTCATCCTCTACTTCTCCAGCAGCGCCCAAGGCAGCCTGCTCCCCGTCCTTGAGCTCCCGCTTTATCTGCGCCAACGTCTTCTCTACGAAAAGGTCAGGACCTGAAATCAGCATAAAGGAGAGAAGGTGACGCACTGGTGCATGGGGTTGCAAAAGGACTGGGCTTTTTCTTCTTGTCCGCATCCCATGCCGCAAACATTGCCTCCCAGGCATCGAGATCCTCTGGACGCTTATCGTGGAAGCCGGCCACCATCTGGTTAAATGCGTAACGAAAATCGATTGCATTCGGGATGGCCTCTAGCATCTTGCGAAGAAGAGATGAGCCTAAAGATGAGTCTTAGACAGTGGGCCAGAAAGAAAAGTTTGTAAAGACATATCCATTCCAACCACACGCCTCCAATTGGAGAACCCACAGAAGTCATCCAGTGTATCATGCCTGGAGCCAGGTCCCATCTCCTTGGTGCTAGCCGCCGCCCCGTTGAGCCATGCCCAATTCCTCTCTGGGCCCTCCAGCTCTGAGCGGCCCATCCCAACAGTTCGTCGCGATGAGTACTTGCTATGGCAAGACTCCTCATGGGCCTGCAGGTGGAACTCGGGAACCAAGAAGATCACGTCGGCCTGAGCCAAGGACTGCTGCATGTCACTAGGGAAGTCACCAATATGAGGCCAGAATTTCTTCTCCCACTGGCAGGCGAGGTCGTAAGAGGAGACCAGCGTCTTGATGACGACCCCCATAAGCGTGGACAGGAAGATGTAATCCATGTTGATATAGCTGTAGCAAGTCAGCACTAGGTCTGCAGATAAACACAGTGCGAAGACTAACCGTTCACCTTTCTGCAGATCCCCGATGCCATTTGGCCTCCAGAACTGATGGCGGCCGCAGGTGACCGCGCCCACCCCTGTAGCGGCCAGCCCTGTTGACCTCTTCAAGTTTGCCGTCGCCAATGCAGCAAATGCAACGCAAGTGCTGATCTGCAGAAGCCACATTAATTCGTGGCTGATAGGGATGGCGTGGTGCACTCACGTCCTCCTCGCTGGTATGCTCCACCACGTACGTCCCATAACCCTTGCTCTCCACGAAATATGCGAAGCCGCTGCCCAGCGACGGGTCGCGCTCCTCACTTGTGCGAAGGCGGCTTTTGAGTCTGAAGTTTGCATCCATAGCTAGGACCAGCCAGTACAAAAAGCTACGAAGTTTGCTTCAGACAAAAAACATTGATCATGGAGTAGAATCAACTTACACAGTTTCAGGGGGTGCGTCCTGCCAGTTAGACGGCAGGTTAACCCCGGGGCGAGGGCAGGCCAGACACTGAACAACGAGCTCTCCTGGCTTTGTCCCCTCAATCCCGCTAGGCTCCAAGCCCCTACCGGCACGCTTCAGCATCTTGATGAACCTCCACTCATGCATCATGAGCATGAGCATAGGAAGGCGATCCTACAAGGGCAAAGCCATCAGCATTCGGGCCAAGCGTACAGCAAAGGCCATGGCCCGACGCACCGGTATCTTCAAAAGCCCAGCAGCATTGGTCAGGAGCTCGAGTGACTTGTAGTAGTCGTACCCCGACATTTTTCCTTGTAGATTCAAGGCATGAAACTGGCGCAGACAGGCCATGGTTGCGCACGTTTGCAGCGAACGAGGTGTAGCGGGCCACCAGGCAGTGCGGAGGAGTTGGATTCGGGATGGCATGCTATCAGGGCACCTACAGAAGTCGACCTTGACGGGGTGGATCCCGTTGGTATGCAGAACGATGAAATCCTTATGAGCGGCCTCGCGAGCAGGACATGGGCCTGCAAAGGCATGCCCCACTTGAACTCGGAGGCCCAAGTCACAGAGCATAACTTGCTGGAAGCGGCCATGGAGCCATTGCTTAACAAGATAGGCGTGAGGCTGTGGAAGAGAAAAAAGGCAGGACACAAGAGGCTCACCTCGGCCACATGCAGCGGGAGTGCATGGTGAACGTTCAGCAAGCAATCCTTGCAGAGAAGCTGCCCTCCGTGACAGTCCCTGCAGAGAAAGGCAGACCCAATGGCACCACACAGCCCACAAGCGCTCTCTACCCTGAAGTTGGCTTCACAGGCGGCCTCACCCCTCCCATCCAACCTCAGCACCTCATCCAAGTAATCCGACGCATACTCCCTCCACGTCAAGAGAGGGAGATCCTGTGGGGCCACAAGTCAGATGCCGTCAGGCTCAGCAATTGATGCTGGCTCACTGAGTTCCTATATCGCTTCGCTGGCACTAACTCGATCCCATCCAGCCCGGGCTCTGCCGATCCTGTGACCTCTGGCACTTCGAAGAACTGTTCCTCAGGCAAGTCGACGTCGGGGACGGCTTGGCCAGCGTCTGGCGGCGGGGGGATGATCGGTGTTGGTGCGATATGGTCTGTTCTCATGTGAACACGATGACGGCTGTCCAAGGAGAGGACCTCCGAGATAATAGCAGGCTGATCATGATCATGCATCTCTCGGATGCGTTTCTTGGACTTGTTCTTCACTATTGCAAAGAGCTGACGTGCGACGAGAAGTGGATAGGGGATGGAAAGCTGAAGACAAGCCTGTAGACTTTAGACAGGATGAGGGGGAGGGGAAGGTGATCGTGGTGTGAGGCGAAAGCGCTGGCAGTACGCGAGGCGCTGCCTTGACGAGGCGCGTGGGAACTTTTGATAAGCGCGCATCGTGTTCGAAGAGACTTGGTCTAGACCCCACTCTGCAGAGACCAGAACATGCAGTTACGAGCCCATGGAGCGAACGTTTTAATACACAAGAAAGGACAGACTAAAACCTAACCTCCAAAAACTTGAAGGCGATCGGAAACGAGACTTGTAATAGTTGAGAATAGTGTTAAAGCCCATTGCCACCGTTCTTCGGGCAAGCCATCCATCTCCACCCTTTCCTGATAGGACAACGTGCCCGCCGGGCGAAACCCATGGCGCGTGTACCGCAGCAACCCTCCAGGACAATATTGAGTAAACGAGAACCGCGTCTCCCCTTCCGCAATGGCAGTATTGGCATGCCTTATCGAGGAGGACGGAATCTCCGCGCTCGACCCCGGAGGCAAGCTGATGATCAGCCCAAACTCCCAGAGCACGAGTTGGCCCCCCTTCTTATGGTCGAAGCGTCCAAACGGCGTGATAATGCACCATCCGTGCGGCACGTTGGTGCAGTCGATGTGATCGTGGCAAATGGTGGCGGGGCCAAGGTTAAAGGTCGACGTAGGGAAGATGCTATTCGGGAAAGGCCATTTAAGGTTGGGGAACTGGTAGCATAGCTTCTCGAAGTTCTCCGCATAGTACGCGTAAACCTTCGGAGCATACATTGCAAATATGCCTACCATAACGTTAGCACAGAGGAATCTCTCTGGGATGGACACACTCACTGCTGCCAAAGCCAGCCACGTGCTGAATGGCCCAGTTGTCCAGAAGCCGGTCGAGTATCCTCTGCATGGGCCCAGTATTCGCGAGGTTTCGTGGCAGCTGAAGCGCGTGAGGGAGCAGGCCGACATGCAGAGAGTAAACAGTAGAAGGCGTACCTCAGGACCTCCACCGTACGACGGCCCCGTGTTGAGAGCAAGAAAGTCACCCCGCTGTCAGTCTACAAGCCCTCTAGTAGACCACTTCCTGCTCTCCCGCTCTGCTCCCTCCAGTGCCACTGTAACCTCCTCCACCACCGCGTCCCAGTCAGCCCCACGTGGCCTGCCTGGAAGAAAAGCCACGATGCGACCCTCCGGGTCGCAGAGAGCATGGGGCTGGCTAAGGAGCAGGCGATCGGATGAGTCAGCATGCGCGCACGAAAGACAGGCCTCGACTCACCATCCATCCCAGTCCAAGTCCTCAAACCCGAGCGCAATGAGTTCATCATAGGTCCACGGCCTTGCCTTTAATGGCTTTGACCTCACCCCAATGTAGCTCCAGGTATCCCTCCTCAAGCAAGCTGTGTTGAAGCTGGTTGGAACAATGACAGCCTTCATGCTACGATGAGACAGAGAAGACCGGACTTTCGTGGCGCCGTGGCCTGGCTGCACGACTTTTGAGCGAAGGCGCGCTCATTTCTTGCACCTCCTCTTTGTCTTCGAGTTCGCGCGGTGTTGCTTTACAGGGTCGAATGCAACACTGGGTTCGATGTCGTCCTCTGATGACTCGGAGCCGCGTTCACGGGCAGTAGGGCTATGGCTGAAGGGTGGGTGGCATGACGGCAAGGGAACCGCTCCAGTCGACAGTGCCGATGGGGAGCAGTAAGCAGGCGAAGGGCTGCGCGAGGCCTCTGTTAAAGGCGAGGAGCTTCGCGAACCAGCGGTGGGCCACGTCAGTGGGTTGAGGGGCGAGGAAAACACGCGCTTTCGTGCCGATGAAGACGATGAGCCTGGAGAGAAGGATTGACCCTGTGCGCCGACCGCATCCTGCGGGCCAGCCCGCTGTTCCCTCTCCTGATCTCCCCCCGAAGCCTCGTCCTGCCTATCCTCCTCTTCAAAGGCTTTCAACAGCCCTACGCTGATGTCGCCCATCCTGTGAGCGACCCGGAATGGCACGGAGGCTAGGGAGTGATCGAAAGGATTGTAGGTGCGGCCGGAACGAGTGAGCCGCGTGAACACCGGGGCGGAGGCACCCTCCTCCTGCTGCATATAAAAGAAAATCAGCGTCCGTGGCACGACGAGGCTACGTGTCACATACCATGGGCGCACTCGACGTGTCAGAGTGGAGCTGTCCTGGCTACGGCTGCCCCTAGAGAGAAACGCATGCCTGAGGTCAGATGGTTTGTACAGGAAAAGCAGAAAGAAAAAAGATGTCCCGCGACTCCGCCTTCCAACTGCTGGGCCTTGGCGAGACCCAACTTGAAGGACGGACAGAGTCTCTGGGACGGGAGATGGAAAGTCGAACCACTCACTGGGAAGCGCTACGCGCGCACGACGTGTCAACCAGGTGGATTTGTCTTCGAAAGGGCCACCCCTAGATAGAAACGCGTGCGAACGAGGTCAGATCACGTCGAAAAGCAAAACAAAGGGCAGAAGCCGTCCGGCCGCTCCCCCCATCCAGCTGCTGGGCCTTGGCGAGACCCAACTGGAAGGATGGACGGAGCCACCAAGACAAGAGAAGAAAGGCAAGCTACTCACGAAGACTACTCAACCCAGAGGAAGAGAAAGGAGTGGATAGAACAAAAGACGAGGAAAACGAGAGGAGGAAGAGATGCGAGGTCAAGTTGGCTGCGTCCGAAAGCGGTATGTAGGTGAGGCCTCACAATTCATGCCCCGACGAAGCGGAGTCTCAACTTGCACAAGTGGATGAGTAATGCTGATGACACCGCCAAAAAACTCTGGAACATATCATTTGCATATTCAGAGTAAGCAACGACCGAGAACGTAAGAAAAGCGACAGAACACATGACAGTACAGATAACAGTGGGATTGTAACGAGACCGGAAAGTGAAGATAGCAAAGACTCATCCATGCAGTGAGCCGCAGGCTAAATATCATCATCGGTATGCTAATTCCGTACGCGCACACAGCCGGCCGCAAGGGCCTCTGCAAACACCTCTCTAGCAATATAAAGATTCTTGTATTTGCTAAAGTTGTTCAGCGACACGCCGCAAACCTGCTTCAACGTTGACCAATACGAAGAATATAGCCCTGGCTTCTTTCCCTGGAAGACAGCATAGATGGGGCCTACATGGTCATCCGGCAAATCATGAAACTGCAAAGCAGGCCCTGCATCAGGACTGTGCTGAGGACTTAGCGCGACGCCGTCACCTTCGTCGTTGTCGACATCACTATGGGTCGAGCCAGGAGCGGCAGGGACCCACGGTGCGATAGCAGGACGGCATTCAAATGAACCTTCCTTGCAGAAGTGCGTCAGACCACGCTCCGAGTGAGCACGGTACGCCGCCCACGCGTCGCAGCAGTCATGGAAGCCACTGTAGAGCGGCTGTGCGCATCCACGAACCTGCTCCTCTGCGCGTGCCCTGTGTACAGGAATGAGCCCCTGGCCACTCGAGAAGGATAAAACTTACAAATTGTAGTATACCCCGGGGCAATAGCCCCTAAAGACAACCCAAGCGTTAATCCATGACCCGCCTTCGTAACCCATTCCATCGCCAGAATCTTCTGCATTATGGCGTAGCACGTGAAGGCACCATGCCCGCCCAGCCTTCTGACCCTTGCTACTCCTCGCACGGAAGGCATAGGCCAATCCTCGCGGGACGCCTTGGCTCACCACGCCAGCCTCCCACCTACAGGACAAAACTTCACGATAAAACTCTACTCCTAGACTACTACTGCTTACCACTGTGAAAAGAATCCTGTATGTTTGCCCGACACTACATGATAATGATGGCCGTTCATAGCGATGTTGTCTGGAACGTTTTCAGTAGCACTCAATAGGCGAACGATGAGCATGCGCACCGTCCGACTCGACGTCGTTTGCAGACCAACTGCTAGGGAAAGGGGCAGACAAACTAGCAGAGGTTGGTGATGAGGCGCGACCAGCGGGGATGTCTGCATGGCCAGCCTCACAGTAAGAACACGACGCGCCAGCCATAGGCAGAACACTTACACGCCTTTCCTTCCGCGTCAATCTCAACCTCGCCCATAAGCCTGACCAGCTCCGGGTCCGTCGCATAAGACGACGTTGGCGTCTGGCGCGACGACAAAGGTGTAGCATACGACGATGGGCTCTCAGACGGTGGAGGAACACACAGCGGCGAGAGCATCCCCGCCGAGCACGAGAGATAGAGGCGAGTAAAAGAGGGAAAAGGGGAGTGAGGATTACGGAGGAGCTGAGGGGGTTTATATAGGCTGGGGGGCGTCAGCCACAGCGAAGGAAGCGAAGGAAGTCGAACCGCAGAGCAGCGCACGCTGAACGTGCCAGAGGGCCTCTACACGCTCGAGAACGCGAGCCTGAACGCGGTTTGTTTTGATCACGTGCATATAGTTGAAGTTCGGCTACGTCGGCTAAAGATCGGGACCAGCCGGAACTGGGTGTGAGTCGGTGTTTGTACTCCTTTGTTCACTCCCTATTCGTCTCCCACCTGATTGACGCCGCAGATAGCCCGATGGCTGGCAAGACGCTCGCAGGCAAATTGCGCGTTCGCAAGTCGCACCTTGCTGGTCTAGGGAAGCCTCGCGGCCGCAAGGCCTTCCTACGCGGCCACTGAGTCGAGTTCTGCCAGCGACACGTATCAGCCTGGCGAGACGCCACTGCCGCCGATCCTCCCACGACAGGCACATTTTATGACAAGACCACAAATAGTTATCTGCAAGAAATCGGGTACGATTTTGACGTCAACGCAGAGGGCAGAATCATTCCTTTACCCGATGACGTGGACGAGGACGAGGGTGCCGAGGGCTTTGCAGGCGAGGATGGGCCAGTAGGGGACCAGACCGCGGCTCAGGCAGCTCACGCGGAGGCGGTCGCTCAGAAGAAGAGCGTCAAGCGGAAGGCTCTTCGAACGGTGCGCCTCTTTTTCGTTTATCTTCGCTTACTCTGACTTGCCTGCTTGATAGGCTCTTTCCCATTGGTTCCGCAATAACAGCAATGGCTCCGGGAGCAAAAAACCTCGCGATGGAATGAGCAAGAAGTTCGACGCCATGGTCGACATGGCTCCTGAGAAGCCTCGCCGTGCCCATGCCGATCAGTTTTTCTCCACGAAGCACTACGACATCATGGTCAAAGACTGCTTCGACGCCCATTTCCGCACTGTCGCTTCGGCATGGGCAGCTGCCCAGGCCATTCCTCAATAGCTGGGCATGGAAGGCTCGCCTTCAGAAGATCAGCTGGCCTTGCTTGCCGGCGTGACGTTCGAAGGCGACGATCTCTTCCAGGACGTCTATGACAACTGGCATCAGAGTTTTGCGAAGAAAGGTGGCAAGCTGGTTGAAGTCACGCTGCGGGCTGCTTTCACCCGCGCGGTGTACCATTTGCAGTCGGACGAGTTCAAGGAGAGCCTCAAGCAGGAGTTAGACAGCATTTATGACAAGGCCATGGACACGTATCGCCAACTCTTGGATGCTGCTGACACGGAGAAGACGCCGGAGTACTACCATGAGTACGTACAGTTGCTCCTCATGGTGATTTGTAGGCTGATTCACGTCATGCAGGATGCAGTCTAAGGCCCCTCATTATCTGTATCCATTTGCCGAGCACATGTCGAAGAGGCTCGGCATGAACGTTTCGATAATGGTGTACGGCCCAATCTCAGTGCGAGGGGGAGCGATCAGTGTGAAGAGGTGCGTCTTTCCCATTGTGCTGCCATGTATCAATCTAACGGTATACACAGTATTCACGTTGGAACCACAAACGACCCTGCAAGCTTGGAATGGATGGACGCCGAGCCGGAGGCCTGCGAGGCGATGGTGAAGTCCATGCGCGCATTCGGGGAGCGATGTTTTAGTGAGTAACATGTGCCTGTTCTGTGGCCTATGTACTGATGGACCCGCCTACGTAGCCCCGGAGGAGCATGCAGCGCGCGCTCTTCCAAACGTCGCGACGAGCTCTAGCGTTGATCCGCCAACAGACGAGGGGCCGCCAAGGTCGACGGAGGCGATGGGCGAGCAGCAGGATGCTGCTTTTTTACGTGGCACTGCTCCGCCTGAAGTCTCACCTTGTGCTAGCCGGTCTCCATCTCTTATCGGTGGGCCAACTCACATGCGAACGCTGGAGGCTGATGGGACACCATCAGTACTCTCCCCTCGTGAAGGCCGTTCTTATCCTTCACGTGGCTCAGAGTCGCCAGATCGCACGCTCGCCCCTCCTTTCATGCCGTCGAGTCCCACTCCACCGCGCACGCCTGCCGCTCCCTTGCAGGCAGCGCCCAAACAGTCCGCCGTCCTGTCGAAGCAAGCTCATGGTCCAGCCAAGACCCCGTTGTTCCTGCCTAGCTCCAGCCCCGCTTCTGCCCAACTGAGCCATCATCCTTCCCAGAACACTAGTCTGCATCGCGGTCCACCGCCGCCGCTGCCCTCCTCCATCCCACGTCCCTCTCGGACTGCTTCACAGCCTGCATCCCGCATGGCACGATCTGTCAACGTGCCGTCCAGGCGGTTTATATCTGCACCCACACCTGGTTTCATTACGCAAATTGATCACCCTGCAGCGAGCAGGAAAGTGTCCATTGACCCTCGCCTTGAGGCGCAGTCGGCATCTGGAGTGGAACATCGTGAACGCGAGGAATCAGATGGCCTACACACCCCACCCTTGTCACCCCTCATACCCGAGGACGAGCCGCTCATCACGCCGAGTTTCTCAAATATGCCAGCGAATCGGATGCTGCAGCCATACTTGCGAAGGCCGTTCCCCTCGCAGCGCAGTGGGATGTCGAGGGAGCTCGACGAACTCTCATTCAGCTTGCTGGAGGACAAGCGGGAGATGGAATGGAATGCAATGCGTAGCACCCATGTGCAGGATCGAGAGCGTAACAAATCCGACAGTCCATTCATGGCCGTCGACACTATCCCGAAGACGCCCGCTCGGCCTCCAAGACGTCAAGCACCCATTCGACACAAGCCCTCTCATCCATTGTCACCACTCTTTTCTCCTGGATTGCCTCCGTTTACTCAGCACTTTGCTGAAGCCTCTTCTTCTCCTGTGCCTTCGCAAAGAGCCAAACTGCCTTCCACAAGGCCTCCTCCCAGCTCATCTTGGCCACCAAGTCAGCCGCCTCCCAATGCGCTGCAAACCATGGAAGAGATGGCAAGGCGTCGTCGATCAGCTGCATCTGTCATGGGTCCTGCAAGAAGCTTGGTGGCTGCCACAACAACTTCCGTAGTGAGGGCTGAGAAGGACACCTCACGCTGGCCAGACAAGATGCATGAGTTGTACAAATTTTTGACCAATGGCAAGGACTGGGGTGAGGGCTGGATTGCTTGTGTCACAGAGTGGGTCGAGGTCGAGGGTATGGATGGATTTCCGGTAAGTCGGCGTTACTTGAATGGGAGGTAGCACTATAGCTAACCGTCCAACAGGTTGATGTTAAGTCCAATCCCAATGTTGGTGCGTTTTCTGCTACCACCCGCCCCGAGCCTGTTGGCAGGTGGATTGCGTACAAGAGAACTGCCAAGGATCGACCAATCGGAAGTCTCATGGCGTACTCGAGTGCATGGTGGGCTTGGTGGGGAGACTGCCAGCCTGAAGAGCATGGCGTTGACCAGAAGGGTAGGCCAGGTCCTCCAGCAGCGGACTTGGACTGGTCCTGCATGGATGTCACTACCAGTTGCGGCCTGGTGCTTATTATCGTCAGCTTATCTTTCTGGGGTGCTGAGGTCTTCAAGGCTGGAGGTGTGAGTTCGCGACAGGCGCAGGAGTGGCACGATGCTGTTGCTCAGGCCACTCTGGCCTTCACCTCTATTCGTAGGTGGAAAATGGACAGTGAGGGTGACTCTGCAAAGCGAAAGAGGTTCATACCATGCTTTTCATTGGCTTGTCGGTGCACTAAAGTGAACAATCAGCATCCCACTCCCCTCTGGCTCGACCAGACCCAAGAAGCGCCGCAGGAATTAATTCTCGTACGCAGCCCTCTGCGTCTTCGCGCGCCTCTCATGCAATTGTTCAAATGTCGACCATATTTATTTCCTTCCGCTTTCAACACATTCATTTCATGCCTCTTGTTTTCCCTTCACGATGCTCCCACCTGACACTTTACGACATTTTCTGTCTGACGACAATCCACAACGCTCCACAACGCTCGACGAAGGTCCTACAGCTCAAATCTCAACGCCTAATATCGCATCTATATCATATGTATTCCATCTTACGTCGCATTGCATTGTCTTATACCCTCGCATCGTACAGCTTTCTGCCATACTGTCTTCATAACTCTCTTACTCTCCAGCATTATATGCTCACTGCATAGTCCATACTGTAGCATTATTCTCTATCTCATCGCCTCCCCTTGTTTATTTCTACTCATGCATACTAATCTCTGCTCTAGGTGTTTTCCTCTTTGAGGCCCTATGATCTCGCCTCAATCTGCGAAACAGTGCTTCTACTTGGTCCGATTCAACTCACAATGCCTGGTACATGCTTTATGCTTCCACAGCGTCACGAAGATATATCGACATATTCCCTGATTCACCACATCCTCACCTATTCTCCCTGCTTTTACACAGTCTTGCTTTTTAATGGACAGCTATACTTGGTACCTTATGTTGAGATCTTGCATCATTATAATGTCAGTGACCTTTTGCTTCTCACTCTGCATGTCTTCGCTGGGGTTTGCAGGCAGGTTCAAAAGGTGTGTGTTATGTTTTTTGTGCAACATATGTTTTTCGCACAACATATGTTTTTCACACGACGTATGTTTTTTGCACGATTAGATTTGATAAGATTAAGGCTTTCGAACCTGAGAGATAAGTTGAGTGCATTTAGCTAAATGTGTAGAGGCAGGCATTTAGCTAAATTTGTGAAGACTTGCCAATTGTAGGCTGCCGATGATTTTTCATTGTGACAGGTGGTAGGTACTGTACCATTAGTTAAATGGCTACACTTAGTGGTGCATGAGGCGTGGCGGGCGTGCATGAGGCGTGACGGGCGGATGCGAGGCGTGATGGGCGCGAGCAGGGTGCTGGCTTGTGCACGAGGTGCGGCGGGGAGCAGCAGGATACGGCGAGGCAGCGGGCCCGCGCATGGCCACGCACGATGTGTGCGCGTGCGTGTGCTGGCTGGCACGCCCGCGCGAGGCTGCAGCCGTCAGCCTGCTGTACGTACGCTGACGGGGCTGCACGCAGCACAGCCGGGTTGCGCGCAACCCGTGGGCTCGTGCACGAGACGGGCCACGCACAGCACGCCTGGCCCGTGCGCCACGCAGCAGCACCGTGCGCTGGATCACGAGGCCGTGCGCGAGGGATACAGCCCGTGCGCGAGGCAACGGGCAGGCGTGGGCATTATCCGGCGAGGTGCATGCGCTGGCGCACGCGGACGTGGGCGTTGGGAGACAGCACGCCAGCCACTGCGGGTGTGACGGCGATGTTGAGCGATGGGGAGGCGACGGCGAGGCGACGGGAGGAGACGGCGGGAGGAGACGGCGGGAGGCGACGGTGAGGCGACAGCGGGAGGGGGCAGGGAGAGGCGCGGGAGAGAGCAGGTCGAGAGTACCGCTCGTACGAGCGGTACTCTCTACATTAGCACGAATAGACACAGATAGTTTTTTTTACTCACCTTATGGCCCCTCGTCACCCTACTACCCTCCTTCGGTGTTCGGTTTGAGACGGGAGAGGACGGAGGGAGGGAGAAGGGTTGAGTGGTGGTGGGAGAAGAGTCGAACGTGGAACATTCGAACTTTGACGCGTGTTCAGCCGTCGAACGCGCGTGAGTTCGAATGTTTCGAGCGTAGTAAATCAAGTTAAATAGAAAAAAAATCAAAGAAAAAGCGAGTACATACACTCATTGATAGAATGCAATTGAATGAGCTCATTATCTATCTACTGTACTACAGGCTACCGGGCAGCGACACAAACTTAATGATGTCTGCTGCCTTAGCCTCTGATGCAGCGTCCGGCAGCGCCCGGGCCGAGTCGCGTCACCCACATTTGGCGCTCCGCTCGCCACGTCTATATAAGGCGTGCACGACTCGCTTTCTCTCTCTCTTCCTTACCACTACCATCTCTCGTCTTTCGTCATCCCTCTTCTTCTACTTTAACTTTCTTATGTTTGATAAGTTGTCATATTGTTTTACTATCTCTAACCTTATATTATTTGTGGCCTTTGCATTTTCGCTTTTTTTTCTTCTTGATATGTTGTTATATTGTTTGATTGCTTCTAACCCTATTGTTCTTTGTAGACTTTGGAGCATTTTTGCTTTTTATT
Organism: Hericium rajendrae; assembly: GCA_033439255.1. Taxonomy (NCBI): domain Eukaryota; kingdom Fungi; phylum Basidiomycota; class Agaricomycetes; order Russulales; family Hericiaceae; genus Hericium; species Hericium rajendrae. The sequence continues at coordinate 675,974 of CM065891.1, forward strand.
TTCTTAGGTAAGCCTTATGTTTCATTTTATTTTCTTGTCTATGTAATACTAATTTGTTGACTTCTTTTGTAGATCATTTTCGCTTTTTCTTATCTTTATAGTAAGTCTTATCTTTCTTATCTTTTATCTTATCTTATCTTATCTTATAGTCTAATCATATTTTGTAGTTTATTATAGATAGTATATTATAGATTTGTTAGTAATGTTTGTAATAGTGTACAAGATGTATTACTTGAAATTTAATGCTTTTAAATCTTTGATATTTTGAATATTTGAGATATGTTAGCATCCTATGAGCAAGATTGTTGGTAGAGATAATATAGAGTAGATAGCAGTCTTACTAGCTAGATATAATATGATACTAAGGATATATCATATAGATAATATAGCTACAATGTCCATCATATACTATGATAGCTATAATAACTATTGTCCTATAGTAGATGACTATGATGGCTATAATAGTTATTGCTTCATCTTATGATAGCTATGATAGCTATGATAGTCCTAGATAGATTGCCTTGCTGCTATGAGAAGCTATGTAGAAAAGAAGACTGTTATGAGGAGCTATATAGAAAAGGAGACTGCTATGGCCCTATCAGAGCTATATAAGCTATATAGTGTTATATACCACTGTTATATTTTTCAGATGTGGCTGCCGCCTCCATTCCCAGGGTCCACACATCATTTTGGAGCCCACCGTGAGGGTTCCATACTCAAAATAGAGCCGCGTTGTACTAGGAGTAGCGCACGGTCGAATCCAGATCGTACCCTCGAACAAGAAGTCCGTGTTGCGACTCAGGACCCTCAGCAAGCTTCCCCTGACCTACCGTCACCTTTCCCACCGGTTCCAACTCCCACTAGTCCCCTTACTCCCATCGACGAAGAGTTCGAAATTCCTGAGCTCGAGCGTTCCTTCATCATTCCTACTCCGCCCGTATCACCAACCCCAGTGCCGCGACCCCTTGCTGGCCCCTCTGCTACCGCGGGTCCTAGGACAATGCCGCACCAGGTGACTTTGCCTGCTACCCCCCATCCCCCTTCTGCTACTCAACAACACAGCCCGCTAGCCCCTGCACATTTCCCCTTCCCCAGGCCACCAAGTATCCAACCAGTCATGCTGCCCCCCTCCATGCCTATGCGCGGCGAGAGCGGTGCTCCCAAGTTCGACACCAACTCCCCCCGCGAGCTGGGCCGTTACTTCCTCGATCTCGAATTTTGTTTTCAGCATTCCTCCGTGGCAGATGACGCGGAGAAAAAGAGTCATGCGGTCTGTCTCCTCTCAGACGTTGATGCACAAGAGCTGTGGCGGTCCGAGGCCAAGTACGCCGCTGGCACTTGGGACGAATTCAAGAAAGCTATCCACGAACTCTACCCGGGCTCGGCTAAGGAGAACACCTTTTCGCGTCAAGATTTGGAGTCACTCGTGCACCGAACCGCCGAGTCCATCCTCAGTTCCGTCGGCGAACTTGGTGCGTTCTTGCGTGAGTTCACGGTCATCATGCACTACCTGAAAGGCAAGAACCGCATCTCCGATATCGAGGAACAACGCTGGTTTTTGGCGGCGCTCCCCAAACGTCTTCACCTGCGGGTAGAGGACTGCCTTGCTCTTACCAAGCCTGATCACCATCCCGATGACCCGCACCCGATCAACGACGTCTATAGGGCCGCAGAGTGGTGCATGTATGGCACTGCCATCACCCCCGACCCGTACCTGCGTGGACCGTCTTCAACTCAAGCCACTGCGTCGTCATCAACCGCCGATGCAGGCTCAGGAACGACTATCCAGATTAAGAGTGAGCAGTTAGCGTCACTGGCCGATATCCTCTTGAGGAGCGTGCAGCAGCCATCGCGTCAACAGATGGTCTCCGGAGGTAATCAAGGCACGCCAATGTGTGGGCAAATGGGGTCGGATCAGTGCAACTTCTGTGGGAACGTGGGGCATTTCGTGCGCGAATGCATGACAGCCTGGGAATACATGGCCGCCGGCAAGTGCAAGAAGGACGTCCAAGGCAAGATGGTCTTACCCTCTGGGGCTTGGCTCCCGCAAGGACCCCCAGGCGTGACTATGGCCGAACGGATTGACGAATACCACCGTATGAACCCCAATCAGCGAGCTACGGGTCAGCTTATGATGGGTGTAGCCGGTACCCACCAGGCAAGTTCGCCGCAGGCGGGGCTCACTCCCTACGGCTATCGCGTCGTGCCGGCATACGCTCAGACCACCGCGTCCCCCTATACCCAGGTCCAGGCAGGGTTGTACCAGCTCACCACAGATGCACAGATTGAGAGCCTGGAGGGCGAGCTACGGTGGTTATACCAGTTGAAGGACGCCTCAGTTGTGCCCCCACCCAATGCCGCGGCCAGCTGTGATAGAGCTAACCGGGCATTGGAACGAGCTTGCAGGATGGAAGAGCCCGCCTGCCAACCAGCCCCTCCACGATTGCCCCATGCGCCACCGCACCTGACCATCGAGGACGAACCAGAGCCGCCGCGGGCGTCCCTGCCCCCTCCGCAAGCTTCACCGGCCCCAGGCCCGGAATGAGACGTCCCCCCCACCTTCTGTCTCAACCTGCAGCACGCGATGACCTCCGCGACCCTGATGGTCCCATCCACCCATTTGCCAGAGCCCGCGATGGTGCAAGGCCTGCGCAAGTCCCAGTGATCGAAGTAGTTGAAGAGACGGGCCCAACCCGCCGTGCGCAAGACTCAGTCGGGCAAGACGTGCTGGACCGCGTGTTTGCGCGCGCCATGTCCCTCCCTATCGAGGTCACCCAGGGCGAGCTCTGGTCCCTGGCACCTGCACTACGTGCGAAATACAAGGAGGCAGTCTCACGGCATCACACGCGTCCGGTGGCGGGACAGAACCTGTTGGAAGTCCTTAACGAGACTGACCTGCTCTCCGAGCTGCCAGGCGAAGATGCAGTCGAGGAGCTGGCCTCGCCAGCATGTCAAGTAGAGCTCGCTGCAGGTATCCAGTTCACGAGCGAGCCCGCCGAAGGTGACCGTGCGCAGCACCCGGCCTCGCCCCCTCATCCACGGGTATCTATCCTTTCGCACCAGTGCGCCGAGCCGCCGGAAGGTGCTGTCGTCCTCCCGGATCCCTACGAGCAGTACCTCAAGCAACTCCACCCGGATGAAAAGCCTAAGCCCCTGATCATCTCGTGCGAGTCTGCGGCGTTGCGCTCTATTGCAGCACTCATAGATCATCAAGAGCCGGTCGAGTGCATCTTGGACCCAGGTTCACAGGTCATCTCCATGTCAGAGAGCATTTGCTATACCTTAGGCCTGTCGTATGACCCCACGATTATCCTCACTATGCAATCCGCCAACGGCAAACTTGATGACTCGCTGGGCCTGTGCCGAAACGTGCCTGCAGTCTTCGGCAACATTGTTCTCTACCTCCAAATACATGTCCTTCGGTCGCCCGCCTACGATATCCTACTCGGACGCCCCTTCGATGTGCTTACCGAGTCAGTCGTGCGCAGCTACCGCAATGAAACGCAGACCATCACCATCTTCGACCCAAACACCGGCGAAGCAGCCACGATCCCCACCCACCCGCGCACTGACATTCAGTATATGCTCGCGGCAAAGGAGGATTTTTGCGCTTCGATGATTTCATTGAAGATCAAGGAGAGGTCGCCTTCATCGTTGATTTCGACTCGGAGACGCCGCAAATCACGGCTTATGCCGCTATACCCCCAGAATGTTCCGAAAACCCAGAAAAATGCCAAGATCATCTTCAATCTCTTTATCTCTATGCCTGTGATGCCTTGCTTTTCGACTCTAGTCCGGGGGGTCCTTCGCTTTCGGATGCCCCCGATAAATCTAATTTGTTGTCTGCCTTTCTCTCCGCTACAGCCTGCAAGTCCGCTTCCGCTTCCAAGCAAGGACGCCCAAGTCCGCCGCCTCCTGGTGCGACGGATACCGGTCCTCCTGTTGCCTCTTATGCCGCAAAGAAATACAAGCCAGTTAGGGATGGACACGAGTCAGAGTCACCTGCAGGTCAACACAGGTAAACCCGCGAAATTTACCTGCGGGTTCCCGATCCGCGGATCCGGATCACCCGGTGGCTGAGACCTGTCCGGATCCAGGTCAAGGTCTTGCAAAAATGCATCAACCTGCGAGTGACCCGCGGGTGACCCATAATTATAGTACTTAGTAGTAATCTGCACCCTCATTTTATTTTGGGAAGAGCTACATGAAATATAATCTACAAATGCAAGGACTCTACTGCTACTGAACAGTCAAATATATCTACCATAACCTGGCTGCAGGTGAGGCGTAGGGATCGAGTGCGAGATGGCAGGGCCATGTGTGACGCGCGGGGTGCAAACACATGCAGGTGGGGCCGTACATCGGTGCAAGGGTGCATGCAGGCATACACATGGCGGCATGGTCGTGTTTGAGTGTGTGCGCATGCATTGGTGGACACGCAATGCGGGAGGCCATGCGCGAATGCTGGCTCACACAGCTGTGCACATGCGAGCAGCGTCGCTGGCAGCGGCGGGATCATACGGCGCATGGGATGTGATCAAGTTGGGCACTGGTGTGCCCCACAGGTGGGTGTTGGTGTTGACGAATGCATGTCGACATGCAGGGGAAGTGAGCAGGGTGGGGGTCGGACTGCACGGCAACGTCGACGAGCAGCGGCGGGTGGAGTTGATGCGAAAGAAACGGGTCGTCCACTTGGACGCTAATCGATACGATGTAGCGTACTCACCTCGTTGTGTGCCACCTCGAATCTCTCGCCGAACGCCTCATCGCGTGACCGTCCTTGCTCCATCCTTCGAGCCATCCCAAATGCTAGCGGATGCCTGTCGGCGTCTGCATCCTAACTTCTCGCCTGCGGAGCCTTTGGCCGTCCTCGATGGCGTCCGCGAAGGTATCCAGATGAGGCATGGCCGTACCTACGCGCGCATGCAGGAATGTGCATTAGTGCGAACGTGTGCGTGTGCGCGCGTTGATGAGTCCGTATACGATGCGTGCTGGTATGCATATGTCGATGGGGATGGAGAGTGTGTATGGGAGGTGTCGAGTCGGAGGTGTCGAGTGGGAGGTGGCAGTGTCGTTGTGAGGTTGTGCACTGCGTCATCGCCTATCGAGTCTTCGACACTAGAATAAATAGCAAATTCAGTAAAAAGAATGAATACAAATGCAAAACAAATACGAACCAAAAAAACTTACCAGCTGCTGCTGCTGGGCACGAATGGGCCACGCGGGGTGGTCTTGTCACATATGATGGTGTAAGGAATATTTGGAACCGGGCAGTCTGGCGCAGCGTAACAATGGAAGCCAGTGTATTTTCGGCGGGTGGTCGTCGTGACCTGCTCCGACCCCCAGCTGGCATGGACGACTCGAGTACGAGGGGCAGCGATACATTGAGGAAAATGACCTGCGAGTGATCCGTGGCACCGCAGGTACCTGACCCGTGGCTCCGGATCACCCGGTGGCTGAAACCCGCGCGGATCCAGGTCAGACCTCGTGCTGGGTCAAATACCCGCGGGTTCGGATCCGGATCACCCGCGAGTGCACTCGTGTCGGTCCCTAAAGCCAGTTGCCCAAAAAGTCCGCCCAGTATTTACGGACCTCCCCGAGCGTTTTCAGGTTCTCCGTAACATCAAGGGTGACCCTCTCCAAGACCTGCCGGAGTTATCTCCCAATCCGCCCCCGTTCGCTCCCACCGCCCGCTATACCGAAGAAAGAAAAGCGGTTATCGATCGCGCCCATCCAGAAGGTTTCCTCTGGCCCACCGAGCGCGACCTACTTCACCATTTCATGTGCCTCCACGATACCGCCTTCGCCTGGGACGATTCAGAGCGGGGACATTTCCGCGAAGACTTCTTCCCCTTAGTGGTTATGCCGGTGATACCGCACACCCCCTGGGCCTTGAAGAACCGTCCAATCCCACCAGGCATCCATGACAAGGTCTGCGAGATCATCCGTACCAAGATCGCCGCCGGCATATATAAGCCTTCGTCGTCGTCATATCGCTCACGCTGGTTCTGCGTCACCAAAAAGGATGGTACAAGCCTGCGCATTGTGCACAGTCTCGAACCGCTCAACAAAGTCACCATCGCTCACTCGGGCGTCCCGCCTTTTACCGACCAGCTCGCCGAGCAGTTCGCCGGGCATGCTTGTGGCGGCATCCTCGATCTCTACGTTGGTTATGACGAGCAACTCTTGGCGGAGGAGTCCCGTGACATGACCACGTTCCAAACCTCGTTCGGGCCCAAATGGCTCGTTACGCTGCCCATGGGGTGGACGAACTCCGTGCCTATCTTCCACAACAACGTTACCGAAATCCTCTGGCCAGAAATCCCCGCTGTCACCATGCCCTATATCGATGATGTCCCCATTAAAGGCCCAGCTACCCATTACGAGTTGCCCGGCGGAAATTTTGAAACTATACCCTGGAACCCCAGTATCCGTCACTTTGTCTGGGAACACTTCCAGGGCACGAACTGTGTCGTCCAATGCATGAAATATTGCAGTGGTACCTTCTCAGGGAAAAAGACTGTCCTTTGCGCACCAGAGATCATCGTCGTCGGCCATAGATGCACGCCGGCGGGCCGTTTGCCAGAACTCAGCAACCTCGCCAAGGTCAGCAACTGGCAACCTTGTACCGACCTCTTGGATGTTCGCACTTTTCTCGGGACCATTGGCGTGGCCCGCATCTTCATCAAGAACTTTGCAAAACATGCTCATCATCTGGTACGGCTTACGCGCAAGGACACCCCATTCGAGTTCGGCCCAGACCAGTTGGCTGTGCAGGAAGACCTTAAGCGAGTGCTACTCGCATCACCCGCCCTGCGCACAATAGATTACGAGTCTCCCGCCTCAGTGATCCTGGGCGTCGACACCTCCTATATTGCCATCGGTTACCTACTCTGTCAACAAGATGTGGACGACCCCAAAGTTCGCCGGTATGCCCGCTTCGGCTCTATCGCCCTGAACGACCGTGAGGCGCGCTTCTCCCAACCAAAGCTGGAATTATATGGCCTATACCGGAGCCTTCGTGCACTCAAACTCTGGCTCATTGGCATTTGCAACCTGATTATCGAAGTCGACGCCCGTTATATATCCGGCATGCTGAATAATCCCGATCTCGCCCCTAGTGCGTCCATGAACCGGTGGATCGTCGGCATCCTCATGTTTCAATTTACCCTGGTTCACGTCCCCGGCGAGAAGCATGGGTCAGATGGCCTCTCCCGGCGCCGTCCCCAGGACGATGATGCACCCGAACCCAACGACGACTTCGACGACTGGGTCGACCATGCTTATGGCTTTGTACACCTGATAAATGTGCCTCGGATCGGCCGCGACCACCCTCAGCTGGCCCAACAGCTCATCTCGACCAATGTCGCCGCCGGCGATTTTGTCGCGCCTCCTCTGCAAGACCACTTGGCGTCCTACGCAGACGTTCCAAGGTCCGAAAAGGCCCTCCTCATGGATGCCCGGCTGCGCGCCGTCACTGACTTCCTGCTCCATCCGATCTGCCCTGATGGATTGACGGACCGGGAGTACGCTCGCTTCCTGCATTATTGCCGCTACTTCTTCATGAAAGGTGGCCGCCTCTGGAAGCATGACAAGACAAATGCGCACAAACTAGTGCTCCTGCCGACCGGCCGCTGGGCTGCTCTCGTTGAGACTCACGAGTCCGCGGGACACCTTGGCGTCGCTGCAACTGCCCTCCTGCTCGCGGTCCATTTCTGGTGGCCTTTTATGGGCTCGGATGTCGCTTGGTTCGTCCGTTCGTGCCATATTTGCCAAGCGTTCCAGATCTGCAAAGTTCTTATCCCACCGACGGTTGCGGTGCCCGCGCCTTTATTTGCAAAAATGTACATGGATACCATGCACCTGCCGAAATCCAACAATATGCAATACCTGGTCCAAGGGTGCTGCTCTGTGTCTCACTTTCCCGAATGGCGCATGCTGCGCAAAGAACGCAGCGAGCACATTGCTGATTGGATTTACCAAGACATCTTGTGCCGCTGGGGTATGCTCACCGAAATTGTGTTCGACAACGGCAGCCCGTTCGTTAAAGCCTTGACGCAGCTGGAAAAGAAGTACCACGTCTGGCATATCCGCATCTCGGGCTATAACTCGAGAGCCAACGGCATCGCTGAGCGTGCGCACTTTGATGTACGCCAAGCCCTGATCAAGGCCGCCGACGGCGTGGAGAAGAATTGGAGCTACTCAGCCCACTCCGTGTTCTGGTCGGAACGTATCACCATCCGCCGGTGCATGGGCTGCTCCCCATACTTCGCGGTAACCGGTACGCACCCCCTGATGCCGCTCGATATCGCTGAAGCCACCTACCTGCTGCCGCCGCCCGAGGTGATCTTGTCCTCTACCGACCTGATCGCCTCCTGCGCTCTTGCCCTGCAGAAGCATCAAAAGGACCTTCAGTGACTTCACAGCCGTGTCTACGAGGCCTGCCTCCAGGCAGCACGAAAATTCGAACTGGAACATGAACGCACAATCCGCAACTTTGACTTTCACCATGGCGAACTGGTACTTGTCTGCAATTCCGCGTACAGCACCAGCCATTCCCGGAAGACCAAACCGCGCTACCTAGGCCCGTACCTCGTCCTCGGCTGCAACAAGGGGCGTGCTTACCTCTTGTGTGAGCTCGACGGTACGTTATTCGACCGTCCCACCGCAGCCTACCGCATTGTCCCGTATTTCGCCCGTACCATCCTCAATCACCCGCCATTGGAAGATTTCCTCGATGTCGGCATCGAGCAGTTTGAACGCTTACTCACCTCCACCGTCACAGACCCGGATGACGAAACCGCCAGCAGCGACCTCGGCGAATTCGACAGGTCCCGACCAAGTTCGCCCGCGGCGTCCTCTGCCCACTCGACTAGCGAGGAGGACTGAGGGCAGTCCATTTTTCAGTTAGGGGGAGTAGAGGCTGTCAGTCAAGCGTGTCGACGACCTTGGACGCCCCACCAATACCCACACGCACGAAATAAATCTATTGTTACTTGCATTTCGACAAACTCGCCTTGGGCGATCTTCATACCATCCACCACTCAGATTTTACCTTCACCAATCGTATAGGCCCTGACAAGATCGCCTGGGGCGACTTTGTTTCTTTCTGGTTTTCCCCTTTAGATTCACACAGGTTCAGACTTCAAGAGAGGGCCCTGTCAGGAGTAGTGGTCAGCGGGGACGGAAGCAAAACGTGCACCAGCAGACTCACCAAGCAAGTGGCCACCTGGGTGATCCACTCTGCCCAGACATTGCCAGGGTCGCCTTTGCGTGGGTGGCCTGACCCGAAGAGGCGTTCGAGAGCCTGAATACCCTTGGGGCAGTTGTCGACGTATGCGCGAGCCATGGGAGATGAGGTGCTGAGGAGCGAGTCGCCTCACAACTCAGTATTCATAACACCAGTAAGGGTAGCCCTTTATCTAAATGTACAGTACCTACTGCCTGACACAATCAATAATCCTCAGTAATAGCCAATCGTCACTTACTGAACATTTAGCTAAACACTGTCTTTGTACATTTAGCTAAATGCACTCATCTTATCTTTCAACGCCTGCAACAAACTGATCTCTCTAATCGTGCACCATGCACGACAATCATCATCGTGCGAAAAACATACCTTTTGCATCTCATCGGCTTCTTTGCGCCTCCGCATCACAAATCGCCTGAAAGTTAGCAACAAAAAAAGGAAGGGTGACTGACATTATGGCGATACAAGATCTGTGAGTAAAATATGAGATAAAGGGGCTGCATGGAAGGATAACAGAATGGGAAAGGCAATATTGCCAGAGGGAAGGAAGGCGTCGTAATGGTCATGATGGTCGTAATGGTCGTGGTGTCCATGATAGCGGAGAGCTTGGAATAGTGTGATAGGCGTCGAATTAAGTCATACGAGACATATGACATGGGGAGGATATTTGTGGGGGGGGGGGTCAATCTAAAGCATAAGGTCAGTGTACTCAAAGCAGGGATATAAAACAGGATGGGGTGCAAGAGATAGAGATCAATGCTACAGTATGGATGGTGCAATAAAATATGTTGCTGCGAAGACAAGGGTAAGTAGTATGATGACAATGCAAGTGAAAATGATATGTTAGTTGAGTGAAAAAGATGCAAGACGTGCAGATAAAGGGAATAATATGTCAAAGCCCATGCCAATGTAGTGCAATGCGCGTCGTGATAAGGAAAATGTTACATAGGATAAAAATCTGTTTGTGTTGCGAGATTCAGGCCCAGTTTAAAGCGTAGAGGTGTATGGTTATGTGGTGCGAAGCATGAGAAGGGCTAGAGAAGGAGTAGTCGGAAGGCGATGGGTCTGAGCGTGACACCATTGACATTGCATGGGAAGGGCAGCGCCCTAAGTCTTTCGCCGTTTCACTGGCCTCGACGAGCTGGAAGGCTGCACAGCGCTAACAAAGTCACATTTAGCAGGCGCAGAAAAAAATTGAAAATCAACACACATTGTTCGCTTTCCAGATTCTCCCATCCCAGAATTCTTCCACTGCCTAATTGCTGCCAGAGCCGTGGTCACTTGGGACACCGCATCGCTCCAGTCCCTCATTTGATGTGAAGTTGCCCCTCCGGAGTCGAAGATCTGAGCGCCCCAGAATGAAAGGCTGACCATGATGAGAACGAGCCCACAGCTCGTGGTCACATCCATGCAGGACCAGTCCAGACCCTCTGCAGGAGGGCCCAGTCTGCCCTTGTTGTCGACGCTGCGCTCCTCAGGCTGACATACCCCCCACCACCTCCACCATTTCGCTGAGTAATCGATCACATCTGTGATTTCTCGGTCCTTCGGAAGTCGCTTGTGGGAGATCCACGTGCCAATGAGGCTCGGTCGCACCTTCGATGAGAACTCGCCGACTTTGTTGGTGGATTTCGCAGCAACCTTTGTTAGACAGTAAGCAAGGTGAACTTATCATGAAGCACAGCCCACTCACTTGAAATTCGTCTATACGCTGCACAGCAACCCACTCATTTACACATGCCATCCACCCCGCACCCCAATCCTTGTCATGCGTGAACAGCCAGAAAAGTTCTTGCATTTTGTCGGGCCACGTCCTCAAGTCATCGTGTAGACCTGAGGTCCTGGGCACGCTCGGCATGCTGATTGAATGGTGTGATGCTGCAGCTATCGGCCGAGTATGACGCCCCACCTGAAGCATCATTTCGTGAGCATTGGGAGGCAGTTTTGTCGGAGGCCATGAGTCGGATGGAGGTGGCCGCGTGGATGGGAGCTTCGCCCGTGCCTTCGGTCGCACCGACGGCACAGGTGAAGAGGATGCATCTTGAAAGTGTTGCATGAAATGACGGCCATGTGGGGACGTGGGCGGCGGCAGCACTCCTGAAGGCCGGGTCTGAGCTGGGGTCTTGGGGGTGGAGTGCATCCCTGCAAAGGGATTATCTGACATTGAATCGCTGGGCTCACATCCTGCCTGGGTGTGAGTGACGCTTGTTGCTTGCAAACGCGGGGAATCATCCATGCCATCCCATTCACTCTGCCGCTTATCCTCCAACATACCCCAGGCCAACTCGTCGAGGTCCCTTGACATCTCATTTCCATCCCAGACAAACGGCTTCCTAACGTATGGAGGCCAGTGGGACGGCAGTCCGGCAATGCATGAGCTGGGTGGAGCGAACTCCCTAGCAACCAGCGGTGTATCGTTCGAGATAAGTAGCGATGGCCGTGGCGTGCGGAGGCAAGGCGAGTGTTCGCGTGAACGATAACCGGGGATTGATGCAGGCTGCTCGCCATCCAGAAGCCTCGGATCGATTGGTATGTGAGGACTGGATGCAGGATGGGCGGCGGCATTAGGGGCCGAAAGAACACGCCTCGACGTCGCCGGATTAGATAGACGACGGTGGGTAGATTGCTGCGAGAGAGTGCGACGGGGAAGTGGGGTGTGTTGGGAGCCCGAGAACAATACGCCTTTGGGAGCAATAGGGGTTGCCACGAATCGTTGATGCGCTTTACGTGTGGGATGATTTGTCGACGGCATGGATGGCGAGCTTCATCAGCAAAATTACAAGAGTACGACCAGGGATGAAGACGCCTTATAAGGTTGGCCAGGTATGCCAGGCTCACCAGGAAATGAGTTTCTGGCAAGACCTTTTCGCAGATGGATTTTCTGACCAGACGCCGCCAGAATGGTACGTCTGATAAGGCCTGGTGGCACCTGGTGGACCTTACAAGGTCTCGCCAGCTGCTCCGACATTATCATGGGTTTTCAAAGCAAGCAAGCCCTGTCCCATATACGTGATGTCAATACAGTATTACTTAGGGAAATCACACATTACTACTCTATGCACCATGTTCGAAGTGAGACACAAATCAGATCAAATTTAATATTCTAGTATCTAGTGAAGCTACAACAGTACAAGTCATGAAACACAGTTGATGCGCATCGGAAAAAGTTTCCTCGGTAGTAAATATCTATTGCCGGGCCGCAACCTTATGGAAAGCCTTGCGAGTGAAGCGACCCATATGAAGACGACAACGTACCGGGCGCTAGGGAAATACACTGGCGTGAAAGCAATATACCTGAGTATGAGATGAACGAGTTAGCGAGAGCGCGATTAAAAAAACACATGAAGGAAAAGAAGCATTATACTTACTGACGACTAGTGCGCCACGCCGCGCCGTTGTTGTTACTTAGGATCTTGCGATATTCAGCGGTGAAAGCTGCTATATGCAGCCTAACAGCCCCGGAGTTGTCGATAAGCATGAAGCCATAAAGGCTGTCAGCAGTGATGCAACAGCAAGGCGAAGGCAAATGTATGCGCTTACTTCAGACAATCCGACAACGACAACGCGGAATTGCCCTCAATAGTCGCACATAAGCCTCATGAGTCTGATGAAAATCCAGTTATATGTGGGTCCTCAGGAAGATACTTGCGAAGGGGACAGATACAGAGATGGGGGAATTAAGTGGGGCGAGAGTGGAGACATGATGGGGAGAGGAAAGAGCGACAAGACGACTTTGACCCCCGAGAACGACGCAATATATCATGTTTGTGGTTGTTGATGCGTTTCGATCACGCGGATAAAAGCCTGTGACGTCATCAGCCAGCCGAAGGCAAGGGCCTTCAGCAATCTTCAGCTAAGTTCAGCGTTTACTTACACTGGCAGCAGCCAGGCAGCAAAATATGGTACACGACTGACTGAAGAAGTGTCGACCCTGCAAATGGGCTTTATGAATGTAGCGCGAGTGCGGCCAGTGCAACAGTGCCTTGGACGGATGCGATCAGTGTCGACAGCGCGCCCCATAATGTCGACTCCGTATGCGGAGGGGAGATCGCCATGATGGCGAGGACTGGTAAGGACTATGTGTGCGCGCAGCGTGAGTGCAGCGAGGTGGGCGAAGATAAACACTGTGCAGGGGACCGATTGGAATGAGGATGAGTGAAGAAGTGCGTGCAGCGCACGGTCGGGAAGGAAGGGATGAGATGGGAGGAACAGCGCGTACATTTTTAGGTCTTTGAAGTGGGGCTAAGAGTGCGCGAGGACGCGTGGACACGCGGGGTCGTGGAAATGTCTACGAGCATGGAGATAACGGCGGTGTGACAAGGCCAAGGGTGAGGGTGAGGGTAATTACTAATAGCGACAAGAGCGACAGGTACGGGGGCGACGAGGTGAAGGCTGGGGAGTTTGAAGGTGAGGACGACGGAAACGGAGGCGAGGGTATAAGATAGTGCATAGAGAACGCACCTCCGACAATGAGGAAGACCTTGACCTTATTGAAGATAAGTAGGAAGAACTCCAGTGACGGTGAAAGCGAGGATCTGTTGGAAGAGGTGGGCTTCGCGCCACTGTAGCTAGAAATCACTGTGAATGTCATGTCTATTCTGGCAAGATAATATAAAGTGCTGCCGATGATAGGAAAGCACTTATAAGGCCTCACCAGATCGCTGAGCACCTGGTCACAGCCATACGAGCAAGGCCTCGACTGGAAAGATGCCAGATAAGAGTGTGAGCAAACTCACTCATGTCATACCAGGCCACGTAAGCGTAAATCGTCTGGCACCCGGACCGCTGATCCCGGCCATCCGCCACCAGGTGCCGCCAGGTTAATTCTTAACTTTGCACTTTTGCTGATGTTGTCCCGGGAAGGAACAGGGGCATTCCAGGCTCCACAGGATGTTTGCTGCTTGAAGCATTCGTGTAGCGCGACGCGTGGACCGAAGGTGTAACGGCAGATTGAATGGTAGGAGACAATTGGTGGGCATGCGACAGGGGAAGAGGAGGAGGAGTTAATGAGTCTAGGTGCTGGTCCAAAGGGGGCAGAGGAGGCGACGGGGACCACGGGTCTCTAGCTCTAGTAGAAGGCCCCGGTGTGGGGCTTCCCCTTCCAAAAAGCGATGGATTGTCATTTGATCTTGTGGAGCCTGCAGGTGAGGGGACCACTGGAGAGGCGCTCCTCACAGTTATGTCAGCATCCGATGCAGCGGTTATGGTTGGAACAATGCGCGCAGCACATTCCTCCTTAGCTATAGACATGAACACGGTTAGCAAAGCAGCTGGTAAAAAGACATAACAATATGTACTAAAGCAATGGGAACCGAATCGACAATATGATGCCTCCATAGCCTCGAAACCGACCGAATCATCATCCATCCACTTCAAACTTCTCGCGTCGCTCGTGGTGCCAACATGAACACTGAACATGATGTAAGTCTGCAGTTGCATGATCAAAGGGCGGCCGACATACCTCTTCATACCTATTGCCCCCTTATTCGCCCCGATTGGGCCCGTCAGAAGGATGGAGACACACATGCCGAATATCTGCTGGAGGTGCTCGGCAAATGGGTACAAATAATAGGCAGTCTTCGATAGAACCCTACAGAGTAAAACGTGTTAAAACGTGTCATTTCTAGAGGAGGGACACACGTACCGGTCATAATATTCAGGCGTTTTCTCTTCATCGGCCGCCTCCAGCTGCTGGTGATACGCTTCCATCTCCTTCTCGTAAGCCTGATCTCGCTCTTCTTTCAGCCCGCGCTGAAACTCGGCAGGCTGAGCATGGTACACGGTGCGCGTGTAGGCCGCGCGTAGCTTGACGTCAGACAACCGACTGCCGCGATCATGATAGTCCTCCAACCAGTCTTCGTAGATCTTTGTGAACAGGGCGTCCCCTTCGAAGGTCATGCCAGTAAGGATAATGATCTGAGATTGTGACGGCAGGGAAGTTGTGTCGGTGGCATCAGAATTCAGCTGGGAAGCCTTCCACCTCGCTGAAACAACCATAAAATGGCGGTCAAATTGTGGCTTGACCATGGATTCATAATGCCTCGTGGAGAAAAATTGATCCTCATGGTGTCGACGAGGCTTCACTACCACCATGTCGGTAATGGCATCAAAACTCTTTGCGATATTACTGGTCGCCTTCACCTTGCCGATGCTGACATCGGCGTCGGTGTTATTGCCATTGTTTCGAAACCAACTCGAGATTTTCTACAAAATGATCAGCCCTAGCTTAAAGAGAATGTACAAGATAGGCTTACATCCCGGATGAAAACACGATGCTTGCTCTTCCAAGCAGCATCTAATTCCACCTCCCGGCCGATTGCAACGCGCGATGGTCTGGAAACGCACGACGGTCTGGAAATGTGCGACGGTCCTGCGGACGGCTCCGCCTCGTCGACGTCCTGGGCATCTTCCTCGTAATCCTCGTAATCCTCATCGGACTCATTGGGGTCTTCTTGAGACGGCTTGGTGGGCTTAAATTTCAGTGGCCTCGGAGGGTATCCAAACTCGAGGAGAAAGTCGTTGGTGGTTTTGTCGTAAAAGACCCCCACCGTGTGCCCCTTCACAGCGTCGCGCCACGTAGACCGCAGAGCCGCACAGAATGTGACTTTGTCGCCGAGGATGAAACCGATGCGACCACGAGGTTTACCTAGACTTGCACGTCGAGCTGCACGAGTCTTGCCTAGTTTGGTCGCCTTGGGCATCTGGTCGGCGGCATCAATTAGAAGGTCAAGGAGTAGCTGAATAGGGTACTGATCGTTCGATTCTGAATGTTGAACTTCGGCGCCTGCCGGCTGCACCGGTATACTGCTGAACCGCAATCACGTGCACGTGATTGTTCGAACTGAACTGCGTTCCAGTTCCACCCTGGCATAAGACGAAGGTCCCCCTGCTAGGATGGTGTTCACATTGAGCTCGCGTTCGAATTTCTCGCTTCATGCAATGTGGCTGAGAGCTCTTAACTCTATATAAACCCCCTCGGTATGTGCAGTAAAATCCATCTCTCCTTCTCCTCTTTTATCCTCGTCTTTTCTCTCCTTTCGACAATGTCATCGTTGTTCGTCGAGCTCGATCGCACGTCGCCCGCCAGCCTGAGTGGCCATGCCACGCCTGAGTCCTCCATCACCATGTTGTCGTCGCCGTCATCGCCATCGTATGGGACCGATCCAGAGCTAATGAGGATCATGGGGGAGGTTGAGATTTTGCCGTCGGGCGCCGCATGTAAGCATTGTTGAGCTCTTTGTGCTTGTCGACATCGTATAATAGCTCTTGTAGATATCCCTACTTGTTCCGAATCGCCGCAGCACCCCCGCAATTTAGGTAAGGGAGCACGCATGGTCTTGTTGCAGGCCTGACCGAGATGTAGGTGACCATGCGACCAACGGACGTAGCTATCATCTTGTCTCTGGGACGCGCGCGGGTATCTTTCACCAGTGGTAAGTCGCTGTAGTTCTGTAGTATACTGTTTCATGTCTGTAATTATGCACGATAGGTGGCGACCCAGACAGCTCAGTCAGGCAGTGCCGCGCGGATTCCTGAGCGCAATCAAAGGCAGGGGGCGCGGACGTTGCTCAGCACCTGCCATGGCTCAATTAGATTCATTCGCAAGTGCCCCGAACAGCGAAGCTCCTGATTCAAGCTCGGAGGAGGATGAGGGCGACGGATGGCTGACAGCTTGGGTTGTATTTCGGGGATACTGTCCTGGTGTTTATTATGACAGGTGCGTCGCTGTGGTTTGGGCATTACGCATGCTAATTACAGAGCTAAGGCGCTGCGCGGAGGAGCAGGTGCTTGGTTGCTTGCACGGCTTCCATACTGGCTTCCACACCCATGACCATGCTTGGGCAGCATATCGCGCACACTTGAAAAAGGGCTTGACTCATTTCTGCCCAGATGAAGCGCCGGGCTGTCGCCCCGTCCTCGCGCCCTGGTACTCTTACTCTCGCCATTCTGAGAGCATGCGGAGTGACGGCGACGTTGGTCCTGGCCTGTCAGATGGCCCGTCAGAGGCCAGCTTACCACTTGCAGAGTACCATGACCTTCCTAACATTCACTCTGGGCCAGTGTATGTTGTCTTCCAAGGCAAGGTACCAGGCCTATATGCGTCGCTCTTCGCAACAACGCGGCAGGTCAGCGGCGGTTTGCTGAACGTCTTAGACTATTATAAGTACCCAGATTTGGTTGCGGCATGGATGGCATTTGCAGCTGCGATCAACGCGGGTAGAGTTCGCGTGCGGAATTAGTTCATGTAGGCCCTCCATACTGCAACTTCCAGGTATCTTTACTCATTCTTCTCCCTACCAATTTTTCACCCTGAATGTTTACTTACCTGTACCTGGGACATGTGTAGTACTGCGTCCTCGATCTCATCGTGTTGTAATATTGCTTTCTTACTGCTTTTGTTTGGCTATGTCACAATGTTTTTCGCAATGCATTTTTTGGTGTAAGAAACAATTTACTCCCATAATCGGACGTTTGATCATCGGGTGGCAACTGAGCAGTGATCAGAAGATTATTCAGTCTCCGCATAGTCGGAGATTGAAATGCAGAGCCTTCAATTCCTCCGGATTTGGAAGCCACGTCCTCCTCCTTCCCTCCAACAGCAAGCACTACTCTCCTCCCTCACCGCCGGCCTGTTCGAACTACCTGGTCCTCTCTATTCGCGTTGTCCATCGTGGTGAGTTAATCTCTTCTTATAAGCCCCATCTCTGCACGAGCCCTTCCAGTTGGGCCTCGCCCAGGCCCAGCAGCTGGACTCGAGCAGTTGCGTGGGCTTCCTTCTCCTGTTGTTGTTCACGCGAGCTGACCGGTTTTGAACGCGATTTCATCCAGGGCGGTTCTAGGGAGGGAGGTTCGCGGTGGTTCAACGCGGTTTTCTTGTCTCAAGGTGAGTTTCGTCACTAATCACCCCGACGCCAAACACTCAGCATTGTTTGCCAAGTTGCAGACCGAGACCAGTACCATGCAAAGCCCGGCTGGCCCCATTGCTGTCAGCCGTATGCGTTCAGGCCGGGACTACACGCCGTTCTACCAGCAATTGCACTCTGTACCCATCCAGGTAGTGGACGGCAGCATCGACATTGGCCCCGGTCTTTTCAGAGCCTTTCAGGAGGAAGATAGAAGGCATGAAGCAGAGGACAAGGGGCATCAGGCTTCCTCCCACAAGGGGAGGTCGCCGTTGGCAACGGGTGTGTTCTCCTCTCCCATCGACCCGCTGACGTGGCCATCCATATCGTCGCATGGCCCCTCCCAGCCCATGGACCTGGGCTCCTCTGCACCCACCGCTGCTGGCTCGTCTGCGCCCACTGCTTCCGGCTCGTCCACCTCCACCGCCCCCGGCTCATCTGCGCCCACCGCTTCCAGCTCGTCCACCTCCACCGCCCCCGGCTCGTCCACCTCCACCGCTTCCGGCTCGTCCACATCCACCGCCCCCGGCTCGTCCATGTCCACCGATCCCGGCTCGTCCACGTCCACCGATCCCGGCTCGTCCACATCCACCGCCCCCGGCTCATCCGCGCCCACCGCTCCCGGCTCATCCACCTCCACCGCTCCCGGCTCCTCCACGTCCACCGCTCCCGGCTCGTCCACATCCACCGATCCCGGCTCATCCACCTCCACCGCCCCCGGCTCGTCCGCGCCCACCGCTTCCGGCTCTTCCACATCCACCGCTCTCAGCTCGTCGCCAACTCCTGCTCTCTCCTCTTTGGCGATGCCTACATCCCATTCCTCGCACATCCCTCCTCCCATGCCATCACAGCCAGATCAGTCGCCCATCTCCACCAGCACCACGCGTGGGCCCAAGGATCTGTCATCCGCTGTGAGGACGCATCGGGCCAAGGCAAAGTCGAAACGGAAGCAGCGGCAGAAGGCGCATGACTGTGCCGCTGGCATCGTCCTCCCTAAGCTGCCAAAGATACGGTCCTCGCTCTCAAGGCACGTTGGGAAGACCGCTGTCGTCCCTACAAACTTCAACACAGCTCGATTTAGAAGGGCAAACTGGGCTTTTGTGGGCATGCGTACGTGTCCCTTCCGAATGAAGCCATGGACGTTGCCGGAGCTCTTGCATATTGGGTTTCGAGTGTTGGAGTGGGATGGCAGGTGCGTCCGAAAGGCCCTTTGAATATTATATTTGACATTCAATATGTTCTCCATTGCAGTTTGCCCCATGTTCTTTGCGATCCGCAAGGCTGCATTGTAACCGTCCTTCCTGGCCGGCCTCAAGGCCCAGAGTGGGACGTTGTTATGGAGGAAGCCACCGTAGCGTTCGAGGAAGGAGAGAAGGAAAGCCGGCACTGGTCAACAAGAGACCTTGTTGATGGAAGGAGGGGGGATTTCCTTGCCCTGGATACTGGGATCTCTTACGGCGGTGGCCCTCAGGTACGTGCTCTACTCATCATTAGAGCTGGTATGCTAATAAGGCATGCATTCAAGGTCGCAGGGAACCTTCGTAACAGCGGGCCCATGCAGAGAATTATCGACAAACTTGTTGCCACGCCGGCCTTGCAGTGTATAGCAGGTTTCGGCAGTAGTGTGTACAGCCTTTCTCTTATTAGTATGTCTCTTACACCCTTCCTGCAGGCATCTTTGCACTGTACGCACCCAAGGTCTACAGTTACTACCATACCGCCCTGGACACGCTCTTGGCCAAGTTCCCGCATCTGAAGCGCCCGTTCCCGAACAGCATGTTTCCAGCTGCCACCATCAACCTCGGCCCTGCCACGGTCTGCAACGATCACCTTGATTGCACCAATGTTCCACATGGCTGGTGTACGATCACCCCTTTGGGACGATTTGACCACACCAAGGGTGGTCAATTGATTCTATGGGAGTTCGGACTCATTATCAATATCCCTTCCGGCTCAACTGTGGCCATTCCCTCTGCATCTATTCGGCATGGCAACACCCCCATCGCGCCGGGTGAAGTTCGCTTCTCTCTAAGCCAATACTGTACGGGTGTGCTACTGTGCTTCATCTGCCATGATTTTCGGCCTGCAAAGACACTTTCCCATTCGCAGCGCGTGGCGATGGACGGCACTCCTAAAGAACGCTGGATATGGGCCTTATTGTTGTATTCAACCATGTCCACTTTAATAGCAGACCGGCTGAGCGTGTTTCACCTGCAGTCTTAATGCTCTAATAGCTGCTCTCTGTCCAGTCTCGACTATTCCGATTTCTTGCTAATAGCCTAAGCGCTGTAATGTAGTAATACTTACGTACATAATGACTTAGTGTTTTTTTTTCTTGGACCAGGGACTAGACAACGAAGCATGCGCGCTTATCGTTATATGATCGGCACTTTGCGCTGCTCAAGCGCCGAAGTCCTGCTGGCACGGCTAAGTGGACGTTGCTTCTTCACACTTCCCACTCACTCTCTCTAGCTCTCGTTGCACCCCTCATCGTCCTGCCCCTCCTATACAAATGACGAAGGCTAAGAAACGCACCTTCGAAGTATACGATCATGGTGCACCTCCAGTTGTCTCAGAAGTCCTCTCGATCAGCAAAAATCGACGCGTGCAAACACGGTCAACAACGGTCGCAGCTGCCCTCCTTGGGATCTCTGCGTCGCCTGATGGTGCAAATCCCATGGGGGCCGATGGGGTAGAAGAAGGATTCTTTGAAGAGGTCGAGTCTTCCCATGCCACGCACGAGGCAGGGCTGCAGGGCGTCGAGGTCGTGCCAGCGAAGCGATACAGCAACTCGGTGAGTTCATTCTTTCATTGTATGATTTGGGAGGATGGCTTACCCTAGCATCTTATAGGATCGCCCTTTGTCCACATGGCGCAAGCACGCGTCGGAGTACCTCGACGAGTTGATGAGGCTGGATGGGAGGGGACTGCCGGGGAATGCTGTGGACACCGGTGTGCCGGAGGGTGCTTGCCGTTCCTGCGGGGCTGAGGGTGCAGAATATTGGTGCAAGGAGTGCCATTGTGGAGGGTTAGTTTGTGTGGGTTGCTTGAAGGCAGCACATCATCCAATGCCGCTCCACGTCGTCGAGGTGAGCATACTGCAGCTATGGTGTATCCTCTCTTCTTCTGACGTGCTCCTCTCACTAGAGATGGTCAGGCGTTCGCTTTGAAACCACTCCTCTACATGCCCTCGGCCTCCGGGTGCAGGTGGGTCATGATCCCTGTGAGCTCTGCCCCTCGCGCGTTGCAGGCCGGGACGAGTTTGTCGTTCTCCACACGAACGGCATACATTTGGTTGCTGTCGATTTTTGCGGTTGTTCTGGCAGCCTATCCCATCGGGTTCAACTCCTTCGTGCCTCCTGGTGGCCCGCTACTCCTCTTCAACCTCAGACTTGCGCCACGATGGCACTCCTACGACAATTTCATGCACTGAACCTTCAAGGGAAGCTGTCCGCCTATGACTGTTACAAGGCCCTCGACTTGCAAACCAATGGCGCCGGCCTTCAGAAACTCCCGGTGGGTGTCTTTTGTAGATTTGTTCATACCGCCAGCCATCTAATGCAAGCCCTCTCCCTTTTCTCAGGATCGTTTGCCTATGTTCATGCTGATGATCCGGGAATGGTGCTTTACGAAGATGCTCAAACGTGCAGGCCGTGGTTTGGACCCCACCGGCATTGCCAGCACGAAGCAAGGAGAGCTCGCCATCAAGTGTCCTGCTTGCCCTCGGCCTGGGGTGAACCTTCCATCAAATTGGATGGATGCTCCTCCCAAAAAGGCGTACGTATGCTGTCTTCACAGCTGCTTATTGCTGGCTGATGCACCTTTAGGTTTCTCTATTGGTTGGTGTTAGCTATGGATGCAAATTTCCGATTGAAGAGTCGACTGCGCACCAGTGAAGACAGTGACCCTCCGCTTGGTAGTGGCTTTGCATACTTTGTAGAGAGCAAAACTTATGGGCAGTATGTTGTGGAGCATACGAGCGAGGAGGAGGTACGTGCCATTCTACAATGGTCTGTTTCCTTTGTGACTAATTGTGGCTATGATAGATCAGTACTTGCGTGGCCTTTGCGGCATTAGCTACAGCCAACCTGAAGCAGACGAAGGGGCTCGCATCGACTGGTGTCGGCACCATCACCTGCGGTCGCCACCAGTTCTGGCGGGCAAATGGCCTCGGTGATCTGCAGAAAGGGGAACGGTGCGTTGTTAGTCTGTCTATCTTCTCCGTCCCGTGGCTGATTTCTTTTTCAGGTATCTGAATATGGACTATATCTTTCTCTCCACGCTGATGGATGTGATTGTCAAGACCCTTGTCTCATCATATGACCTTGCTTGCCAATGGAAGAAGAAGTTTTGGCAACGCGTCGCCAATTTCCCAAACGCTATGCAGGAGTCACTCAGTGACGCTGACGTCGTGTCCTTGGTACCAGAGTTCCACCTTCAAGCCCACAAGGAGGCTTGTCATAGTGCATACTCCTCCCGCAGAACTGTTGGGATGGGCCGGTCAGAGCTGGAGGGCCCGGAAAGGAATTGGGCTTGGCTAAACGGTGCGGCAGCTAGCACCAAGGAGATGGGGCCAGGGTCGCGCCGGGACACCCTCGATGATTTCTCAGGCGTGAGTGTAGCCATTTAGCTAAACGTATTGGTAGGTGCCACCTGCCACAATGAATAATGGTCGGTGATCCACCATTGGTGACTTGCCATGTATTTAGTTAAATGTACATATGTACATTTAGCTAAATGTCCAAGTGCCATTTAACTAAATGCATTAGTCTTATCTTGCCCAAAGACTCATAATCTAATCTGTTCATCACAGCCCTCTTCCGAAACAGAAGATCAAACAAATACTGAAAAGGACAAAAACATGATATTGCATTCAAAAATGGAGGTATTCTATGATTTTGTCGGATAGTGCGATAAGATAACAGAGGCAAAATACTACGTCATAAGATGTTCGAGGAAGCATGCAAGATCCAGATAGAAACGATCAGGGCAGGAGAGAAATGGAAAGCTCAACAAAATGAACACGAGAATGGCAGAGGCTGTGGAGCAATAGGGACTAAAGACAATAGAGGAATCTACACACCTCAGCCAAGCCAGAAGTCATCCTCCTCTCGCACCTCAACCTCAACCTCGATCTGAGTTACTGGGGGGTCTAGACCTTCATCCCCGTCATCCCACTGGTACGCTGTCCCATCTAGCACAGGCCTTGCCTTGCTTCTCACCGCAGCCCAACGCTCACTGAACTGAGCAGCCAGACAACGATACATTGCCGCTTGCTCAGCAGCATAGGCATGGAGGCCTTCCTTCAGGGCTAGATTGCCTGGTTCGTCAATGTTGCCCTCTCCGTCAAGAGCAGCATCACGCCTGGCCGACCGGTCTTCCCAAAGTGAGGCCTCCATGGCGAATGTCTCCAGCACACACCTCATCTCCTCTTCTACACGCTGAACTTCTTCATGCCATCGAGCAGCGCGCACCTTCGACTTTGCCCATTCCACGCGAAGAGCTGGAACAAAAGCGTAAGACAATAATGCCACAAGGCAATAGCTGAGACGACTTACCCTCTTGGAGATCTGGATCTGTCTCATCTGACGTGGTAGGGACAAGCTGCCAGATCCACGACACTGTGGGTGGAGCCTTTTTGCGGCTCGCTCGATTTCCTCTCCCCTGGCTGGCCTGACTCCTTTCCATCTGCCTCTTTCATCGCCCTCTACCTTGGCTCCCCCCCTGCATGCCCTGCGAGTGAGCATCATCATCGCCTTCATCTCCTGGCAAGGCAATAACGTCCAATAGATCTTCATTGAGTGACCGAACGTCTTTGTCGTGGAGCTCGCGGAGATCATTCATCCAGGCTCCTCCTCCAGTTAGGCGCATCAAGGCCCAGTGAGCATGCTGGTACCGAAGCTTGTAAAGCTTCACCCGGTCATCGACCCGGGTTTGCGTCTGCCTAGCTCTGGTGTTGGGACGTTGCCCTACTACGTTCTTGACTTTGAAGGTGTTGAAGAAGGTCCGCATGCGTAGGTGCCGCCGTAGCGCCTCCAATGCATCCTGCGCTTCTGCCATTCGCAGCCGAGCCTCGACTGCAGCAAGAGCAGGTGGACATGCTGCCTGTTGCGTCTCTGCACTCTCGAAGTCTGATGGCATCTTCAGCTCTGCTTCCTCAGCCTGAGCCTGGTCCACAGCCGTTGCCGCACCGTCTTCAGCTTCATTGACACCAGCAGCTTGGGTCCCAGGCATATGAGTGGCCTGCTGCCTGCGAAAACGTCTAATCTTTCTTCTCAAGGCACGGCGGCAAGCATCAATGTCCGAGAGCTGGAGGGTAGTCGGAGATTTTGTTGCTCGTACTTCACTAAGGAGCATTCTCCTGTAATAAACAATCAGCGAAAGCAAGGGACCTCATTATAAAAGAACTCACTGAGCATGCTGGATCTCGATGCCCAGCAAAAGGAAAGACGATGGGCTGGTGTCATCCTCTACTTCTCCAGCAGCGCCCAAGGCAGCCTGCTCCTCGTCCTTGAGCTCCCGCTTTATCTGCGCCAACGTCTTCTCTACGAAAAGGTCAGGACCTGAAATCAGCATAAAGGAGAGAAGGTGACGCACTGGTGCATGGGGTTGCAAAAGGACTGGGCTTTTTCTTCTTGTCCGCATCCCATGCCGCAAACATTGCCTCCCAGGCGTCGAGATCCTCTGGACGCTTATCGCGGAAGCCGGCCACCATCTGGTCAAATGCGTAACGAAAATCGATTGCATTCGGGATGGCCTCTAGCATCTTGCGAAGAAGAGATGAGCCTAAAGATGAGTCTTAGACAGTGGGCCAGAAAGAAAAGTTTGTAAAGACATACCCATTCCAACCACACGCCTCCAATTGGAGAACCCACAGAAGTCATCCAGTGTATCATGCCTGGAGCCAGGTCCCATCTCCTTGGTGCTAGCCGCCGCCCCGTTGAGCCATGCCCAATTCCTCTCTGGGCCCTCCAGCTCTGAGCGGCCCATCCCAACAGTTCGTCGCGATGAGTACTTGCTATGGCAAGGCTCCTCATGGGCCTGCAGGTGGAACTCGGGAACCAAGAAGATCACGTCGGCCTGAGCCAAGGACTGCTGCATGTCACTAGGGAAGTCACCAATACGAGGCCAGAATTTCTTCTCCCACTGGCAGGCGAGGTCGTAAGAGGAGACCAGCGTCTTGATGACGACCCCCATAAGCGTGGACAGGAAGATGTAATCCATGTTGATATAGCTGTAGCAAGTCAGCACTAGGTCTGCAGATAAACACAGTGCGAAGACTAACCGTTCACCTTTCTGCAGATCCCCGATGCCATTTGGCCTCCAGAACTGATGGCGGCCGCAGGTGACCGCGCCCACCCCTGTAGCGGCCAGCCCTGTTGACCTCTTCAAGTTTGCCATCGCCAATGCAGCAAATGCAACGCAAGTGCTGATCTGCAGAAGCCACATTAATTCGTGGCTGATAGGGACGGCGTGGTGCACTCATGTCCTCCTCGCTGGTATGCTCCACCACGTACGTCCCATAACCCTTGCTCTCCACGAAATATGCGAAGCCGCTGCCCAGCGACGGGTCGTGCTCCTCACTTGTGCGAAGGCGGCTTTTGAGTCTGAAGTTTGCGTCCATAGCTAGGACCAGCCAGTACAAAAAGCTACGAAGTTTGCTTCAGACAAAAAATGTTGATCATGGAGTAGAATCAACTTATGCAGTTTCCGGGGGTGTGTCCTGCCAGTTAGACGGCAGGTTAACCCCAGGGCGAGGGCAGGCCGGACACTGAACAACGAGCTCTCCTGGCTTTGTCCCCTCAATCCCGCTAGGCTCCAAGCCCCTACCGGCACGCTTCAGCATCTTGATGAACCTCCACTCATGCATCATGAGCATGAGCATAGGAAGGCGATCCTACAAGGGCAAAGCCATCAGCATTCGGGCCAAGCGTACAGCAAAGGCCATGGCCCGACGCACCGGTATCTTCAAAAGCCCAGCAGCATTGGTCAGGAGCTCGAGTGACTTGTAGTAGTCGTACCCCGACATTTTTCCTTGTAGATTCAAGGCATGAAACTGGCGCAGACAGGCCATGGTTGCGCATGTTTGCGGCGAACGAGGTGTAGCGGGCCACCAGGCAGTGCGGAGGAGTTGGATTCGGGATGGCATGCTATCAGGGCACCTACAGAAGTCGACCTTGACGGGGTGGATCCCGTTGGTATGCAGAACGATGAAATCCTTATGAGCGGCCTCGCGAGCAGGACATGGGCCTGCAAAGGCATGCCCCACTTGAACTCAGAGGCCCAAGTCACAGAGCATAACTTGCTGGAAGTGGCCATGGAGCCATTGCTTAACAAGATAGGCGTGAGGCTGTGGAAGAGAAAAAAGGCAGGACACAAGAGGCTCACCTCAGCCACATGCAGCGGGAGTGCATGGTGAACATTCAGCAAGCAATCCTTGCAGAGAAGCTGCCCTCCGTGACAGTCCCTGCAGCGAAAGGCAGACCCAATGGCACCACACAGCCCACAAGCGCTCTCTACCCCGAAGTTGGCTTCACAGGCGGCCTCACCCCTCCCATCCAACCTCAGCACCTCATCCAAGTAATCCGACGCGTACTCCCTCCACGTCAAGAGAGGGAGATCCTGTGGGGCCACAAGTCAGATGCCGTCAGGCTCAGCAATCGATGCTGGCTCACTGAGTTCCTATATCGCTTCGCTGGCACTAACTCGATCCCATCCAGCCCGGGCTCTGCTGATCCTGCGACCTCTGGCACTTCGAAGAACTGTTCCTCAGGCAAGTCGACATCGGGGACGGCTTGGCCAGCATCTGGCAGCGGGGGGATGATTGGCGTTGGCGCGATATGGTCTGTTCTCATGTGAACACGATGACGGCTGTCCAAGGAGAGGACCTCCGAGATAATAGCAGGCTGATCGTGATCATGCATCTCTTGGATGCGTTTCTTGGACTTGTTCTTCACCATTGCAAAGAGCTGACGTGCGACGAGAAGTGGATAGGGGATGGAAAGCTGAAGACAAGCCTGTAGACTTTAGACAGGATGAGGGGGAGGGGAAGGTGATCGTGGTGTGAGGCGAAAGCGCTGGCAGTACGCAAGGCGCCGCCTTGACGAGGCGCGTGGGAACTTTTGATAAGCATGCATCGTGTTCGAAGAGACTTGGTCTAGACCCCACTCTGCAGAGACCAGAACATGCAGTTACGAGCCCATGGAGCGAACGTTTTAATACACAAGAAAGGACAGACTAAAACCTAACCTCCAAAAACTTGAAGGCGATCGGAAACGAGACTTGTAATAGTTGAGAATAGTGTTAAAGCCCATTGCCACCGTTCTTCGGGCAAGCCATCCATCTCCACCCTTTCCTGATAGGACAACGTGCCCGCCGGGCGAAACCCATGGCGCGTGTACCGCAGCAACCCTCCAGGACAATATTGAGTAAACGAGAACCGCGTCTCCCCTTCCGCAATGGCAGTATTGGCATGCCTTATCGAGGAGGACGGAATCTCCGCGCTCGACCCCGGAGGCAAGCTGATGATCAGCCCAAACTCCCAGAGCACGAGTTGGCCCCCCTTCTTATGGTCGAAGCGTCCAAACGGCGTGATAATGCACCATCCGTGCGGCACGTTGGTGCAGTCGATGTGATCGTGGCAAATGGTGGCGGGGCCAAGGTTAAAGGTCGACGTAGGGAAGATGCTATTCGGGAAAGGCCATTTAAGGTTGGGGAACTGGTAGCATAGCTTCTCGAAGTTCTCCGCATAGTACGCGTAAACCTTCGGAGCATACATTGCAAATATGCCTACCATAACGTTAGCACAGAGGGATCTCTCTGGGATGGACACACTCACTGCTGCCAAAGCCAGCCACGTGCTGAATGGCCCAGTTGTCCAGAAGCCGGTCGAGTATCCTCTGCATGGGCCCAGTATTCGCGAGGTTTCGTGGCAGCTGAAGCGTGTGAGGGAGCAGGCCGACATGCAGAGAGTAAACAGTAGAAGGCGTACCTCAGGACCTCCACCGTACGACGGCCCCGTGTTGAGAGCAAGAAAGTCGCCCCGCCGTCAGTCTACAAGCCCTCTAGTAGACCACTTCCTGCTCTCCCGCTCTGCTCCCTCCAGCGCCACTGTAACCTCCTCCACCACCGCGTCCCAGTCAGCCCCACGCGGCCTGCCTGGAAGAAAAGCCACGATGCGACCCTCCGGGTCGCAGAGAGCATGGGGCTGGCTAAGGAGCAGGCGATCGGATGAGTCAGCATGCACGCACAAAAGACAGGCCTCGACTCACCATCCATCCCAGTCCAAGTCCTCAAACCCGAGCGCAATGAGTTCATCATAGGTCCACGGCCTTGCCTTTAATGGCTTTGACCTCACCCCAATGTAGCTCCAGGTATCCCTCCTCAAGCGAGCTGCGTTGAAGCTGGTTGGAACAACGACAGCCTTCATGCTACGATGAGACAGAGAAGACCGGACTTTTGTGGCGCCGTGGCCTGGCTGCACGACTTTTGAGCGAAGGCGCGCTCGTTTCTTGCACCTCCTCTTTGTCTTCGAGTTCGCGCGGTGTTGCTTTACAGGGTCAAACGCAACACTGGGTTCGATGTCATCCTCTGATGACTCGGAGCCACGTTCACGGGCAGTAGGGCTATGGCTGAAGGGTGGGTGGCGTGACGGCAAGGGAACCGCTCCAGTCGACAGCGCCGATGGGGAGCACTAAGCAGGCGAAGGGCTGCGCGAGGCCTCTGTTAAAGGCGAGGAGCTTCGCGAACCAGCGGTGGGCCACGTCAGTGGGTTGAGGGGCGAGGAAAACACGCGCTTTCGCGCCGATGAAGACGACGAGCCTGGAGAGAAGGATTGACCCTGTGCACCGACCGCATCCTGCGGGCCAGCCCGCTGTTCCCTCTCCTGATCTGCCCCCGAAGCCTCGTCCTGCCTATCCTCCTCTTCAAAGGCTTTCAACAGCCCTACGCTGACATCGCCCGTCCTGTGAGCGACCCGGAATGGCACGGAGGCTAGGGAGTGATCGAAAGGATTGTAGGTGCGGCCGGAATGAGTGAGCCGCGTGAACACCGGGGCGGAGGCACCCTCCTCCTGCTGCGTATAAAAGAAAATCAGTGTCTGTGGCACGACGAGGCTACGTGTCACATACCATGGGCGCGCTCGACATGTCAGAGTGGAGCTGTCCTGGCTACGGCCGCCCCTAGAGAGAAACGCGTGCGTGAGGTCAGATGGTTTGTACAGGAAAAGCAGAAAGAAAAAAGATGTCCCGCGACTCTGCCTTCCAACTGCTGGGCCTTGGCGAGACCCAACTTGAAGGACGGACAGAGTCTCTGGGATGGGAGATGGAAAGTCGAACCACTCACTGGGAAGCGCTACGCGCGCACGATGTGTCAACCAGGTGGATTTGTCTTCGAAAGGGCCACCCCTAGATAGAAACGCGTGCGAACGAGGTCAGATCGCGTCGAAAAGCAAAACAAAGGGCAGAAGCCGTCCGGCCGCTCCCCCCATCCAGCTGCTGGGCCTTGGCGAGACCCAACTGGAAGGATGGACGGAGCCACCAAGACAAGAGAAGAAAGGCAAGCTACTCACGAAGACTACTCAACCCAGAGGAAGAGAAAGGAGTGGATAGAACAAAAGACGAGGAAAACGAGAGGAGGAAGAGATGCGAGGTCAAGTTGGCCGCGTCCGAAAGCGGTATGTAGGTGAGGCCTCACAATTCATGCCCCGACGAAGCGGAGTCTCAACTTGCACAAGTGGATGAGTAATGCTGATGACACCGCCAAAAAACTCTGGAACATATCATTTGCATATTCAGAGTAAGCAACGACCGAGAACGTAAGAAAAGCGACAGAACACATGACAGTACAGATAACAGTGGGATTGTAACGAGACCGGAAAGTGAAGATAGCAAAGACTCATCCATGCAGTGAGCCACAGGCTAAATATCATCATCGGTATGCTAATTCCGTACGCGCACACAGCCAGCCGCAAGGGCCTCTGCAAACACCTCTCTAGCAATATAAAGATTCTTGTATTTGCTAAAGTTGTTCAGCGACACGCCGCAAACCTGCTTCAACGTTGACCAATACGAAGAATATAGCCCTGGCTTCTTTCCCTGGAAGACAGCATAGACGGGGCCTACATGGTCATCCGGCAAATCATGAAACTGCAAAGCAGGCCCTGCATCAGGACTGTGCTGAGGACTTAGCGCGACGCCGTCACCTTCGTCGTTGTCGACATCACTATGGGTCGAGCCAGGAGCGGCAGGGACCCACGGTGCGATAGCAGGACAGCATTCAAATGAACCTTCCTTGCAGAAGTGCGTCAGACCACGCTCCAAGTGAGCACGGTACGCCGCCCACGCGTCGCAGCAGTCATGGAAGCCACTGTAGAGCGGCTGTGCGCATCCACGAACCTGCTCCTCTGCATGTGCCCTGTGTACAGGAATGAGCCCCTGGCCACTCGAGAAGGATAAAACTTACAAATTGTAGTATACCCCGGGGCAATAGCCCCTAAAGACAACCCAAGCGTTAATCCATGACCCGCCTTCGTAACCCATTCCATCGCCAGAATCTTCTGCATTATGGCGTAGCACGTGAAGGCGCCGTGCCCGCCCAGCCTTCTGACCCTTGCTACTCCTCGCACGGAAGGCATAGGCCAATCCTCGTGGGACGCCTTGGCTCACCGCGCCAGCCTCCCACCTACAGGACAAAACTTCACGATAAAACTCTACTCCTAGACTACTACTGCTTACCACTGTGAAAAGAATCCTGTACGTTTGCCCGACACTACATGATAATGATGGCCGTTCATAGCGATGTTGTCTGGAACGTTTTCAGTAGCACTCAATAGGCGAACGATGAGCACGCGCACCGTCCGACTCGACGTCGTTTGCAGACCAACTGCTAGGGAAAGGGGCAGACGAACTAGCAGAGGTTGGTGATGAGGCGCGACCAGCGGGGATGTCTGCATGGCCAGCCTCACAGTAAGAACATGACGCGCCGGTCATAGGCAGAACACTTACACGCCTTTCCTTCTGCGTCAATCTCAACCTCGCCCATAAGCCTGACCAGCTCTGGGTCCGTCGCATAAGACGACATTGGCATCTGGCGTGATGACAAAGGTGTAGCATACGACGATGGGCTCTCAGACGGTGGAGGAACACACAGCGGCGAGAGCATCCCCGCCGAGCACGAGAGATAGAGGCGAGTAAAAGAGGGAAAAGGGGAGTGAGGATTACGGAGGAGCTGAGGGGGTTTATATAGGCTGGGGGGCGTCAGCCACAGCGAAGGAAGCGAAGGAAGTCGAACCGCAGAGCAGCGCACGCTGAACGTGCCAGAGGGCCTCTACACGCTCGAGAACATGAGCCTGAACGCGGTTTGTTTTGATCACGTGCATATAGTTGAAGTTCGGCTACGTCGGCTAAAGATCGGGACCAGCCGGAACTGGGTGTGAGTCGGTGTTTGTACTCCTTCGTTCACTCCCTATTCGTCTCCCACCTGATTGACGCCGCAGATAGCCCGATGGCTGGCAAGACGCTCGCAGGCAAATCGCGCGTTCGCAAGTCGCGCCTTGCTGGTCTAGGGAAGCCTCGCGGCCGCAAGGCCTTCCTACGCGGCCACCGAGTCAAGTTCTGCCAGCGACACGTATCAGCCTGGCGAAACGCCACTGCCGCCGATCCTCCCACGACAGGCACGTTTTATGACAAGACCACAAATAGTTATCTGCAAGAAATTGGGTACGATTTCGACGTCAATGCAGAGGGCAGAATCATTCCTTTACCCGATGACGTGGACGAGGACGAGGGTGCCGAGGGCTTTGCAGGCGAGGACGGGCCAGTAGGGGACCAGACCGCGGCTCAGGCAGCTCACGCGGAGGTGGTCGCTCAGAAGAAGAGCGTCAAGTGGAAGGCTCTTTGAACGGTGCACCTCTTTTTTGTTTATCTTCGCTTACTCTGACTTGCCTGCTTGATAGGCTCTTTCCCATTGGTTCCGCAATAACGGCAATGGCTCCGGGAGCAAAAAACCTCGCGATGGAATGAGCAAGAAGTTCGACGCCATGGTTGACATGGCTCCTGAGAAGCCTCGCCGTGCCCATGCCGATCAGTTTTTCTCCACGAAGCACTACGACATCATGGTCAAAGACTGCTTCAACGCCCATTTCCACACCATCGCTTCGGCATGGGCGGCTGCCCAGGCCATTCCTCAACAGCTGGGCGCGGAAGGCTCGCCTTCAGAAGATCAGCTGGCCTTGCTTGCCGGCGTGACGTTCGAAGGCGACGATCTCTTCCAGGACGTCTATGACAACTGGCATCAGAGTTTCGCGAAGAAAGGTGGCAAGCTGGTTGAAGTCACGCTGCGGGCTGCTTTCACCCGCACGGTGTACCATTTGCAGTCGGACGAGTTCAAGGAGAGCCTCAAGCAGGAGTTAGACAGCATTTATGACAAGGCCATGGACACGTATCGCCAACTCTTGGATGCTGCTGACACGGAGAAGACGCCGGAGTACTACCATGAGTACGTACAGTTGCTCCTCATGGTGATTTGTAGGCTGATTCACGTCATGCAGGATGCAGTCTAAGGCCCCTCATTATCTGTATCCATTTGCCGAGCACATGTCGAAGAGGCTCGGCATGAACGTTTCGATAATGGTGTACGGCCCAATCTCAGCGCGAGGGGGAGCGATCGGTGTGAAGAGGTGCATCTTTCCCATTGTGCTGCCATGTATCAATCTAACGATATACACAGTATTCACGTTGGAACCACAAATGACCCTGCAAGCTTGGAATGGATGGACGCCGAGCCGGAGGCCTGCGAGGCGATGGTGAAGTCCATGCGCGCATTCGGGGAGCAATGTTTTAGTGAGTAACATGTGCCTGTTCTGTGGCCTATGTACTGATGGACCTGCCTACGTAGCCCCGGAGGAGCGTGCAGCGCGCGCTCTTCCAAACATCGCGACGAGCTCTAGCGTTGATCCGCCAACAGACGAGGGGCCGCCAAGGTCGACGGAGGCGATGGGCGAGCAGCAGGATGCTGCTTTTTTACGTGGCACTGCTCCGCCTGAAGTCTCACCTCGTGCTAGCCGGTCTCCATCTCTTATCGGTGGGCCAACTCACATGCGAATGCCGGAGGCTGATGGGACACCATCAGTACTCTCCCCTCGTGAAGGCCGTTCTTATCCTTCACGTGGCTCAGAGTCGCCAGATCACATGCTCGCCCCTCCTTTCATGCCGTCGAGTCCCACTCCACCGCGCACGCCTGCCGCTCCCTTGCAGGCAGCGCCCAAACAGTCCGCCGTCCTGTCGAAGCAAGCTCATGGTCCAGCCAAGACCCCGTTGTTCCTGCCTAGCTCCAGCCCCGCTTCTGCCCAACTGAGCCATCATCCTTCCCAGAACACTAGTCTGCATCGCGGTCCACCGCCGCCGCTGCCCTCCTCCATCCCACGTCCCTCTCGGACTGCTTCACAGCCTGCATCCCGCGTGGCACGATCTGTCAACGTGCCGTCCAGGCGGTTTATATCTGCACCCGCACCTGGTTTCATTACGCAAATTGATCACCCTGCAGCGAGCAGGAAAGTGTCCATTGACCCTCGCCTTGAGGTGCAGTCGGCATCTGGAGTGGAACATCGTGAACGCGAGGAATCAGATGGCCTACACACCCCACCCTTGTCACCCCTCATACCCGAGGATGAGCCGCTCGTCGCGCCGAGTTTCTCAAATATGCCGGCGAATCGGATGCTGCAGCCATACTTGCGAAGGCCGTTCCCCTCGCAGCGCAGTGGGATGTCGAGGGAGCTCGACGAACTCTCATTCAGCTTGCTGGAGGACAAGCGGGAGATGGAATGGAATGCAATGTGTAGCACCCATGCGCAGGATCGAGAGCGTAACAAATCCGACAGTCCATTCATGGCCGTCGACACTATCCCGAAGACGCCCGCTCGGCCTCCAAGACGTCAAGCACCCATTCGACACAAGCCCTCTCATCCATTGTCGCCACTCTTTTCTCCTGGATTGCCTCCGTTTACTCAGCACTTTGCTGAAGCCTCTTCTTCTCCTGTGCCTTCGCAAAGAGCCAAACTGCCTTCCACAAGGCCTCCTCCCAGCTCATCTTGGCCACCAAGTCAGCCACCTCCCAATGCGCTGCAAACCATGGAAGAGATGGCAAGGCGTCGTCGACCAGCTGCATCTGTCATGGGTCCTGCAAGAAGCTTGGTGGCTGCCACAACAACTTCCGTAGTGAGGGCTGAGAAGGACACCTCACGCTGGCCGGACAAGATGCATGAGTTGTACAAATTTTTGACCAATGGCAAGGACTGGGGTGAGGGCTGGATTGCTTGTGTCACAGAGTGGGTCGAGGTCGAGGGTATGGATGGATTTCCGGTAAGTCAGCGTTACTTGAATGGGAGGTAGCACTATAGCTAACCGTCCAACAGGTTGATGTTAAGTCCAATCCCAATGTTGGTGCGTTTTCTGCTACCACCCGCCCCGAGCCTGTTGGCAGGTGGATTGCATACAAGAGAACTGCCAAGGATCGACCAATCGGAAGTCTCATGGCGTACTCGAGTGCATGGTGGGCTTGGTGGGGAGACTGCCAGCCTGAAGAGCATGGCGTTGACCAGAAGGGTAGGCCAGGTCCTCCAGCAGCGGACTTGGACTGGTCCTGCATGGATGTCACTACCAGTTGCGGCCTGGTGCTTATTATCATCAGCTTATCTTTCTGGGGTGCTGAGGTCTTCAAGGCCGGAGGTGTGAGTTCGCGACAGGCATAGGAGTGGCACGATGCTGTTGCTCAGGCCACTCTGGCCTTCACCTCTATTCGTAGGTGGAAAATGGACAGTGAGGGTGACTCTGCGAAGCGAAAGAGGTTCGTACCATGCTTTTCATTGGCTTGTCGGTGCACTAAAGTGAACAATCAGCATCCCACTCCCCTCTGGCTCGACCAGACCCAAGAAGCGCCGCAGGAATTAATTCTCGTACGCAGCCCTCTGCGTCTTCGCGCGCCTCTCATGCAATTGTTCAAATGTCGACCATATTTATTTCCTTCCGCTTTCAACACATTCATTTCATGCCTCTTGTTTTCCCTTCACGATGCTCCCACCTGACACTTTACGACATTTTCTGTCTGACGACAATCCACGACGCTCCACAATGCTCGACGAAGGTCCTACAGCTCAAATCTCAACGCCTAATATCGCATCTATATCATATGTATTCCATCTTACGTCGCATTGCATTGTCTTATACCCTCGCATCGTACAGCTTTCTGCCATACTGTCTTCATAACTCTCTTACTCTCCAGCATTATATGCTCACTGCATAGTCCATACTGTAGCATTATTCTCTATCTCATCGCCTCCCCTTGTTTATTTCTACTC
Source organism: Hericium rajendrae (assembly GCA_033439255.1). Classification (NCBI taxonomy): domain Eukaryota; kingdom Fungi; phylum Basidiomycota; class Agaricomycetes; order Russulales; family Hericiaceae; genus Hericium; species Hericium rajendrae. The sequence goes on from CM065891.1 coordinate 711,480, forward strand.
ATGCATACTAATCTCTGCTCTAGGTGTTTTCCTCTTTGAGGCCCTATGATCTCGCCTCAATCTGCGAAACAGTGCTTCTACTTGGTCCGATTCAACTCACAATGCCTGGTACATGCTTTACGCTTCCACAGCGTCACGAAGATATATCGACATATTCTCTGATTCACCACATCCTCACCTATTCTCCCTGCTTTTACACAGTCTTGCTTTTTAATGGACAGCTATACTTGGTACCTTATGTTGAGATCTTGCATCATTATAATGTCAGTGACCTTTTGCTTCTCACTCTGCATGTCTTCGCTGGGGTTTGCAGGCAGGTTCAAAAGGTGTGTGTTATGTTTTTTGTGCAACATATGTTTTTCGCACAACATATGTTTTTCACACGACGTATGTTTTTTGCACGATTAGATTTGATAAGATTAAGGCTTTCGAACCTGAGAGATAAGTTGAGTGCATTTAGCTAAATGTGTAGAGGCAGGCATTTAGCTAAATTTGTGAAGACTTGCCAATTGTAGGCTGCCGATGATTTTTCATTGTGGCAGGTGGTAGGTACTGTACCATTAGTTAAATGGCTACACTTAGTGGTGGATTTCTGTGGCTTCTCGAACTGGAGACGCGTGGTTGGCATGGGTTCGTTGCCTTTGTATGCAGGCCATAATCATATGCTGACTCATCTTTCATAGGCTCCTCCCTTCTTCGAAAGATGTTGGAAGCCATTTCGAATGTGATCACTTTCCACCACGCCTACAAGGAGATGGATGACGGTCTTCGCGGCAAGCGCCCGGAGCAGGTAGAGGAATGGGACGCTATGTTCGCTGCTTGGAATGACGACAAGGAGAACAATCCTAGCCCATTCACTGCTCCTCGAGCAAGTAAGTCCTGGTCTTCCTTTCGAGAGGAAATTTCTGACTCATTTGTTCCAGAGAAGAGCATGCAAGAGATACGGCAAGAATTGAAGGAGGAGGAACACGCCGCATTGGGCCAGGCCATGGATGAGGAGAGTGACGCCAGTGCATCCTCATTCCTGCTGCTGGGCCTCGAGTTGGAACAGACCCAGTACGTGTTTCTTGATTCTGTTTTTGAGTTCTGCACCTAAATACAATTAACCAGGTGATCACTTCGACATGATCTCAAGCTGGCGAAGTCCCCTACTACCCTGCAGATATCCGACATTGATGATCGCCGGCGGGTCTTTATGCGCCGAGTCCGACGCTTCCAGCGAAAGCAGGCAATACACATGCCTGGCCTACAGAACACCGGTGGTGACGATATCAACGATGCCGACCGACCAGCACTTGATAAAGTGCCAGCTGAAGAAGTGGAACTGCAAATGCCATCAGATCTCGATGGTTCAGAAGCCCGACAGGCTGCCTGTTCCATTGCGCTGGCTGATGTGGAGGTCAGGCTTCAGACTGCAGAGGCGGAAGATGCCCTTGATGACTTGCGGTGTCACCTTCAGATGTGGTCTTACTTCAACAACTTCAAGGTGAACAATGTCGTTGGGCAAGGTCCACACATGCGTGCCCGACAGACACAGACCCAGATCGATGAGCGGGTGAAGCTGTTGAAGCTTCGATACCAGCATGCATATTGAGCATTGATGCGTTTGACAGGAGGTGGCAGCTGGACCAGTTACCTTCGCGAACTCAAGGATGCAGACGTTCGCACACTACGCGAAGACCTGCTCGACATCGTGGAGCTGCCAGAAGGAGAGGGCAATAACGAAGATACTGCTCCCTCACAAGACTTGGCCAGGCGGGGACGGGGACATGGTCGCAGCAGCCAGATACCTGCTAGGCAAGGGCGAGGCAAGGCCAGCAGGTCAAGCCAGAGTCAAGGGAAGAAGCCCATTATTTCTTGGATCTGGCATGCTGTCCCTACCGCAGCAGATGAGAACGATCCTGCTCTTCAGAATGGTACGTCGTACTGATCCTTCTTTTCTCCTTTTTCTTGCTAAAAGCTTTGTCCAGCGCTTCGCATCGAATGGTCCAAGGCGAAGGTCCGCGCTGCTCGATGGGAGGAGGAAGTCGAGCACGTCGAGGAAGAGATGCGACGTGTCCTTGAAACCTTTGCAACGGAGGCCTCCTTGTGGGCAGATCGATCTGCATGACGTGACACGTCCATTGACAGCAACAAGGATAAAGACCAAGCATTGAAAAAGGCATTCATGCCTATGCAGCAGAGCAGGCTACCATGTACCATGGCCTTGCTACACAGTTCAGCAACCGCTGGGCTGCAGTTAGAGTCAAGGCTCAGCCGGTGCTGGATGGGAGCGCATACACAATGGAGGGCGACGATGAAGAAGGACTGCCTGTTACCACAATTGAGCTTGAGTTAGGGGTGCACGATGAGGATTATGAGGCATTATAAGGTGCGTGATTTGTTCTAGCTTTCTGAAAAGTGACTGAGCTTTGCATATGCTTCAATCAGATCTGTGCAGGCGGCTTGTTTCCCTTGCATATCCTGTATCATTTTCACCTCCCAGCAATCATTGTGCCTGTCCACGTCTGTCTGCGCAGAATCCTATCATCTTATCTTATCATAAGGTGACATCATATTGTGCAAAATTGATATATATGTAATAGCTTTGTTTTTGTACGCAATTGAATGTTTTTGGTCCGTCTGCCTATTCACATGCCACAGCCCGTTCAAGTATGCAAAAATTGATCTTAATGATTTAATAGATAGATGAGTGGTGCATTTAGCTAAATGCACCTCTATGTGCATTTAGCTAAATGTGCGATAAGTGACGATTGGCCATTACTGAGGAGTATTGATTGTGTCGGGCAGCAGCTACCGGTACACTTAGCTAAAGGTCTACCCTTATGCCTGTTCATAAGGACTCCGCGACAAGACAGAAGCGCCTAGCGAATTGCCTCCGGAGAAGCCCCCGCATACAGGTAGCTTTGCAGCTTTGCAGCTTCGCGCAGAAGCCTGCAACGCGGGCACCCAGCCAAAACAGTTGTCGCTTCGGACTCAATCAGGATCTCAGGCCCCGATTGGCACCCATTTGTCATTCCAGCCGCGTCTCACGAACAGGAAGCCTATTCGGTGACGGGCAAGTCCCACGGACAGCATAGTGCGCTTTTGCACCAGAATAGTTCAATTGAGCGGTGAGGCATACTCGCCATCGGCGTACATCGACCCTGTCGCGGGTGCCCTCCTCGTCTGCTCGGTAGGGCGGAAGCCACAGCAGCTCGGCCAGGTCGAGTGCCTCCGCCACTAGGCGGTGCATCGTCTCTATCTCATGCGGATCCTCGCTCACCTCCCCCCCGGCGTCTTCCCACGGCAACTCCGGCACGGAGACCGCTTGATGCAGCCTGGCGAACAACGGCTCCAGAGCCCGCTTGCAGGCCTCCGCATCTATGACGTCATACTGGTACTTGTGGCAGGTGATATCGATTTCCTCCAGGGCCACCGCGCAGCACGTCTCCCACAGCTCGGACTCGGCCACGGACAGGCGGTCCGCGGCATCTACCTGATGGTGCTCCAGGGAATCGAGCCACTCACGCTTCAGTGACGGCATGAGGTACCAACCCCAGTCGAGCCAACGGCGGACTTTCCCGGACGCACGGGCGGCCTCGGACAGGAAGTGGTCCGACATCTGAGTGATGTCATCCTGCAGACCCACGTCGATGGCGCCAGCGTAGTGCTGGTAGTCCTTCTGGAGTCCCGAGATTAGCAGGTATGCAACAACGCTGCAAGCGAGCTTGGACGTACTACGGCGACCATGAGGTCTCGACCCCAGATCTCGCGTTCCCAGATGACCGCGTCGCACTTGGACAGCGTGGACGCATCGAGCGGGGTCCACGAGCGCTCTGCAAGGAGCCAGGTCACTTTCTGGTGGAAGACTTGATCAAGGAAGGTGTTCATCGGGACAAGACTGCCGGGCGCGAAGATGGCTCGGAGTTGAGTGCCCTCCCGGGGCGTAGATGCCTTTTATAGGCTCACTGCAGCACACCCGCCCAGGGCGCCATCGCACAATCAGATTCATGCATGCCCGCACCCGAATCCCTCGTGGGGCTCCAGATTAGACTACGGAGAGTCTAAATTTTCAGTTAGGGGGAGAATGATGCACCCTTTAGCACGCCTTGCTACGGCATTGCCCACTCCCCGCTTCCTTGCTCGTCCCGCTCCACTTCACCTCAGCTGCACCAAGTCCGCCCACTGCGACATTGCTCCCCGCACAGGACAAGCGCCCCCACGGGTTTGGGACCGACCGGGTCGGACTAAAGCCGGTGTCCCGTGGTCCGATACACCGAACGGGCCGGAGATCAACCGGCCGGACGAGTCAGCGGCACAGGAACAGAAGCGCGCCCAGAGAACCAGCCGGCTCAATCAACATGCCCTCAAACGCCCACATGCCCCCGGATCACGAGCAGCGCCCGCGACAGTGCGCTACTGACATCATCCCAGCCATTCCAGCTCGACGCGCCCGTCATTCCCGACGCATGCCCCAGGCGACGTTGTAAGGCAGCGCCTTTGATTCGCTCGTACCACACGCACGCCCTCTGCCCTGCACGGGCCGAGCCGCAACAACTCCACTCGCCAAGGGACCCGGAGCAGGCAGGATCAGGAAGGAATTGGAGATTGGGTCGGTCAGCGGGAGGTTGTCGTAGAAAGTCGCGCCAGGCCGCCTGAGGCAGCCTTGCCCATTTGTACCGTAGCTACTGACTTGGAGAATCAGAACGGAGTCGGCCCTTTTCCCCTCAGAGCTCAGATCTCACAAAGCCTGTCGTTTGACGTTCTCACCGCCAGCTTCTAAGCACATCTCAGACGTAGCCCTTCTCGCTTTCTCGTTTCGCTCATCGTATTCGTCGTACTCATCGCCACGCCGTTATCTACAAGCCGTATCACCTAAGACCCGTGAGTCTTGTCGTACCATCATCGTCCCTAGCAGAACCGCGTCGGAAGTCGCCCACACGCAGCAAGCTCACCCTCCGCGGTCTTGCTCCCCTACCCGTAGTACGGTCACCCGTCAGCTACACGTCCCGGCGCTCCCCTCTTGAGATACTTGGTCCCCTCTGTAACGGACGATAGAGGTCGAGCCGCTACTGCCCAGGAAGTCCAAGGTAGGCGAGCGAGTGAGGAGGGTATAAAGGTGTCGTAGACCTCCTAGAGAGAGTCCACGAGCTAGAGCTAACAGAACCGAGGATGCCTCAGTCCTGCAGCCAAGCAGATGAGTGATGAGCTGGCACCTCCTTTGAGGGCCAGCAACAGATATAGACCTCCTAATGAGGGTTTTGGGGGCCACACACCTTCCTTTGAGGGTTGGATCCCAAGAGAACCTTTCAGATATGAGGAGAACAAGCAGAGACTGAGACAAAAGCAGACAGATGGTGGTGAGTTGGCAAGATAGATGCTTATTCCCAATAAGGAAATCCGCTCTAAGTACATGATTCAAACTCAGCTATCCTAATAAGGAAACTCTGCAAAACTCGAAAAGTAAGCCAGGTAGAAAAGAGTAAGAAAGTAGAAGACTATAGTAGTAACTGATAAACCATCCGTTACACCCTCGCACCCCCCAGTACTCTGTTGGTTTTGGTTTTGGCTGCCGCCTCCATTCCTGGGGTCCACACATCAACGTGTGGGGTTGGTGGGTCCAGGGGACGTGAAATACATCTCTAGTTGAAGGAAGAGAAGAGGATTACGAGCATCAGTTTTGACCAAAGAACAGAATGAGAGAACGCACCAGTGTTCACAGAAACGCGTCCTTCGAGTTGTCCTCTCTGTCTAGACCATTCCACCTCCTTCTGCATGTTGACCGCGTAGAGCTCACAGATGATTCTGTCCTCCAATCCTTCTCAATTCGGGTGATCAGGAAGAGTGTGGATCATATCTAGCATCTCGCAGAGCCTGTTTTCGTTTTGCAGGTAATGGTAGTTCACGCGAGATTCTTCGCATAAGGCATGCTTTCCCGAGTTGGAGATGCAGAGCTCCTCTACGTCGGGACGTTGAAATGGCCCGTTGGTCAAGGGGTCATTAGCGAACTCAAGGATCTGGGGAGCGGTAATCCAGGTGGACCGCAGAGCAAGCTCTTTCTCCAGTGCGTCGAGCTGCGGTACTGTTGTGTCCGCATCTGGGGGTGGCACCAACGGCTGCCGGGGTGAAGCTGGCATTCCGGTGGAAGGCGATCTCTGCATGAACTATGAAAGATGATCAGCCACATGTTTAGAGGCTATTTTCAAGACGACAGACCTGGTTCGTTACTTGTGCCTCGATAGACTTAATACGAGAGCCATATTGATCGTCCAGCTGGTGCTGGTGCTGCAGTGTCCGGGAGAGAAGAAAACCCTCGCTCTCGTATTTTCGTGTCTCTGGATTATAACTTAAGCAATGCGAGCGACAACGGCAGAGCTTCTTGCACTTGCGGTCGGACTCGCCAGACATGAGGAGGACGATGTTGTTCTGTATTGATGACAAGCATTACAAGGGACACGAAGGATGCGAAAAGCTGACTGATGATCTGATATTGATCCCTTCCTATCGTCTGATGGTAAAAGTCAGCGAAAATTTTGATCTCTTGGCTGGTGATCTGGTATAACCAATATTCGTGGGCGTGCGAGATCAAGAACAGGAATGCACAGTGCGGATGTGAGTGAATATGTGAGACCCGCAATATTCGGGAAGAGTTACATCTAGACTGATAAAGATTGCACAAAGTAGATGGAAAACAGACTCACCAAGAAATCATACCCGCAATTAGTCCTGCGAAATGACCAGCTAGTGCTGAAGGTTTCGAGCGGCCTAATACCACATTCTGATCTGGACTGGCAGTTGGGGCCGCAACCTGTCGGCATGAGATGATAGGTAGATCGCCGCAAAGGATGTGCTATCACTCCATTTTCATCAAACAACTATAGCCTTCCTAACAAACTGATGCCGGTGGGTGAAAACTTACCTTGAAGCTCGCGTCGGTACAAAGCAAGTGCGGGCACACTGTCCGAGCAAATATCACATTGACCGTTCCACTGAAATGAACACGACTGATTACTCACCAAGAATCTTCCAATGAAGTGTCTCGTGGCAGTCACTCTAAGGTTACGAGTAGTCGCCTGGAATCTGGAGGTGCTGCCGTAGGCTGCCATGGGCCTCATGTTGGTATGTCCCAATTTAGACAACAGCTGCAGCTGACGCGACAGCTGGGCGACAATTCAAAGTACTAGCAGTCAAGAAATAGATGATCATACGTGTACTTAAGCTCGATCCACGCTTTCGTTCGAACTGAGATAGTAAATGTATATTACTGCAAAATATTTCGTTTTGCCTTGGTCAGATCTGGGGTCCAAGGTGGCATTTCCTGAGGCCAGAGTCACGAACATATCGATGCAGGCAGACCCATCCATGCTGTACAACCATCAGGGAAAACTACTCAAATCAGGAATGAGGCATAACCACAACCCCTTCCGAATCATTCATCATCGTCTTCGGACTTCGGACCCGCCACACCGCATGTTAACGTGCGCATGCGGTAACGAGTGACCACCTCCGTCCTTGTTGTTGTTGTTGTCGTTGTAGCTATGATCGTCAAGCCGGCGTGCTCGACGAAGGGGACTGTAGTAATAGCAGCGATGGACTTCACATCCTGGAGGATGACCGTATGCCTTTCATCAGGTAGGGCATGTGTAACGGACGATAGAGGTCGAGCCGCTACTGCCCAGGAAGTCCAAGGTAGGCGAGCGAATGAGGAGGGTATAAAGGTGTCGTAGACCTCCTAGAGAGAGTCCACGAGCTAGAGCTAACATCAGCAAAAGCGTGAAAAAATTGTAAAGGCTTACAAGCATATGTAAGGGTATGTAAGGGTTCCAATCCCTGCCGTCAGGTAAGGAAGCTGCATTTTGTCACCAAGCAATATACGCACGCCTTATGGATTTGCCGACCTCACCATCTTGCCCAAAGCTTATCAGTCTGGCCAAGCCTCACCCGCAGACGAAACTTGTCCATCAACATGGCATGCGTGCATTGCCATATGGCCTTTGGCTGGCATTGCAAATGACGCAAGGGAGCTCTAGGATATTTTACTATTCTTATTTATTTATTGTCCCAGTTGACAGAAATGAAGAATTAAAATCAAGTATATTTCTCGTAGCAACGAAGTAATCTAAAATACATGGTAGCTGTCTACGATATGCATCTAAGTATACATGCAAAGCAACCATCGCTATGTACGACGATTTACCGTCGCACACTCCATCAGCCGAGAACTAGACCGTCTTGAGACCATCCCGAGGATTTCCAACAGCTGCAAGCAAGCGCCGCTGCCATGGCAGGATGGCCAGCAGCTAGAGCGCGAGACCGTCTTCGAGGATTCCCAGACAGTGAAGCTTGGCGAAAATCACACAGCCAAGATGAGAGCCTGGCTAGTATCATGGAATCGAGGTAAGAGAATACCAGCAGCCAGTTACAAACCGAGATGGCGAGTTGAAGAGAGGAGAGAGGAGAGAGGAATGGGAGGACAGACTGTGTGCGCGGACACTACTTAATAGACGAGCAGGCAGTTTAGGGCCGGCAGTGATACATCTTCGAGAAGTGTAGCGATGCGTTGCTATGTGGTATCGAGGGTATCCAGTGCCTCGGGGCATGGTACGGCGGGCAGGCGATCACTGCAAAGATGTCAGAAGCTCGTTACCATGATTAAAAGCTATTAGAAACCAAACCAGAGACTTTTGAAAACTCACCATATATATATCACATTTCCAAGGCTTCGGCAGCCTTTGATGATCTTCACATAGGTATGTATTGCCCCTTGCATACCCTTGTAAGAGGTTACATTCTGGCGCAACCACGGTGACGCGTGACATTGCTCGCCGGGGAATAACCGACTGAAACGTTTTTGCTGATGAATAGAACCGAGGATGCCTCAGTCCTGCAGCCAAGCAGATGAGTGATGAGCTGGCACCTCCTCTGAGGGCCAGCAGCAGATAAAGACCTCCTGATGAGGGTATTGGGGGCCACACACCTTCCTTTGAGGGTTGGATCCCAAGAGAACCTTTCAGATATGAGGAGAACAAGCAGAGACTGAGACAAAAGCAGACAGATGGTGGTGAGTTGGCAAGATAGATGCTTATTCCCAATAAGGAAATCCGCTCTAAGTACATGATTCAAACTCAGCTATCCTAATAAGGAAACTCTGCAAAACTCGAAAAGTAAGCCAGGTAGAAAAGAGTAAGAAAGTAGAAGACTATAGTAGTAACTGATAAACTATCCGTTACAGCATGGACATCGGATGACGGAACGTGGGCATCGGGTGGCGGGACATGGGCATCGGGTGGTGGGACATGGGCATTGGGTGGCGGGACATAGGCATCGGGTGGTGGGACATGCACCGGGACATGTGCTTCGTCTGGCGGGACATGCGCTTCGCGTGGCGGGACATGAGCCGGGACATGCGCTTTGCGTGACGGGACATACACATCAGGCAGCGGGACGTGCACTTCAGGGGATGGATCATGTGATTTAGAAATGGGATATTGCAGTAGCCCAGGCACGGATTCGGCCCTATCTTGCGCGGGACGAAGATAGTCAGTAAAACGATCTTCCCAATACCTGGAGGGAGGTGAGGAAGGCATTTCGTTTCCGTCATGAGAAGATTTGTGGGGATAATGGAGAGGTGGAGGTGGCACAGGCATTTTGGTGTTCCAGGTGATGATGGGAATCCTGCCATCCTGGATAGCACGCGCTGCTAGTATGGTTGCAATGAAGGCTATCGTCAAGGTCCAGAATGTCGCTACCACAACAGAACGACAGCGCTGCCAACACAATTCATCAGAGACTAGATAGGGGAGATGCTATCAGGAAAACGGACCTCTGCACAAGTTGGCAACTCTGCGTGACCCTCGAATATTCCCAATTCCCATTGCCAAAACCATAAATATGATAAGATTCCACTCTTCGCCTTAGAATCTTGCTGTTTCTCTTCCTAAAGACGGATTGCCGTTCGTGAGCCCCACTCCGAGATTACAGTAGCGATCAGCTTTCAGCTGTTGTAGACGTTGTAGGCCTAGAATAGGTGGAAAGCTCAGCTGGTGGACATACTGACAACGATATTGAAGTCTCACCACAGCCTGCACAACGCCATTCGCTAGATACTAGATAAGACTTTCAAGCCATCGGTTGAGGACAGTATTGGACTTACTGTCATATTCCAAGGACTCCAGCACCTGGCCGCTCTCTACATCAATAATCTGGGCGCACCCAGAACTACCGCTGGTCAAGATAGCTTTGTCGTCGTGAATGAAGCAAACGGGGATGATCACATTGTGCTTGATAATCTGTGCTGTCGTGCGCATGTATGGAGTTCGAGTGAAAGGGGGCTTGGCTGTGGTATACCAGTCCACGCTGTCGTAAAGATTAGTGACGGCTATCTTCTTTTTGTCGAAGGATACCGCCGATGCTCCTCTAGCACAAGGGCGAACGGTGAGAGAGCTCTGACCAATGGTAGGAGAAAGGTCCTTACATCTTGCAAGAACGAGGGCAGATATGCCACGTCAGCTCCAATGTATCGGTTTTCCAAGCGCTGTCAAGACAGCCCCACTCTAAGCACTATGCCAACACGAAAGACAATGACTGACTCACACTATGCCATGGTCAAGGTATGTAACGAGCAATGTCTCCTCGTCTTCGCGGAAGTAAAGCGAGCGTGCAATTGAACGTGGAAGCTTCACGCTCAGTTCAGGAAATCCAGGGGGATCGTGAAGAGCTCTGATATTATCCCAGGAGGCTGCAGCTATGGGTCTCAACGACTCAGACTCTCGAATACATGATTTTCGTGCTCACATAGAGTTCCTCGCTTGACGAGTGAAACGGAATTCGCATGTCCAATAGCCAATAGAGTGCCGCTAATAGCCATGCAGAGGATCGGGCCATCGATAGTTCTCATCCAATGCAGGTCTTCGTTGTCATCCTGGCCAACTCTCGCTGAGACTATGTGATGCTGGGAATGGACCGTACGCACCTTTCCATCGAAAAACCGTGCAGTATGGACATCACCAGCTCTGTCTCCCGCTACAATCGTCCAAGGGAAGCGATCATTCCAAACAATGGTAGTGATACTTGCCATAGAACGGTAACGACGAATCTCGGGATAGGGTTTGGACATCGAGAATACACAAAGCAGGCCGTCATCTCCGCCACTAGCTAGGTAATGACCATCTTTGGAAAATGCGAGTACGTTGACAGAGTCCAGATGACCCCAAAGGGTATATTCGACAGAATACTTCTTTGACATGGGTGGTAGTGATGCAGACGTGATAGTGGTGCAGAGTAGAGAAACCATTTGTACATTCAGTGGAGACCAATGCGATATACATGATGTAGGCATGAGGCTACAGTCGGGACTCGGTTGTTACATATCAGACGACATATCATGACAAACTTTCTATCACACCCCAATCTGCAAACTCATACCGGGTTCCCCAGTTGGATATGATTGATATAACTGGACTTTGTTACTATGGAGCCCAATAGGAATCGATGGACTTACTCTGTGATCATCAGCGCATGCTCGAAGGCATACGGCTCCGCGGTGGGTTTCAGGACACCTTTGATCCAAATGTCCGATTTGGACGCCAGCCAAGTTGGATTGTACGCGTTGATCAGGAGTCCCAATACAGGATGCTCGCTTCCGATCCTGGGTGGCTGGGGAGGATGCCGAACATGAGGCAGGCCACCGCAGCGATCCTCCGCGAGCTCATTTCCTTTCATCATTTGCTTGTGATTATACATGACGTCGAAAGTCGTCAGCCATGGCCTAAGTTCGGCAGCTCGCCACGGCTTCCTTCGCACGAAATATGTTGTCCCGCGAGCCACTTCCACTTCGGACTCATTGCTGGACATACCGACTGGTCCAAGACAGTCGAGCATAGGGAGATGGGGCTGCAACTCCTCAAATTCCTTAGCAGCCTCGCGACGACGGTGAAATAGCTGGTGAAGAGATGAGCTGTGCATTTTCTTCATCAAATGGTACTCACGTTTCTCCGGCGCTCACTGCGATTGTGCTGCGACTTAACGTTCACTTGCTCAGCCTTCGCGAGCTGCTTAACATTGTAATCCTTCCGAAGCGACTTGATGTGAGAGTAGAAAGTAGCCTTGATGGACTCTTGTACCTCAGCTGTGTCGTCATAGCCCATCTTCTCGATCATATATTCTGTGAAGATACGTGCAGCAGCAACATTCCACGGTGAGCACGGTGTTCCAAGGATATCGAAGCGAAAATCTGTGGCAGTGCAGGGAGAGACCCCACCGTCTGTATTCTTCCATTCCTTCGCGAACGCCTTGGCCTCCTCTTCGCCCACCATAGGCTCCAGTAAATCAGCTCCATTGATGATCTTTGCCATCTGAATACGCACAATGTCCTGTGTGCACACACATGAAGATCGAAATTTGGAAGGCAGAATATTCATACGTACTGCAAGAATGTTCTGAAATGGCGGACGTCATTCGCAGCTCCTCTTCTTTGGCTTCTTCGGCTTTCCTTGATGATGCGTGGAGTGCTGCGCATGGCTCTGCTCTGAGTTCTGAAACAAAGTATACAGTCTGTTGAAACCCTTTTCGATGACCGAAACGAGGCCAGGACTCATCTGAGAAAACTGAATTTTATATAGCTGCAGGTTATATTATAGGTGCTATCATTGAGCTATACAAGCTATGTAGCTTGCCTATCTAGCTATATAGAGCTATGAGAGCTTCCATAGCTTCCATAGCTAGTAGTCTCAGTTACATAGTGTTACCATAGCTTCTATAGCCAGCAGTTTGAGATATATAGCACTATCATACACTATCATATTTCATAAGGTGAGCTATGACAACTATGTGTACTACTAGTACTATGTCAAGTCAACTAGGTACGAAAAATTTTAAGTCAAAATTAATCATATTCAGTGAGATTACTACTACAATCAAATATACTACAGGTACTCGTAATGCAGGTGCCTAGTTACATGCAGTCTGCGGGCAAGGCCATGTGCCGCTGGTGGGGCACTACAAAACATGCGCGCACACAAGACGTGGCGCGCCTGCGTGACGTGGCGTGCCTGCGTGACGTGGCGCGCCGGCGCGCGGGAGATGCGGGGATGGGGAGCCTGTGCGCAAGTCGCCGGGCTGCGGCGGGCCTATGCGTGGGGCACTGGACCGCGGCGGGTCCGTGAGCGAAGGGCGAGGGGGACGCGTAAGGTGTGGGGGCCGTGCACGAGGCACGGGTGGTGTGCGCAAGAGTCGGCGGGCGGCGGGCCCGTGCTTGAGGTACGAGGTACGGGCGCGAGGCGCGCGGGAGGCGTGTGTGGCGAGCGGATATGCTTGAAGCACAGGCGGCGTGCAGTAGGCGGCGCTGGGCGCCGGGCGCCGGGCCCGTGCACAATGCGTTGAGGGGCGTGCGCGCACGAGGCATGGGGCCCGTGCGCGCACGAGGCATGGGGCCCGTGCGCGAGACGCAGGAGGTCCGGACGAGGCGCGGAGACCCTGCGCGACACGGCAGACCTGTGCGCGACGCAACAGGCTTGCACGCTGGTGCCGCAGGCACGAGGCACGCGAGGGGCGTCGTTGCTTGCCGGGGCCCATGCACGACGCGGCAAGCCAGCGCGCGAGGCGCAGTGGCTGCATGCGGGAGAGCGGCGCAGGGCGCGAGCTGCGGGGCCCGCATGCGAGACGTCGGAGTGCGGCGCGCCTGGGTGTTGACCGTGTGCGTCCGGGGCGTGGGGTGTGAGCGCGGGACGTTGCGTGCGCGGGCGGGCGTTGTGCGCATGTCGCGCGTATCCGAGGCGAAGGGGCGTTGCGCGAGTGCGGCGAGCACGCGGGACGTTGGTCTCGGGTGCGGCAGCCGTTCGACACGCTGGTGACACGGCCGGGGCGTTGAGGCGTGGCGAGGAGGACGTCCGAGTCTCGTTGCCACGGGCAACGAGACTCTACGGCGCGCGATGAGCGGCGACGTGGCGAATGCGCACGTCGCTGACGGCACACGGACGGTGCGGAGCGACGTCCATGCGTCGTCCGTAGTCGTGCGCGTAAAAGGGGGGGTCGGGGTGGGGGTGACGTCGTGGTTTGGGCACGGGGTGTTGAGGTTGCGCGCGGGCAGCAGAGATGTCACTGGGAGCGCGGAGGGGGACGGTTGAAGGCGAAGAGGGCGACGGGGACGCGGGAGAGGAGATGGGAGGCGTGGGGGTGTCGAAAGAACGAGTGTCGCTCGAAGACGAGCGACACTCTGCGTTAGTACGAATGAACACGAAAGGATAACTTTTTTTACTTACCTGCAGCCCCCCAGCTTAGTAAATCCCCGCCCGATCCGTCTTGACTGTCGATAGAAGGAAAATTGAAGCGAGGGGAGCGAGGGGAGCCGGAGAGGAACAGACAGAGTGAGGGAGGAGGAACAAGTGAGAAGTCTCGACGCGAGTTCGGTGCTTCAGCCACCGAACGAGCGAGTCAAAGTTTCTCGCGACATAGCAAATCGAATAAAATGCGTATAATTACAAAACAAAATACAGCATTGTAGAATAGTAATTTACATGGATTGAATGGGCTGACTATCTACAGAATGTAGCACACAAGACCGGACGGCAGAGTCAAAATTATCACGTCTGCCACTTAGCCTCTGACGCGGCGCTCGGCAACGCCCGGCAGCCGGGATTCGTATATAAGGCTTGCGTGCCTCTTGCTCCTACACCCCCATCATGCGTCTTGCCACGTCATCCTCGACGTCGTCGCTCCCTCCTTCGTCGTCGTCGCTGCCTCTCTCGCCGCTGTCTTCCTCGGCGTCGTCTCTCTCGCCGTGCCGCCTTCTCTCGTCGTCATCACCCTCTCTCGTCATCGTCGCCCTCGCTCGTCGTCATCACCCTTGCTCGTCGTCATCACCCTTGCTCGTCGTCATCACCCTTGCTCGTCGTCATCACCTCTCTTTTTTCGTTGCTCTGTATTAAGGTAAGTTTTCATCCTTTGTCTCTTATGTCTGATGCTAATCTTTTATACTTGTTATACAGTACTTGTGTATGTTTATCAGGTAAGTAGTGTGATGTCTTAACACTCGTAGGTTTTCGCTTTTTTGTTAGTGTGGTAAGCCTTGATATGTTATCTTTATTATCTTTTAATACTAATGTCTTCTTCTTTGCTTATATTTTTGCCTTCTGTAATTGTTATAGGTTTGTTATCTTTTGTAGTAATAGATTTTGTAGCTGTAGTAATGTTTTGTAATGAAATTCAATGAAAATTCCAATGATTTTCAAACTTTTAATATTTGTGATTAAGATGAATCAAATTATTGAGCTAATAATTCTTTCAAATTTGCTAGAACAATATACTTGACAGAAGTAATATAGAGTGGATAGAATTCTTACTAGCTAGATATGATATAACAATAGTGATATAATATATAGTTGATATAGCTTCTATAGCTATTTTATACTATAATAGCTATGACAGCTATGATATCTTATACTCTATGCTATAGCAGCTATATAGCTTAGACCCTATGCTATGGTAGCTATAGCAAGCTATGATAGCTGTGCATAGATTACTTGACTGCTATGAGACTGCTATGTAGAAAAGAGGACAGCTATGGACCTAGGAAAGCTATATAGCCTACATAGCCTTATATACCAGTAGTAAATTTCTCAGATGCTGTCTTGCCGGCCACCCTGTCACTGTGATTGAGAAACCGAAGATGTCACTGTGAACATGGAAACAGACCTCTGGGTCATGATACTCGCCGTCCTCGTCCTCGTCCTCACCACTGGCCATGTCCTCATCCTCATCACCTTGCTCCTGTTCTTCATCTCTACTGTTGTTCCCTTGGGCGGAGCCTTGAGCCTGGCGATAGGAATATTGAGAAGGTGAGCCTGAGCTCCTCCCCGGCTCAGCTCAAGTCTGCTGATCCATTGGTGGAGCTTGATAATAGAACGAGGAATCGCTGCTTGATGGCAGTGCGGCCGGCATTGCAGACAGAGGGACAGAATGGCGGTCAGAAGGCTCAGATTTGACTGGTGGGAGATCATCAACCATATCAACGTCTTCGAATGGCATTAACTGATAGAGCCAGTGAGCATGAATGTTCGAGTCAGCATTATGTATCACATACTTGCAACAGGTCAACCGATCGGCCCTGAGCAGCAAAGAGCTTCTCAATTGGAACTGCGATTTGTTCAAGTTGTTTTTCAGATACAGCAACTCCGCACCCCTTGTGGTAGTAGATGACTTCATCGAGCTCCGAGGACAAGGACGGTTTCCACTCGGCAACCCACACGGGGTGCTCCCTTGCCTTGCCTTTGCCTTTGCCTGGTGCTGGCACAGAGGAGGCACCTTTGACCGATGATGAGGTGTCACTACTCCAAAATGTAGCTTTAGTCGGTGTCCGTTCAGTCTGAAGTCATGCAGGACTTGTTAGGCTGAGATCATGTAGAGAAAGGGTACTCTTACCGCCTGCTTCGTACCTTCCCCGAGGTGTAAATCAATCTCGATCTCCTCTTCTTCCTCATCTTCAGCACAAACTCGCTTCTTTGGCCCTCGACTACTAGATTCTACACTTGCGACAGCCTGGTGAAATGGAGCTATGGCCATCTCAGCATAACACGAGAAGAACAAAGTAGATTGGTTCTTACTATGTGATACACTGCGGCCTCTACTTGCGGGTACTAAGGGCATCAAAGTGATCAGCAAGACTGAAGGATTGACAGGCTTGAATATTCGTACCAGAGCCAGACCTCGGCGATGAGCCTATCAACATGATTTTAAGTGAAGAGTCAGTGCGTACAGTATAGCGAGAACTTATCACTGACCACGCGATGTGTTTCTAGGTGCTTGGCTGATGCTCCTTTCTGGAGGCTCTGAACCTGTGAGAAGTTATGAGATAGCCACGGCCTCCAAAGATGTCACTTATGCCTCGGAAACAAGTTATAATGCTCTGGCGTAGGTTCCTTGTCTGTTCTTGCCATGATCAGGCTTGGGGATGGTGAAGGTTGAGGTGAAAGTCGAGGGAGAAAGGGAGGATGGAGAGTGTCGAGAAAGACAAGCCATCGATAATCCGACGACTCGAATTAGCGATTGACATCGTGCTCATCATGCCAAAGTTAGCCCAAAAAGGAAAGCGGCGAATACTGTGACTATAGTTGTGGCTCGTAGACGAGCAAGTTGCGTTCCTTGGATGTTCGCTGGACAGGTCAGCGCGAAGAACCAGAGAGAGAGCCGTATTCAGTTATAGTATTGAACAATATACACTGATTGTTGCTGTGGGTGCTTGTAGGTCCACCACAACTTCCGCGATCAACAACAAACGACAATAGATAAAAAAGCTGACACGCAATGAATCCATACTATGTAAAGAGACCTCGCAACATTCCAAGACTAAATTTGTTATAGAGAGAAGAAATATGAAGGCCGACATTAGAGCGAATGCGCGACCGACTGCTGATGCACAGGTCAGCATTGCCCATCCTGCTGCGTAACAAAGACACTCACAGTTCAGCACTCAGACCTTCAACTTGGGGGAGCAGGGCATACCACCCACATTGGCAGATGGGCACCCACCTGGAGGGCGTATCGAAAGCTCGATAAGAACCTGAGAAGGGTTAGTTCAAAGCACGGCACCACGAATACGATAACTCATGTGAGAACAGCCTCATCAGCCAGGCGACTCGAGCCACTACGCCTAAATGGTGTATTCTTCCCTACAAATGCCACCGCGACCTCTCTCTGCCATGGAAAATAGGACCACTTCTTCAATAAGCCGGGATTCAGCAGTGCGGTGTGGCTCCACCATCCTGACACCAAGAAAATCTCATTGCCAATAGTCGCATGAAGCTCATGTGTTATGCGTGGACTATTGGGAGATGGCAGAGCGAAGCTTTCTTCGTATAAGACCTTCGGAGGGTTTGTGATCGACTTCTCGAGCGGGCATAACACATTGAACTTGATCGTCTTCCTGATGATGTTTTCATGCCACCATATATACCCGTAGATATGCTTCTGCTCCCGAGTCTGCAATGAATTCGTTCGACAGCACCTTAAATTTAATACAAAAAGAACTTACGACCTGACCACCGGGAATCTTCTGAAATGCTACCATAGTACGGGTTCGACTGGAGAGAACGGAGACGAGTGGAGATCGGGGTCGTTCTGAGTATCTGGATTGGTGTGGAAATATCCATCACGAACGGAAAGATGGCAACTTGATATAGACGTCGCAGCCCACATACACGCGCCAGAGGTGAGTTGACGGTCTCGTGGATTGCATTCTAGTTGACCGATCCGATCTTGACATATGGCGAAGGTCGGGAGGCCGCATCCTGCGTTTTGTCCTCGCGGAAAAAACAAACATAACAAGGCACCATCGCAAGATCTAGGACGTTCCGAGCAACTCACCCAAGCCTTCAATGTATATGGGAAGCTGAAGACTTTTTGACGATCAGGCTCAGCTCAAAGAACCATGGCAGAATCCCAATTCGATATTTGCGCACGAGCCAGCCTGGGAGCGACATGCCGACACCTGCTGAAAAGACCTCTGCCTCCGACCGCGAGCATGTCACTCGGCAGACTGTCCTGATAACATCTCTAGGGAACTGAACTTCCACGCCTCAGCGCCTTCTTCTCCTTCCCCTTCCCTTTGTCCTTCACCTGCAACTTCTTAGTCTTTGTGTTTGTCGACTGCACTGTTGCCCGGGTAACCCAGCTGGGCTCACCACTATGTTCACGGATACTTAGAACACGATCTTGGACGAACAAATTCTCCACGCCCTCTTTAACCTCGTGCCATTGGCGATCCAGATTGTAGAGCCAGACTCGTATGTCTCCTGTCCTTGTATGGTAGTGCATGAATAGGTTGTTCGTCTGGCTGTCAGACATGCGGGGAGGCGTGGTGATGTCGTAGGAAGTCGACAAAGAGTACCATACCGTACTTCCACTTCCCGACTGAGACGAGAAGGGACGACTCTGTTTTTCGGATACCAATTGTGCGTCTCCCGGTTCTGGGCTCACGCTGGCACGCTGGAGAGGCGATGGGCTCCACGAGGCCTGGATGCGGTTAGAGGATGCAGCTGCACTAATTTGCAATGAGGGAAATGCCTGCTGTCTAGCCAATACATCTTGATAAGGGTTCTTGCTAAGATTATGAGATTGTGATACGGCGCACTGATGATCCAATAAATTATTTATCATTGATCCGATCATTGCCTGCTGGTTTTCGGCGATTCCCAGCAGGTCCAACTGAGTATTGAGTATCCGGTCAAAGAGTGTCCAGTCCCCGTCCAAAGACAGGTGATATAGAGTTTGTGCAATGATTTCAATCGACGGAGAGTTGCTCGACTTCTCGAGGATGGCAATGATCAAGTCCAGGGTTGTATTCCTTTCGCCGTGGCTTCGCTTACTGCCATGATCCTTGGGGATAGGTTTCACCATGCTGTGATCATCTCTGGGAATCGAATACACCATATCTGTGCCCGAAAATCGCACATCTCCTCTGTAGAACTTATCTTTAGACGGCAAGCCATTAAATCGCAGGAAACTTGAGCACGTACCCAGGCCTTGCTTCGATGGCGGTGGAGACAATGTGTGGTTTCCTGTTGCTGGATTATATAGCTTAGTGGCAGGAAGACCATGACAATGATGACTTAAGGCTACTCATGAGTGAGCTGCTTTAGCTCTAGAAACCAGTTGTCCGTCCTCATCGAAGCTGTAACGACATTGAAGGAAGCACTGTCGCTCAATAGGCTGGACCATGGCACCGTGATCGTCATCAGCTCGTGAGCCTGAAGCTTCATATATCACTGCTCACCTCACCGTGAATTGGGGAGTTGCTGCAAGACAGGTCGATGCACCGGGGAGTGTCCATCACGAAACTCACCAAGGCTGAGATCAGATTGACTAATTTCTGAGATGACGAAGTGGGACGTCCGACTGACTCGTCACCTACCGCATGCCACAATTGACAGGAACATGTGATCGCCCACTATAAACTACATCTGAGAAAAACACCAGAGGTATATTGCACTATGTAGCCTACATAGTTCTAATAGGGCCATAGCAGTCCCCTTTTCTTCATAGCCATCTCATAGTAGCAAGGTAATCTACATAGAGCTATATAGCTACCATAGTATAAGGCAGTAGCTATGATAGCTATTATAGCTATCATAGCATAGAGCATAAGCTATCATAACTACTATAGCTACCATAGTATATGATAGCTATCAAAGCTATATCAGCTATATCATATATCATATCATATCTAATTAGTAAGACTGCTATCTATTCTATATCATCTCTATTGAAAGTACTGACCAAAGAGTATTATAAATTTATTATAAAAGAAAATTATAATAGTACTCAAATGACATAACTGAGGCATTCACAACATCGAAAATTAAAAGCATTATATTTCAAGCAACATTTAATTTACATTTAATACAAATTCTATAATATACTAAAAGATAAGATAAGATATAGAATCTTATAGATAAGATAAGGATAAAACTATGATAAGATAAGATAGACCTTCAAGACAATAAGATAAGAGATAAGAGAAAGAAAAAAAGCGAAAATAATCTACAAGTTTGAAGTCAATACATTAGCATACAAAGGAAAGATATAAAAATATATATAAGAGACTTACCTAAGGAGATAAAAGCGAAAATGCCAAGTCTACAAAGAACAAGAAGGTTAGTGAACAATAAAACAACCTAACAACAGCATAATTACTTACTGAACATAAGAGAGATCGGGTAAAAGAGGAGAGATCGAGTAAAAGAGGAGAGATCGACGAAAGACGAAAGATGGTAGTGGTAGAGAAGAGAGAGATGTAGCGCGTCACGCAGGCCTTATATAGACGTGGCGAGTGGAGCGCCAAATGTGGCTGCCGAGACCGGGCCGGGTGGTGCCGAGCGCTCGCGTCAGAGGCTAAGTGCCAGATTTCTCTAAGTTCATTTTGTTGCCCCGTAGCTTGTAGTAGCTTAGTTAGATATCAATATCATACGATCCAATTCAATACACGAAAGCTGATTGTCATCTTTTTCTGAGAATTTAATGCATTTTATTTGATTTAATAAGCTCAAAACGTTCGAACTCGTGCGCGTTCGGTAGCTGAAGCACCAAAGGCACGTCGAAGTTCGACACTCATCGTCCTTACTTACCACCACCCTCCTCTCTCCTCATTCCTCCATCGTTCCTCTTCTCTTCAACTCGTTGAATCACACGCGGGAGGGTCTCGAAGGGGCATAAAGGGATATAAGGTAAGTAAAACCAGTCTTCATTCTTGTTATTCGTACTAATAAAGAGAGTATCGCTCGTTTTCGAGCGATACTCTCGTTCTTTGACACCCACGACGCATCCGGCCTCCCTTCCCGTGTTGCCATCTCTCCCCCACGTCACCATCTCTCCCCCACGTCGCCAGCGCCCCGCCCGCTTGTCGAACATGCCGCCGGCAGCCCCGATCCCCTGCGCGTCTCCGACAACTGCGCACGATGATGCGCCCTTTAGCGCGCCTTGCAACGGCATTGCCCACTCCCCGCCTCCTTGCCCGTCCCGCTTCACTTCACCTCAGCCGCACCAAGTCCGCCCACCGCGACGTTGCTCCCCGCACAGGACAAGCGCCCCCACGGGTTCGGGACCGACCAGGTCGGACTAAAGCCGGTGTCCCATGGTCCGATGCACCGAACGGGCCGGAGATCAACCGGCCGGACGAGTCAGCGGCACAGGAACAGAAGCGCACCCAGAGAACCAGCCGGCTCAATCAACGCGCCCTCGAACGCCCACACGCCCCCGGATCACGAGCGGTGCCCGCGACAGTGCGCTACTGACGTCATCCCAGCCATTCCAGCTCGACGCGCCCGCCGTTCCCGACGCATGCCCCGGGCGACGTTGTAAGGCGGCACCTTTGATTCGTTCGTACCACGCGCACGCCCTCTGCCCTGCATGGGCCGAGCCGCAACGACTCCACTCGCCAAGGGACCCGGAGCAGGCAGGATCAGGAAGGAATTGGAGATTGGGTCGGTCAGCGGGAGGTTGTCGTAGGAAGTCGCGCCGGGCCGCCTGAGGCGGCCTTGCCCATTTGTACCATAGCTACTGACTTAGAGAATCAGAACGGAATCTGCCTTTTTCCCCTCAGAGCTCAGATCTCACAAAGCCCGCCGTTTGACGTTCTCACCCCAGCCTCTAAGCACGTCTCAGACGTAGCTCTTCTCACTTTCTCGTGTCGCTCATCATATTCGTCGTACTCGTCGCCACGCCGTTATCTACAAGCCGTATCACCTAAGACCCGTGAGTCTTGTCGTACCGTCATCGTCCCTAGCAGAGCCGCGTCGGAAGTCGCCCGCGCGCAGCAAGCTCGCCCTCCGTGGCCTTGCTCCCCTACCCATAGTACGATCACCCATCAGCTACACGCCTCGGCGCTCCCCTCTTGAGATACTTGGTCCCCTCGCACCCCCCGGTACTCTGTTGGTTTTGGTTTTGGCTGCCGCCTCCATTCCCAGGGTCCACACATCATTTTGGAGCCCACCGCGAGGGTTCCATACTCAAAATAGAGCCGCGTCGTACTAGGAGTGGCGCACGGTCGAATCCAGATCGTACCCTCAAACAAGAAGTCCGTGTTGCGACTCAGGACCCTCAGCAAGTTTCCCCCGACCTACCGTCACCTTTCCCACCGGTTCCAACTCCCACTAGTCCCCTTACTCCCATCGACGAAGAGTTCGAAATTCCCGAGCTCGAGTGTTCCTTCATCGTTCCTACTCCACCCGTATCGCCAACCCCGGCGCCGCGACCCCTTGCCGGCCCCTCTGCTACCGCGGGTCCTAGGACAACGCCGCACCAGGCGACTTTGCCTGCTACCCCCCGTCCCCCTTCTCCTACTCAACAACACAGCCCGCTAGCCCCTGCACGTTTCCCCTTCCCCAGGCCACCAAGTATCCAACCAGTCATGCCGCCCCCCTCCATGCCTATGCGCGGCGAGAGCGGTGCTCCCAAGTTCGACACCAACTCCCCCCGCGAGCTGGGCCGTTACTTCCTCGATCTCGAATTTTGTTTTCAGCATTCCTCCGTGGCAGATGACGCAGAGAAAAAGAGTCATGCGGTCCGTCTCCTCTCAGACGTTGATGCACAAGAGCTGTGGCGGTCTGAGGCCAAGTATGCCGCCGGCACTTGGGACGAATTCAAGAAAGCTATCCACGAACTCTACCCGGGCTCGGCTAAGGAGAATACCTTTTCGCGTCAAGATTTGGAGTCACTCGTGCACCGAACTGCCGAGTCCACCCTCAGTTCCGTCGGCGAACTTGGTGCGTTCTCGTGCGAGTTCACGGTCATCACGCGCTACCTGAAAGGCAAGAACCGCATCTCCGATATCGAGGAACAACGCTGGTTTTTGGCGGCGCTCCCCGAACGTCTTCGCCTGCGGGTAGAGGACCGCCTTGCTCTTACCAAGCCTGATCACCATCCCGACGATCCGCACCCGATCAACGACGTCTATAGGACTGCAGAGTGGTGCATGTATGGCACTGCCATCACCCCCGACCCGTACCTGCGTGGACCGTCATCAACTCAAGCCACCGCGTCGTCATCAACCGCCGATGCAGGCTCAGGAACGACTATCCAGATTAAGAGTGAGCAGTTAGCGTCACTGGCCGATATCCTCTTGAGGAGCGCGCAGCAGCCGTCGTGTCAACCGATGGTCTCCGGAGGTAATCAAGGCGCGCCAATGCGTGGGCGAATGGGGTCGGATCAGTGCAACTTCTGTGGGAACGTGGGGCATTTCGTGTGCGAATGCATGACAGCCCGGGAATACATGGCCGCCGGCAAGTGCAAGAAGGACGTCCAAGGCAAGATGGTCTTACCCTCTGGGGATTGGCTCCCGCAAGGACCCCCAGGCATGACTATGGCCGAACGGATCGACGAATACCACCATATGAACCCCAATCAGCGAGCCACGGGTCAGCTTATGATGGGTGTAGCTGGTACCCGCCAGGCAAGTTCGCCGCGGGTGGGGCTCCCTCCCTACGGCTATCGCGTCACGCCGGCATATGCTCAGACCACTGCGTCCCCCTATACCCAGGTCCAGGCAGGGTTGTACCAGCTCACCACAGACACGCGGATCGAGAGCCTGGAGGGCGAGCTACAGCGGTTATACCAGTTGAAGGACGCCTCGGTTGTGCCCCCACCCAATGCCGCGGCCAGCCGTGATAGAGCTAACCGGGCGTTGGAACGAGCTCGCAGGATGGAAGAGCCTGCCCGCCAACCAGCCCCTCCACGATTGCCCCGTGCGCCGCCGCGCCCGACCATCGAGGACGAACCAGAGCCGCCGCGGGTGTCCCTGCCCCCTCCGCAAGCTTCACTGGCCCCAGGCCCGGAACGAGACGTCCCCCCCACCTTCTATCTCAACCTGCAGTACGCGACGACCTCCGCGACCCTGATGGTCCCGTCCACCCATTTGCCAGAGTCCGCAACGGTGCAAGGCCCGCGCAAGTCCCAGTGATCGAAGTAGTCGAAGAGACGGGCCCAACCCGTCGTGCGCAAGACTCAGTCGGGCAAGACGTGCTGGACCGCATGTTCGCGCGTGCCATGTCCCTCCCTATCGAGGTCACCCAGGGTGAGCTCTGGTCCCTGGCGCCTGCACTACGCACGAAATACAAGGAGGCAGTCTCACGGTGTCACACGCATCTGGTGGCAGGACAGAACCTGTTGGAAGTCCTTAACGAGACTGACCTGCTCTCCGAGCTGCCAGGTGAAGATGCAGTCGAGGAGCTGGCCTCGCCAGTGCGTCAAGTAGAGCTTGCTGCAGGTATCCAGTTCGCGAGCGAGCCCGCCGAAGGCGACCGCGTGCAGCACCCGGCCTCGCTCCCTCATCCACGGGTATCTATCCTTTCGCACCAGTGCGCCGAGCCGCCGGAAGGTGCTGTCATCCTCCCGGATCCCTACGAGCAGTACCTCAAGCAACTCCGCCCGGACGAAAAGCCTAAACCCCTGATCGTCTCGCGCGAGTCTGCGGCACTGCGTTCTATTGCAGCACTCATAGATCATCAAGAACCGGTCGAGTGCATCTTGGACCCAGGTTCTCAGGTCATCTCCATGTCAGAGAGCGTTTGCTACACCTTAGGCCTGTCGTATGACCCCATGATTATCCTCACTATGCAATCCGCCAACGGCGAACTTGATGACTCGCTGGGCCTGTGCCGAAACGTGCCTGCAGTCTTTGGCAACATTGTTCTCTACCTCCAAATACACGTCCTCCGGTCGCCCGCCTACGATATCCTACTCGGATGCCCCTTCGATGTGCTTACCGAGTCAGTCGTGCGCAGCTACCGCAATGAAACACAGACCATCACCATCTTCGACCCAAACACCGGCGAAGCAGCCACGATCCCCACCCACCTGCGCACTGACATTCAGTATACGCTCGCGGCAAAGGAGGATTTTCGCGCTTCGATGATTTGATCGAAGATCAAGGAGAGGTCGCCTTCATCGTTGATTTTGACTCGGAGACGCCGCAAATCACGGCTTATGCCGCTATACCCCCAGAATGTTCCGAAAACCCAGAAAAATGCCAAGATCATCTTCAATCTCTTTATCTCTATGCCTGTGATGCCTCGCTTCTCGACTCTAGTCCGGGGGGTCCTTCGCTTTCGGATGCCCCCGATAAATCTAATTTGTTGTCTGCCTTTCTCTCCGCTACAGCCTGCAAGTCCGCTTCCGCTTCCAAGCAAGGTCGCCCGAGTCCGCCGCCTCCTGGCGCGATGGATACCAGTCCTCCTGTCGCCTCTTACGCCGCAAAGAAATACAAGCCAGTTGCCCAAAAAGTCCGCCCAGTATTTACGGACCTCCCCGAGCGTTTTCGGGTTCTCCGTAACATCAAAGGCGACCCTCTCCAAGACCTGCCGGAGTTATCTCCCAATCCGCCCCCGTTCGCTCCCACCGCCCGCTATACTGAAGAAAGAAAAGCGGTTATCGATTGCGCCCATCCAGAAGGTTTCCTCTGGCCCTCCGAGCGCGACCTACTCCACCATTTCATGTGTCTCCACGATACCGCCTTCGCCTGGGACGATTCAGAGCGGGGACATTTCCGCGAAGACTTCTTCCCCTCAGTGGTTATGCTGGTGATACCGCACACCCCCTGGGTCTTGAAGAACCGTCCAATCCTGCCAGGCATCCATGACAAGGTCTGCGAGATTATCCGTACCAAGATCGCCGCCGGCGTATATGAGCCTTCGTCATCGTCATATCGCTCACGCTGGTTCTGCGTCACCAAAAAGGATGGTACAAGCCTGCGCATTGTGCACAGTCTCGAACCACTCAACAAGGTCACCATCGCTCACTCGGGCGTCCCGCCTTTTACCGACCAGCTCGCCGAGCAGTTCGCCGGGCGTGCTTGCGGCGGCATCCTCGATCTCTACGTTGGTTACGACGAGCGACTCTTGGCGGAGGAGTCCCGCGACATGACCACGTTCCAAACCCCGTTCGGGCCCAAATGGCTCGTTACGCTGCCCATGGGGTGGACGAACTCCGTGCCTATCTTCCACGACGACATTACCGAAATCCTCCAGCCAGAAATCCCAGCTGTCACCATGCCCTATATCGATGATGTCCCCATTAAAGGCCCAGCTACCCGTTACGAGTAGCCCAGCGGAAATTTTGAAACTATACCCTGGAACCCAGGTATTCGTCGCTTTGTCTGGGAACACTTCCAGGGCGCGAACCGTGTCGTCCAACGCATGAAATATTGTGGTGGTACCTTCTCAGGGAAAAAGACTGTCCTTTGCGTGCCAGAAATCATCGTCGTCGGCCATAGATGCACGCCGGCGGGCCGTTTGCCAGAACTCAGCAACCTCGCCAAGGTCAGCAACTGGCAACCTTGTACCGACCTCTCGGACGTTCGCGCTTTTCTCGGGACCATTGGCGTGGCCCGCATCTTCATCAAAAACTTTGCAAAACGTGCTCACCATCTGGTACGGCTTACGCGCAAGGACACCCCATTCGAGTTCGGCCCAGACCAGTTGGCTGCGCAGGAAGACCTTAAGCAAGCGCTACTCGCATCACCCGCCCTGCGCGCGATAGATTACGAGTCTCCCGCCTCAGTGATCCTGGGCGTCGACACCTCCTATATTGCCATCGGTTACCTACTCTGTCAACAGGATGTGGACGACCCCAAAGTTCGCCGGTATGCCCGCTTCGGCTCTATCGCCCTGAACGACCGTGAGGCGCGCTTCTCCCAACCAAAGCTGGAATTATATGGCCTATACCGGAGCCTTCGCGCACTCAAACTCTGGCTCATTGGCGTTCACAACCTGATTATCGAAGTCGACGCCCGTTATATATCCGGCATGCTGAATAATCCCGATCTCGCCCCTAGTGCGTCCATGAACCGGTGGATCGTCGGCATCCTCATGTTTCAATTTACCCTGGTCCACGTCCCCGGCGAGAAGCATGGGCCGGATGGCCTCTCCCGGCGCCGCCCCCAGGACGATGATGCGCCCGAACCCGACGACGACTTCGATGACTGGGTCGACCGTGCTTATGGCTTTGTACACATAATAAATGTGCCTCAGATCGGCCACGACCGCCCTCAGCTGGCACAACAGCTCATCTCAACCAATGTCGCCGCCGGCGATTTTGTCGCGCCTCCTCCGTAAGACCACTTGGCGTCCTACGCAGACGTGCCAAGGTCCGAAAAATCCCTCCTCACGGATGCCCGACTGCGCGCCGTCACCGACTTCCTGCTCCATCCGATCCGCCCTGACAGATTGACGGACCGGGAGTACGCTCGCTTCCTGCGTTATTGCCGCGACTTCTTCATGAAAGGTGGCCGCCTCTGGAAGCGTGACAAGACAAATGCGCACAAACTAGTGCTCCTGCCGACCGGCCGCTGGGCTGCTCGCTACTAAATTTATAACGATACTACTATTATAATAGCCCAAACCATGTAACGACAACAACTATTATATCCTAAGAGCGTCTATTAGCCTTTTAGGCTTTGTTAATAGGAATCCTTTAAAATATTAATAAAAGAATATTCGTACCTTTCGTAGGGTGCTTCTTTGAGCTATTTTTAGCTTCTTCTCCATCAGATTATGATCCCGATCACTATTTTGTCACCAGCCATCCTGCAGGGTGCGCTTCGGGCGCTTAAATCTAATCTAACGATATTGCCATCAATCCGGGTCCTTATCGATGCCTTCCGCCCCGGCCATGCATCAATATCTAATCTAATCTTCGCGCATCGACCTGCAGGGTGCGCTTCGGGCGCTTAAATCTAATCTAATGATATTTCCATCAATCCGGGACCTTATCAATGCCTTCCGGCCCGGCCATGCACCGGGAGCTTCTTGGCGCCTATACGGGCGCCCAGTCTCCCGCAAATCTAGGCCTTTACCCTGGCGCTCAAATCAATCGATCAATCTATGATGAGATACTGAATGCGAGCTTCCGCGCGCCTATACGGGCGCCCGGTCGCGTCGGGTTCAGCGCTCCTGCCCTTCCTTCCTTCTGATTGGTTCCGGACCCTTCCGATCATCGTCCGGGACGTCCCTTAGCCCCACTTTGTCCGCGGCAAGGACAAATCTACTTAGATAGCATTATACTTTTAAATCAGCACTATATATTGTGGCTTCAATCAGTAGATAGTGTCATAATGACTGATAACTTCAATATACGAGGCACGATACAATAGCAGTGATAATTTCAATATACGAGGCACGATAGAATAGCAGCGCGAGTCAAGAAAACGACAGTGTTAAGATTGTCTCAGTACTACTTTTATAAGTGAGTAGACTTTCGCCGACACTGTGTTGAACAGTGTCCGACTTTCCCACGCCACGCACTCTCGTGGCGCACTTCACGATTACACCTTTACCATCTGACGCGCGACCCACAGTACATCTTCCAGTGCGTCGTTCACCTCCTCCATATCGCCTTCGTCCTCCACCTCCTTGAACCACCAATTGAGCGACATCAAGATCAACACGAACCCGTTTTTCCCGCTCTTCCTCAGCTTGTTCCAATCCTCGTTCGCATCTACATCAGGCCGGAGTGGCCAAACGGATCCTCGGGAAGCAGGCTGCAGGCTGCACCACCAGGCCAACCATGCGCGCGCATACTCCTCGACGTCCTTTATCACCGGGAACTTGTCCAGCCTGCGGGCATCCTTGAACCACTCAGGAATTTGAGATGGACGACCGCTTCCGACCAACCTGCAACGAGTGGTCTGCAACGATGACGGTAAGCACCCCGCGTTTCTCATGTTCCTCACACAAACTCACTTTGTCGTCCAGGTACTCTAATTCTTTCTCCAACGACATCCATAAATCGACGAGCTCCTGCCAATCATCATCGTCGCTTACCGACCGCAAGTATTTCCCGACCTTCTGCATCCACTTTGGTGCCGCGCTGTCGAATGTTACCCTTTCCCCCTCCTCGCTTTCCTCGCCTCCCTCTGCTACCTGATCCACATCCATTGGTTCGTCCTCCTTCCCATCTGAGGTTCCTTCTTCCTGGATATCCATGCTGCAGAACCAGGAGTAAGTCACTCGCTATATCTTAACGGATGCCTGTACTCACATGACTTTTCCCTTAGTCCCTTTCCCCTTTTTCTGCCCCTTACGACGTTCTTTCGGACCAAATAACTCTGAAGCTTTAGGTATGTTAAGTGCTTTCAATTTCACCTGGATCTCTGCGATGCGCGCGTCGCGCTCTAACTCGTACGCCGACTTGCGCGATTTCGTTGGCACGGGCTTCTTCTTCTTCTTTGCCTTCTTCGAGGGCGCCTCG
Organism: Hericium rajendrae; assembly: GCA_033439255.1. NCBI lineage: Eukaryota > Fungi > Basidiomycota > Agaricomycetes > Russulales > Hericiaceae > Hericium > Hericium rajendrae. Next base: position 741,192 of record CM065891.1, read on the forward strand.
TTTTCTGCGTCGACTTCTTTGTCCGCATCGGGTATGCGTATATCTTCGTCTCCCGGTGTGTTCTCAGGCCGTTCGTCTTCGGGCGGGGCCGAGCCAGGCTGCTCCTCTTCGGATTGGGGCGGAATCGGCCGTTCCTCAGCGCCTGCTCCAGCGGCGGTAGACTCCTCAGCGCCTCCTCCAGCTGTGGTAGACGTGCTCGCAGCTGGGGTAGTGGTCGACACCTCACCGCCTGCCGACGGCGCCGCCTGCTCTGTCCCAGTGTTGGCTCTGCCCGTCATCGGCCTGGAATCGCGCAGCCGACGTATGTCCGGAGCTAGAACGATATCGAAGGTAAGTATCTTTGATAGTGCGGAGATCTGATCAGTCATAACTCACGAAAGAGGCTAGTCGTGTACTGGAAAAACGGCCCTTCCACTCCTTCTTGGTAGTCTCTATACGCAGCGCCGAAGGTTCGCCCATCGGGGGCCTCAGAATGAATGCTGGGGACCCTATCAAGACCTCGCACACCAAGAGACAAGTTCAAGACTTACGAATAAGCTTCTATCTCTCCCTGTTTTGAAGGCATAGAAGCACCGAACAAGATGGTCACGGTGCCACCAGTCTGCGCCGCGAGATCGCGTACGAGACCCGAAGCTGTGCGCGGGAACGCGTCTATCGCCCTATAAATGCTGGTCAGCAGTTTTTCTGCTGGAGGTTCATGTCTACTTACTCCTGATACTTCCTAGCCTGTGCCAAACGACGTGCTTCCTCCTGGTCGACCTCAGGAAGTTCCTCGATTGCCTCCATCGCCTCATAATTGTGGTCTCTTGCCTTTTCGACCTCTGCCTTCACCTCGTCCGACTCTTCGACCAACAACAGCTTCGCGCGCCCGGTGCACCACGGTACCTTGTGCATTATCTTGTCGCCCTCTTGAACAGTCGCCAAGTACTCCTCGTACATCGGCTCGATGATGGCTCTTAACTTCGAATCCCAATATAGGTGTTGGTAGGCTTGCGCAGAAGATCGCCTGCGCGTTGCGCCAAGTTTGATTGTTTTTCTTCTACCTGTCTGACCACTAACAGTTCGAGCCGAGTGGTTACCGAACCATTGCTTCAGACGCTGTGACGCGTCAATCGCGCATTCGTTAATATTAACGGCGCGTTAATTTTTGGAACATACTCACCTCTCGTATGGGTGGTGCGTCATCGACTGGAGGGACATCTCTCTCCGGGAAGTCGTTGAAAAAACGACCATAGGCCACTGGCCAGAAATGAGGGAGCTTGCCATTGGCTTGTGCATCCCGGTGCAACGGGACAAGCTCCCGAAGCACCGTGACTTCCTTCTCGGTCGCCCATGATTTCTTGGAGTGATTGCGAGGATTTTTTTGGCCACGGCCAGTGCCCTTCGCCTTGCCTGAACGCGCCATGGATGAAAGGTGGGTTTTTCGTCGTTGAGAATTAAACTGGCCTGCTGCTGATTTGCTGGCTCCCCGTTGCGACCCGTGGGAGACGAGCCGCCAGAGACGAGGCGAATCCGATGTGATGCAGCCATCGTCTGGAAGGTTCCTCAATGAACCCACACGGTTCGTGCTAAAGCAGTAGGGACCCCGCCTCATTGAAGCCATGCGGTACGTGTTTAAGCAATGGGGATCCCTTTTTTGTCTGACTGGCCTTCCCTTCTCAGATAAAGGACCAGCTGTCGAGCGATTGCCCTCCCATCTCTCTCCCTCCCCCACCATGACCCAGCTGCCCTCCCGCACTCACTCTGCACAAGGCCCTTCCTCTCGTACTGCCGCGGCTGGCAATGCCGTCGGGGCTGGCTACGATCGGGAGGACGGTGCGCAGAGCATCCCGGCGCGGGCTGCGGGTGGTCGCCCCCCTCCTGCGACTGTAGAGACCGTCAGTAAGTGAACACTGCCACATGTCATGCGCGTAGCATCACTGATCCTCGGGGCATTTAGCGGACGATGACGACCTACCATCGGAGCTTTACGATACCGATGCCCTCCCTTACGACGTGGATGAGGTAGATCCCATTCCTAGCAACTCGCCGGTCGACGACATCCCTCCCCTTCTCCCGCCGTCTCCCCCGCCTGCCCCGCCGCTCCAGCAGGAGCCTCCGTCCGAGGCTCCGGAGGTGCAGATTATGCCTGACCCGGTCACCGTGCCGGGGCAAGAAGCGGACTCGAGGTTCTACCTCGTTACTTACGGCAGACAGACCGGTGTGTTCCGGGGCTGGTAAGTGATGTCTTCCCAGCCAATGTCCAGGGCTTGACACCATGCAGGCATCGCTGCGCTCCCCTCGTCTCGGGCTTCTCCGGCGCGATCTTCCAGCGCTACCCCAGCTTAGACCTGGCCTTGCAAGCCTGGAACAACCATCTGCGCATGCGCGAGGAGGCCGAGCTCGCAGTTCAAGAAGCCGCCCGCGTCCGTGCTGATGAGGACGCGCGTCTGGCTCAGTTTATGCAAGGACTCAACATCGCCAATCCCCCGGTTGTCTCCGGTGGCACGCCTGCGACCGTGACGCCTGTCAACTCTCCGCCGCCCCGAGCCTCGCCCTTGCATACCCCCCGCCGGTCCACTAGGGCTGCTGACCCCGTCGTCCCTTCTGCCCCTCCCTCGGCACGTTCTTCCGCTGGGGGACGCGGCCATCGCAGCCGGGCTGCGACGCCTTCGTCGATGTCAACGATGTCCTCGGCCTCCTCCACCACAGGCCTTGAGCAGCGCGGTGCTCATTACACGACAGACGTCGGCGGCGTCGCCATTTCCATTGCCATTGCTGGTCCTCCTAGCTCCTCGCAGGTTCACAATGTCAGCTGGGTAAGTCCCGCTGTTTGCTCGCTAGAAGCACAACTGATTGTCGTACCCAGCCTGGAAGGAGCCGCAGAGACGACGATGCAAACCAGGCTGAGCCTCGGCGCTGGTACGCCGTTGCCAGAGGCCGCCGCCGTGGTCTCTTCCGGTCCTGGGACGAGGTCGCCCCCCTCGTGCTTGGGTACCCCAATGCCGACCACAAGTCCTTCCGTTCTCGCGCCCAGGCCGAGGACTGGCTCGCGCGCCATTAGGGTTTCCGTCGATGACACTGGCTTCGGGGCGGGGCCAGTTCTTTTCTTGGTAATCGGACTATCGTTCATGGACTTCTTCCTGTTGTTGACGGACTTCTTCTTGTCATCACGGCCGCAATTGGCGCGCCGTCTACTTTACATATCCGTTGTTTGTGATTCCGGCCCGCATCTCGTGATCTCGTCGCTCGATCTGTTCCCATGTCCTCGTACTTGTTACCTCGTGTTTGCTCGAAAAACCCTTGCCCTGCTGCTTGCTACCTATGATGCATTGTAGTTATTGTTACCCAAGTACTGTTACTGAAATGAAAAACCGTGACCGCCCCTCTTAGTCTTGTGTGCCCGTGTAATATGATCAAGCTCAGTTGAACTGGTTAACCTGTCAATGGACTGCTGCGCAGAACGTGACCTACGGCCCGGGCGGGACGTGACCTCGAAATTCCGTCCGCTCACTGCTATAGACTCTATAAGTCACATTAATTCCTGAAAATAATCATGAACATTCTTGAATGCTGCCCCAACCCGTCCATTAAATTTTGATAGCTGTTGACTATGAGATTGCTTTGGAATGGTCTAAGTACGATGTAGGAGTCTTAATACGTCGACTTCAGCCACACGCGTCGGGCAACTGCCCTGAATGGCATGCCTTCCTGTATCCCCTTGCCATGACCTACTACGAAAAGTAAGCACCGTCTCCCATCCAAAACCGTGTCAATGACAGCTCTCGCAGTCACAGGGAGAGTAGAAAAGAGTATCAGCGGCGTTATCAAGCGCGGAATCACCGTCGTAAGGTGGGTAAAGCAGCTGAGGCCAGAGATGCTGCCCGCAGAGCTGCGCTCGTTGGCTTGCCTGGTGGCGATATTACAAGGTGAGCAACTTTATTTACTTCTAAGAGATCAACTCTAATTCTGACCATTGCAGTAACCTTATGATCTCGCATAGGGGAATCATCGATCCCGCCCGTACAGTTGATATGGCCGCCGCCGAAAGTGCCCACTGGGGACAAATAATTGAATGGCGTGAGGGGTTGAAGGATCAGCATTCTAACTGGAAGGACGAGCTCAAGATCCGCTTGGAAGAGCAGCAGCGCGCTCTCCTGCAGACCCGGAGCATGCTCATTGGTGACGCACAGGTGTTGCATGGTCTGCGTCGTCTAATTGCGGCCTACCATCAGGAGATCGAGCTTTGTGATATGCCCGAGGTAGTCTATCGAACTTTGGCAGAAACCCGTGAGCTCATCTGGTGCGGCGCATGGTATGACTCAATTTATATTCTGCGATGTTTGGCTAATATCTGCACAGTGTGCACCGGCCTTTATTCAGGCGCTCCTACGAATTCTAAGAGTCGCGCGTACGAATCCCCGAGATAACGATCATGTTATCTATCTATCTTTTCTTAGTATTTCTTGCACGGCACCGCGCTTTGATACCTTACCCGTACCCATGCTCGCGCTATGCGGGGCACCACTCATACAGCTTTGGAGTCTATAAATTAGGATGATCTCCATTCAACAATCATATTGAAAAGTAGCTTCTCGATTGAATACCAGTGAGGAGAAGTGAACACTGTCGTCGGAAACAGATACTTACAAGACTATGATTCGAGACCGTAACACATGAACACGTAAAGTAGCTTTGTCATCGTGATTTACGGTCACCTGCCCTTGGGCTGGCTTGAGCTATCAACAAACTTCCGTTTAAGCGCCGACTGCATCCAATCCTCTACTCCGCACCATGGCAGGCAAACGCAAGCGCGACAAAGGCGTACAAATCGTTCCCATGGTCGCGCGGAAGAATTCAAGTACCATCACCACGGATGAAGCTTCCGCATCCACCAGTCTTCATCGTCATGTCACTCTCAACGTCTCCCAGCAGAGGCACCGGGGACCAAATCACCAAACCTCGTTCCATCGCAATGTCGAGGAACCTCCAACAGAGACGCCGACGTCTACCCCCGACGATTCATCTGACTTTCGTGAAGATGCCGGAGGATGGGATGCCAGAGATGACGATGTCATCATCTGTGGTCCGCCCTCACAGCGTCAGAAGCGTGACCGCGTAAGTCACCTCCAAGCTAATTTACGGTGGTCATGAATAATTTGTTTCTGGTAGGTTAATCCCATCAACGAGTGGATCGCCTTCCAGGACACCTACCTCGACGAGCTGTTACGGCATGACGGCCTCGGCGCATTCGACGAACCTCCATTATGCTCTCAGTGCCAAGAAAGACACGGTCATGTACGATGTACCGACTGCGTTGGTGGTCGAATGCTCTGCGCCCAATGCATCGTCGATTCACACAAGACATTGCCCTTGCACCGTGTGCAGGTAAGTCGGCAATATTTTCGATCGTGCAACCACTGAAAGTCAACGCACGTATATTAAAGGTCTGGCAAGACGGATTATTTAACCGATACTCACTGAAGGAAGCTGGCCTGCGCTTACAGCTAGGCCATGATGGCCGCACATGCCCATATCCACGTGTACGCGAGGGCACTCTGACCGTCATAGACGTGTCAGGATTTCATGAAGTTGCGATTAATTATTGCGGGTGCGAAGTCCTCGGGTCCTCGCATGCCTGCGTCCAACTCCTTCGCGCGCGCTGGTTTCCAGCCACGGTTGATCGCCCTCGAACAGCGATCTCATTCGCTGCCTTGCGCATGTTCCACAAGCTGAATTTGCAGGGCAAATTGAATGCGTACGATTTTTATCACGGGCTGTCGTCTATAAACGACGGGACAGGGCTTTATCACCCTCTGGTGAGCACTGATATGCTCCTGCTTTAACTACGACTCATTTGTACTGCAGGATCGTTATAAAGAGTTCCTCCGTGCCGTACGCATGTACCGTCTATTGCTCATGGCCAAGAGAGGTGGGCGAGGTCATGACCCGACTGGCTTCCAAGGCACAAGCCCAGGAGAGCTGGTGGTCGAGTGTCCACGGTGTCCACATCCCGGACGCAACTTACCCGAAGGCTGGGAGAATGCCCCAGATGGTATCAAGTAAGATTGTTTATCTCTGCATGGTTAAGTTGCTCATCGGCGCATGCATTTAGGTGGATGTATTGTCTCCTTCTGGCGGTTGACGCCAACTTCAAGTTGAAGTTGAAGAAGAAAAAGGACAAGCAGGTGGAGCTCGCCTCCGGTTGGGCGTACTTTGTCGAAGAAACGAAATTTCAGAAATACTTGCAGGTTCACGTTGGCGAACCCGAGGTAAGTTGTCATATCATAATTCTTATCTTGTACATGTCTCAAAGTTGTGCCAGATGAAGCATTGTGACTCAAACCATTCGGCAATAGACCACGCAAATGTGCCGGCTCAAAAACGTTTTGTTGTGTCCGGCGTCGGCGCCGTCATCTGCTCGCGACACTGTTACTACCGCAAGCACGGCGTTGTCGACCTGCAGCGCGGAGAGCGGTGAGTTTTTTCCACTGGGGATGACAATCAATGTGCTGATATTGGTATTTTAGCTTCGCGAACATGGATTACGCCTTGTTATCGACGCTTGTGATCACCGGGGCATTTATTCTGCAGCTGCTCATCTCCTACGACATCGCATGTTCGTTTATGGTTCACTTCTTCCGGCGTCTGCTATCTCTCCCCGACTACCTTACTTTCGACTTCGGCCTCCTAAAAATCCGATGGGCTGTCCCAAAATTCCATCTACTTGCGCACGGGGACAAGTGTCAAGGCCCGTTCTCTTTGAATTATATGCGCGGCGCAGCTCGGACAAGCGGAGAGAGCATTGAGAGCGGCTGGGCGATGACGAACCCGGCGGCACTTAGCACGCGTGAAATGTCAGCAGCTGGGCGGCATGAGGTGCTTAATGACGTCTTCGGGGCCATCAACTGGCAGAAGACAACAAAAATAAGTACGTGATTGTGTATTGTATATGGCAATGTGAGACTGATGAGGACTTCGACAGGAATTGCGCTGCACAAGGCCCTCGAAGGCGCTATCGACGAGTTAGAGACGCAGCGAGCCAATTTTGATGACCTCAACGACACCGTGCCGGAACAGTATACAAACAAGTGGGACCAGATGGTCCTCGACTATGAGCGCTCTGCGGCTCATCCGAATCCGTACGAGGAGAAGCAAAAAAGTGAGTCTCATCATGTTGTTTGATTGCTGCAGGTCACTAACCAATGTCTAGGTACATCGATGGCAGACATGCGCCAAGAACTGCAGAGGGAAGAGGAGGAAGAAGCCGGCCGAGGCATCCTACCGCCGCACGAAATGACAGCAAGCGTTTTCTTGACGGTTGGGTTGGACCTCGAGGAACAGCAGTAAGTGAGAACTCCCCTCTACTGGGCCCGTGCTGACAACAATTCTTAGGCGCGTAATTCGAGCCCGCACCAAGAACTTATTGACGACAAGTGAAAAGAGGGCGAATCTTGGCGAGAAGCGCGGTGTCCTGCGTAATCGCATCGCAGTCTGGCGGCGAGTGCAGGCCATCTATATGCCTTGTGTCGTGCAGCTGCTTGATGGCGACACCGGTCGCACCGATGGTGACGGGGACGAGGGGCACGACAATAAACCAGAGTTCGCCAAGCTCTGGTTACCATCGGACCTTATGGGTCAGTACCGCGAATCTCCCGGCATGCCGGAGCTCTTGAAGAAGGAAGCACGTCTGCGCGAAGGTCAAGCTGACGACGCCTTGCACCATGTCCGGCGCCAGATCCGCGTCCGTATGGGTCTCCTGCGCTACAAAAGTAAGCATGTCAATGGGCCGGGTCAGAAGGCGAATACCCGGGCGCGGTCGCAGATCAATGCTCTGTCCGAGAAGCTCAGTCGCTACGTTTGGCGCTACCGAACCGCCTACAAGGTTCTCAGCAACGTCAACCCGGAAGGCAGCTGGAACATACGTCTGCAAGAACTGAAGAACGAAGATGTCAGAGCTCCCACATCGCAGGAGGAAGGGCTTGGACGCGGTCGACGTGAGTTGTCGTGGATATGGCGAGTCCAGCAGCACGACGCGCGGGATCTGCCAAGTGGAGAGGCCGCGTCGGACGATGAAGTCCACGAAAGTAAGTGATTTACAAATTGTTCTTTATGCTTGTTTACCCATATTGCCATCCTTTGCAGGCATGCGAGTCGAATGGGCGAGCAGTCGTGCTTCAGTGCGGCGATGGGAGGAGGAAGTTGCCCTTCTGCAGGAGGAGATGCGCAGGACCATTGCGTTCTTCGAGTTCAAGGAACGCGAGTGGAATTCCAGGATCGGGAGCCGTAATAATGCAACATGCGACGTCGGGAGCCGCGACAATGCAAGACGCGACGTGAGATCGGGGCTCGATGCATACGCTCGCCGTCAAGCAGCCATGTACGGCCTCTTCGCCCTTTCGTGTGTAGCCAGGTGGGAGCGACTACTAGCCAAACACAACTTGCCAGTTGTATGGGATCCGTCACGGTACGATTTTTTGGCGTGGCAAGTTCGCGAGGAAGCGAGAAGTAACGATGAGGATGCTGAGGATGATGAGGAGGACGGCAGCGGCAGCGGTGGAGATGATAGCGACGACGAGGCTGTTGCTGATAACCCAGCTGCAAGTGAGGAGATGCCTGATCTCAGTCCTTTCCCCGCCGAGGAGGCCTTCTTTGCTGCTGACCATCCGTAGTTCAATCTCGCCCACAATTATTATCTTCTTGCACTCCATACGAGTACTCATTATGATTTTCAGACTGTGCTGTACACTTGTATTGTGTACTTACTGCTATTTACTCCATCCATGACTCGAAAAGCACCAGAGTGTATGACTTCAACGAAAATTTCGCTAAGTCAGTCTCGGGAAGTACCGGGCCTTTGACGCCGGTCTTAGAAACGACTTCAACACTCGCGATTTTGTCCAAGTCGGATGCCGAGGACATGCCGAGGACATGCCGACGGCATGTCCTCGGAGCTAGGCCCCGGATCTCGGAATTGCCATTTTTGACATAAGGCTATCGTGCGGATCACGAATCTACTGTTATCAGCGATTTATAAGCCAGATCTCGCATCGGGAGAAGATCAGCCTATTAATAGCACCATGCCAGCTGCTAATATCCGGGTAATGCCGGTTTTATTAAGCTAATAACAATTATAATCGTGAGAAAAACATCGGTTTAATAGTGCTATCACACAAAGGCAGCAGGTGTGGGAACATTTGCCTTTAAACAGCTAACAGAGTTGCTTTATTAACATAGGCTTATTAGCGCTCTTAGCCATGATAGCTATTGTCGTTACATGGCTTTGCTTAATGTAATAGTGTTTAGTACTATAAAGTAAGTACCTACAGTTGCACTCAGATTTTACCTTCACCAATCGTATAGGCCCTGACAAGATCGCCTGGGGCGACTTTGTTTCTTCCTGGTTTTCCCCTTTAGACATCAGGAAAATGTAGAGGTACTACATAGCTCTATCAGAGTTATATAGAGTTCCTAGGACCATAGCATTGCCCTTTACTCCATAGCCTATATAGTCAAGGGAGGATGCTATATAGTGCTATAAAGATCAAGAGAGATGCTATGAAGTGCTATCATAACTATCATAGCTGACTATACAGCTATAATAGGATACATAGCTATAGAAGCTATGAAAGCTATATCATTGATGTAAGCTATATTTACAAGATAGACTTGACACATCTATACAAGCAATAGACTCTATTTACACTATTCAATCTATAATTAGACAACAAACAGAATTTTATATATTTAATCAAAGATCACATCAACAATCTAAAGTCAATCATATTATGAATCAAAACATATCTTCATTTCTTTACTCTACTTAACTACAACACAAGAAAACTACTAAACATTACATAAAAGGTACAAATTTTTAAATACACTACAAAAAGATAAACATTAGCTAAAGTCATTAGCCAAAGTCAATACAAAAGATTATAAAACAAACTTACCCAAGATGACAAAAAAGCGAAAATCTAGTAAGCATACATACATTAGTAAATGATATAACAACTGAAGACTACAAGACAAACTTACCAAAGTATTAAAAAAGCGAAAATCTGTTGAGATAGTACTAAGTATCAGTATAAGAATATAAGAAAGAAAGCAATAGCAGCCTTACCTTAAGGATGACGAGCAGAGATAACGACGAGCAGACAAACGACGAGCAGACAACGACGAGCAAACAACGACGAATGAAGATGATGACGTGGCAGTAGAGATTGTGGTGGTTGAGAAGAGAGAGACGACGCGCGTCGCGCGTGCCTTATAAGGCTGAGCCCGGACGTGCCCGGTCGGAGCCACAAATGTGGCTGCCGGGCGCTGCCGAGAGCCGCGAGAAAGGCTAGGAATTAGACTTGGTTAAGTTGACTTCCCGGCTCGCGAGCGTACTGTCCGTTAGGTATCCAGTTAGCTCATTGATTTTGGTCTTACGATTAGTATATAGAAGCTCCCTTTTTTCTGGATTTATCACGATTTTATTTGACTTTCTGACGTCGAAGAAAGCTGGGCTCGCGTCAAGTGCTCTGTGGCTGAGGGACTTCAGCACGACTTTCTCACTTTCCTCTCTCCACTCTCGCCTTCCTTCGCTCAACCTCGCTCAACACACGGCGCAAGGCGTCGATCGACACTCCGATGGGCTAGTAGACGCAGCGAGGGCCATGTAAGGTAAGTAATTACAATGTTCTTTGTATTTTCGGTACTAACAAAGCGAGTATCGCTCATTTACACGAGCGATACTCGCGTATCTGTCTTCGGGCCCCCCACACCACGACCACGACCCCACCGCGCCCACCACATCTCTTCGACAACGCCACCGACGCACCATCGCCCACCTCATCGAGCCTCGTTGCTGTGGCAACGGGGCTCGAGCAAACGTCATGCAGCACGACACGCGTGACGGTCCAGCAGTCCGTGCACGCCTGCGTATGGCCCCACACCGTCAACAACGCGCCAGCGCACAGCGTTGACAGCGCAGGCAAGCCCGCGACTGTTCGTCCGGACACGGGCGCCGCGGCGCCTCCGCTTGCCTGCCCACGCTTGCGCCTCCCACTGCCTGCGCACGGTCCCTGGCAGTCCGCCCGCGCTCGCATGCGTGCTCACCCTGCGCGACTCCGCACGTACTGCCTCACTAACCCCCGATTGGCACGCCTGTACTCACGCACGCCCCCGAGTGCCCAATGGCACCCGCGCACGACGGCCGCACGTATGGCCCTGTCATCGCGCGCATGGCCCCACCATCGCGTGCATGGCCCCACCGTTGCATGCAGGGCCCTGCAGTCGCATGCGTGCCCGGCTGTCGCGCGGATGGCCACGCGCGCTGGCCGTCGGCGCACGCCCTCCGTGCTTCATGCACGCCCTCGCTGTCGCGTGTGCCCTGCGTGCGACTCGAGCATGGCCTGGTCGTCGGGCACGGCCTCCATGCATTGCGCACGTCCGCTCTCGCTCGTGTGGTCCCCTCGACGTGCACGGCCCTCCGGTTTCGCGCGCGACGTCGCCATGTCGTGCACGGCCTTCATGCACGGCTCACGCACCCCGCACATACCCCTGCCGACTCGCGCGTACTCCTGCCGGCTCGAGCCTGTCCCCGCTGTCCCGGCATTGCCCTTACCACCGGTGGAGACCTTTGCTGAGTCGCGCACGGCCCTCGCATTTCGGTTATGTCATGCACAGCCGTTGTGCCTCACGCATGGCTGCACCGTAATGTGTAAAGTCCATGCGCCTTGTGTACATGTAGCAATTATGTCTTTACTTTGTGTTGTAGCTACAATCTTCCTTAATAGGATTAAATATATGATTTTTGTCATGCTTTCAAACGTGCAATATGAAATTTTTGACTGGATGGTTATGGGGTCTATCTCACTTAATATAGGGGCCATAGGATCCATAGGGACCATAGCAAACCAATAAGTTTATATAGCAATCATAGCTCCCCCTCAGAAGTATATAGCACTATATAGTTTTCACCTACTGCTATAAAAGCTATGATAGGTCTCATAGCCTTACATAGCTAAGAAGGGTAGCTACATAGACCTCATAGCACTCTGATAGGACACATAACCCAACACTGGGCTATGTAGAATTTCAATTTCCCTGATGGATTCACACAGGTTCAGACTTCAAGATGGGCTCCCATTCGGCAGGAGCAACGATACAGTAGGACTCGGCGTCCCAATTACGAGCGACCTATAGTAAAAAGCCGGGCCTAAGGCCCGGGCAACACAAAACGTATGCGACAACTTCCACGACGACAAAACAAGATAGCAAATTTAAAAGGGGAGGGTCTTTCCCTTCCCGCGCAAAGCGACAGCCCCGCTCGTCAGGAGTCAGCCGGCACGACTTCCTCTGACGCGGCCACCTCAGCGACAGGAGCCGCCGTCGGCTCCAACGGCTCACCAGGACCCTCGACCGAAGGAACGGGGGACTCCCTCGCAAGCGGGCGCGAAGACGGACCCGCAGTGGGACTCGCCGCAGCCTCCTCCTCTGCGTCGCTAGCGGCGTCTGCAGGCTCGTCCTTGGCGACCTTGCCCTCTTCATCTGCCTCCACTGCGATATACTCGCTGCGCGTGCCCGTATAGAGGGCCATGACGAGCCTCTCGACAGCGAGGATCTGGCCGTGGTTCGACATGCGTTGGAGGTACAAACCGACAAGCTGCCACTCGGTCTCCACGAGCAGGGTGCAGCGGAGTGACGAATCGCACGGAATGCACGCGTAGGGGTCGACGTAGTCCCAGGCCCCTGGACGGAAGCCGTCGGAGACCGGGAACGGAAGGCGAGATGCGAGCGCCTCGAACGGGGCTGTAGGACGGTCACCCGGTCAGCAAACGCGTAGCAACAGTGGGGTAGCGACTTACGGAGCGCGCCCACGGAGTCTGGTATCCCCGGTAAGACCACGGGGGAGTCGACCACCTGGTCGCGACCAGAAGAAGCCGCGGCGGCGCACGCGGCAACGGGATCCACGACGGGCGCACCCATCCACGTCAGATGCGCGTTGAGGTCAACGCAGGCGAGGCAGGAAGTGCGCTTCTCGCTGCACTCGCAGCATCGCTCGTGCTTCGCGCGCCCGACGTTCTTCGCAGGGAGGACCCGGCGGAGGCACTCCTTGCCCTCGTTGATGCACGCGGTGCACCACTGCTCGGGCAGGCACTACGCAAACAGAAAATTAGCGTCGAGCACAGGTGGAGGAGATGGGTACTTACCGGACCCCACTTCTCATCGGGCTCCTTGGCCTTGGCCTTCCCTTTCCCCTCGTTCGCAGCGACGGCGCCAGCCAGCCCCGTACGCGCCCTCTTCGCCGGCGGGGGCACTTCGACAATCTCGTCCCCCGCCTCCTCCTCCTCGACAGGTGCTACGGCCTTGTGCTTGGCCGCACGGGTCGCGGCGGACACTGGAGCGTCCAGAGCTGGGTCTACGTCCCGCTCGGCGGACGCGTCTACGACACCGGTGGCGGTCAACAGGGCGGCGACTTTGAGGCGGTCTTGCTCACCAGTCTGCGAACGGGGCGGCGATGGAGCCTGTGGGGTCTCGTTGGTTGGCGCGGCCGCCCTTTTGCCCTTAGGGGGCCCTGTCTTGCGCGTTGAAACGGGCATGACCTGCGCGGGCCCCTTGCCCTTGGGTGTCGCGGCTGCGAGCGGGGTGTTGTCGTTGCTCTCCTCGAGCTCGTCGGTCTCCCAGTCCTCTGTCTCGGTCGGGTCTTCGGGGGGCTCGAAGACGTCGAGCACCTTGGCACCCCACTTGCAGTCGGACTTCAGCTCGAGGCGGCTGAAGACTACACGGGCGTCGGCGATCCCGCGACGGAAGAAATCATTGTCGAGGTGGGTCGAATTCGACCTCAAGAGAGGGCCCTGTCAGGAGTGGTGGTCAGCGGGGACGGAAGCAAAACGTGCGCCGGCGGACTCACCAAGCAACTGGCAACCTGGGTGATCCACTCTGCCCAGACATTGCCGGGGTCGCCTTCGCGCGGGTGGCCTGACCCGAAGAGGCGTTTGAGAGCCTGAATACCCTTGGGGTGGTTGTCGACGTACGCGCGAGCCATGGGAGACGAGGTGCTGAGGAGCGAGTCACCTCGCAACTCAGTGTTCATAAGGACTCCGCGACAAGACGGAAGCGCCTGGCAAATTGCCTCCGGAGAAGCCCCTGCGTACAGGTAGCTTCGCAGCTTCGCGCAGAAGCCTGCGACGCGGGCACCCGGCCAAAACAGTTGTCGCTTCGGACTCAATCAGGATCTCAGGCCCCGATTGGCGCCCATTTGTCATTTCAGCCGCGTCTCGCGAACAGGAAGCCTATTCGGCGACGGGCAAGTCCCACAGACAGCATAGTGTGCCTTGGCACCAGAATAGTTCAATTGAGCGGCGAGGCATGCTCGCCACCGGCGTACATCGTACTATACTAATCCGCGGCCCCTCCTGCGACCCTGTCGCGGGCACCCTCCTTGTCTGCTCGGTAGGGCGGAAGCCGCAGCAGCTCGGCCAAGTCGAGTGCCTCCGCCACTAGGCGGTGCATCGTCTCTAGCTCATGCAGATCCTCGCTCACCTCTCCCCCGGCGTCTTCCCACGGCAGCTCCGGCGCGGAGACCGCTTGATGCAGCCTGGCGAACAACGGCTCCAGAGCTCGCTTGCAGGCCTCCGCGTCTATGACGTCATACTGGTACTTGTGGCAGGTGATATCGATTTCCTCCAGGGCCACCGCGCAGCGCGTCTCCCACAGCTCGGACTCGGCCACAGACAGGCGGTCCGCAGCATCTACCTGATGGTGCTCCAGGGAATTGAGCCACTCGCGCTTCAGCGACGGCATGAGGTACCAACCCCAGTCGAGCCAACGGCGGACTTTCCCGGACGCGCGGGCGGCCTCGGACAGGAAGTGGTCCGACATCTGCGTGATGTCATCCTGCAGACCCACGTCGATGGCGCCAGCGTAGCGCTGGTAGTCCTTCTGGAGTCCCGAGAATTAGCAGGTACGCAACAACGCCGCAAGCGAGCTTGGATGTACTACGGCGACCATGAGGTCTCGACCCCAGATCTCGCGTTCCCGGATGACCGCGTCACGCTTGGACAGCGTGGATGCATCGAGCAGGGTCCACGAGCGCTCTGCAAGGAGCAGGTCACTTTCTGGCGGAAGACTTGATCAAGGAAGGTGTTCATCAGGACAAGACTGCCGGGCACGAAGATGGCTCGGAGTTGAGTGCCCTCCCGGGGCGTAGATGCCTTTTATAGGCTCGCTGCAGCACACCCGCCCAGGGCGCCATCGCACAATCGGCTTCACGCATGCCCACGTCCGAATCCCTCGTGGGGCTCCAGATTAGACTACGGAGAGTCTAAATTTTCAGTTAGGGGGAGAATGATGCGCCCTTTAGTGCGCCTTGCAATGGCATTGCCCACTCCCCGCCTCCTTGCCCATCCCGCTTCACTTCACCTCAGCCGCACCAAGTCCGCCCACCGCGACGTTGCTCCCCGCACAGGACAAGCGCCCCCACGGGTTCAGGACCGACCGGGTCGGACTAAAGCCGGTGTCCCGTGGTCCGATGCACCGAACGGGCCGGAGATCAACCGGCCGGACGAGTCAGCGGCACAGGAACAGAAGTGCGCCCAGAGAACCAGCCGGCTCAATCAACGCGCCCTCGAACGCCCACACGCCCCCAGATCACGAGCGGCGCCCGCGACAGTGCGCTACTGACGTCATCCCAGCCATTCCAGCTCGACGCGCCCGCCGTTCCCGACGCACGCCCCGGGCGACGTTGTAAGGCGGCACCTTTGATTCGTTCGTACCACGCGCATGCCCTCTGCCCTGCACGGGCCGAGCCGCAACGACTCCACTCGCCAAGGGACCCGGAGCAGGCAGGATCAGGAAGGAATTGGAGATTGGGTCGGTCAGCGGGAGGTTGTCGTAGGAAGTCGCGCCGGGCCGCCTGAGGCGGCCTTGCCCATTTGTACTGTAGCTACTGACTTAGAGAATCAGAACGGAATCTGCCTTTTTCCCCTCAGAGCTCAGATCTCACAAAGCCCGCCGTTTGACGTTCTCACCCCAGCCTCTAAGCACGTCTCAGACGTAGCTCTTCTCACTTTCTCGTGTCGCTCATCATATTCGTCGTACTCGTCGCCGCGCCGTTATCTACAAGCCGTATCACCTAAGACCCGTGAGTCTTGTCGTACCGTCATCGTCCCTAGCAGAGCCGCATCGGAAGTCGCCCGCGCGCAGCAAGCTCGCCCTCCACGGCCTTGCTCCCCTACCCGTAGTACGATCACCCGTCAGCTACACGCCTCGGCGCTCCCCTCTTGAGATACTTGGTCCCCTCGCACCCCCCGGTACTCTGTTGGTTTTGGTTTTGGCTGCCACCTCCATTCCCAGGGTCCACACATCAACGAACCCGGCCGCATGCGCGCAAGCTCGACAGCTCGACAGCTCGCACTTCAACCCCCCATGCCAACACTCACGCCGACGACCACGACTGCAACGGCATCGTCGCGCCTCATTGCCGTGGCAACGGGATGGGACACGTTGTCTGCCGGGCCTCCCGGGTCCTCGCAGCCACCCAATGTCCCGCGCATGCCCTCAACAGGGTGTGCGGGTCCACCACCTCAACACCTCCACGCACCAGCACGTCCCCGCCGTCGACCACCAGTTTGCGGCCACAACACGTGGCACCCACGGACGGCCAAGCCAGCGCGTGCATGCATTCCCATGCGCAATCATGCATGGCGACGCACGGACGCAAGCCCGCGCAATGCCCCGATGCCCCCGCCCCGCGCCCACGTCCCGAGCCCGCCATGGCTATCTCCCCGACACCCTAGCCGCCGTCGCCACCGCCGCACCTCGTTGCTACGGCAATGCGGTGTGACTCTAGGTGCCTTTCCCGCCCACTGCACCCCGTGCACGCTCACAACGACCACGCGCACCTTCAACACGCTCGCGTACGACCCCTCACGTGAGCTGGATGCACCAGCATGCCCCACGCCATCGACAACATGCTCGCGGACACGAGACATGGCCGTGCGTGCGCGAATGGCCTCGCCAGCACACGCACGCACTTCCGCATGCGAGCCTGCAGCCACGCACATCCACGCAGACCCGGGCACAGCCACGCACGGCACGCAAACCCGCGCGAGATCGCGATTGCGTGCATGCACCCCGGACGGCCTCTTCAACGTGCGTACGCCGTCCCGCACGCGAGTGCATGACCACGCTCGGCCCAGCGAGCGAGCGAGGACCGAGGCCTCAATTGCCGGCATGCATACCCCCGAGGCGTGCACGTACACACTCCCACGCGAGCGCGCGGCCGCGCACATCCACGCGAGTGCACGCACGGCGCGCATGCTCGCATCACGCATGCCTGCTCACGCACGTCGCGGAAGGTGCGCACTGTGCACTGCCGACCCACGCAATGGCATGCCCGATAGTGCGCACTTACCCGCACGAGTGCCTGTCCGTGCTCGCTCGTGCGCCGGACACGTGCACCTGCCCGATGCCTTCGGCCTACTCGCACAAGTTCTCGCTTACCCGTACCCGTGCACGGCCGTACTCCTGCGCGAATTGCCCCTGATTGCTTACGACAGCTGTCTGCTATGCTGTCCTGGCCCCAGACTTGCTACCTACTAGGTGGTTAGTGTAGTACTGTTATGTATGTTAGTGTATCTTGAATATAAGATTTTGTTTTTGCTTCAATGTCTTGAGTGCCTAGCTAGCTGACAATAGTGAGTATAGTAGTCATATTCTCCCTTGGTAAGTATCATAGTCCTATGTATATGACACCCCTAGCTATAGAGGCTATGACACCCTATGTATTTAACACTTCATTCTATGGAGGCCATCATAGACCCCATAGCTCTGCATAGCTGCATAGTTCAACTTCATAGCCCCTATAGCTCACTGATAGGATCCATAATAGGACTTGCTGCTATATAAAAATCCTTTTTCTCAGATGTAGAACAAACCACTTATGGATTATGGAACTACGGCGAAGACAGGCATATCAAAATTCAAGTCAGAGTATCGTAGCTATAGTAGAGCCCGAATGGCATGTTTGATGATGAGAAGAGTGAGTACAAATACACAGACTATGACTGCCACGCCGATGGCAACAAGCAGGATGATCAAGTCATACTGCACCCACCAATTAGCACATCGTAGGATCACGGACTCATGACCATGAACTAGCTGAACTGGTCTGTCATGAAGTACTACCTCTGTTCCTTCATGGCGGTCCGACGGCTCCGAGGACCTGACCCGCCCCTCCATGAGCTGGTTGATGAGCCGATCAGTTGAGTCCTGGTGGCGGGCAATACAGCTCTCTAAGGCAGTAAACTGCCTGGAAAGGAGATTAAACAAGCCAGATAGTTGCGCGATCATGTTCTGATTAGCCGAGGCGATATCCTCAGCCTTTTGGAACTTGTCCGCAAAGCCCGAGACAGTGCGATGGTCGTGGCTCAGCATGTCATTGATAGCGCGAAGAGAGCCTAGGATATTGGAGACGGTCTGATGGTCGCTGCTTAGCACATCCTTGACAGCGTGAAGAGCACATAGGATATCCCCATA
Organism: Hericium rajendrae; assembly: GCA_033439255.1. Lineage (NCBI taxonomy): Eukaryota > Fungi > Basidiomycota > Agaricomycetes > Russulales > Hericiaceae > Hericium > Hericium rajendrae. The sequence continues at coordinate 759,699 of CM065891.1, forward strand.
CTGAGACAGCTATTCGCAGACATGTCAGTCAAGTTATAGATATTTACAGAAATCAGCTTACCATGTTCGTCTCGGCAGATTCGGATACTGACAACTGGGAGATGAAGTTGTCCAAAGGCTCCACGTCCGTTGTGATGCTCATGGGGGAGTCGACTCTGACTGTGGCCTATCAACATGTGTCATCAGTTGGCAGAGGCGAACAGAGGAAAAGAGCGAGGGCTTACCGTCAATGAGTCCGATATCGTCATTAGTGGACTGGAGGCAGTTGAAGGAGGCATAGCAACAACTCCCGAGTCTCGTTGAATCTTCATACTCTGATTGTTAGAGAGAATGCAACCGAGTCCTGGGAGACTCACTGAGGCCACTGCTCCCTGTGAACTATCTAAGGATCCTTGATTGTCATGAAGGATGTTGTCAACTTGATCATCAATTCCCTAAGACAGAGCATTAATACCAACGGAGAAGATGGTAAGAGAAAAACATTACCTGAGCGATGTTGGTGATCACTGAGAGGGTCTGCTCCAAGCTCTCCGAGTTCGTGGAGATGGCTGCCTGTAAGCTGTGCACATCAGGCTGTTCCAAGGCGCCTTGAAACTCCATCCCCTAGGAAGCATGAGTACCAAGGAAAACCTGTTAAGAACGACATTACCTGAGCGATGCTGGTGATTGCTGAGACAGTCTGCTCCGAGAGCTCGGATTTCGTGGAGATGGCTGTCTTTGAGGTGTGCACGCCGGGCTTTTCTGAGTCGTCTTGGACCTCGACTCCCTGAGAGGTATAAGTACAAAAGGAAAACCATTATGAAAAAAAATTACCTGAGCGACGCTCGTGACTGCCGAGACAGTCTGCTCCGAGGTTTCGGAGGGGATGGAGGTAGTCGCCTCTGAGATGTGCACTTTGGGAAGCTCTGGGTCGGTAGTTGCGTTCATCGCATAATCGCTAGCATTGTTCGACATTGCGGTGGAGAGGGGGTGTGGGAGTAGGGTAGAAGGGGCTTCGAAGGACTTTCAGGCCTTGAACAATGGATTTGAGCCTTGATGGGAATGCGCACACTGATATCCGGAGATCTACGAGATAAATTCGTCACCTTGACATGCGACAAACACGATGGAAAGTCAAGTCTTGCCTTGTGCTGCATTCACCGCGAGCCTGGAATCGGCTTCACTCTGCACTGCATGGTGTATATACCCTTACGACGTGAACCATCGGAAGGCTGGAAATGCCATGTTCTGCTCGGGAGAGAAGATTTGGCATTTGAGAGCTGGATATGGACATGCTGGTCCGAGTTTCCGTGTGGGCGCAGGCACGAGTGAACGAACAAAGGCGACAGTATCTGGACGAAAAACATGCATCAAAATTATGGTGATCTAATATGAAATCGAGGAAGTCTGATGCACATAGCTCCTCAAACACGAGTACTACAACAGTCCACCATACCCTGAGCTGGTGTTGAATGAAGAGCCAGGAGGTCCAGCGTCGGTCCAGTTTTGCACGAGTTAAGAATGTGCCACCGCATTCGGCAAGAGAGCCTGATATCGTGAGATGAGCCGCGTCACGGCTACAGTCCGATTGTTAGCTGATGATTGGGAAAATGCAGATTGGGAATGGGACTGATCTTCATTCAGTAGCTGACGACGCTGGAGGGCTGCATAGCGCTGCCCATATCTGAGCTCTTGATGCATCAAGACGGTGGACCCATATGAGTACACAAGTCCCCCAGAACCATGCCCAGCACGTGGGATCAAGACATCGAGGACCTGGGTCTGGCGCCAAGTACGTCCTGTTATCCATCCCGAGTCGATGAGCCAAGCTCTGGTCTTGTACATTACTTATCTGTTCTGGCAGTTCAGCAAAGCGTGATGGTTGCTGAAGCCTAGGAACGCTTATGGAAGACATCTTTCGTGATCTCGTCTGTCTTTCACTAACCTCGTCCGTCTTTCGTGATCTCAACTCCGTCGTTGTATCGAACACGGCTATTCATGTTTACAAGTTACGATTGTCCGGACGCCCGCCACATTGCACCTAGATAGTGGGCCCAGTCAGTCACTCAGGCTGGGAGCCCACTTGAAGTAACGCATGTTCCCGTGGATGTCGGTGAGTGGTAACATATCCTGGCATCGGGCTTTTCGGATATGAAGAGAATTTTTAGACATGACGTATTAACGTCGTGAGATATTATGTCCTGATTTCCAGACATCCCAACACAAGTCCATTGTGCTCAAGTATTTGCGCAACGGTACCCATACCGCATCCTTTGTAAGTGTTCCCTTTAATGGGTTGGTCTTGGGAGTAACGGCGACATTGTCAGTGCTTTCTCATGTCACAATCGCACCCCATGGACGAGCAGTTTGGAGACGGCCTCACTCTGGCCTTAGCAGAGCTATGCGGTCGCCATTCCCAGGCCAATGTAAGGTGAGATTGTGTTGCGCGTCACGGTTCTTTTGCGAGCACATCTGCTTATATTTTGCAAAGTAGTTACCTTGTGCTGTTTATGATGGTGCTAGATACATGTCCGAGGAATTTCTCCCTGATAGCACCCGGGCAATAACCAGTCCATTGCCAACTTTCTTTGTTTTGATACTGTGTTGCCAATTGCAGTCGCATGATCCATTTTTTCGTGCGCTCTATAGCGAAATTTATTTATCTCAATTGGCAATGCTAACATACGGGCTCCAAGAGTACCATAGTAAGCGAATTTAAGACGGCAAAGCTAACGTGCTCGGTATGTAACAAAACAGAAGAATATTAGTGATGTTGTTCATGGTACTACAATGGACTGGTCATGTGACCTGCGGAATCATGGCATGCGAAATTGGTCATACGCAGGGTCCTGGCTGCCGCAGGCCGAAAAAAATGGAGGGAAGGGAGGGTCCCAGCGCCGCCGCCGGGGGCTGGGAAGGGTCGGTCCATGGGCTGAGGTCCGCTTCGTACCTACCCTGTGTCGTAACCACTGCACGATCTGATGGCGCTCAAGCGCCCATCCGACTTTCAGGCTCGCCGCTTCGCGCCCATGCCCGAATGTCTGGGACATCGTAAGGGATTCGACATGAAATCGACAACTTTCCATAGCGTCTGCCTCGCCTCTCGCGCGATTGCCGATTTTAGACACGACTCCGTCTTTGCCTCCGCGGAGAGTTAATAGTGCATAGGGAGAGGGGCTTCAATTCAAGTGCTCCCTTCTTCAGACCATTACCATCGAGCTCACTTCGTAAAATATGCAGTCTATCGACACCATCAACGCCGCCCACCATAAGTATCATGAAGATAACTTCACCATATGGAACCCTGGACTCACGGCTCCACCCTCCACTGCTCATTTCGCCACCTGCCTCGACAAGCAGCCCACGCGCCTTTACTCCGAGCATCGCCCCGGTTACGTTGACACCAAGGGCGTCCAAGCGGAGAAGCCCGCCATCATCATCAAAATGAAGGCGAGCCTCCAAAGCGAGCCCGGTTTCTACTTCACCTTCGATGGTGACAGGTATGAGCCGGGCTTCGAGTCCGAGGCCGGGGAGCAGCGCATGCACGCGTGCTGCTGGCTGGGTCCCCCTACGGAGACAGGCATCGAGAATGCCATTTGGAGGCGAGGCCTGAAGCGCTTGAAGCAGATCGGCGACGAGAACGGTTGCGCGACCTCCGAGCTCGTGCAAGGAGACCCCGACAAAGTCGTAGGAGGTGCGAGAGATCTGGACTTGCTCCAGATCTACTGGATGCCGTCCTTCGTTGCAAAGGCGGTATGCTAAGCCATCTGCATGTTTACTGGTTGCTGCTGACGTTTGGCTATTTTTCTAGGATGTGAAAGGGACCGGCAAGAGTCCCATGTCTCACATGCCCGTTTTCGACATGAACGAGCGCCGCCGCCCCTTCGAGACCCTTGACGACGTCCCGTTTGGGTCGCAGGTTCGGGTTCGCTTCACATTTGAAAGCGGGCGCCCCGCGTATAGTGACGAGTCGTGTCCCGAGATCGCAGCCGCTCGTTTGCTCGCTCTGCACATCTTGTGAGCGCGTGACTGCGAGAAGGAACAGACCGTGCTTATTCGTTCGAAGGCCCGTGTCTCAAGTTATCATTTATCTTTCTTGTGCCATACTAAATACACAAAAAAAGCTCTCAAGTCTCGCAGAGTTAACTTGTAGGAATAGCTACTGTACGTGTTAAGTTTCTCGAGTTCTCGATCCTGTATGAATAGTGCCTCGCGTATCAGCCCATGTCCGTCGATTAGCCCATGTATTTACCGAAGTGTCAGCCATCTCGAAGAGAAAATGTGAAGAGAAAAAAGTATCTCCATTGTTTCTAGCCGAGACGTATCACCCAGAACCTATGTATCATAGCTGCGACGCGAAGCAACACACTGCCCGCTCACCCGCTGTCAGCCAGGTCTCCTATCCACTCCCTTTTTGCTTCCACCATCTTCCCTCCTCCCTCGTCCTTCAGAGCGACCATGTCGACCTTCGATCCCGTTGTCGTCCGCGCCATCCTCCGCAATCGGCTGCCTTCCGGAAAGCGAGAGGAATTTGATGCCGACTGGAACCAGATGGTATGTCAGCTTTATTCGGCGGCAGCGCTGGCACAGGTTACGACGCGTTCACGGTTGACGTGTCCACGCGGCGCAGTGCAGCGCACTCGACTCGACTGTCACTGATGCCGTTCCCAGGTGAAGAGCAAGGTCACCGCCTGGCAGAAGAACCGCAAAAAAGAATTATCTACAACAGAGCAACTTGAGTGGGAGGCGAATGTCGTGAAGTACGTGGACTACGTACAGAACCTCACGATGCCGTCTTCGTCTGGGAAGCCAGCCTCATTCCTCCAACGACGTACCTCTCTATGGTCCCCATTTTCTGCCCCCCACTTACCGTGACTGCACGGCGCATCAGAAAACGCCGACTATCAAACCTGCGACTGCTTACCTCAAACCATTATACACAGTCCATCCCTATTATTTCCCTGAGCTCCTCATGTGTCCGGTCTGCCACTCGACTAATGTAGGGTCAGAAGGCTGGACCACGAAGGGCCATCGCAAGATTCATGGCGTGAGTCAAGAGGAATTCGCCATCAGAATTCAGCTGCGTTGGACGCGGCCTGCAAAGCTGCACACAAAGAAGCGCGCAAGCGAAACCAGGGGCGCCTGAAGAAGGAAAGGGAGATCGAGCCCACCTTCTGCTTTGCCACGACGAACACGGTCTTGTGGGAGGACTGGGAGTTTTGGGCCATACCCCGTATGTCATTCTTGTGCTGCATTGATGCTTGTTGTTGCTGATGCGCTTCGTCAGGCGGCGTTCCAATCTTCTTCAAGTGCTGTGGCGTCACACGAGAGCTGCTCGACTTGATCATCGAGTGCCGGCCTTCGACAACGTCAAGTGGCCTGGCAGAGAACATACGACGTAAGTCTAAGCACCTCAATAGACATATGAGGTACTCACCAATTTGTTAGAGCTTCATCTCCTTGAGCATCAGAAGGCTCACTTGGACTACTTGGATACTTACCGGAGCAAGCACGGCTCCTTTTTCGACTACCAGAAACTCTATCCATTCCCTGATCCATTCGAAAAATCAATCGGAGGTGCATCGATCTCAGACGAGATCATCTCTGAAGTATTTTTGGAGTTCAACGCAAGGTCGCGCCAGTCAGAATCGGAGTCGTACATGCGCACGCTCTTCGGTAAGTGCTTCCGCCTCGTCAAGGACATGCAGTCACTCACCAATCTATTGAAGGAATTTGCTTATCCATGGATGCTACCTTCAAAGTAGTAGACAAAGCCGTCACCGTCGATAGCAAGTGCAAGCGGACCACGGTGATGCGGGGTGGTATCATAAGCCTTATCAACGAGTTCACTGAGATACTCAATTGGGTGAGTGGGTGCCATACCTCGCATATCATGCAGCACTGATTCGCGTTCACAGACGATGTGTCAGACTCAGCGCAACGCAGAGATGACACAGATTCTCGCGGGTTATGCTCGACGGTGCGAGGAACTCCTCGTCGACCTGCCCGAGATCGTGGTCGTCGATAATTGCTGCCACTTCCGAAGCGCAATCCTGCAGTCCCTCCCAAATGCACAAATTGTCCTCGACACCTACCATCTCATGACGAGGTAAGCAACCCCCAGTATCTCGAGCATCTAGAGCTGTGACTCACCTCAGCCCTATTGATCACAGGTATCTTGCGGCGGTCGTGAACGGTCTGAGGAATCCGCACCGTTCTGCTGTCGCGCATGACATTGTGGATGCAATCTTGAAGGCGTGCGCTACGAAGAACAGCCCCGCTGAGTACTGGAGCAAAGAGGAGCAGGCAACGAAGCTGGAGGAAGCGTACGAAAAGTGGGTCAGGAAGGGAACCGTCTGGTCGGCTGCTGCACAAAAGGTAAGCACTTCTGATGTCCCACATGACTGTGTTCTGATCTTTCTGATCTTTTTGATGCTGATGGCAGGTACACGAGGACCAGCTCGCACATGTCAAGAAGGGCTGCCTGTCGCGCTGCAGGCAGGACATTCGCACCGATGGCAGCCGTATTGAAGGCACTAACAAACACTGGAATTCGATCATGCGCTCGCACCCGAGTGGGGTCGAGCTGTTTACTGCGCTCGCTCATGACTTCGTGCACCGCCGCAACATGCGAATTGGATACAGCGCGCGCGTCGAGGGTCAGCGTCCTGTAACAAAGCGGGACGCTTTCCTTTCTTCGACACATGGCTCTCATCATGTGCACTTTGCAGATCATATCGCGAAGCAATGGAACATGCTGCTCGCTCAGGTCGAGCGCCGGTGCAACCCCAATACCGAGTTGGCAGATCGGCCTCGGCTGCCCATCGTGAACAGCGGCGAGAGATTTGGTCTCGTTTCCTCGGAGCATGCGAAGACGTTCGGTGGATTGCTTGAGGACCAGGTAAAGAAACTCAAGACTGATCCTCCGACAAAGGAGGAGTTGCTAGAAGTGCCAGTGGACCTCGTCGAGCTCGCCGAGCGAGAAGACCCGGATGAACACGAGCCCAGGAACGCTGCGATCCTGCGCTCGATGCACATTGATCCTGCCCTTCGACTTGTCCCGCAATGGGATGCACCCACCATTTCCCAACCATCAGCATCTATTTTGGTCTCCGGAGGCCCAGATGAGGCCGGTGAATCACAGCCGGAAATCTGCGTGAGTGTGCAAATTTTCTTGTCCTCGTGATGAGTGTTATGACGCTTGTTTTTCCGCAGGATCTCACGGGCAATTCGTCCTTCGATGTCGCTCACAACCAGTCTGCTGATACGCAGGAGCCTATTGACCTCACAGCAGATGCATCTTCAGATGCTCCCTCCCGGACGCTGCCAGATTCTCCCCCTGCCTCACCTTTTGATGCTCACTCTTCGGCGCCGGAGACTGCCTGTGCAACACGGCCGTCGCTGAAGCGCAAACGTCTGGAGTCTGACAAGCCCGCATCTGATGGGGGATCGGCGAATGGCAGCGACGGCGCCGGTGATGGTGGCAGCAGCGGCGGCAATCCCGTCAACGGCAGCGGCAATGGCGGCAGCAACGGCGGTAGCAGCGGCGCGCAGATAGAACCCCAGGCAAAGCGACCGCGCCTGCCAGCAAAAGATAAAGGCAAGAAGGCGGTTTCTACAGTAAGTTCCTCATTTTTGATCTATACATGCTACAGTTGAGGTCACTAATCACTCCACAGATCAAGACCAAGATTGCTGTACCTGGTGGAGGCAGCAAGGTTGGCCCCCGGATTGATGCATTCTTTCAGCCATATAAGCCTGCCAATCAAGCAACAGCAGCACTTTCTGCGGCACAAGCATCTTCCGCAGAGGACTCAACGACTGCCACAGACAATGCAAGCACCGCCCCATTGCCCGCAGAACATCAGGAAAATGTAGAGGTACTATATAGTCCTATCAGAGTTATATAGAGTTCCTAGGGCCATAGCATTGCCCTTTACTCCATAGCCTATATAGCTAAGGAGAGATGCTATATAGTGCTATAGAGCTCAAGAGGGATACTATGAAGTGCTATCATAGCTATCATAGCTAACTATGAAGCTATTATAGGATGCCTAGCTATTGAATCTATCAGAGCTATATTATCTATTTATACTATACTCAATATGTAAACTTAACACATCTATCAAAGCAATAAAATCTATCAGAACTATCAGAATCATGATTTAGCTATAAAGCAAATTTTATATTTACTATTTACTTCAAACAGATTGAAAAGATCACATCAAGAGATGATAGCACAGAATTTGATCAAATTAGATTATATTAAATCAATCTAAATTTACTACAACATTTGATAAGTAACTACAAATTATACATTACAGACACTAGAACATTATCAAGTCAATTAAAGAGATATATTTGATGAAAGAGTAACAACACTTACATAGATTATAACAAAAAAAAAAAACAAAAAAAAAGCAAAAACATAATCTATAAGATCAAGGAAGTCAACAAGACATTCTAAAGCTTACCAAGACTATACAAAAAGTGTTAGTCTAAAGATATAAGATAAGTATAAACTAGCAAACATGAAAGACAAAGGCTTACCGAACACCGAGCAAAGAAAGACAGAGTTGAGAGAAAATCCGGAGGGAGGGAGAAAGTGGTGGTTGAAGAGAGAAAGAGAACGCGCGTCGCGCGAGCCTTATATACCTGAGCGCGGACGTGCCCGGTCGGAGCCACAAAGTGGCTGCGCGCGCGGCCGTGTGTCGCGAGAAAGGCTAGGTATTATTAGACTTTACCAGCTGAACTTGACTGTCCGTAGATGTACTGTACATTATATACCTGTGTAGCTCATTCATTGTACTGCTATAGACCGTCTTTTTGCCTGTTTGGCTTTTTCCTGAATTTAATGGGTTTTTTGTTGATTTGTTGAGTCTCGAAAATCATACGCTCGCACGTTCGGTGGCTGAAGTAGTCAGGGCATCGAGACTTGTTCGTTTGCTCATCCGTCTCACTCTCCATCTCCCTGCTTCATCTCTGCTTCCCTCTTGCTTCCTCTTTCTTATCTCTCTCGTCAGACTGGAAGGAAGGGCGAGTTTCTCGGGATTCGGAGACTTTCAGGTGAGTAGACATCTGTTTCTTTCTTACTCATTTGTTCTAATAATGAGAGTATCGCTCGGTATCGAGCGATACTCTCGATTTTCATCGTCCCTCGACACTGCACGACACCCGCGCACCTTCAACACGTCACACCCTCGCGCACCGTCCGCGCCCTCGACAACGCCGCCCTAGCCCGTCGACAACCCCGGTTATACGACACATCGCCCCCGAGCTCCGTCGCGACTCACGCGCAGCCTCAATAACTCGCGCATGCCCCATACCATTCCCACACCCTTCGATCACCCACCCGCCCTCGACGTCGTGCGACGTTATGCGTACGGCCCGTCGCGTCCGTTGCCATGGCAACGGGCACGAACGACTCCATCCCGCGCGTGGCCAGACACCTCGCGCGCGGCCCTGGCATGACTGCAACACCCCGCACCCATGCGCGCAAAGCTTACTTTGCGTACGCATGCCGTACCGTTGTACCCGTTCTCGCGTGCATGCCGGTGCCCGCCAACACGCGGCCAAAGCCCCACCAAAACTCGCCCGCCTGCCCGCACACACGATACCCACGCACGCGCGCACACGACGCTGGCTGCCCGCCCATAGCCACGTCACTGTGCGGCCATCTGCGACACGAGGCGTAAGGCTCGAGAAGTCGTGCACGACGTCGGCTGCCTGCGCAGGCCGAGCTATTGTGCGTGCGGCCTCTCATGTGCGCGGCTCGACACTGCGCGCACTCCCCGCCACGTCTGCACCCTCCTCGCCATATCCTCGCCCTCTGCACCACGTCAGCGCCCTTCGAACCACGCCTGCACACTCCTCGCCGCCTTCAACGCCGTCTACGCCGCGCCAGTGCCCTCTGCACTGCGCCCGCGCACTCCCCGCCGCATCTGCTCAGTCCCCGCCGTCTCCACACTTTCGCGCGGTCATTCCGCCATTCGCGCGGTCATCCCGCCAATCGCGCGGTCATCCCGCCAATCGCGCGGTCATCCCGCCATACGCGCCGTGTCACTGCTGTTCGCACGGTGTCAATGCCGTCCGCGTCATGTCAATGCCGTCCGCGCCGTCTCTGCGCATTCCGCGCCGCCTACCCGCCTTCCGCTGCACTCGCACGTCATCACCATCTGCGCGCGAACATAACGCGCGGACGGGTTCTGGCAGCCCCCCTCAAGGCAGCAGCCCGTGCGTGACCCCGCCATCACAGGTGCTGACGCCATGCACACAATGTCAGCACCGCGCGTGCGACGTCAGTAACCCATGCATATGATGCGCACGGCCGCGATCTACATGCACACTACCTAGATTATATATTTAATTATGACTAGTTTTAGTAGTTGGACCCTTTGTATCAATGGTACGACTTTGATCCAATAAAATTAAAAATTTTGGCTTGTGATTATGGAGTCTACCATGCCTGACATAGGGCTCATAGCATCCATAGCAAGCCTATAATGGTACATAGCTCTGATAGTGATGGCTCACAGGTACATAGGTCTATATACCTTCTGCCTGCTGCTATGAAGGCTATGATAATGTGCATAGCTCTACATAGGTACAAGGATGGCTATATAGACCTCATAGCACTATGTTAGAACACATACTTTAGTACTGAGCTATATAAATTTCTAATTTTTCAGATGAAAAGCCGCTCGCACTCGCATCATTGCACGGCAAGGAGGTTGCTCCATGCCCCATTCCGATCCTCGAGCTCGAGGGGCTTACGCGCTCGGAGCGCTTTCGCTCCGTGCTCACTGGTATTCATGCGCACTCGACGAGGATCGAGGGTGACATTGAATTTTACCTATTCATGGATATGCGCGAGGAGAAGAAGTGGGCGACGTTCACGATGACGTCGCACATGTGGATCAGCGCAACTGCAGAATACAACAGACGCCTACGTGCAAAGAACGACACGAAGGGTCTGAGGACTATCAACAAGCACCCGGATGCCCTCATCTCAAGGCTTTCCCAGATCGAGAAGGCCATTAAGAAGAGGATTGAGGACAATGATTACAAAGGTAAGCTTCGGCTCTACTTTTCTCTTTACTTATCACTCATTGCGCTACTTTACAGCTCACAGGACCGGTTTGCCAAGCGAGTTCTGGGAGAGACATTGTGCCCTCATACCGCTCATGTCGCCTGCCATGAAAACGGTAAGTCTCCCTACCCGAGAGCCTGCGCGCCAGTGCGGCACATCTGACTTGGTCTCGCCGTTGCAGCGCAAGGTCCAGACGTGCAGCCGCTGCAAGACCGTCAAGTATCCGGGCCCCACTGGCTCACCCGAGAACCACAAGCTCAAGTGCTGTTCGGACGGCGTGCGGATTGCAGATGACAAGGATGCGCCGCCGCCGTGGCCCCAGCCGAGTGGAATTTACAAGGATGGAACTCATTTCAATGCCGCCGCGTTCCTTGATACGGTGCGCGACGTCTACGAGCGGATTGTCGTCGATGGCCAGAATCCACTCGACTTGCCGACCGACCTCATCAACTTTGCGCTCACACTGGATGAGCATCTCGTCAAGGCACACACCGAGGAGTGCATCCTCTTCAAGCTGTGGCAGGGCCTCGAGATTGACGGGCCGCCGCTCGACGACCGCATAACCTACGTCGCCGGGCAGCGGTTTCTCGTCATCGACCCACTCGTCCTCGTAACGGGCGCTGCCGCCGGGATGCTTGCTGCGGCGATGCGCACGCGTGCGAATGCACGCATTGCGGGCATGGGCATGGGTGCAACGAGCGCGGATGTTGGTATGGCGGGCGCGGGTGCAAGCACGAGCGCAGGCGCTGGCATGACAAGCGTGGGTGCAGGGGCAACAGGTGCGGGTTCAAGCACCGTGGCCACTGGCATGCCCAGTGCACGGGCGAGCACGACCATCGCGGGCATCATCGCGAGTATGGGCACGACGAGCACGGGCACGAGCAGCGCGGGTGGGATCACAACGAGCAGCACCGGCGTGTGGGCCACGCGTGTGGGTGTGAGTTCGGGCGCGAGCGTGAGCGCAGATGTAGGCACGACAGGCACACGCCCGACGAATGCGGCGAACACGCGCGGGGGCACAACGAGCGCAGACACGAGCGCAGGTACGGGGCGCGGGCATTGACATTCGGAAGCAGACTCAATGGGCTTAAAGGACGGGGAGGGGTGATCCAACACACGCTCACATAGTCAGTTATCTTCTTTTCTTCGACTTTCTCTTCGATTGCGGGGCTCCGTGATGCCCCCACATCTTGTCGTACTACATTACATTCATCTAATTCAATTCTATGGTTCTTGCTACCTACCCGAGTGGTTGAGAACGGGGGACGGCGCCGGGGACGTGGATCGTGGATCGCGCGACGCGCGCCAGGCGAGGACGTTCGACTTAGTCGCTGGAGCCCGGGGTTGGTGCCAGATCTTGCGGGAGGGGACCAGATCCAAAAAGGTCACGTGACGACTGCGGCACGTGAAAGAAATCGGTGAAAAAACGGTCGCTCTCGCTCAGGAGGACGGTCGACCGTTTTCGACCGTTTGGATCCTGCGTATGACGAAGCTGCCTCATGGCATCGTCCCCACAGTGTCGGCCCGCTGTCGTCCGTATCCGCGACATCCGCACGTCTCTACGAGGAGTGCAAGCTTGTCGAAGATGACCACAAGCCGACGGGCGAGACGAGGCCGAACCTATATCCCGACCAGTGGGCCTTCACGGGCACCCTCCGCGACTCGGGCGCCATTCTGACCTTTAGCTTGCGCTCGGGCGGGACGTCGACGAAGGAGACGGACAAGGCGCGCCCGACGCTGGTGTGGCTGATCGAGGGCGAGGAGGGCCATATCCGCATCGAGAGCACGGCGACCATTGGGTCCGGCGTTCACATCGCGGCGACGCATAAGGTTATTTTGAATGGCGAGGAAGTAAGCGTCACTGATCATGAGCTGGGAAACACCGGGCAGGCATGGCTGGAGTTCGCGAAGGGCGAAAAGGGGCGCTACCCCACATTCGACGATGCGGTGGTCGTCCACAAACATATTGATGCCATTGAGCGCAGCGCGAAGGAGGGACGTACAGTTAAGATCGAGATCTGAGGAGTCCTGGCTGAATCGTATCTGTATCACGTATCGGAGGGAGTTACTTTTGTTGTAAGGTTTGTTCGAATCAGCACTTCTAAAGTCCAGTGTCGGATCGTCTTGAGAGCAGACTGTCGACTTTGAACGAAAATTCGAGATGAAAAATTAAAATGCAGGACGCGATGGTGACGGCGCGTGTCACGATACGAGTACGCGTCGGTCACCCTGCAGCGTGACGAGATTCTTTGGATTGTCGCGCGTACGCCCTCAGCTTGTCTTCCTCATTTTCCGAGTTTCTGCTCAACATGTCGTCGAGTATTGAACTCATCAACCCGAAGGCGGAGAGTGTGCGGAGAGCGGCTGCGCTGCAGGTATGGCTTGCATGCTTTGTGGTGCTCCAGATGCTCATATCTGCAGGTCAACACCAATGGAGCTATGGGCCTCGCGAATGTGGTGAAAAGTAACCTCGGTGCGTCTTCACATCGAATGCTAGAGTGTGCCAGTAATGGAATGTTGTGTGTAGGCCCACGAGGGACGCTGAAAATGCTGGTCGATGGCGCAGGCCAGATCAAAATGACGAAGGACGGAAAGGTCCTCCTCTCCGAGATGCAGATCCAGAACCCCACGGCAGCCATGATCGCGCGGACAGCGGTCGCACAGGATGACCAAGTCGGTGATGGAACGACGTCGGTTGTGCTGCTTGTCGGAGAGCTGCTGAAGCAGGCCGATCGGTACATCTCCGAGGGCGTGCACCCGACGGTCATCGGTGAAGGGTTTGACATTGCGACGAAGGCAGCGCTTGAGGTACATATTGCTCGGCTTGCGATTGCCGGGCCTCGCTGAGACATGACATGCAGTTCTTGGACACGTTCAAGCAGCCCTCGAAGCTGGACCGAGCGACGTTGGTCAATGTCGCACATACGTCACTCGCAACGAAATTGAACGCCGCGCTCGCCGAGCAACTGTCAGAGTCCGTTGTCGACGCCGTGTTGGCAATCCGCCCCCCGGAAGCAGCCAAAGGTCACCCCTTTCACCGTGGAGAACGGTACTCATGCTGAACATATCTTTGTGCAGACGCGCAGGATCAGTACCGGGAGCCGATAGACCTGCACATGGTCGAGATCATGAAGATGCTGCATCGCACTGCATCGGAGACCCAGCTTGTGCGTGGGCTGGTGCTCGATCACGGTGCGCGGCATCCAGACATGCCGAAGCGCGTCGAGAACGCCTACATCTTGACGCTCAACGTCAGTCTGGAATACGAGAAGACGTGCGTCCAGACGCCCTCCCGCTCCGTGTTCGCCGGTAACTCATGATGTGCGTGCTGCAGGGAGGTCAACTCGAGCTTCTTCTACTCGTCGGCCGAGCAGCGCGAGAAGCTGGTCGAGGCCGAGCGGAAGTTCACGGACGAGAAGGTGAAGAAGATCGTGGAGCTCAAAAACCTGGTGTGCGATCAGGCCGTCGACTCGAAGGAGAAGAAGAAAAACTTCGTGGTCATCAACCAAAAGGGCATCGATCCGCTCAGCCTGGACATCCTCGCGAAGAACGGCATCCTCGCGCTCCGCCGCGCAAAGCGACGGAACATGGAGCGGTGCGTACTGTCCCTCATATCCGCGATCTCCGCAATTCGCTGAGCATCTGGGCGTATGCAGGCTGCAACTGGTCTGCGGCGGTGCCGCGCAGAACTCGGTCGATGAGCTGACGCCGGACGTGCTCGGCTGGGCGGGGCTCGTGTACGAGCAGACGCTCGGCGACGACAAGTACACGTTCATCGACGAGGTGAAGGACCCGCGGAGCGTGACGCTGCTCATCAAGGGCCCGAACCAGCACACGCAGCAGCAGATCCTGGACGCGCTGCGCGACGGCCTGCGCGCGGTCAAGAACGCGCTCGAGGACGGCACGCTCGTGCCGGGCGCGGGCGCGTTCGAGGTCGCCGCGGCGGCGCACCTCGGCGGCGCCGCGAAGCGCTTGGCGAAGGGACGCGTCAAGATGGGCGTGCAGGCGTTTGCGGACGCGCTGCTCGTGATCCCGAAGACGCTCGCGCAGAACGGCGGGTTCGATGTCCAGGACGTCGTCGTCGCGCTCCAGGTGCGTTCCGTCTTTCGCGCGCGGCTGACGCTGACGTTTATCTGATCCGTGACATAGGACGAGCAGGCGGCGGGCAACACGGTGGGCATCGATCTGGAGACGGGCGAGCCGTTCGATCCGACGGTCCAGGGCATCTGGGACAACTACCGCGTGAAGCGCCAGATGCTGCACTCCGCGTACGTGCCGCGTTCTTTCCCATCCTCCCGCGTTCCCGCGCGTGCGCGTGTTTTCATTTCCGCGTGCTGACTGTGCTGGCACTGCAGATCTGTCATCGCCGTCAACCTGCTCTCGACGGACGAGATTCTGCGCGCGGGGCGCAGCTCGCTGAAGCCGGAGGGGCAGCAGTAGGCGAGGCAGCGGTCGTTCCTCATACTCGAAATTGTTACGGCAACGCATGGCGGGGCTGATGTACGCTACGGTGCGGTGGTGCATGCATATCATAGAAGTAAAGCAAGTTAAAGTTGGAAGGACGTCCGTTTGCGGCGTGCCACTGATGCGTCAAGTCTCCAGCTTCACGGTCAGTCTTCATCAATGACCTTGGCGAGGCAGACACCGAGCGTGTCCAATTGTGCCTCGCCCGGGCCACAGGGCATGGGTGCCCCACCTGATCAAGACATTGATTCTTTCTTTCACGATCGAGAATTGGTCCATATAGACCATGCTCAATTATAGGACAGAAAGCGATGCGTGCCGCGTGCGCCTGAACCCTCGTTCGCGGCAAGGCAGGGTGCCTCCCCTTGGCAATGCCCTTGATCCACGAAAAGCTTACTCCAAAGATAGCCCCCAAGCTGTACTCGAGTGTCCGAGTCAGCCTGCCTGACCCAGATACCGTCGATGACTTTGCAGGCGTGCGTGGGCACCTGTGGACACGTAGAATGTATGCGCTCATCCGAGCGATTCATCGATCGTCGGGCATGTCCACCCCCGAATTCCGAATGGCAGAACACGAAGCTGAGCCTCAGTGTGCTCCCTCTCTGGCAGACACAGCAGATCCGTGCGGTTCAGTTGTAATTGATATTGTGGTCTGTTCATTTCTGATCGAAGGCCTCAATAACGTCAATGTCGACATGGAGGCGGCTGCTGAGCCTTCGATCCACTGGTCTCCATGGCATTGAACAGCTAGTTCAATATGGGCCTAGTTGATCATCTCCAACTCTAAGTATGCGCATGCTCCACGGTTCGATATCTCATCCATCCGGTCAGAGAACTCCTCAACTCAAATCGATCGCACATTGTTGCCTTGCAACAGCGTTGGCTGGAGATAACAAATATGGACGGCAACCGTTTTCGAGGACGTTCGAGGACTGGAGGTACAGATTTGGACATTTTCATATATTTTTTAATCGCAGGCTCTCTCCTCGTGCGCATAAGAATAGGGTATCCTTCTCTAATCGTCCTGCACGATCTTCTCTTTTTGCTTCAATTTATTTTGTATTGGGATGCACTGCCGTGCCTACACTATCTCTGCCTGACTAGTAGCTGTGGAGTGGTGGGGCGTGAAGTGCCGTGCCTGTCGTCCAAAAATCATTCAAATCACTGCCCAGGCGGACATCCGTCATTTCGAAGGAACTGAACGGTTCTCCGTGCAATACGCACGTCCGCACGGGAACGACGCCCCCGCCGCGTCCCGCAACAGAATCACCCACCAATCAAACAAATTTCCATCGATAACTTGCGCTCGACTGCAATCCCTTGGCAACGATCAACGCATTGCCGAGCACGTATGCAACTATATATACAATAATACGGGTACGCCAACACTCAGAACGAAGCAAGCGGCCCGCGCGACGCCCGTCTCCCCGCAGCGCCAATAAACTCTGATCTAAAGTAACTTATCCGATACGTATTAGACTGATATGGGATAGCGCGGACGGAGGGCAGGCATAGCTATATGTGTGGTGGGGCGGTGGTATGTGGTGATGCGGCGTGTGGGGACAGCGAGCAGAGCAGGGGCAGAGCGGCGTAGGAGTACAGAGGGGTGGGTGTGAGTGCGGTTGGGATGGATACAATACACCGGTCGGATGGTCGGAACGGGGAGTGTGAAAGGGAGGAAGGCAGGGGCGTGCGCTAGCGCCGGCCGGGGCCGCGATACCAGTAGTGGCACTCGTTGCAGTAGTCGGGCGTGGAGGCTGTTACGCACTCGGACTTGTCTGGGCCGAGGAACTGCAGGTCGTGTGAGCGCTGTCTGGAGATGAGAAAACGAGGGCGGCGCACCTTGTCGCAGAGACATTGGGGACAGTGCTCGGGGTGCTTGACGGAGTAGAAGCAATAGCGATTGCCGCAGTCGAACTTCCGGAGCTTCCGGGTCTGTGATGGGCATTGTGGTGAGCGTCTGTCTTGACAGGGACGGTGTGCATTTTGATGGAGAGGAATGAAACTTACAACAACGTAGTGCTGGAATGGTGGGTGACGTCAGTGATGCACAGGGCCGCAATGCGGAAGGACGTACCCCGCAGCCGTACTTGGTGCCTTCGCTACAGGTCAGAGGTCAGAGGGAGCGGAACGAAAGGCGGGGGGACGCCTACGTCTCAAGCTGGCACATGTTAGAAATAGAGGTGTTCGGGTGCGATGTGTCTAGTAGTAAATAGACTTTAGGAGTGTGTTCCTGAGTGATATAGGGCAAATCGGGCTCACTATGAGAAGGGTAGCGAGTCAACTAGTCAAAGGTTGGATAGGGGATTGGAAGAGGAGGCGGAACACGACCGCTTTATAGTAGGACCGGGGGGGCGTCGCAGACAAAGGGTTGTGTGTGGCTCAAGCAGATGACAGAACAAAGACGGATTTGATATCCGGGTGATAGTAGACAGGTGGATTATAAGGCTGTAGCATAGGACGAGAATCGGGTGATGAAGACGAGACGGAGGGCAGCGGCCTCGTCACCGGATCTGGAGACAAGGAACAATCGGATGGGCGATTGATAACACCGCAGAACGTTGTCGAGATGGATGTAGGGCGATGAAAGCAACGATAGGGCCACAGCACGCCGGTCACAGGGGGTAAGGCGGCACAGCTGCGGAGCTTGTCCGCCTCCACGAATCTCCCGTCACCTTGCACGCCTATTCGAAACAATCTCACCAAGACACAGCGATGGCGAGACAACGCCAGGCGGCAACGAGACAGGCTATTTTGTGAGAGAACAAACGTTGTGAACCGGAGATGATTCGGCTGTCTCAAGCCCTTCGGCACTTCGGCCCGCGCCGCGGAGCCCCAATTCCATCAGCCAAACACGGGCCAAACAACGCCCGTTGCCCGACGTCACACGCGTCCATCCTCGCCGTCGCCAACAGCGACCGCGATGTCCTCGGCGCAGGCTTCCTCGTCTACCGCACCTATCACACGCTCCCGCACCCTCCTCTTTCGTTCATATCGCGACTCGAGTGCGCGTACCTCCCGCTTCGGCCGCGCGCGGCAGTATGAGGACTCGTTCAATCCCGATGACGAGCACGAGGGCCTCATCAGCACCGACGCCGGCCCCCACATCTCGCTCGATGTAGAGCTACCACCCAAATGGTCTGTCGTCACATCACACTCCCATCTCCGACGTGCTGAATGGGCTGCAGGGTAGACCTTTCCGAGCAGGTCGAAGACATCCTCGCCGGCGCACAAACAAAGAGTGCGTGTTCTCCCGTCCTCGCCTTCCATGCATCAGTTGATCGTGGTGCCAGCTTCTTGGCTGAAACTTTCCCTTGTTCTTCCCACCAGTTGCTGCCTTGGACAAACTCCATGCAAAACACGTCCTTCCCGGCTTTGCGGACCGAACACATGAGGAGCGCGAGATTGAAGCCGCGACCACCGACATCACCAAGGTGCGCATCTGACCCCTTGCACCGAACTCATCATTTACCTTTGTCGTGTGTGTTTCAGGATTTTCGCCAGTGCCAGACCCTGATCCAGCGCGTCGGCGCTGCAGCGGAGCAGCCGCACGCCTTCCCTCCGTCCAGCTCTGATCGTACACACAACTATGCGCTGGCAGCGAAGAATGTGCAGCGCGGCCTCGCCGCCAAGGTGCAGGACCTCAGCGCGACGTTTCGGAAAAAGCAGCGCGTGTACATGGAGAGTACGTGTACTTCGCACCCCCTCGTGCGCCGCCACTGACGCCAGCGCGTTCCCGTGTGCAGAGCTCCAAGGTCATGCGATAAAGAACCAGGACCTCCTGGTCGCCTCGGGCGTCACGTCGCTCAAGGGCTCCGAGGGCCTTTCCGCCGTCGACGAGGATGTGGAGGCGGCAGTAAGTCGACCCGCATCATTTGCCCGCACGCGCTCATGCTCCGCCCGCAGTCGAGAAGCCAGCTTACCGCCCAGGAGCTGCGCGAGATCGAGCCCGACCTGCGCTCGCGCGACCGCGAGCTGACCGAGATTGCCAAGTCGATCGGCACCCTCGCCGAGCTCTTCAAGGACCTGTCCGCGCTCGTCATCGATCAGGGCACGCTCCTCGACAGTGTCGAGTACAACATCGAGCAGACCGCCGTCCAGATCGGCGAGGCCGTCAAAGAGCTGGACACCGCCACCCGGTGCGTCACGCCCCTCCTGACATCCGTCGGCGCCATGCTGATTGCGATCGCAGATATCAGAAGAACACGGGGCGGCGGAAGTGCATCTTCCTGCTCCTGCTGATCATCGTCGGCCTCATCCTCGTGCTTATCTTCAAGCCGCGATGGAGCGCCGCCGCGCCACCGCCGCCCCTTCCTTCGGGAAGCGCCTCGCCCGATGTGGTCGATGCGGGCGCATTCACCGCGCCCATCCGATACGCGCAGCCGGTGTTCGCCCGGCGGGGGCCACCATGACGCGATACACATCTCATCGACGTCCATCTCGGGTGCATAAGGCTTCTAGTATCTCTATCTACATTACGTGTAACATCCCTGGATTAATCGCACACGTATACCCTGTTCGCGTCCGGGCGTGCCTGCGGGCGTGATTTGCTTTAGGACCGCGATGTGCTGAGAAAGGCCGAGGAGAAGCTCGCGCTATTGCAAACGCCAGGCGAAGAGAAGCAAGGTGGGGGCCCCGCACTGTCTGCGCCCGAGGGTGCAGGGTAGGCAGGCTTCGAGTTCTTTTCCCCGCATACGAATGCGGCTGGGAATCGTGAGGGAAGTGGACATATATGTCATGCGCGGGTGGGGTGCTCGGCGATCGATGGGTCGCTCGGATGGGCGAGGGGATGTGCGCATGCGTGCATGCCGAGTAAGTAATCGACCGCGAGGAATCGATGTCTGCGTTTGTAGATGGGCTTAGGTTGTGTTTCCCATGGCTACAGGATGACCGTCTTCCGTCGGAAGTCTGCGACATAGGGCAAGTGGATTCCTTGAGCTGAATGTCTGAATCTCAGTACCAAGCCAACTGAATCGCGAGGCATTGCGCCATAAAAAGACATTCAGACGGTTTCGCGAAGTTGATATCGAGGTCAAGTGAGATTGTCATCGCCTGTGCCCGTCTGTGGTCGAATTGCAAGGCCGACCCGTAAAATTTACTGTTAGTGCTCACGGGCCACCGCGAGGCGGAGTAATCAACAGCTATAGGATCGATGAGTGACTATCTTCCTGACTGAGCATTTTCGGGTGGATGGAATCGGTGAGATCCTGCGTCGAGGAAGATGCTTAGGCCGCTAGTGAACCCATTTATAACGTAGCCCAAGCACGAAGGAAATTAAAGCATTTAAAGGAACGGCGCACGGGATAGTCGGACGCGGGATGTCCTATATATTCGATGTACATGTCGCGAGTGGTCGTCCTGCATGAAACAGCCTGCGATTCGAAAATAAGTGGTGAATTTACATACAGATCTGTACTGTCTTCAGTTCAGTTGTTCACCTCGCCCTGGGACAGTCTTACAGATGAAGGGATCCCGATACACGATGGTTGAGTATGCATCTAAGTACTCTGCCTTAGGGAGAATAGACAGTCTGCGACCGGAAAGCAGCCCTCGATCCTATCAACATCCCCAGTTGTTGCAGTCACTCACGGGCAGGACGACCGCCGGCAGCCCGGCAGAGGCCTTCCAAGCGAGTGAGGGAATTTCACAGGTGGATTTGAGGCTAGATGTTAGCGAATAGGAAGCACTTCATTGTGTTGCCCAATCCCATGAAGACAATTTTGACGGCTCTAAACCGTCTTCAAGTTGATGTTGTAGTAGAGGGCTACAATCGGAGGTTGAAAGACTACGACACGTTTGTAAGGCGACTACAACCATTTTGTAGACTTTACTTAGGGCCGATTTACGCCGAGATCTAGTCGGACCTAGGTTGACTAATCGCATTTCGTAGATTTCATCCAAGCACCCTTGGGTCTCACTCTCATCGTCATCCCCGCTTTGCGTGCAGCAACTCACATCCTGCACCATGGCGTTCTCTGGTGCTTTGGTATGTGATACAGTAGAAAATGAAAGAAGCGTTGCTAAGAACAATAATTTCCACTCGCAGACGCTCACAGATCTAAACGATTACATCACACCCTCCCAAGCATGCATCAAGCCTGTCGAGCAGACGAATAAATCGAAGAAAGTAGAGGAGCCGGGTGCAGCTACAGTATGTATTCTGCATAGTTGCAGGTTTGAATGGCATAATAATTCACTGGGCAGACCGAAATTCGGATAGACTCGAAAGGCTCGTACTATGAAGTGTCGAAGGACAGCGGAGCGTCTGCGCAGAAGCTCCAGACGGCCGATATCAGTCTGAATGACTGTCTGGCCTGCAGGTGCGCATTCTGTGGGTAGCCATCATAAACTTAATGAACTTATGTCGCTCGCAGTGGCTGCATCACCTCCGCCGAATCCGTCCTCATTACCCTTCAATCGCACACGGAAGTCCTCTCCTTTCTCGCCGCTAATCCGCCACCACCCTCGCCAGAACACAAGATACCCGTCATCTCCATCGCCCCGCAGAGCCTTGCATCCCTTGCCGCATCCCTCGCTACCACTTCTTCCGCACCCGTGCCGCTACTGCAGACCGTCCTCGAGCGCGTGCGTGCGTTCTGCATGCACGAGCTCGGCTTCGAGCACGTCTATGATACGACGTTCGCGCGACACCTCGCGCTACTAGAGCACATACAAGAGTTCGAGGAACGGCAGCGCGGTGAGGCCAAACTGCCAATGCTTGCGAGCGCATGCCCGGGGTGGATATGCTACGCCGAGAAGACACACGCAGAGATGCTGCCCTTCATCGCGCGGACGAAGAGCCCGCAGCAGGTAATGGGCACGCTCGTGAAGGAGTGGCTCGGCGCGCAGTGGGGAAAGCGGTACGCTCACACTCCCATAACCCCATACCTCCGAACTGACGAGACACAGGCCGAACGAGATATACCACGTCGCAGTCATGCCATGCTACGACAAGAAGCTCGAGGCCTCGCGCCAGGACTTCTACAACGACCTCTTCGCGACACGCGACGTCGACTGCGTGCTCACGACCACCGAGCTCGAGCGCCTCATGCGCGAGAAGGGCTGGGACCTCGCCGCGCCGCCGCCCACACCCGCCGTCCCCTCCCCGCCTCCAGAGCAGACCATCCCAGACCTGCTCACGCACCCCGGCACCGCCTCCGGCTCGTACCTGCACACGCTGCTCGCGCACCACATCGCGTCGTCGCCCGACCCGCTCACGCTCAGCACGAAGACGGTGCGCAGCGCGGACTACGAGGAGTACACCCTCTCGCGGGAATCGGACGGCGCGCCCGTGTTCCGCGCGGCCAAGTGCTACGGCTTCCGCAACCTGCAGAACGTCGTGCGCAAGGTCGCCCGCGCCGCCGGCGTGCAAGCCGGGCGCGGCGCCGCGGGGCGCCTCGCGCAGGTGCGGAAGAAGCGCGCGGGGCCGGAGGGCGACGAGCGCGCGTACGACTACGTCGAGGTGATGGCGTGCCCGGGCGGGTGCGTGAACGGCGGCGGGCAGATGCGGCCGACGCCGGAGTGGCTGGAGGCGCACCGCGCGGAGAGCGCGGGCGCGCCGGGTGTGCTGGGGGACAATGCGCGGTGGGGCGACCGGGCGTGGACGCGCGAGGTCGAGCGGGCGTATTGGGGTGGCCAGGCGCCTGAGTTTGAGGTTGGGCTGCCGACGCCGCCTGTGTCGCCTGGTGCGGAGCGCGAGGCGGATCGGCTGGCGGGGAGGGTGTTGGTGGAGCTGTGTGCGCCGGAGGAGCGGGGCGCGAAGGGGAAGGATGAGGTGCGGTGGGGGGCTGTTATGGACGTGAAGGCGGAGGAGAGGAGAGGGGCGTTGTTCAGGACTGAATACAGGGCGGTGGAGAGCGAGGTTATCGGACTGGCGGTGAAGTGGTAGACGTGGCTCATACATGGTTGGTATCATACATGACTGGTAACGGAGATTAGATTAGGTTTGCAGATACCTCTCCGCATGCGTAGGACTGGTGTGGACTCGCAGAAAATGTTATAGGATGTATGTTAGCTCATCGACATCTTCGGACAAGGAACGAATTCACTACGATGTCCTTTCCTTAACACAGACTGGATTTGCCGCTAGTAACTCGGTCTCTATTCTCAAGTAGAAAGCCTTGGATGAAGACACGAGAGAATTAAACGTACATACATGTGCGATACATGACACCGTCTTGTGGTAATACTATCTCAGTGACTCGTCTAGACAGGGACAGCTCACCAATCTGGATCTGGATCATTATAACATCTACTTCCACGCACGAGTTCCCTGTCTCGATCTACCATTTATCTTTTTTCCAGACCAGTTGCTCTGATAGCTCCGAATATTCTTTGTGCGGTTGAGGTTTTACAATCAAACCACCCTCGTAGAGTTCTATAGCTCCAACAAATGGCCGAATCCGCGCCATGACGCTACGTTCCGACGCGCTGTGCTGAATAGCCAGACTCTGAATGGGGCGCCCGCATGCGAAGCGGTTCTCAAGGAGTTGCATCATCGCAAGAGTAGTCGGAAATTGCGGATCTACGAGATCGTTCTCAATCCAAATGGTCTCCAGAACTGGAGCACGGCATGGGTTCCTCGTGTCAGGATTCACCGGAGACAGGGCTGACAAGATGAGGTCTTCACACGCATAGCCTGTGGGTTGGATGCGGAGAGACGTTAAGCATGGCATCTGGTCAAAGAGGGAGGTCCAACATTCGAGCGAACCCCTGTATGTTGCCGTCACGATGAAGCTAATTATGGGGGTTAATTTCAGCAAGAACGGTTCCAACGGCAGTCCATCCGGTGTGAGCCCTGCGAGATTATGATCATCCAGGACGGTCAAAGGATACAACGTATGCAGCTTGTAGCGAATCCATGTTTTGTTGTTTGATGTTGACGCTGTCAATTCGTATTCATCTAAACCAAGAAACAGGATAGAAAAATTCTGCAAAGGCAGGATTGGCTGATCGACATGGCTGTCGACTGGAAGGGTGGCGCTATGCTGCGCAGAGATGTCATAGGACCTTGAACAATCAGGTAAAGTTAGAATGCATTGTTCAAAACACCTGCATTGATCGAGACAACCTGCGATGTGGAGTATTCGAAGGCGCATCAGTTCAACGCGATGCTGAATAGCGTCAAATTCGTCAGATTCACCAGAATCCGAGCCCATATTGTCCATGCCAGTACGCGGCAGAGAGTACCCCACCCACTCCAATGACAGAGTCGCCAGATCGGGAAGGCCAGCCAAAGTATGGAGGAAGTTGATTAGATCGTCCACATGTACACGTGAAAGGATAATGGTCTGAAGGCCAGGCCGAATGTATTGTGTGGCTTCAGGTATTTGATGTAATGTCAGGGACTTTAGATTCGGCATAGCACCATCAAAAATCCCGGAAAAATCCTTGTAAATATTGCCCCCCAGAGCCCAGCTCAGGTCTATTAAAGACAATTTGATGAGATGAGGCGGAGCAAAGGGAAATATGTGGTGAATATGCATCATATAATTCTCCACTTGCTCTGCGTCGATGTCAAGCACTAAGCTAAAAGCGCGAAGCTTCCCGCAAAGGAGGTGCATAGGGATCCACCGCAGCGATATTTCCGGAGTTTTTGTGTCCGAGCTGGTGACGGCTTCTACGTCGAGAGGGAAACGTTGTGATCGATTCCAAAGAATGCCAGCCCACTTCTCGTCGTCCGGGAATCGGTAGACTGACCAGAGAGATGGTGTGCGTAGCGTGAGCTGCCTCCAATGCCGGCATACTCGAGCAATCTGCATCATGGGCACCCCACGGCCTACAAAATCGAAGACGCGCACGAGCAGTTCGTAGGGTAGTCGATTAATGGTTTTCCATTGGTTCACGACTTTGGAAAGCTCAGATAGCGCATGATAGAGATGCATTTCAATCTTGAGCATCTGTGAATTGACACTGTTAGCTGCGTTACATAGCTCATCGCGCGCGATGACGAGAGTGAGCTGAGACGTACAATCTCCGTGTTCGATGAATTGCAACTACTGAGGAGAAAGATCGACAGATTTTCTGTGATCAATTCGTCTACATCCTCGACCATTGACAGCAGAGAAGTGATTGTGCGGTTCAACGTCATGGCAAGCAAGCTGAAAAAGTGAAACGGTCAGATATTCTTTGTTTGATCTTTTGTGGCACGGTTGTGGTGGATAGAACTCACCAGATATCGCAAAGAACAAGATCGGACAACGTGAAACTGGGTGGTGTGTAGAGAGTGTAGAGTCGCTAGGGCTCGCAAGAGACGAGTCAGTCAGGATGTTAGGTAGCAGATAGAATCCAGATACAGGATTAGGATACCATCGACATTTAACCTAGCCTCGAACCCAGGCCGTCGGTGCAGCTGAGCCCGAATTGCCCGGCTGCTTTTCGTCGGAGTCGTTAGCAGCCGGTGATGACAGTGTGATGACTTTCTGATTGTCTATCGCGCAATCTGCAGGCTCCGTGAAGTATGTCATCGCCTTCCATGCCTTGTAGCTAGTCCACTACGGAATCTATACTCTGTGGACACATGATCTTTCAGCGCGCTATCATGTGCATGAGATGTTACGCTACTGATTCTCTCCGTAGAAACCCTGCAGGATGTGTGGAATAAGTTGGCCAACGACGCACGCAGGCAATCACTCACCCGTATTGCTGCTGTAGTGATCGGACAGCTCTCCAGGGTCATCGACGAAAGTAACACTACAGGTCTATTCGGAGATACAGCCTACAATCCTTGGCTGGTAGTAGAGTCAATGAGTAGTCAATGCTTCATAGAGAGCTCGATCCTCGCCAGCCCGACGTTCTGCAAGGACCGGTATTTGCCGAGCCGCCGGCAGCTGGCTCGACCGATGTCGGCCACCTTCAACGTTCCACCTTCAACGGTCGTCCGACTCGGCTCATATCTCTAGACTCATCGACTTGCTCAATGTTCTTGTCTGTGAGATGCAGAAAATCTCAGTATGTGGAGTCTTTTTGCTTATCACGACTGAGTCCGTACTCAGGAACCTGTCGACTCTCCGGGGTGCCGCATTCACGCCGGGCCATGCAAACGCCACGATTCCGCGCCTTTAGCAGATTCAAAGCGGACGTTGCAAGCACGACCCATATGCTTGAAGTAAGTATAACAAGTCTCTTCCTGGATCTCTGAGTGCCGGAGGTGTGACGAAGATTGAGAGCTAAGCGCTAAGTGCTAAGCACATAGGTCAACTAAGCCTTGGAGCATCGACAGTGGACAGCAGGAATTCCATGCAACAACACAAGGCCGATTCTCCAAGCTTCAGCGCCTCAGCTTCAGCGACGATCCTCCGGGCACAGTTACGATCTTCGATTATGTACCGTCAGCCAGGATGTCATATTAGCTTATGGGCAATGCTTCTTCAGCGGCCTCTATTTTCCTGCTATTCACGATGGTCTCTCCAGTTTACAATTATCATCTTACGCATAGTGACCAATCACTTTCTAAGTGCACACGGCGAATCTACAGCGAGGCTTAGCAAGGCACACTGAGTACATGTAATCGGCCTGACATCAGGCGCTTTCGAGGAAACGCAGGTGAGACCAAGGCCTCTATGTTCGAGTAACTTATCTGACAGATCATATCACCGCAGATTCAGTCGCGCTATCATTATCCAAGGCCGTCATCCTCTCCGACTTTGGCGATGGTTGACGGTGCTGGTCAAAAGCTTCGCTCACGAAGAATCTACTTAGAAAGGTAAGCCCACTAGAGCCGCAGCTAAGGCCGCAAAGAGCGTTCATGTATCGGTGTGAATAAGCTGCAGAATATGTGTAGCTTATTGATCCACGGGGTTGACACAGGATCAAGCGCGTCTGGTTGCTGTCTCGCTCTCAATATGACTCCCGATCATCGCGAGAATTTGTGCAGAAGCAGCGGTATAAAGCCACCCGTGACTGAAGTAACAATTCTGCATCAATCTACCAGCGACTTTCGAGACGGTTTCTATAAGTCCTGCACCTCTTAAGGAATGGCCACTAAAACTACGACACCTAGACTCTTCACTCCCATCCAGGTCGGCGACCTGACCTTAGCGCACCGCGTTGTACTTGCGCCGCTCACGCGCCTCCGTAACACCGCGGCACACGTCCCCACTGAGCTCGGCGTGGAGCATTATACGCAACGTGCAAGTGAGCCTGGGTCTTTACTTATCACTGAAGCGACCGCCGTCGCTGCTAAAGCGGGCGGAATTCCTCATGTCCCTGGCATCTGGAACGAGTCGCAAATCGCAGCCTGGAAGAAGGTGAGTAGCGTGTCATCTTCTCTCTGAAAACGTATTGACCCGAATGGAATCACAGATTGTTGACTCTGTCCACGCCAAGGGATCCTACATTTTCATGCAGCTCTGGGCGATGGGCCGCGCCGCAGATCCCGATGTATTGAAAGCCGAAGATCCTACCTTCCCATACGTCTCTGCATCACCCTTCCCTTATGGAAAACACACTCCACGCGCACTCACGAAGGACGAAATCCGCGAGTATGTTGAGCTTTTCAGGGTATCGGCGCATAACGCGGTGCATGGTGCCGGGTTCGATGGAGTCGAGATCCATGGTGCCAATGGGTACCTGGTGCACCAGTTCCTCGCACAAGCGACGAATTTCCGTGATGATGAGTACGGCGGCAGCCTCGATAACAGGATCAGGTTCGCAATGGAAGTCGTGGAGGCCATCGTAAATGCCGTCGGGCAGAAGAAAACCGCGCTGCGGATAAGTCCATTCTTCACTCTTTACGGTGCGTCCTACCGTCTCGCTCTTCCGCTCGTCACCGCAAATACTGATTTCACCTACGCAGACATTGAGGAGAAAGACCCATATCCAATCTTCTCTCACCTCGTTACGCGCTTGCGCGAGCGTTTTCCGGATCTTGCTTACATCCACTCTGTCGAACCGCGTATGGAAGGCCTGAACGATATTTTCCAAGAAGCTACTTCTGATGTCGGGAAGGGAAACGACTTCCTCCGTGAGATCTGGTCACCGCGGCCGTTCATCATCGCGGGCGGGTACAACAAGCAAACAGCGCTGCTTGACGCGGACAAGTACGAGCATGACCTCGTGGCTGTCGGCCGGTATTATCTCGCAAATGTGAGTTCTGCGTGCGATTGATGAGGATTCTCGAGTTGACAAAAATCCATGTCCTAGCCTGATCTCGTGAGGAGGATTAAGGAAGACCGTCCCCTCAACCAGTACGATCGGGCCACTTTCTATGCTGTCTTGGAGCCGAAGGGCTACATCGACTATCCCAGTGTCGAGCAGATACTTCCGAACTAGAGTTTACTTCCTCGTGGTGTACTAAACTTAGAATGATTCGTCGAGGCCTAGTCAATGTTGAGTTGTGTGTCCAGGCTGTTCTCAGTAATTAAGTTTCTTTCTTTCGGCCACAAGCAAGCAGCTTGAAATTTTCAGCCTAGAAATGTTTTCTGTCCATCATTGGCCATTCCGATAGGAAATTTGATTGAGTATGTAAGTAAGGCCTTACGCTTCACAGAGCTCAAAATCAATCGTGAGGTTCTGCCAACCAGCGAGCGCCAGAAGCGAGGACCGGCATTTGCCGAGTCGTTCGACATGCTCGAGAGACATCGGCCCTCGCCTTCAACGTTTCCACAAATCCACAAATCCAACAACGGTCATCTCAGTCTGTAATTCTGCACTCATTGGCTCGTTGACTGCTTTTGTATGTGGGTTGCAGGGTATTCAAGCATCCTGAACTCTTCCTTTGTCTCTACCGGTCAAGCTTTGGACGCAGAAACCTGACGCCAATTTTCCAAGTTCGGCGCTTCAGCGTCAGCTTCAACGACGACGACCGACAGCTCGAGGCAGATTCAAAATTCGTGTAGACGAGAACAATTTGCGTTATCTGACACTGTGATGATGCCAGCTATTGGATTGATAATGCCTTCCAGCATCTGTATTGTCATCCATCGTCGTCGGACTCGGAGCGCTCAGATCCAAAGGCATGTTCTTGGATTTCAATCCCTTCTAGCGTCATCAAACTTCGCTGGACATTCAGATCCACAGATATCTGCATCGTGATCCTATAAGCACCTTATGCCGGTGTAATATTCACTCTGACATCAGTCGTTCTCGACGACGAAACATCTCATCAACTGCACCGCGCTAGGACGTGCCGATCCCATCTTATCCGACAGAATTTGAATAACGAACCTAATATGCACTGGTTGGCGGCATCATTCGAGGAGTTCGATGAGGAAGACCCCTCTTTGCCAGGCAGAACGAGCGTAATGATGCAGGGCCTCTCTGTTCCAAAGGGAGCGACTAATACAGGTGCTGTCACCTTTGTTGCTACTTAGTAAGTTGCAGGATGCGTTCTGCTTACTGATCCACATTCCACGAATAGGATCGGATACGTCTGCAATCGTCACGAGAAAATGTGTAGCAGGAGGGTTATAAAACCTCCCAAGGCTGGCGATAACCATTCTGCATTACCAACGACTTCCTAGACAACTTCCACAGGTCCCGCAGAACATAATTTCTTCCGACAACATGGGCATCATGACTACCACACCCAGACTACTCACTCCCATTCGTGTCGGCGACCTAACATTGGCACACCGCGTCGTACACGCGCCGCTCACGCGCCTTCGCAACGACGCGGCGCATGTCCCTACTGAGCTCGGCTTGCAGTATTATTCGCAACGCGCGAGTGAGCCTGGCTCGTTGCTCATCACCGAGGGAACTCTCGTTGCGGCCAAGGCGGCCGGGATCCCGCATACACCTGGTATTTAGAACGAGGCGCAAATCGCGGCCTGGAAGAAGGTCAGTAGCACCATATGATCCTTGTACTGGAGCCGCGAAGCCCGTCGCTGACCAGACGCGGCGACACAGATTGTTGATGCTGTGCATGCTAAAGGCTCTTACATCTTCCTGCAGCTCGGAGCCACGGGTCGTGTTGCGAACCCTGCCGTGCTGCAGTCCGAAGATCCCTCCTTCCATTACGTCTCCGCCTCGCCCATTCCCCTTCCTCAGGGAGAGAACACTCCGCGTGCTCTCACCAAGGACGAGATCCATGAGTACGCCGAGCTTTTCGCGACGTCTGCCTACAACGGAGTACATCGCGCTGGGTTTGACGGTGTCGAGATTCATGGTGGAAATGGAGGCTTGGTTCACCAGTTCTTGGCGAGCGCGACGAACGTCCGCGAGGACGAGTACGGCGGCAGCGTCGAGAACAGGGCTACATTTGCATTGGAAATTGTGGACGCGATCGTGAAGACCGTCGGACAGAAGAAGACCGCGTTAAGGATGAGTCCGTTCTTTTCTCTTTATGGTGCGCTTTTACTGTCTACCTTATGATTCATCTCGCTCCAAATATGATCCTGCTTGCACAGGCATGGAGGAGAAGGACCCGTATCCGCTCTACTCCCATCTCGTCACCCGCCTGCGCGAGCTTTTCCCGGACCTTGCTTACATACATTCCATTGAGCCGCGCATGGAGGGCCTAAGCGACACATTCCAAGAGGCCACGCCCGATGTCGGGAGGGGCAATGACTTCCTTCGCGATATATGGGCGCCGCGCCCGTTCGTCGTCGCAGGCGGATACAGCAAAGAGACGGCGCTACTCGATGCAGAGAAGTATGAATGTGATCTTGTGTCTATTGGCAGGCAATATCTTGCCAATGTGTGTCATCTTACACGGCAGTTGCTGTTATCATGCTGATCAGCTTTCGCTCTTTAGCCCGACCTTGTGAGGAGGATCAGAGAAGACCTTCCTTTGAATCAGTACGACCGATCGACATTCTACGCTCCTTTGGAGCCAAAGGGCTACATCGACTATCCCAGTGTGGATCAGGGGCTCGCGAACTAGAGTCCAGCCCTTCTCTCGATCATAGTACATTTAGAGCGGTTTTATGTCAAGACTTAGCAGATGATTCATGTGTTGTTGCCCATGTAATCCACCCCCAATTTTCTTGCACGTCTTGTCTCGTCACTATCATGACTGCTTCGGCATAGATGAACACTATCTTGCATGCTCATACCCTCACTCCAATTGTCATCGTTGCACTACCGAACAATACTCTCCGGATGCCAACTCGCCCACCAAGACATTGTCAAACGATCTGTGCCTGCGGCCACCTCTTGTCACTTCAAGTCCTCGAAAAAATTATATCGCTACAGCATATTTGATGCATGACACATATACTAGGGATACGATCGAGACGAGACTGGTCAAATATCGATCTTGACTACACGCCCCTCCTTCGCGCTACGCTCGACAGCGTCAACCTGCTTGTAAAGATCCACAGCATCATCGAACGTCGGATACTGCCCCTTGTCGCCCTTTGCAAACTCGACCCACGCCAGTCCAGGATTCCCCAGCTCATGATCGGTGATATTCACTTCCTCGCCATTCAAAATGACCTTCGCCGTGAAGGCATGTAGGGCCGCTCCAAAAACGCCTGTGCTCTCCACACGGATATGTCCCTCTTCACCCTCGATCAGCCAGACCAGCGTCGGACGTGCTTTATCCGTCTCCTTCGTCGCTGTTCCCCCGGAGCGCCAGCTCGCGGTGAGAATAGCGCCGGAGTCACGAAGGATACCGGTGAGGCCCCACTGGTCTGGAATCACGTTCGGTCTCGTCTCGCCCGTCGGCTGGAAGTCGTCTCCGACGAGTTTGCTCTCCTTGAAAAGCTGTGCAGACGTCGCGGATACCGAGGACAAGGGGCCAAGAGCATATGTGATAGTACTCAAGTTATGGCCCACGAAGATGCTGAGCAGTGTCGCGCCTGCGCGAAGACATCAGCACGGTACTCGGTAAGATCTGGGACAAGTGGCATACCATTACTCGGGTCCAAGGCGTAGTCATCTGCTAATCCATTGAAGGGCACCCAGCCGGGGATCTCCGCAGGCTTGGCTCCAATCTAGAACAATAGTGAGCAAAGTGGATCTTAGAGCAGAATTGTTATGAGAAGAAATACCCAATTCACTGAAAGAACGCGCCCTATCTTGCCTGATGAAACCCAGTCTTTGACCTACAGGTGAAATGAGTTCGAGACAGAGGCCGCGATCTGACGATCGCTCACCTTGTTAACGAGCGGCGACTGCCAGGATTGCAAGCCGATCAAAGTCCGCACGCCCTTCTGTTTCGCCGCTTCCGCGAGCTCAATACTCTCCTGGAGGTTGCGCCCCAGTGGCCATTCCACAAATACGTCTTTGCCTGCCGCGATAGCAGGAACAACTGCGGCCTTGTGCTGCGGTGTCTTGACCGAAATGGCGACAAGGTCGACGTCAGGGTCGTTGGCGATCGCCTCGGTGCTGCCGTGGTACGGTTTCACGGGGCGGGAGAATAAGCCGCTGTACTTCTCAGCGGAAGCCTGCGCGGACTCTGGCGAACTGGTCGAGACTGCTGTCAGCACGTACTGATCCAAAAGTGGTTCCTTCAACAAGGGTGGGGCGAGGCTAATCGACGCCCAACCTCTGCTGGAAAGACCGACGAAACCGATTCTTATGGGGGCCATTGATGTACCAGAGCAAGAATTGGGTGAGAATTGCGAAGTGGTTGTGAATGGAGGTTTGAGAATGGTCTTGTTCGTTTGCTCATGGCGTGTACTTTTATAGGCGGTCAAACGGCGCCCAATGAGCGCTCCTCCACCGGTACCCACTGAGCACTCACTGGGTGCCTATTGAGCGCTCATTGGGTGCCTACTAAGCGCTCACTGGGTGCCCACCGAGCGCTCAGTGAATACTTAGTCTCAAGTGACAGATGTAGGTTGATATGGTCTGTACAGCTTCATATGAGCGTCGAGTCCCCAGAAGCAAGACCCCGTGGCTTACACTCTCGTTACATTTTTATGCGATGGCGTGGACGACGTTCAATCAGCAGTCGGTCTCATGTCAGATGCTGGCAACGTCAAACT
This sequence comes from Hericium rajendrae, assembly GCA_033439255.1. Classification (NCBI taxonomy): domain Eukaryota; kingdom Fungi; phylum Basidiomycota; class Agaricomycetes; order Russulales; family Hericiaceae; genus Hericium; species Hericium rajendrae. The sequence continues at coordinate 793,104 of CM065891.1, forward strand.
TCCCAGGAGACACCCGAGCTGTCTTTATTGCCGGTCTATAGGCCTATTTGTAGGTCACCTTCATGGTTTGCTATAATCGTGATTAGTTTCGTAGTCCTGTAATCCACCACTTGCCTCGAAGAATGGTTCTGCTTGAGTCGCCATGGGCTATAGCCGAGATGTAAAGCGAGCGTCTGCAAAACATCTTGCTCTCGGAAATTTTAAGGGCAGCCACAAACCGCCCACAAAAAGGATAGGAAAAAACAAGACCGGACTTTCAAATATCGATCCTAACCCTACGCCCCTCCTTCGCACTACGTTCGACGGCATCAACCTGCTTGTAAAGATCTACAGCATCATCGAACGTCGGATAGTGCCCCTTCTCGCCCTTAGCGAATTCCAGCCATGCTAGACCAGTATTGCCCAGCTCATGATCAGTGATGCTCACTTCCTCCCCGTTCAAAATGACCTTGTGTACCGCGGCGACGTGTGGGGCCGTTCCGAGAACAGCTGTGCTCTCCACACGGATATGCCCCTCTTCACCCTCGATCAGCCAGACCAGCGTCGGGCGTGCTTTGTCCATCTCCTTTGTTGCGGTTCCTCCAGAGCGCCAGCTCGCGGTCAGAATAGCGCCAGAGTCGCGAAGGATACCGGTGAGGCCCCACTGGTCCGGAAGCACGTTCGGCCTCGTCTCGCCCGTCGGCTGGCGATCATTCCCAACGATCTTGCTTTCTTTGAAAAGCTGCGCGGACATCGCGGATACGGAGGACAAGGGGCCAAGAGCATATGTGATAGCGTTCAAGTTATGGCCCACGAAGATGCTGAGCAGCGTCGCGCCTGCGTGAGCACGTCAGCATGTACTTGTGAAGGTCTGGGACAAGCGGCACACCATTTTTCGGGTCTAAGGCGTAGTCATCTGCTAATCCATTGAAGGGTACCCAGTAGGCGATCTCCGTAGGCTTGGCCCCGATCTAGGTCGACAGTGAGCAAACTGGGTCTTACAGCAGGCTTGCCATGAGAAGAGATACCCAGTTCACTGAAAGAACACGTCCTATCTTGCCTGACGAAACCCAATCCTTGACCTACGTATAGAATGAGGTTGAGACAGACGCCGCTAAGTGTTCACCGCCTACCTTGTTGAGAATTGGTGATTGCCAGGACTGCAAGCCAATCAGCGTCCGCACGCCCTTCTGCCTCGCAGCCTCTGCGAGCTCAATACTCTCCTGGAGGTTACGCCCCAGCGGCCACTCCACAAACACATCCTTTCCTGCCGCGATAGCAGGAACAACTGCCGCCTTGTGCTGCGGCGTCTTAACCGAGATCGCGACGAGGTCCACGTCAGGGTCGTTGGCGATCGCCTCGGTGCTGCCGTGGTACGGTTTCACGGGGCGCGAGAGCAGGCCGCTATACTTCTCAGCGGAAGCCTGCGCGGACTCGGGCGAACTGGTCGAGACTGCTGTCAGCGCGTACTGATCCAAAAGTGGTTCTTTCAGCAAGGGCGGAGCGAGGTTGGTCGACGCCCAGCCTCTGCTGGAAAGCCCGACGAAACCGACTTTAATCGGGGCCATTGATATGATATAGCGAAAACTGAGGGTTACGAAGTGGATGTTAATGAGGGCCTGAGAATCATCCTGTTCATTCGCTCATGTCGCTGCTTTTATAGGGATTGTGTCAGTTTCGGACTATCCCAACGTAGGAAGCTTACAGATACGATAGAGCTAATCAAAGCAATTCTGTTGCTGACTACGATAGGGGCCCTGCTTGAGTCTACTCTTGAACGATAATCTAGAGAATTGATACAACCTGGTCGATGAGTATGCGAAGGCGCGATCCGGAATCAATTTTGGCGTCAACTCACTCCAAACTCATGCTGACTACGTGCACAAACGCCCACCCAGAACGATTAATCATCAATAGTCCAGTACGCAATGCGACATCCCGATCACGTCTGCATTCGAAGCCGATCTAATTCATAACAATATTATGTGAGAGAATGTGGCTCTGCGTTGGGAAGTCGAGCTTGTACCGTTTGAGCTTCGACATCGGAGCTCAGTACAGGTGACAACTGACAGATGTCACACGGTCCGTACAGCTTCATATGAGGATCGAGGGCTAAAAAAATTAAATATCGTGGCTTTCGCTCCTTAGTGATATATGCGATTACATGGACGATATTCAATCCGCAGTCGGAAGTCGGATGCCGGCGATATTTCGAACTTTTCAAGAGGCGGCCGAGCTGGCTTGACTGCCAGCTTCTCCATATACGTCTCTACACGAGAGATGCGGGTTTTATGCCGATAGAGTGTCGGCCTTCCACCGTCAGGGCAAACCGATCACTTACCTATAACCCTAATGAGGCGCTTTCATAGTTTGCCGTAATTTCATACTAGTGATTTCGGAGTGTTGTAACTCACCACCTTCGGAATGGTCCTGTTTAAGTCATCTCGGGGCCATGGCCTAGGTGTAAATCGTGCGTAAGAGAACATCTTGATTATACTGACTCTGGAAAGTTTCAACGGGATGCCAAAGAGTAGGATAAAACAAAACCGAACTTCTCAAATATCAACGTTAACCCTATGCCCCTCCTTCGCACTGCGCTCGATCGCATCGAGATGCTTGTAGAGATCCACGGCGTCATCGAACGTCGGATAATTCCCCTTCTCGCCCTTCGCAAACTCGACCCACGCCAGCCCCGTATTCCCCAGCTCATGATCAGTGATGGCCACTTCCTCGCCGTTCAAAATGACCTTGTGCGTCGCGGCAATTTGAGGGCCAGCCCCGAACAGGTGCGTGCTCTCCACGCGGATATGCCCCTCCTCGCCCTCGATCAGCCAGACCAGCGTCGGGCGCGCCTTGTCCGTCTCCTTCGTCGCGGTCCCGCCGGTGCGGAAGCTCGCGGTCAGGATGGCGCCCGAGTCGCGCAGGATGCCCGTGAACGCCCACTGGTCGGGAGTCAGGCTCGGCGCCGTCTCGCCCGTCGGGTGGTTGTCGGCTCCGACGAACTTGGTCTCCTTGAAAAGCTGCGCGGACGTCGCGGATACAGAGGACACAGGACCGAGGGCGTATATGATATTACTCAGAGAATGGCCGACGGGTATGGAAAGGAACGTTGCGCCTGCGTAGTCAAGCCAGATCAGTCCTAAGCAAGGTCTCTGAAAAGCGTCCCACCATTTTTCGGGTCTAAACTATAGTCGTCGGCTAACCCATTATGGAAGGGCACCCAGACGGGGACTTCTGCAGGCTTGGCTCCAATCTAGGTCGGCAAAGATGAGTAAACTCTCAGAACATGCTTGTCGTGAAAAGACGCACCCAATTCACAGAGAGGACGCGGCCTATCTTGCCTGACGACACCCATTCTTTCACCTATAACTTGAGTGAGATCGAGAGCAGGCCGAAAGCTCACCATCACTCACCTTGTTTGTGAGGGGCGTCTGCCATGACTGCAAGCCAATGAAAGTCCGCACGCCCTTCTGCTTCGCAGCTTCCGCGAGCTCGATACTCTCCTGGAGGTTACGTCCCAGAGGCCACTCCACAAACACATCCTTGCCTGCCGTGATAGCAGGAATCAGCGCCGCCTTGTGCTGCGGCGTCTTGACTGAGACCGCAACGAGGTCGACGTCGGGGTCGTTGGCGATCGACTCGGTGCTGCCGTGGTACGGTCTCACGGGGCGCGAGAACAGGTCGCCGTACTTCTTCGCGGAAGCCCGTGCGGACTCGGGCGAACTGGTCGACACGGCTGTGAGCGTGTATTGATCTGACAGCGGTGCCTTCAGCAAAGGCGGCGCGAGATTCGTCGACGCCCAACCCCTGCTGGAGAGTCCGACGAAGCCGATCCTGATAGGGGCCATGAGTGTAGATGCGGTAAAGCTTGGATAAATATCCTATGAAGCCAGGTGTGAATATGAATGAGGAGCTGTGAATTGTCCAGTCAGTAGGGTACCGACGTCGCTGATTTTATAGGCATTCCGTCAGATAGGCATTCTGCCAGCTTCGAGCCATCTTGACATCAAACTCACAAATGTAGGGAAGCAAATTTAGACCTCGTTAAGGGGATCGCCGAGCGCCGACTACGACGCGTGTCCTGTCAACCCTGCTTATGTCCGCCCGGCTTATGATCTAGAGAATGGAGCATATAACTGTCAATGCAATGACGAAGGTGCGATCTGTAATCAAGTTGACTTCCACTCACTTAAGCCCATGCCGGATGCGTACGCAACTATCGAGCCGGGGTCTGGTCGATGTGCCTGTGGATAGTCAGTACGACTCCGTGACGCAGTTTCTGAATGACGCCTTCATTCGAAGTGTGTCTTCTAGTATACAGAACGGCTCGGGGAAGTGTATGGGAGAGGGTCTGTGCCCATTGAAGCCGACCATCCAAAATCGACACGTGCGACGGCGGCAGTTGTCATTCCGTGCGGCCTCGTGAGAGTAGAGTTCTCATAGCTACACTAGGTTGCATCCGACGGGATCTATAATGGGACACAAAGTCAGCACATGAGCTCCTCAAAAATCGAAACAGTATACGGGCATACATTTTGCGGCTTCAGGACGGAACAATTATCAGTGCGCCAATTGAAAGATACATCGAAAGAGTGCCTGAGCTTTGAACACGCACCGCCGGTACGACTTCGCAGCTCTGTAATCTGTAACGCACCATCGGGCGGTAGAAATTCGAATCGTCTTGGATAGCCTGTGAAAGCATCACAGCACATCTTGTCCATGATCGTTCCAAACAACTCAAACGCAACCCACACTTCCAAAACCACAAGACCCAATTTCCGCGACGCCTGAATCCAAACGCATGGGTATCCCAAGTCCGATATGAAAACGTCCTGTACAAGCCACCTGTCCATTCCGACTACAACATGAATATTGCACCGAGCAGTGCGCAGACCGCATATATCCACAGATTCATCGAAACGCGCGGCGCGCCGTTGGGCGCCGTTAAGTTCGATGGCGCCGTGCCGGCGAAGACCTGGAAGTTGCGGAAGTAGGTGTGCATCGTGGAGTTTGGTGCCCAAGAATCGTCGCCGCCTGTAAATGGCATTAAAAGTTACGCTTGGCTTTATTCTACATCGATGGACAGTGCTCACCACCGAAGAAAGTTCTGGAGAAGACGAAATTCGCATGAATGGAGATTAAAAAAGGTTATGATGTCAACTTACGAGATGTACAGGCCGGCCGTGTAAACGGCGTCGCTGGTGCGGATCTGGACGTCATTCTTGGTCAATGCCTGCTGGTCATTGTTGCTGAGAGAGTAAGCGCCATATTCTTGCTCAGCCATTGTCTCTCAATTCAAATTGCAACTCAACTTACTAGAGTGTGATTTGGCCGTTGGCGACATTGGGAGGGTTGTTGAGCCGCACGACGAGTGAAATGCGCTGCCATCTGGACGGAAAATAAACAATTGGAAGGATTCGAGATGGAACTTTCCCTTACTGTGCGGGGGAGAAAGCGAAGGACCCGCGGTCAATGCTAATACCGTCTGTATCATCACATATCACGCCGTCGCTCTTCGTGATGCTTCTCTTGCTATTTGGGCAGATACCATCTGTGCGAGGTACATATGCATAGACTGTTCACCAAAGTACGTCAACGTAGTTCGACACAAAACCAAAGACGCACATACCTTCCCCCTGTCCTGCGGTCCGCCACATCAACCTTGTGCTGAAACAATTCGTGCCATTGGCTTGGTTGCCACCAGAGCACCCATCGAGTTCCGGGCCGCCGCGGAGCCCAGGCAGCTTGCCGCCTTTCACCCACTGGTATCCCTGGTCGAAAGCAATCTCGTACGTCACAAGCATGGCCTCGAACGGCTGCGAGCTGCTGCTGTTGAACATCGACACCATCTGCGTACCGCCCTGGTTGCCTGCGGAAAACGAGCCTGCGGGATACGTGACCTGCAAAACGGGGCCAGATGCGTTCTGCGAGCCTGGCGCAGGTGCATTCGGGAAGGGATCCGCGACGAAATCGACGAACGACGCCCCGTTCTCAATTTTGTTCCTGTTGAGATTCCAATTCGAGGTGATGAAAGATTGGGTGTCGGAGTTGCTCATCGTCGCGGTGGGGAATGGGATGGCCGTGCTGGTGGTCAGAGAGTACTGAGCCGCGATGGCCGAGGCGGGCGTGCTGGATGCAGCATTTACTTGGAGAAAGAGAGGGATAAGGAGCGATGAAAGAAGGATTATTCGTGCCATAGCCAATTGGTGGATTGCTGTGTGCGTGCGGCTAAGCACCCTGCTGTTACACACGGTGGTAGTGATGATGAGGTTCTTATAAAGACGTTCTCGAAAGCGACACTATGGTATTAAGGTTCCGGACCTTTCGTCTGTAGAAGTGCAAGCTTGCAAATCAGGTAGATCGTCTGAAGCAAAGTAGTGAGTGAAGCATGGCCTGGGCGTGAACTGTCTGTTAGCACAGCCTGAGCGTAGGATGGCGGTCACTTTCGCCACACATTGCTACATTTGGCGCACGATCATCGCAAAAAGAAACATTTTCTTTGTTTTCGGAGCTTGTTGGTGGCATTTCAGTACTCAAACTTTCTTCGACCACAACTTCGTTGAAGACTTGTCAGTCACAACATCGTCCCCAGATATATTATCCTGCAGTCCTGGCTGATCTCTGCGCCAATTGACTTCATGATGAGGTACGTCTGTCGCTACTCTATTGCTCTTGAAGCTGACCTTCAACCGTCTGCTGTGATGGACAATTTGTAGCGCGGCGGAGTACTGGGCTACTGCCGGACATAGGCGTTTCGTCCAGTTGGCAATTCCAACCACGAGCGGCCCCGGAACCCAGGACATGCGTCGGCTGCTGGAAGAAGAGCTCGAGGCAGTCCATCTACTCACATGCACCATGCGAAGGCGCAACAACGCACTCGCTCCCATCTCCACACTGCCCGCTGACATCTTGACCCACGTGTTCTTGTTGCTTGCGAAAGATGTGGACGCTACACCAGATCCTAAAGCCAGACTCGGATGGGTCGTGGTCACTCACGTCTGCCATTACTGGCGTACTGTTGCTCTCGAACGTCCTACCCTGTGGTCGGAGATCCCCTTCGAGATGGGCATTGAGTGGGCGGAGGAATACCTGCGACGAGCTCGAGGAGCACCATTGATCATCAGCACGTCTTTGGACACTTATTCCGGGGATGTTGCCGAAATGGTTTCTCAACATCTACATCACATTCGACATCTTCGTGTCTCTGGAGTTGCTACAAGGTTGGACAAAATCTCGGCATCCCTCGCTTCATCCTCCCCACTCTTAGAAGCCGTATCCCTTGTCAGAAAGGGGGCAGGCATCACCATACCTACCAATCTCTTCGCCGGCCATGCCCCTCGACTTCGTGATGCTAAACTACATGGTTTCACTATTCGTTGGCCAAGCGTGGCAGCTTTCACTAGCCTCACTGCCCTCAGCGTCACGTCTTCAAATGAACACCCACTCTCTGCTCAGTTGACTTCTCTTCTTGAGTATGAGCAGTTTTTATCTGCACTCGCAAACCTGGTAGCACTCGAGGTGCTCCAGTTGCAGTACGATGCATTTCCATCACCGCCGAGCATCGATTTCCGATCTACAGCCGTGCCCTTCGTCTCTCTCCCAAGGCTTTCAGAATTGTACCTCTGCACCGACGTCGTCTCCTTCGTGGTTACGATGAGACATCTCTTAGTGCCCGACAATACCAGGTACAAGGTCCACATTCAGTTGTCCGAAGACTTGACGGAAGCGAGATCCGGATTCAATATGATTGTCCCATGGCTGACGCTGAAGGTTACCAAACACCTACCCTCGATTCACTCCCTTTCTATAGGAATGCTTTGGGACGGATTCTCCATTAGTCTATGGGATTTCTGGACCCCGATACCTTCCGATGTCTCTGACAACTTCAGGATAAAGTGCAAGCCCGTATTTTCCCTGAATCTCAAGCAAAACATGCCACATGATGTTTCAGATGATATATGCTCTCTCTGCTCGTTGTTTGACCTACAGAATCTGCGGCAGCTATCCTTCACCATGCTGCCTACCGAAGGTGGCTCATGGACATCCCAGCACTGGTTCAACCTACTTCGACAAAGTCGCACAATAACGGACGTACACCTTACGAATGCCTGCGTTGCTTCATTCTGTGATGCACTCGGGGAGCAGCATGAGGACGAGGTGCAGACAGGCCGGCCGACACACCTGTTGCCCTCACTCGCAACCCTGCTACTCAAGCACGGCGGATATGGAAATGAAAATTCACCATTTTGGGAGCATCTGCGCGACGTGCTGCGAGTTCGGAAGCAGGCCGCACCAGTGCAGACATTGAGCATCGCATACAGCTGGATCACATCCGACGCTGTAGAACGATTCAAGAGCGTTGTACCCGACGTTATCTGGGACGGACAGACACGTCCATAATCGCGGTTAGTTAATCATTTTACTCCCCAATCCCGACTTCTGGCTGAATCCTCGCGCCGAAAAATCAGACTTATTCTCCCGACTCTCGGATCGCACGCTCGCTCATTCATCTGCAGTATATTGACCAACATCAACGAGCCAAACATTCCGAATAACATCCATGTTTTCTGTTTATCTTTCAGGATACGTCCAACGTCGAGCAAACCCGATTCGCGTAGGTGGCCCCGAGAGAAGAACACGAGTAGCAAGCAGCATGAGAGAGCTGCCGCGCGGTCATACTACAAATATTTCCTGCCATCTCCTATCCAACTACAGCGTCGTCACCATTCCGAGTAGCATGCAGGTTACAAGACCCACGGGCTCGATGAGACGAGCGGAAAGTTGTTGGCGTTGCGAAGCAGGTGAAGTGTGATTGCAAAATGAAGTAGAATCCAATTTGACGATCCACTCTTGAATTTAACGCTATCGAATAAATCAGACGCATACGATTGCCCTGTTTAACGCCTTATGATGTGCTTCCCGACGATTGTTAACTTGCCGTACCAAGCTTAGTCGAGTCGAGAGAAAGGCAGCTCAGTCGGCTTGACGCGACGTCAGGAAGTCTACGTCTACAAACGATAGCGTAAGGAAGTGTAGTCGACTACAAAATCGAGTTGGTAAGATCAGGGTGCTCGGCTACAGCCGAACGATGGATGCTTGTGGGCGCCAAATTCCGCGTTTGCTTCCAACGACTCGATATTTTCGAACAAATCTACCGTGACTGGTATAAGACGGCCGTGCATATAATTCATCGAAGTTGGTCAAGTCGTTCTCTACTCTTCCCAAGTATCATCCTCCATCTCTCACCCACTCATTATGGCAGACGACCCGACCGTAGATGGACCTTCTCTCGACAATGTTAATCCCACTGCTCAACCCTCCAGTTATCCTGATTTGGCACAGGCGATTGACAGTCTCGCGCAAACGATGAGTAGGGCGTTACAGGGTGCGAATGTCGTCGTGGATGTGCAACAGCTCCGTACAATCTTGCAAGCCCTTCAGCAGACGAACCATCTCCTCAACCAGCTGATTCAACAGGGCAGCGAGAGAGACCAGGAGATGAAACAGCGCATGGACTCTATCGAGAATAATGTGGCGGAGCTGCGCTCCAACTCCAACTGGGAGTACGTGTGTCACCTTATACTCTCTGCACTCTGTCAACCTCCTATTTCTCAGACACACGACATCCTTCGCCAGGACCATGAACGCGACCAGGACGGACGTCATCGAGCCCGTCCCCCCAAAGCCGGGCTTACCCGCCTACGATCCGGAAATCTTCCCTCGGACCGTCGGCCAGATGTCGCGGCTCACTGGTACGCGGGCTCTCCTGACTTGCGGGTCGGCACGTGTAGCTAACGACAACGAAAGAGGCTGAATGCGACGAGCTGGCGGCTTCGTGGGGTATTCGATTCGGGCCGCGCAATGTTTCTGTTTCGATGAAGCGCGAGAAGATCGGGTATTTCATCGGTCAACCTTATTCTGACTGATATCTCGTCGTTCGCTGTATGCCCTCAGCCCTGCCCCGCACTATGTCGAGCGGTGCCAATTTGACTATAGAGAACTCGAATACCGGATAGGGTGCCCTTTCTCTCCCAGCCCGATCGAAGCTCAGTGCCCAGCATCTCACTTAATTCTTACGACCTGTGTACATCAGCACCGGGCGAGGAGTGCGCGCCTGTTCCCGTCAAGGCTTTCGCAGCAAATTCAGATGACTGACCAAAGCCTTCTTTCGCTCAGCTGAGTGCACTTTACGTTCCCGTCAGTGGCCGAAAATGGGAAATGATGTCCGAGACCTCGGCATTGATGCGCTTGGACGTTCTCATCTTCTGCTAGCCTCGTGGATGTCAAAGCGCGATCTGTGGAGATCTCGTGAGCGGTCGTTGCGGAAAATGAGCGCGTCTAGACGGAGGAAATAGCTCATTCTTCTCGAAAAGGAATTCTGTGCTCCTCCTACCATCCTTCTCTTCTTTTCTCGCTCCCAGTATGGGCTGGCCGCAGTGCCGGCGAGGAAGGACTCTACGCGATATCAGATGCGTAGCCATATTGTGCAAGGTGCTTTGACGTGAGTACGTCCCACTCACCGTTTTCTTTTATCTTGGTATTGGCCCCGAGCTGAACTCTATCTAAGCAAACACAAGCTGCCTCAAGTGCACAGCCCTCGCAGGAGTACGTACTGATCTTCATATTCCCCTTTTTAACATGTTGACCTCGAATCACACAGACTCGAGGGCGTGTTTTTCAGGACAATGCTGCAGTTGTACCAGACAGGCGTCTGTCCGGTAACCACAATCAAGGTTGCGCAATTGAGGTACCCAAGTTGTTCTGGCCGACATGGGGACAAGTAACTGACAGCAACGACAGAAGCCGAAGGCCACTATGTAATCTAGCGGCCAAAGCGTCCCGAGACGAAGCACAAAGTGCGTACACTTCTTAATTCCGATCGCACTGACCTGTTTAGCTGTCGCTTTTTACACGTAATGAATGCTGTCCCAACTCATTCTCGTGCCCTGTTCTGCACGTTGCATCTTTGAACGTCTTCATTGGCATTTGGCGAATAGCTGTCGTATTCATCATTGCAATTAGTATTGTCCTATTGTCGTTGCTTCAGCGTCAAAGCACTGCGTTTCGTCCGCCGACTTCGCCCCGAGGTCACCATTAAGCATCATCTGCAAAATTATTAACCGCTATTGAAGTACGTACCGATGCGTCTGCCGACTCGTCCAGTTCCGTAGATTCACATCCTCATCGGCTGTGAAATACAAAGCTCAATCGAAGAAGGGGACCTAATTAAGGCCAGCGATCTGGCGTTGATATGCCCCGATGTCTATGCTTGAGCACTGTGAGCCTCATGGAACGTCAAAGCGTAGTCTTCAGTGATCTCATGAGTGGTCGTTGCGGTGATGAATGAGCGAGCTCAGGGCCTTCGGCTGGCGGCTGAACCATTTGCCGCGTAATCATTGTTCTCAAGAAAGATTTCTGTACCCATGTCATTGTTCTCGTCCGGATGAGAATGCGGAAGGACAATAAGCGACGAAGAAATGACCGTCAGTGGGCCTGCGTGGACTTGATAGATGTGGCTGTGTCAATAAACAAAGCGGGCGTCTATTCCTCAGTTCGACTTGACCAAAGCCACCACCTCTCGCGCACATATAAGCCCAGCACACCAGGTATCCCTTGAATTCATCAACATCCGATTCCGCATTTGCTAACATGATGGATCAGGACGATTTTCCTCCCCCTCCCCCTCCGCAAGAAGCCCCAGACGTCTTCGCAGAACCTGCCCTTCCCCTTCCCAATTTCAACCACGCTGCTCACTTGCTGAACAACCTATCCCATACTCACAATCTAACCTCTGTCGTCATGGGTATAATGGCTAATCTCCAACAAGAGCTTTCGGTCAGCTGCCAAGGCCTCGCTGCACATATGCAGCACGTCCCGAACATACCTGCCGTCGCGAATGCGAATCAGTTAGCCTTTATCGCACAAGGCATCCAAGGGCTGAACAATCGTTTCGATGGACTCGAGAACCGGTTCACTGCCGTTGAAAATCGTTTAACTCGCGTTGAAGAGCGTCTGGACCAGGGGCAGCAGAGGCACCAGGAGATCAACCAGCGTTTGGACCAGGTCAACCAGCGTTCGGACCAGGTCAACCAGCGTTTGGACCAGGTCAACCAGCGTTTGGACCAGGTGATCACGCAGGAGAACCAGAGGAACCACGACATCAACCGGCGTTTGGATCAGATGGCTGCGCAGGTTCACGACGTCGATCGGCGTTTCGATGCTGTTATTGAGCGTCTCGACAATGTCGAAGGAGGTCTTGCCGATGCCGCTCGGCGGCATACCACTGCCAATCGGAAGGTGACCGACAAGCTGACCAACGTTAACAACAACATAACCAACCTAGACCGCGACATAACTACTCTAGGCGACAAACTCAGCTGGGAGTATGTGTCATCGCTTGTCCTCTCCATTTCGCTTACTGAACCTGTCCATTCTCAGGCATCAGACTGCCAATACGAGGCTGCTGAACAGCATGACTCCCCTAGGTCCATACCGCGTCATCCCGCACAAGCCAGGCCGCCATGATTACGGCCGTCGAGACTTTCCGACGGACCTTTCTAAAGTCCACGAGATGAACAGTATGCTCGCAATTTTTCTCACAGCGATATGCATTTAACGAAACAATAGATGCTCAATGCGGTAGACTGGCCACTGCATGGGACATCGATCTCGATCATTTGAACCAGCTCGACAATACCGAACAGCTTAACGCTCGGAAGAGATGTATTGCGCGTTTTATGGGACTCACCCTTTGATCTAATGATATGTATCTCGCCATCCCCCTTGATTTCTACAATGCTCTCGCATATTTACTTGCTATAACATCATTCGGCGCACCGCTTTCTTTATTTTTTTATACCTGCATTTTCCGTATATCCTGTAGCTAAGCTCTCAGCCATGTTTGTTCTCGTTGCAATCTACTTCGCTCTCACTGTCTTCATTTCCGTGTTGCGTCGCTTCGCCATCTGCCAACTCGCATCTGAAGACATCAAAGTGGCTCTGTGGATGCGCTCTAGTACTTCACTTTGCTGGCCTCGCGCTTCACTAAAGCCTGATCGGCGCAAATGCTGGGAACGGACTGAGACCGTAATTCTAAGATATTGACCTTGGCCGTCTACCGGTACCCCTCCTTTGCATCGCACTCATGGCATCGAGATTCTCGTGGGTATCTGCCGCCTCATCGAACACCGGGTAGCGCGCCTTCTCGCCCGTCGCGAACTCAAGCCATGCGCGCCCGACATTCTCCAGCTCGTCCGTTCATTAGGACCTTACGTCACGCCACGATTGGAAGGCCGACGCCAGACATGTGTGCTCTCCACGCGGGCTCCCGGGCATCACCCTCTTCAGTCAGACCAGCATCGGGAGCGCCAGGTCGCAGTCGGAATGGTAGCCGAGTCGCCGTGCACGCCAGGCAAGTACGTCTGGTTGGTCACTTGCTCTCGCTCAGCTGAGTGCGCTTTCCGTTTCCATCGGTGGCCAAACATGGGAAATGATGTCCGAGGCTTTGACATTGATGCGCTTCGACGTTCTCATCTTCTGCTAGCCTCGTGGATGTCAAAACGCGACCTGCGGAGATCTCTTGAACGGCCGTTGCGAGAAACAAGCGCGCTCAGGGACTCGGAGGAAGTAGCGCGCTTGCAGTTGTTCTTCTCGAAACGGAACTCCGTGCTCCTCTTATTGTTCTTTGTTCTTTTCTCGCTGCCGGCCATAGCGCCTGCGAGGAAGGACTCTAAGCGATATCAGATGCATAGCCGTACTGTGCAAGATGCTTTGAAGCCGGTACGTCCTACTCACCATTCTCTTCCGTCTTGGTATTCGTCTCAAGCTGGACTTTTTCTTAGGAAACGTAGGCGGCTTCAGTTCAAGCGCGCAGACCTCGCGGGAGTATGTATCGATCTTCATATTCCTTTCTTCTACATGTTGACCTCGAACCACTCAGACTCGAGGCTGTGTTTGTTAGGACAAATTCAAGATCATCTCACCAAAACGGAATATCATGCATACCAGACAGGCGTCTCTTCGACTACCCCAGCCAGGCTTATGGCTGCGCAGGTTGGTACGCGAGCTGTTCTGGCCGACTATCGGGACATGTAGCCGACAAAAGCGACAGATGGCAAGTACAACCGGGCAATCTATCAGCCAAAGCTTCTCTCGAGACGAAACACAGGATGCTTGCGTTGGTTCCGATCGCACTGACCTGTTTAGCTTTGCCTTTGACATGTAAAAAATGCTATCCTAACTCGTTCTCGTGCCCGATCCCACACGTTGCTTCCTTGAATGTCGTTCGCATTTTGCGCATAGCTGCCGTACTTATCACCACAATTAATACTGTCCTGTTTTCGTTGCTTTAGCATCGAAGCATTGCATTTTGTCTGCCGGCTTTGTCCCGAGACCACCATCAAAGCAATCTGATTCCATGGGTATCACCGTCTGCAAAACTATCAGACGCTATGTAATGAAGTACGTACCAATGCGTCTGCCGACTCGTCCAGCTTCGCGGAGCTTACGTCCTCATCGGCGGTGGAATACAAAGCTCAATCGAAGAGAGAGGGATAATTAAGACCGAGAATTCGGCGTTGATGCGCTTTGATGTCCATGCTTCTGTGAAGTCTTCAGTGATTCCGTGGACGGTACGCACCGGTCATTGCGGCGACGAAAGAGCGAGATCAGGGTCTTCGGCTGGGCTCGTGTTTTCTTGTTCTCGAAAAAGATTTCTGTACCCATGCTATTGTTCTCGTCGGAAAAGCGACAGAGAAATGATCGTCAGACGCGTGGGCTTGATAGATGTGGCTGTGTCAATAAACAAGGCGGGCGGCTATTGCTCCGTTCGACTTGACCAAAGCCACCATCTGCTCGCACATATAACGCGCAGATTCCAGGTATGTCTTGTCCATTCACCAAACCCCCCCCCCCGTTTCTCACTCTATTGCTCTCTCGATATGGCTCAGCAGAACAACGCTGTCTTTCCCCACATCCCTCACATTCAACCCCCTCCCATCTTCGCCGGTGCTCCCCTGCATCTCCCCCATCTCCCCAATATGGTCGAGCACATAAACGCCCTCTCTGAAGCCATGGATGAATCGTCGCACTCTCAGAACGCGATGTCGGCTTCGTTCCACGACCTCGCCCACGAGCTCGGCAACGTTCAGAACATACCTGTCATCGCGGGCGCGGAGGTGCAGGCCGACATACTGCAAGCAATCAATCTGTTGATCAACAGCGTCAATCAAGGCAACCAGCGGCAGGAGCAACTGCACAACGCGCAGCAGGCCATGACCCAGCAGCTCAACAACATGCAGCAGGTCATGAACCAGCGATTCAACAACGTACACCAAGTCATGAACCAGCGATTCAATAACGCACAGCAGGTCATGAACCAGCGTTTCGACAACATGCAAGAGGACATCGACCAGCGTTTCGATGATGTTGACGAGCGATTGGATGATGTCGATCAGCGATTGGTCAATGTTGAGGCAAGCATGGATGAGTTGGCCGAGTTGGTGGAATGGGAGTACGTTCCATTCACCATTCTCTTCTGTCTTGTGCGTTGACCCGTCCACTTTCAGACACAATGCTGGGACTGCGAGGACGATGAACAGCTTGACTCCCCTCGGTCCGTACAATGCAATCCCATCTAAGCCGCCACGCGCCGCCTACCCCGGGGTCTTCCCACCCAACAGCAGGGCTCTAAATAATATGTCAAGTACGCACATCATCCCAACCCACAGTTAGATGTGTAATTGACAAAATCTACAGCTGTACGATGCGGTGAGCTAGCTGCCGCTTGGGGTATTGATATAGTTGGTCTCAACCTTAATGAGAAGAAAAAACGTATTGCACGTTTTATCGGAGTCAACTATACTATTTAATTTAGCGACATCTCCTCGTCTCGTCGGCACATCCCCAACACTATCTCCATGCTCTCACATCGCTACTTGCTATTGCGTCATCCTGCACACCGCTTTCTTTACTGTTTTATACCTGCATCTTCTGTATATACCCTGTAGCTCATCAATCGTCTCTGTTATCGTCGAAATTCACCTCGCTTCTGCTATCTCCATGTCGAGCCGCTCCTCTGTACATCCATTCGCACTTGAGGGTTGCACTGTATCTATGGGTGCGTTCTATTACTTCTGTTTCTGAATGCATTATTCTGCTCAAGTCCACTCGGCGCAAGTGCGAGGGGAGGATTAAGGCCATACCTCTCAGGTATTGACCTCGGCCGTACATCCCTCTGTGTTCCATTCGACGGCATTGAGATCCTCATGTGCAACTATCATCTCATCGAATGCCGGATAGCTGCCCGACGTCCTCCAGCTCCCGGACTGTACGAAACACTGGAGTCCATTGTCCTACGACGATCCGCCTTAGAGCTTCCGAGACCACGTCAACACTATCTCCATCTCAATCTCCCATGATCCGTTGTCCGCCTCATCCTGTAATGCTTTCTGTACGTCCTTGGTGATGCCGAAAGCGACAGCGGCGGGCGTCATCTCCCCAGTATAGGCGCGCATGATTGAGGTCCTCATGGTCTCATTGAGAGCGCGTAGGGCAGGATCTGTAATGTCAAGATCAAGACTCCTCCAACGAAATAAAAGACGACGGCATACCTTGTACATCCGAACGATCATTGATGGCAATGGGAATGCGATGGGAGTCCACACTGCTGAATTTGCCTGTCTGAGTGAGTTTTGGGACCAGTAGCTCTGCTATCTGTGGCTCCTGGTGATTGGACCGCATGTAGCGCTCGTATAAACCGAAGGCTCGACTGACGGCCGGTGCGTCGCCTCCGACAGACCGGGCAAAGTTGACGTCGTCCAGGAGAAGGTACCCGCCGGGTGCCACTAGGTCTGCAAGGCGAGGAATGACCGTGCTTCCGTGAGGCAGCTGCATGTATAATTATTGGTAATGTTATCGCGGTAAGTCAGGATCGGCTAGGAAGAGACACGTACATGACAAAGTACGAAACGGACGTGCACGACGTCAAAGCTTCCAGGCGCGAACGGGAGCGGCCCTGTAACATCAACCTTTTGGAACTTCACATTTGGCGGGAGGGGGCTATTTGTTCGATGCGTCAGTTCCAGCGAGAACGAACAAAGTATGAGTACTATACATACCGAGGTGGAAGCGGGAACATGTCTGTCGCCACGACCTCTGCGTCGGGATACTCCTGCGCAGCTTGAATAGCCCTGATCATAATGAGCACGGAGTACGAGAAAACATCACGTTGATTTACCATGCCCCGGAGCCCGCACTGAACGTCGCGTCGAGCGATGATCAATGTCCCGCGTAAGATGGATGCTAGACGAAACTTACCCTAGCTCCAAAATCCTATGCGGCTTCTCGAGAGGAGCGAGGCTGAGCTTGCCACCTAGATAATCTTGCATCCCTTGATGCATAGCATCCAACCTAGAATCAACTTCAGTCAAACCTCCAGCTGATGAGTGTATGACGCTGAACTGCACCTTTCCCATTCTCCGGTGCCACTCTGCACATCAAGATTATGGATCTGACGAAACATGACAGCGAGCAGGATATGACGCACAACGAGTCCGTAGGAAGAGCCCTGTCCTATCGTAGGAGCTTTGAGTGTCGTCGTCGCCATTTCGTAGGTGAGGAACGAGGAATGAGGAGCAATGTACCTTCGCCTTCCTTCCTTCCAAATCTTTATCCATTCCTGATGCGCGGATCGGAGACTGCGAAAGCGGAAGGCTAATACAGTTGCGCGCACAGTTTGTTTCGCCGCAGCACGCATGCTGATCGAGTTCACTGCCGGCGGTAAGTTGTTCTGAGCCCGAAAGTCATGGATCGAAGGATATTACTGCAGGAAGGGCGGCAGGAAGGGCGACACGAAGGGCGGCGCGAGGCAAGCATTGAGGCATTGATTGACTCCAGGATAATGCGGTCTCATACATATACATGCCCATGTACCACGGGAATAACAAGTCCGTGTAGCAGATAGTTGAAGACCGACTGACTGGATGACGAAGCACTGCGCCGCCCCGACGGTTCCGACATAACTGCGTGCCCGACGAATCCGATATCAGAGAGGTTATGAAGGCAGCATAAGAGCAACAGCTTCATTGATTATCGTTCAAGGCTGCGATATGGACGGGACGGTGCACACGGCGCTTGGCGCAGTGAGGTCCGTAAGCACCGTATCTGCAGTGGACTGCGAATCACATTGAATATGGAACAAATAGCGGGACGACGTACTTTGCACAGCATCCATCTGGTACAAACGTGAGGCAGATGACACTATGCATAGATTATGTAGGTATCGCATACCAAGGATGAGAGCATGCCGCAGTGTACTCGCAGCTGTCGTTCTGGCCAGCGGGCTGCTTGATCCTCGATGAACTGTAAGCTATACCTATGCCGCGATTTCACATGTGCCCCCTTGCGTTCGATAGAAGGTGTGAAACAATGAGGTCTCATGGCTGCTGCAGTGCAGAACCACCGACGTTCCCGAGTCTCTGGGTTCAGAAAGGTCGGTGGAATCAGCAGTACGACAGATTCCCTGGGCTCCAATCAAAAAAAAACCCCCGTCGACTCTGCAGAGATCACGGTCGGCGTCAACAAAATAAAAGTATTAGCGTTGGTCAGTGTCACCGGTGCAAGATCTTCAGCGACGGAGAGTTGACGGAGAGATAGGCAGACTCGACTCACTCAGTACCAGGCCCCTTGCTTCCAGACGTGCGACAGGCCGTAACGAATGTCGGACCCATCTTGAACCGCACTCACAGCGCATCGTTCTTGACCAGCGCGAGGTTGTTGTGGGAATGATCGGTCACGATGTAGGCCAGGGCCGAAGAGTCGTCCGAAACGCATCTACCTTCATCTGCCGCCCAGCTTCCAGCCCGCGGCACACGCGCGATGCAGTTGTTGCCCAAAGCGACGTGTGCAAACACGAGTTTCCTGGGTTTCTAGCCTTGGAGGTGGCAATAGCGTAAGGAGTCGATGTTGTTTTGCAAGAGAAGGACCGCGCGACACTAGATCTAGGTTCGGGAGAAGGAAGGAAGGAAGTGTATTCCGCAGCGGTCCCAGAGGCAGTTCAGTTAGACAGAATTATTCTGAAGCTGTAGTAAGGCCTGACAGAATTAATCTGTCAGCTTAAGGATCAGCCACATTACGGTTCAAACCGTAACAGGATCTCCCGCCGTAGTACAGATTGAACCGTAATGAAAGGTCCTGGGCCGCGTAGTCTAGCAAAACTATGTAAAGACCGGGAATCGAACCTAGGGCAGTTCATCAGTTTCATCATGAACGCAGACACAACTAACCACTGGGCCAATATGCCGTTGAAGTTAATGTAAATGTATGCATGATGAGCCATAATTTAGCAAAAATATCGACTTAGCAACATATTCGTGGGTCATGACCTGGACGGATAAATTCGTAATTACAGCTAAATCTGTAAATATCAAATGAGTGAATTATATGTGATGAACAATGAAGGCATGAATTACAGATACATCTATAAAGACAGGTATACCTGTAAGGACAGGTATATCTGTCAGTATTAACTTTGAAGGTTATATCTGTAGGTTCTCTTCATTATCATTGTTTGCTAGTTAAGATTAGCTAACTTGGTATTTACGGATTTAGCTGTAATTACGAATTTATCCGTCCAGGTCATGACCCACGAATATGTTGCTAAGTCGATATTTTTGCTAAATTATGGCTCATCATGCATACATTTACATTAACTTCAACGGCATATTGGCCCAGTGGTTAGTTGTGTCTGCGTTCATGATGAAACTGATGAACTGCCCTAGGTTCGATTCCCGGTCTTTACATAGTTTTGCTAGACTACGCGGCCCAGGACCTTTCATTACGGTTCAATCTGTACTACGGCGGGAGATCCTGTTACGGTTTGAACCGTAATGTGGCTGATCCTTAAGCTGACAGATTAATTCTGTCAGGCCTTACTACAGCTTCAGAATAATTCTGTCTAACTGAATATCTACGGTCCCATTATGGAACAAAGCGGTGGCGCGTACTACGTAGACAGGCACAGGACTACGCTACGCACACCCAAATCATGTAACTACTCTGATCACAACCCAGGATGATGAGTTGAGGCTGAGAGAGGCCAAGACAGACAGTATGTACAGTGCAGAACTAAGCAGAGTAAGAAAATAGACCTGGGGAAAAACCCACACTGGGAAAACCTAGTCGGAAAAACCGCAGTTGTGGGAAAACCAGGCAAAAATGATCATCACTGGGTAATGTCCTGTAGAAACACGAAATGGGTGCGAGGGACTGAAGACCAGTCGAAGGCGGCAGCACACTGACAATGCCGCGCAGACACCATGGTGTGTGCGACAGAGTACGACGATGAGGCCCAGGTAACAAATCCCCGGCAGAGCAGGGAGTCGTTGTATAAATGCCAGGCCCGAAACGGGGCCGCCGGCCCCCTTTCGGGCCCGGGGCGAGAGCGCGGGTGACATGGACCCCCCGATCAGTGCATAGGCCAGGCAAAAATGGTGTGAAAAGAAACATTTGCTAGTGCTTCACCTTTTGTGCCTTGACGAAGTAATGAAAAACAAATGTGGAGCTTGGTGAGAGAAAGCAATGCCGACGAGTGTACTTGGTCCTTCAGGGCGGAGCCGCAGATGTACGAGATCGGAAGCCTAGCCGATATGCCGGGCCAGACAAAAGAGCCAGGACGACGAGTGTCAAGATTATGTATGCATTCCGCGGAATGAAAATGAGGAGATGACGGGACAACACGACGAGCAAAGATTCGGAGCTGGGTAGAGCATGGGCATGCGAGAAGAGCACGCTTGCGCAGGGCGTATGACTTCGATGGAAGAGCCAGCAGACGCATGAGGCAGCGTAGGTTGCGAGCAGCGAAGCTGGGCGCGACGTGTACTAGGCAAGCCAACCAATGAGAAAGTGCGTCAAAATGGCGAACAATTCGTGCGCAGAGCCACACGGCGTCTGGCGGGCAAGCAGTGAGACGTAGCTAATAGCACAATGAAGAGCGACTTGTAACACATAGGCCCAAAAACGCAGAGCTGGGGCGCCGAGCCACACGGCATCCGACGTGCAGGGTAGGAATTGAGGTTGGGGCTGAATAGCACAAGGGGCGCGAAGGAAGGTGTATGGGCCCAAAAGCGCAGAGCTGGAGCACCGAGCCACACGGCGTCCGACGTGCATCCAGCAGTGAAGAAATCGACAGCGAGAGGCGAGCGACGGACAGACCAATCGACCAATGCACCGAGCCACACGGCATCCGATGTGCAGTGTCAGGGCGTCGTCGAGCCGGACTGCGATGCGAACAGACGACATAAGCGACGACGCACCAGTAGATCCCTCCTCGACAACGACGACAACGAGGGATACATGAGGAGGCGGATGGTGTCCGTGGATGGTGTTGCCGCTGTCGCTGTACCGTCTCGTACCCCATCTCCCGCCGCACAGGTTGCCGGCCCTGTTGTGCCCCTCCTGCCCATTCCTGCCCTGCGCTCTGCGGGTGCAGATGTGCATACCACCCCCTCCAGCACTGCTCGCACCTGTGTGGCCAGAGTAGCGCCTCTTTTCTGCACGCATCTACTGCCCACGACCCAGCACTGAACGGTCGTGCCCTGATGCCAGCTGAGCCCGCGAAAGCACCAGCCAAAGGCTCGCACAAGCCTGTCCCGCAGGATACGGCACCGGACACCGTCGATGACGCCTCCACGGCCGCTCCCCGTCCCCGGTTGGACAAGGACAAGGCCCGTGCTGTGCCCGCACCCGCACAGGCTTCATTCTCTCACTCCGATGGTGTTGCCTCCGCTCATCTCCCCGACGGTCTGATTCCTGCTAATTTGCAGTACTTCGGACTGCTTCGCTCTCCAGGCCTCCGTGGTGTCAAACACTGCTGGGATCTGCTCGCTGTTGCTGTCGCTTGCGAGTTCGTCCACATCGAGAAGGATCTCGCCGTGGTATCTTTACTCTCCGACTTCGATTTTGCACTGCACGGCAAATTGCTCGAGGAGCTTCGCCTTTACATGGACTCCATCCTCCCTCTTGTCGGCAATGCTGATTTCCATTCGCGCTCATTTCGTGTCTCTACAAGACATTGCCCAGTGATGATATTTTTGCCTGGTTTTCCCACAACTGCGGTTTTGCCGACTAGGTTTTCCCAGTGTGGGTTTTTTCCCAGGTCTGTTGGTCCGACGGCCGACAGCGACAGCGGCAACACCATCCACGGACACCATCCGCCTCCTCATGTATCCCTCGTTGTCGTCGTTGTCGAGGAGGGATCTACTGGTGCGTCGTCGCTTATGTCGTCTGTTCGCATCGCAGTCCGGCTCGACGACGCCCTGACACTGCACATCGGATGCCGTGTGGCTCGGTGCATTGGTCGATTGGTCTGTCCGTCGCTCGCCTCTCGCTGTCGATTTCTTCACTGCTGGATGCACGTCGGATGCCGTGTGGCTCGGTGCTCCAGCTCTGCGCTTTTGGGCCCATACACCTTCCTTCGCGCCCCTTGTGCTATTCAGCCCCAACCTCAATTCCTACCCTGCACGTCGGATGCCGTGTGGCTCGGCGCCCCAGCTCTGCGTTTTTGGGCCTATGTGTTACAAGTCGCTCTTCATTGTGCTATTAGCTACGTCTCACTGCTTGCCCGCCAGACGCCGTGTGGCTCTGCGCACGAATTGTTCGCCATTTTGACGCACTTTCTCATTGGTTGGCTTGCCTAGTACACGTCGCGCCCAGCAGGGAGATATCAGTGAGATATCTAGGCGCGCACATGTGATTTACACGTGTTTCGGTGTTTATGAGGTTTCGCCCTCAGATTCGACGGATGCGGAACGGGTCGGACGGATGTGAGGCGCGAGAGAATTCTGGGGATTCCGGCGTAAGTCCGTAGGTCTTTAAATACATGTCCGGGATCGTACTCTACTGCGGCTCGGAGAGGCATAGTCTATAGTAAATGTACAACGCAGTCCGTAGGTAATTCAGAAACGGGAAGGCAGTGTCTAGAGTCATAAGTAGTCCGAGTCCGTAGCCAATGCGGTGTCGGAGCTCGGGCGATCAGCTCCCGAGCGGAGCCGCTCAGAGGCGGTTACAACATTTACACGACGACGCGTCCTCCGAGCTCAAATATTTCTCCCCCTGGTCAGCTTGCGAGATGACTTCAACTGCGTTTTGTTCAGATATACCTGAAGGCCGAAGCTCTCGTCCTTTCCCTCATAATTATGACAGGCGCTTGCTCTAAAGGCTCCGCGAGGAGGGTACTCGACTCATCGATATGCTGTAAGTCTGTATCCTGAGCGCTCTTCCCGATTGACACGAGGTAAGTATACAGCAAGGTAGGGGAGACTCGTTCGGAAAAGCTACCGTCACCAGCCTCCAGCGTTACTGGCTCCTCCAGCACACGAAGATCACTCCTAACTTGACCGACCAGCTCTCCCATATCACTGACTCCTCTGCGTCTCCTTGGTGAGTCGTGATGCTCCGTTCAGTGGGCCACAAAATCAAAATTAACATCTAATTCTCAACAGTTTACTGACACAACATGTCGCATGATTGCTCCATATCCTCCCTGTTGAAACTAGTTGAATCCGTTGATAAAATCACGACGAACGCAGTAGCATGCCGCGTCGGCAGGTGCCATATGACTGCATGGAATAGAGGGATCGTCAGTCCTTCAGTTCTCGTCTTTGCCTTAGCTTGACCTGACTTACGATTCTATATGGATAGATGCTTCGCGTTGAAGAGCTTTTGAAGCACAGCAAATCTGAGTTCGCCAAACTCATGAACGACTGTCGACCCATCAACATCCTTCCACCCGAGATCTTGACGCGGATATTTCGCTTCGCGGGCCGTGGCGCATCTGCCATCAATATCTCCTATGTATGCAAGTGGTGGAGACAGATCGCCCTTGCATCGCCGACCTTGTGGTCTTTGTTTGACCCTAGTCAAAAGTCTACTTGCTCCGATCTTGTGTTGGGCCGCTCGAAGCGTGCTCTTCTCGACATCAGAGTCCCCAGCTACCATTGGCAGCCCAGTGTCCCCTCCCATTCTTGGAACATAGGAGACCTATCTCCCTTCCGTCATCAAATAGACCGGCTGCACACGTTCGATGTCATGTTCTATACCTCTCAGTGGTCTGTTGAGGCTTCATCCCTTGTTGAACTATTTCCGTCTGCAGCTATACGTCTCACGCGGCTCTCATTGAGCATCCACGGCCCGGTATATAGTCCACACGGGGAAAAAGACAGTTACTGTCTCGCGCCGCTTTTCGGCAGTGACATGCTCGCCTTGAAGGTCCTCCGTCTTGGCAGCATATGCATATGACCACAGTTTTCTGGCCCTGCTCTGCAAACTCTCATCCTCATGCACAGTGAAACTCCCTTTTCATCTCTAATCTCCATCCTGCATGCCGTCCCCAATCTCGAAGTCCTTGTTTTGGAAAACTTGTCATTTCCCGATGCTCCTCTTGGTCCCCAGCGCATTATTATGATGAAGCACTTGCGTATGCTTCGCATTGCCACAAAAGGAGCCTGTGGATGCGCATATCTTCTCCATCTCCTTTCTAGCTCCTCCGTGCAAAATGAAGTTATTACATCTATCGATATTTGGGACGACGAATACCATGGGTGGTCGGCTCTGGAAACATCTGGCTTAAAGGAATATGCCATAGCTGACGGCACGCGCACGCTTTATTTTGACGAATCAATCACCGTCTCCGACAACAGAACATGTTTCCGGTATAGCCCAAAAGGACCGAAACGAGGCAATAATGTGACGATCACAGCCGATGGGATACGACTGTTGGGATTTTTTCATTGCAGGCTCACACATGTCACTCGTTTCGAATGGGCACCGACTCCATGGAGTACGTTGGTAACACTGAACTTATCCATGATCTTGATGTCGATGCCCTCGTTGGAGAGCTTAGTAGTGGTGGAAAATGAAGCGACCGGACCTGGAAGGCGACGGGGATGGGTTAGTTCAGCACCAATGTGGAATGCCCTGCTCGAGGCCGAAACCATCACATATCTCCCGCGCTACGCATTGCGCCTCGACAAGATATCTGTCAGTTTTGCGAAACATTGGGAGTCGCGCTCGCGCGAAACCTTGATAAAGCTCTTGAGCAGCCGTTGTGCTAGCGGATATCCTATCAAGCAGTTGGTGATTATCAATGGCGAGGCTACAGCGGAAGAGGTTCGGCAGATGAGGCAATACGTGCAAGACGTGTCTCCCGTATGGAACGTTCAAGTGCCTTCCCGCCACGAGCAACGAATTTCCAAACAGCTTCTGGAAATGGAGGACTCTCAATGCGTCTACTCAGAGCACTTTGACTACTGACTGAACACTTCAGACGCACGATACGAGCGATCTCGCACTTTTCCATAGAATCTGCCTACGGGAAAATACGTTAAATAAAAGGATCGCTTACAATTATCGGGTCATCATCTCAGAGATTGCGTCTGTGGGCTGGTTCCATACCAAAAATTCGCCTGTAACTTGTCGAGCAGCAGAATTAATATGACTATATACTTTTCTTGGTAAGTAATAGTAGGAAGATTGAAAATGCGAGGACGGCACAAAATGGTCGGAAGACTGAAACTAAAGAGCAAACAAAGTCATTGCGGTCATCTGCTGAGTCAGCAGCATTGCGTGCCGGTTAGCCAACAAACGCCTGCACTGCATCAACGCAGGTCATGATGCATCCTACACACGAGCCCCATACACTTTAATCTTTCTACGCCTTCAACACATCCTGAACAGACACAGCGGCCTAGAAACAGCGCTAGCGGAGACGAGGCGGGAAGAGCTCTGAAGCTATGCTCGGGCGCGCGCGACAGAATGGACGCGTGGGCGAAGCCAGCCAGCCCTTGCTGCAAGATTCGCTGGAGGACGAAGGAGCCGAGTCAGTCCTCTTCTCTGTCGAAGACGCGGACGAGAACCAGGAGACATCTGCACTTGAGGATACGCATACAGCAAAGCACGAACACTCGGTGCGTTTCCAGGAGGACGTGCAAGTCATTGCTCCGCCCCTACGGTCGACGTACCAGTCTCGCGAGATAGGTATGTCCGTGTCTATGTTCTTCCCTGGCAGGGTTGAATTACCCAGCAGTATCTCTTTACAGAGTTTGAGTTGGATGAAGACGACCTCGACGATGCGGCTTTGGCGCAGATTGATACGGAGCAGCAGCGCCGAATACGGGGTGGCCGGAGAGGGGACCAGAGTATGCCTTTGTTGGTGGGATTACTTGACTCGTCGGCTGCGCGAAGGAGCATAGACACGGCAATCATACCCCTGGGGCAAGATAATAATGGACCGAGTGCCAATGAGGATGTGGATTTGGATGCCTTAGCGGCGAAGCCGACCGCTGGAGGAGGTATGCTGAACTCCATTGCGAATATGGCCAATTCCATCTTGGGAGCAGGTGCGTTCGAATCGTATGTTATGGCGGGATGAATCGATAACACTGTTGTAGGGATAATTGGTACTTCTCATTGAGTGACATCTGCGACACAGCGTAACTTTGACATTCTTGCAGGTCTTCCCTATGCGATCAGCAAGGCAGGATTCTTCACTGGAATGTTTCTTTTGATTGTTCTGTGTGGCGTCACAGATTGGACAATCCGTCTCATCATTATCAACGCAAAGCTGAGCGGGACTAATTCATACATTGGTATGATGAACCACTGCTTTGGATCTACTGGCCGCGCGGCCGTGTCTTTTTTCCAATTCGCTTTTGCATTTGGAGGTAAGCCTTGCTCATATGCTCTACAACGCGCTTCTCATTCGATGAGCAGGAATGTGTGCATTTGGGATTATCATTGGTATGTATCTCGCCTCTTCTTCGATAGTATCGAGTCTAGACATCTCCATCATAGGCGATACCATCCCGCATGTACTGCGCTCGGTATTTCCACACCTGACCTCAACCCCCATCCTATCTATCTTCGGCAACCGCCAATTCGTCATTGCGTTCTGCACCGTCGCCGTCTCATACCCACTCTCGCTCTACCGCGACATTCACAAGCTCTCGATCGCCTCGGGCCTTGCGCTCTGCGGCATGCTCATCATTGTCACATCTGTCATCTTTGAAGGCCCCCTAGTCTCTCCGTTGTTGAAGGGCGACCCCTCGAAGCGCTATTCGTTCATCGAACCCGGCATATTCCAAGCGATCGGCGTGATCAGCTTCGCGTTCGTTTGCCACCACAACTCGCTGCTCATCTATGGAAGCCTGCGGACGCCAACGCTAGACCGCTTCGCGAAGGTGACGCATGTATCGACGTTCCTCTCGCTCATCGCGTGCTCCACGATGGCCATGTCAGGCTATCTGGTCTTTACGGATCGGACACAGGGGAACATCCTGAACAACTTTGGTCCTGTATGTCCTCCTTTCTGCCGGTTGGGTGCTCCGCTGTCAACGGGACTGACGATGGGCAGGATGACACGCTGATCAACGTCGCGCGTTTTTGCTTCGGGCTGAACATGTTCACGACGCTGCCGCTGGAGCTTTTCGTCTGCCGCGAGGTCAGCTGCCTAGCACCTCGGCCCACCCGCTTTGCTAACGCGCTTTCAGGTGATCGAACAGTATTTCTTCTCGCATGAGGCGTTCAGCATGCAGCGCCACGTCCTGTTCACCACTTCCATCCTCTTCGCCTCCATGTTCGGTAAGTACATCTGTCTCTTCGGGCCCCGCACGACGCCACATTAATCTCCGCGACAGTCGCGCTCATTACCTGCGACCTCGGCGTTATGCTTGAAATAACCGGTGGCGTTTCTGCGACCGCGCTCGCGTTCATTTTCCCGGCCGCGTGCAACCTCAAGCTCACCGCGGCCCAGAAAAAGTGGTACTCTCGGGACGCGCTGCCAGGCTACGCATGCGTGGCCTTCGGCGCCCTCGTCATGGTACTCTCCCTATTTCTTGCACTTCGCAAGGTATGGACGTCCGAGGGCGAAGCGAAGATATGCATGTGAGCGCGGGCTCGGCAGGACAGAATCTAGTTATATTGGTATCTTACAGAACGCATTACGGACAGCAGTACATAGGACAGGACGGACAAAACAAAATGCAATGTAGACCCGATACCCGATAATATTAGTGCATCCTACGCCGCCGCGCTCTCGACCGCCCGCCGGAGCCCCGGCACGGCGTCCAGGTCCTCGACCACGACGCCCGCGCGCGCGCTCGCCTCTGCGCGGAGCGGCGTCACGCCGGGCCAGGTGCTCCAGAGGCGCTCGACGCGCTCGAGGGGCCGCATACCCGGGATCGACTCTGGCGGGTCGACGACGAGGAGCCAGACCGCGTCGTAGCCGCCCGCTGCGAAGGTTACGTGAGTCTGGGCTGTGCTGCGCCAGGGCAGACGGACGGAGAGACGCACCTCCGGGCACGCCGCCGCCGACGATGCCGGCGAGCGCGATGCTGTCGTCGAGCAGTTTCGTCTGCGGGGGCGGCTCGATCTCGACGCCCGCGAGGGCGCCCATCTCGCGCATTTTTGCGCGGATTTGCTGTGGGTGCGTTGTATCAGTCTCGTAATGTGCGTAAACTCCGTGCGCATACTGACCTCGGCGAGCAGATGCGCCTCGTAGAATGGCTCGAGGATGAGCGCGTATTCCTGCATATTGGGGTTTGCGAGCCACTGCGGGCGCTGTGAGCGAGCGGCCGGAAGGGGCACGGAGCGCGCGTACCTGGACGGACTGCACGCTTGCCATGTAGCGGATCGATGCGAGGTACGCCTCGGGGTTCTGTGCCTGCACGTCAGACAGGCGGAGCAGCGTTTGCCCCAAGGAGGTATTCAGCTGGTCGAGCGCCGTCCACAGCGAGTGCGCTGCCGGGCGGTTAGTTAGCCTTCACGTGCGGAGGCGGAGCGCGCACCGATCGTGCTGTCCTGCTCGCGCCACTTGAGCACTTTGCCGACGAGGGAGGGCGTGTTGCTGCCCGCGTGGATATCGGCGAGCAGCAGGCGCGTGAACGGCGGGAGCTGGAAGGGCTCGACGCGGTAGTCCCATGCGGGGTTCTGTGGAGACAGCGTTGGAAATAGCGGTTGTGTGGCGGCCTGCAAGTCGGCTAGTATCAGCCTTGGAGCACGCGACATAGACAGAGCGAGGATACCGTGCCGTCCATGAGGGGCTTGATCACCTCCGGGCTGAAGCGGGTATAAAGCTGACTGCCGAAGACGGCGGCGGAGACATCGAAGCCAGAGCCGACCTTGCCCTGGGCAAGGCAGTGGACGAACTGTGCGACGTTATGTGCGAGGAGGCGTGCCGGGGTATCAAGCGCCCGCGGAAGCACGGCAAAGTGCACGAGCAACGCGGTGACGAGTGAGGTGATGAGCGCCGCAGAAGAGCCAAGCCCGGTCTTCGCAACATCAGCGAGCGTGACGCCAGTGTGGCTGAATGGCGGAATCTTAGACAGCGACTCGATGTTGGAGGGCAGGTTCAGCTTCTTGAGCTGGAGGAATGTGTGAGGCTGTGCGAAGCGGAAATTTGGGTAAGAACTGGACCTGGTCTTCTTGCGAATAAAAATCGTTGTCCCCTGCTATGGTGATATCGAGCCCAGTGCCAAAGGACTGGGAGAATTGAGCGGCTCCATTGACCTCCAGTGCAATGGCGAGAGCATTTTGCAATGCAAGGTGAACGAACTTGTTCTTTCCGGGGGCACTTTTAAGCCGTGGTCATAAGAAATAATCAATAAATAATCAGGCAGCCCGAGAACCATACCTGGGAGAGGGATCTACTTGCACGCTCGTTTCAGCAAGTTTCACCGTGTAGGACCATGCCCCGCCGACGAACTGGGGCGAATGAACGCGGATCTCGTTCGATGTACCTGTCCGTACGACCGTGTAGAACCGCGAGGACGTCGAGACCACTACGCCTGAATACGCAGGATCGAGGACAAGGTATCCTCCTGCGAGCAGGACCTTACCGGGGGACGATACAACAGTAGCAGACATCGCGGATTGGGGGGAAGAGGTATGCCCGGGCTCCAAAAGCGAAAGCTGGTAATGAGCACAGGCGAGCTTCCGATTATCACGAACGGTAACGTACGCGTTTTGTACGTTAAGTGCTGACTCAGCCTAGCGCTATCTATTACTCTCCAAGAACAGCATCTACAACACTCTCTATCACGCGCACCATTGCACTCTGGCGCGCAGAAACGACGCTGCAACTGACCCGGATGGCATTCAGCTCACCGCCCTG
Source organism: Hericium rajendrae (assembly GCA_033439255.1). Lineage (NCBI taxonomy): Eukaryota > Fungi > Basidiomycota > Agaricomycetes > Russulales > Hericiaceae > Hericium > Hericium rajendrae. The sequence continues at coordinate 823,246 of CM065891.1, forward strand.
GCGTCTGCGGCATCTTGTTTTTTGCCGCAACTTTGCCCAATCATGTATCGGACACCTCGGGCGAGCGACATCTACTGAACGCCAATGCATGCCGTTCTGAAGCATGGGGGTACCTCGTCGATCCTGAATTTGGTGCTTCTGCAGGACTAAGACCGCATTCCATCACTCAATCTCGGTCAACGTGGAATGGCGCCAGTGACTTGTCAGAAAATGCATGGAAGTGCGTGGTCGTCCTGGTCAGGCCAAGCGCCGGAGCAAAGTTCCTATTTCCTATCACTTCCGAGACGATCGAATTCAAGGTCAAGCAAACGCTCGTACGTGAAGTCAGCCTCCAGTAGGCTGCCGTCCTGACTGCCATCGACCGTATGTCAGTAACGGACATCGCCGCGGCGCTAACTTGACTGGAAAAATGCAAGTCATTATTCTGTCCAAAGAACATTAGCAAGTGGAGCTGTTTATCCTGTGTCGACGTCATCGACGTCGGCCCTTGCATGGCAGCATAAAATGCCGACTGAAATGATATGTTGAGGAATTAATGATTCCGTCGACGTCGATGAGCCCGGATCAGAAGATCGGGGAATCTGAGATACGGCGCTTATTTCAGAGTACGTGGCTGCGGCGACACACTAGCGACACAGGGACCCACGACTCGCCTTTCATCTCTCCCACACCTGCCCACCCTCATCAGTTTTGACTCTTGCTGGACACTACATTAAGCGCGACAGATCATCAACAGGCTGCACTATTTCTGAGGTAAATCTGTTCACAAACCAGACAGAACATGATCCTGATCGACTTAGATTCGGAGTGTTCAGCCCGCCTGCGTGGCATCAACAGGCAACACGCGGGCAAAGATGTTCTCCCCAGCTCGCAGACTTACCATCTACCGTATCGCATGGATCGCCATCGTACTCTGGTGCGAGGTCGGCTTGTTTTTCTACAGCACATTAGATTGCCGCTGGCCAGAGCCGGAGACCCTCGTGGTAAGATCGGCTTAGCCCGGACTCGAGTAATTCTCTATTGACCATCTCAAACGAATTTCTAGGCCTCACCAAGCGTTGCACCCACACATGTTCTCCTCATTGCAGATCCACAGATCCTTAATCAGGATTCCTACCCTGGTCGCAATCCTTTGCTAATGTATATCAGCCAACTCATAGTGGATTATAATATGAGAAAGTCATGGCGAGTCACAAAGACAGTGCGGCCCGATGTCGTACTGTTCCTCGGAGATATGATGGACAATGGCCGAGCTAATTCTTCCTCTAAATCGTGTGTCACGCCCGTTCTCTGACGGCGTGTTTATACTCACCGTTTTGTAGCTATCACTCATACCTTACGCGTTTCTGGAGTATTTTCTCTTCTCCCCCATCGTTACCCGTATATTATATACCTGGAAATCACGACGTTGGGTCAGTCCTTAACGCAATCTCACGACGTCATGGCTTATTGTGATCACAGGATTGGAGACGAAGCGCAAACATCGAAGCTGGCCCGCCTACGATACATCACGTCCTTTGGGCCTTTGAATCAGCACATATCGATTGCAAATCATTCGTCAGCTTTCTTCATTTGCTTCGCTCTGACTTACATGATTTATCTCTTCCTGCGATTCAATTACACGCAGACTGCTTCTTATTGACGCCCCGAAGCTTGTCGAGCAAGATAGACAGCGATCGGAATCAGGGGTGAGCTACGCTCAACAGCTACCGAAAGAAATTGTCGAAGCCAAGTTTGTAAACTCCATCACTTCTGGCGGAAGTAAGTTGTCAAACTCCGAGTTCCGTTATCATGCGGCTGACTTGAATTGGAAATATAGATCATCCGCGCACACCACTAATTCTATTCTCTCATATACCTCTTTCACGGCCAGACGATGCCTCTTGTGGGCCCGCACGAGAGAAAGGGACCATACGTGCGGGAAGCGGTTATGAATACCAGAACACGCTCAGCCGGGAGGCCTCAGCCATGCTGCTCGAGAACTTCCGACCATCCATCATCTTCAGGTATCTCTATTCTGTCTCCGCCTTACTGCGCATCTTCAATATTCTCCCCTACTAGCGGCGACGACCACGACTACTGCGAGTACACGCACAACCTCCCCTTCGACGACGACCACCCCATCTCGCCCTCGCGCGTGCGCGAAGTAAGTATCAAGTCCTTTTCCATGGCCATGGGCATCCACCGCCCGGGCTTCCACCTCCTCTCGCTCCTCAACCCCGACCCGCTGCACGAGAACCCCGCCGAGCAGCGCACGTTCGCCGACCGGCCGTGCTTCCTCCCCGACCAGATCCGCGTGTACCTTGCTATCTACGCGCCGCTGTTCGTCGCGACGCTTCTGCTCGTCCTGCACCATAGCATCCGCGCACCGCACACGCGCCTGTCGCACGCGCGCACCGGCTCTGATCCCGAGGCGGACATCGAGCTCAACGGCCTGCCCGCGCCTGCGCTCTGGCCGGACAACAAGTCCCGCGCGGCGTCTGCGTTCCCGCGGCGGCGCGCCTCGCTGTGTTTGCGCGCGGGGTCCCCGTTGCGCCCACCGGGCCTCCTGGCGCGCTTCGCGCGGGACTTGTGGAGCGTCGCGTGGCCGGCGCTGTTCTTATTCGCATTCATCGCGTCGGCTGTCTTCTGGTAGCATGTTCTGCAGGCCTGGTGTCGGTGGATAAACACTGCTGTGCAGAGGGTAACGTTCGAAGGTTTGGTACATATCGGTTTGAAATCCTTGTTTGGGCATCTGCAATTCTCTTTCTATATCTGGCACGTTCTCTCGGACATCCATGCGGTTTTTTGGGTGGTAGAAGTCAGTAGCAACGAATCGCATAAACATAATCTCGGCCTCCTGCAAACTTGCGTTTGACACCGACTGACATCGCTTAAAGTGATATTGGACGGAGCGGAAGTGAGAGTCACCGTGAACAAATATAGGGACCACCGGACACGCGTGGCACAAGTACATGAAGGGCGAGAATGGGGGTTGAGAATGGGCAACCCCCAATGTTCGACCATGGAGTGGTTGTCCACAGTTATCTCGACACCATCAAGCGCAGTGGGAGCCTGGGTGCACCGTCAAGTTGAGACACAAAATCTAATGATGAGGGTGGCAAAGTGCAGCGACCCACGAAGTCCTTGCGGTTGACATCGCCGCCGTCCCTGTTGCCCGCCCATATGGCGCCGAGCGCGAAGTGGGTAGTCTAGGTATTCCCAGCATTGTATCAAGTGAACTTCGGTGTAGCAACGCGTTCGAGCATGCGAAGGGCGAATACTTACGCACATATGCGGAACTCGGTTGAGCGATGCCTTGGAGACCTTGGATAAGTTGGCAGACGGTTCAAGAGGCTCGAGACTGAAACAGCAAAGGTGGGTGATGTGGATTGCGACGATAACATATACGACTGAATAGGTATGGGATGTACAGAAATCTGAAAATGCAGGCGAAAGCAATGGAGAACAACACGATGGCAAATAAGCGTATGGGAGACACATGCAAAAACTTAGAGGGACGGCGAGACACCACGCATAACGTTCGCGGTTAGTAGTAGTTGACTCCTATAAAATGAACAACACGTTGGCGAATTTGTTCGAAAGCCTGCAAGCCATTCAAATCAATGCCCCAAGCTGCAGCTAGCTGCGCGCAATGATCCTCTGTCGTAACTGTTAGCTTCGCATTCCGGCTGCGAGTAAGGATAGCCTACGTACGCGTCATGTGCGTAATGCGCTCAAAGGATTGCGGGAAGGCGACAGGATCGTATGGAGGAAGGTCTGGTCTCGGCGGGATGACTTCGTAGATACCAGCGCCTATAAAAGCATTCTTCGTCCTCGCAAAGGAGACCTGGTGTCTAAGAATGAATGTGAGCAACATGCAGAATAGAGTGCGAGGGGTGGCACGTACTCCCACACAAGATCGTCACGCAAGCGACCTAAGCTTCCGTCAACAGCCACCAGCCCTTGCTCAACACCGTCCAGCCGGTCACTAACGACGTTCAGCCGGCCGGCAATATGATCACCCATATTGTCTAGATCCCTTGACAAAGCGTCCAAGCCCGTCACAATCTCCTGCCGCATGCCCAGAAGACCTTCGGCCGCGCATTGTTGCATCGTAGTGAAGCGCGCCTCTTGAGTCTGTTGCATCGCATTGAATCGCTGGTCCATAGATTGCTGCGAAGCTTGTAACATCGCATTGAATCGCTCGTCCATAGTTTGCAACATCGTATTGAACCGCTGGTCCAAATTAGTCGCGTTCTGGTTCAAAGATTGCTGCATAGTATCGAGACGCTGGTTGATCCCTTGCATGGCCCCGTTCAGTTGCTGCGCATTTGAGACCGCAGGCACGTTGGGGATGCGCTGCACCTGTGTGGTGAGGTTATTGAAGTTCTGTGACAGCGCAAGATGGGTCTGAGAGATGGCATTCATGTTCTGGACAATATCGAGGAGGTCGGGTTGCGGAAGGGGAGGGCCAACGGCGGCGGGAGGATTCTGGGCCATGATGTGAGCAGATACGAGAAACTGGACGTTGAAAATATAGACAACAGACCTGTTGTCTGAAGCTTATATATGGTGCACGTTGAAGGTGCGGTGGTGGCTTCGATCAACTCGAACCGAACAATAGCCGGCTAGCCGCCCAGCCATATCCGCCATCTGATCATGGTTTTCCCGTCGCCTATCCAATATCATAATCCAGACAAGAACAATAGAGCTTATACGTACAGAAACCTTTTTTGAGAACAACGTCGACGAGCCCAAGAGTGTAGCCGCCAATCGCAGGCTCTGATATCGTTCAACGACCATTCATGAGATCGCCGAAGACTGCGCTTTGATATTCCACGAGGCCAACAGAAGCATGAGATCATCACCCCGATATGAAGATGCTGTACCGTTGCCGAGCAGGACATGGTCTGTTTATGGAAGGCAATCGCAGATCTGTTTGGTGTTCGGGGGTCCCGGCACTCCGTGATCCTCAAGTTCGTGACAGGTGCGTTTTATTATCTCTTCAGTAAGAATAACCACATGTTTTATACGCCATGGTTTGTTTTCTTTGGTGTGTTTTATCGTGATTAAAAGTAATTTTAATCTGGGCTGATGGTCCGTGCGCCCGGATTGCCTGAGCTCTGCTCTCCGTGAGCTGCTCTCTCCGAACCTTGCCCCATGGGCCTTCGCACCGCGTTGAGCCTCATCGCCTCATTGTCGGTACGTCTTTTACCTCCGTCGATTTCTGCTTGCGGTGCATCCGTCTCAGTAAGCCTGAAGTGTGCAGCGACGGTCGAACGAGAGCCCTTGCCTCATGCTCACGACCGTCACACACATTCAGCATACGGGTTTTTGAGCACCCTCCCTCCCCTCCCTTAGATATCTCTTTTTCCTTTTGTATCATCATACGGGATCATTTTCGCAGCGGCACGATAATACAATCTGTCCACTTGGGCTGCCCATTTTGCGCGCGTGCGAGGATGGCTGCTGGTGAGAGACCGCAGGTGACATATGACAGGGCAGGCCAGCAAGCAGTGGGATGTTGACAACATTAGCACACACACTGCTCCGAAGTCCCCCACGGGGACTCTGGGACATATGTCGGATCCCGAGGGCATCAACGTATCATTGTCAAGTATTGATGCATTGTGAAGCGGACCACTGGCAGACCTCTGCGCATATCGTGTTTCTGTCGATGGACTCGGCCGTGCTCTTGCAGTCTCGCATGGGGTCACGCCCCGAATCGAGTTTTTCCACGAGTTGATACGTGTTTTAAGAACGACAAATTTATGTCTCAATTCAAGTTTCGCAGTCCATATCGCCCGCCACGTTCCGGCCTTTCACATGTCCACCGAGTTGCGGCAGGTGCTCCCGGTACAGCCTCAGTATTGCTGCCACCCGTCACGTCGTGCGCATCTTGCGCAGGTACTCTGGACGTCTGAATCCGTCACGGGCTGCTGCCTTTGCCCTAATGCACCCCCTAGATTTTTAGTTACAAGACCCTAGCGTTGGGTTCTACGACAGTTACAAAGTTTTCTATAACTAATTATGTAACACTACGTGACGGATTGGACCCCGGAGCGAGATTCCGCAACGCCGACAGACCATGTCCTGCTCGGCAACGGTAGATGCTGTCAAAGCGCATCAACGCCAAGTCATCGGATATCATCCCCCCTCTTTCATACCAGCCGTTTACAAATCGATAGGCCTCTGTGGCAGAAGTGGATGCATCGGTCGGACGTTCAACATACAAGGTGGAACTTGATTCTACTCACAGCCGGTGGCAACGGCAGCACGGCAGCATGGCAGACAGGACTGGCGCGGATGCCGCAGAGTCGTAAGCGGTTTTCCGACCTTCGCCGACTCAAAAACGATATTTACACCATTTTGCTCGGGAAGGCCTATCGATTTGTAAACGGCTGACATATCGACAAGGTCGTAAATTCACTCAGCTGACTGGATCAAAGTGCTTCAAGCACATTCGTCGGTGGCCTTGAGCAGGCCCATGTTCTTTTCATGGTATGTATTCACGTCATTGAAGTCGGCTGCAATAGTAAAGAATTGAGCGGGGACAAAGCGCAGATTCTGTTAAGAGAACAACGCGCAGAAGCGCGTCATCATATATTCCATCCCCGCCCCTACAGTTCGCATCTTTTTCTTGCCCTGACGATCGTTCACGGAACGCCGAGGAAGCTGAAGGGTCCGCTATCAGATTCGAGCGATTCAACGATTCTTCACTTCTATAATACACACCTGACGCCGTTGCATACAGCATGAAGGCGGCCGGCGGACGATGGATACTACATCAATCAAACAGGGTTGACCGAATAAATTCCGGCCGACATTTTCGCCCTGCGTCGAGAGAAAAGCATTGTATGTGAATCAAAGGTCCCAAAGCGCAATCGATATCGCAGAATCACTCATCTTATCCGGTCCTTATAGTCGTCGTTAAGCTACTGCACATGCTTTGATCTAAGTCAGGAGCGCTTGGTCGTAAGTAAAGATTTCTGCACCGCGCTCTGTGACCGGTCCTAAAGTTGCCACCCAAGGACTAGACGCGGCCTTTCAAAAAGCTCATTCCATTCCGATCGTTGCGAATACTCTATTGGTATGAGCACGAACAGTCTGCACCGGAAATCTATTTCACAGCATGATATACAGCAAGAACAAAACAAAAGTGAATCTAGTACAGCAACTCTCAGGAACGTGTATTCCGTTCATGCCGTGGCAGCGATAGGCTGCGACGTCTTGGCTAGGAGCGGCTCTGCCTGCGCCGCGCCCGTAGCATCGCATATGTCTAGATCTAGCTTCCGTCTTTACTTTGATGCATAATTTACGGGTTCGACCGTTTGTCGTGCCAATTTTTTATTTTTATTTTTGCATCGCTTCCGAGCACTGCACGCCAAGACTGCCGCTCGCTTGAGCGCGTAGCTTCTGATTTCTATAGTCATTTATAGTCAACCGCCAGTCTAAATTCCTCAATAAACTCGCTCGCAACTCATCAATCGACTGCAGCTCTGCCTTCCGCTCAGAGGCACTCATATTATAGGTGTACATGGGCCGAATATTAAATCAATATTAAATAAATTCAATCGAAAAAGGAAAGATGGGGGAAGAGGGGGAAGAACATATCAAAGATTTCGTGCTCATCCTCTCCATAGATCTCTTTGAAACTCGGAAATTGAGTGCAACAAGAGTATCTCGAGATGTCAGTTTTTTTTTTTCGGGGCGCCTTCGGCGCCCTGACAGGAGTAAATCAGTACTTCTCGCTGCTTTGCCATGCGAGAGAGATTTTAAATTCCACGAACCGCGGCAGCTCGGATGTGCTTGCAAACTCATAGGGAGATGTGTAGTCATCCGAGAAGTGTTTTGAGGCTAGAAATAGAGTAGATTTACCTTATATTGGACCTTCAGGGAGCTGCATCTCGAGAAGCAGACATGCTCTGACAGACACCTGCCTGCACCAGGTACAATAGCTAAAAGATGTAACTCTTTCTGCCCTATACAATTAAATTTCTCTTGGGAGCTTAAAAATAAGGATCCGAGGCGAGAACACCTGTCATTCAGCACAGGCAGGAGACTGAAACATCATCTGCACAGCCGGCGATGTTTCTTGATTTTCGGGAGAAAATATGGCTCTTTCAACGTAGAAAAAGTTCGGCGTCGACAGTCCTAATGTGTTCGATAGATTCGACGTGATTTTGCATTTATTTGACCAGCCGTTGTTGAGCAAACAAGGCGCGAAGTTCGCAATTCCGCTGTTTTGTTTGTACATGATTATATCATATAATTTCAAACTCAGTTATGTCCTATGAATTAAGTCCCTGGCGCTCGACTTTACTACTTTACAGAGCGCGCGCGCGGGCGGCGATTAACGGAAGACTCTAATCGACACAATGCTGTGGTATTTTATTATGAGAAAATGAGTCGTCGAATCTGGAAATAGTCCAACGTTGAGTACTAAAACGATATATAGAGACGACATACAGTGAGACATCTACAATGAGCGTGCACAACATCATGTTCATCACGCCAAGCAAACAGCGAAGCAGCTACCTATGAGTCCGAATGCGTATCCACGTAAGCGCATAGACCGCAGCAACCTGCAAAGGTCCCCAAGACATTAGCACACGCCAGCATAAAGCGAGGAGAAAAGAACGCACATTAAAAATGATATACGCCCACAGCAGCCCGAAATTCCACCAATGATGCGAGTAGATGATGTTGAAAGTTCTGGAAAGCCACTGGTCCGTCGTGCGCGCTTGACAGAACTCACAGATGCCCGTCGCGTTCTCGTCGAGCAGGTATCCGCCCGCGCTTTGGATGAACGGGCCCAGGTACTGGATACAAGTATACCCGGAGGGCGGGATAAGCCGGTTCACCTCAGCGGGCGCACAGTTGATCTGCTGGCCACCGACAACTGCAAGGACAGGTGAGGAGGACGGAGGCATTGAGAGAGAGAAAGCGCACTTTGACTGAGCAGCGCAGAGACGAGGTACGTGAACGGCGTGACGCGATACATCCACCTCCACCACCCGAGATCGCGGAATGGCTGGAGCACGCCGTTGCTGCACACACCGTCAATAGGGTGCAAGGGAAAACAGAGGGTGCATACTCACAAAGTGATCACGAACGAGAACAAGAAACCGTAGATGATCCCGGCGACTTCCGCGCTCGGCGAGATCGCGGCGATGGCCTGACTGATGGTCGTGTAGTACAATGGGAATGCGGTCGACATGATGAGGAACGTGAAAGGAGCGCGAGAGCTCGGGAAGCCGACGGTCCAGTACCAGCAGAAGAAGTACAGCACCGATCCGACGATGTTGAACGGGATCTCGCCAAGCATCTGCGCAGTCGCGAGCGCAGTCCAGCTGTACATCCGACTTGGGCGCTCACGGACCTCGTAGATTGTGCGTGTCTCGAGGTATGGCACCTGCATCTGGTGCCCGAGCGCGACTGCGAGAATCGTGGTCATAAACACCGACTGCACAACAAACGGAAGTTAGCGCCGCCTAACCAACAAACGAAAAACTGACTCACGAAAAGTTTGTTCTGCGTTCCCTGGACCGTGTCCTTCGCCTTGAAGAACGTGAACCCGATGAAAATACCCCCAGTGATGTTGAGCAAGAACTTCGATAGGAGGTACGTCAGGCTGCGCCACGTGTTGCGCACATCGCGATCGAGCAATACCGCGAGCTGGTATCCCCAGCGCGTCGAGAACTCGCGGTGGATCGCCGTCTCGACCGGTGGGCGTCTCCGCCCGTCCTCAATTATGTGCTCGAGGTCAGCCAGCAGCGCCGCTGCCTCTTCCGACTTTTTCCATACATCATTCCAATCGATTTCGACTTTCGCGGTCGCGCCGGCGCCGATAACGTTCAAGATGTACTCAGCGCTGGGGGGGCATCAGTGTGAGTTGTTGAGAAAACAAGGAGACACGTACGGATTCGCATTCTCAGGGCACGGATATCCGCCATGCGACTCGAAATAACCGAGCGTCGTCCGCGAATTGGTGCCGATGTCGCCGAAATAAACCATCTGCCCGCCCTTGCGGAGCAGCAACAGCCGGTCAAACGCCTGGAACAGCTCCGCCGACGGTTGATGGATCGTGCAGAGGATCGCCTGCCCGCGCTCCGCGAGCTTACGCAGGACGGTGAGGATCGCCCGCGCGCTCTGCGAGTCGAGCCCGGAGGTCGGCTCGTCGAGGAACAGCAGCAGCTTCGGCTTTGCGGCAAGCTCTACGCCGATCGTCGTACGTTTACGGTGCTCCACATCTAGCGAGCCTACGATGGCGTCGGCGTAGTGCATCAGCCCACACCTGTCGAGGACGGTCTCCACGCTATATCACAAGTTTTAAAGAGTGAGAGAAAAAATTTGCAAGGGAACGCACTAAGCTTCTTTCTCCTCGAGCGAGACCTCTGGCGGCTGGCGGAGCTTGGCAGAGAAGAGTAGTGCCTCGCGTACACTCGTCGTTGGCAAATGCGTGTCCAGCTGCTGGCAATAACCGCTGCTCACAACATCAGCACCCATCCACCAGCGAAAAAAGACCACGCACGTCTGCGCCTGGAAATCCGGCGGCAGTGCATGCCCGCCGATGAGCCGCTCGCCCTGTACGACGCCAGGCCCCTGGCGCTCCGCAAGCACGTTGAGCAGCGTCGTCTTGCCCGAGCCCGATTCGCCCACGAGCGCGGTCAGCTTCCCGGGCGCAACGTACCCGTACACGTCGTCAAGCAGCCGGCGCGTCTCTCCGTGGCCGACGGGCACGTCATACGACAGCCCGCGCCACGTGAACACCTCGCCCTGCCGCTCGGGCAGCTCCCGCTTTTTCTCCTTCGCGTTCCCATTCGCCTGGACCTGGGACGAGGACTCGCTGGTGTTCGCGCCATTTCCGTTCGTGGTTGGCGCGCGCTTCTCGCTGGCGTGTGCGCCTGGTTTTTCATTCAGGTGGCCGACGGGCGTCGGCATCCGCGCGGCGGTGTCGCCCGAGTTGGAGCTCGTGCGGCTCGTGAGCTTCGCGGAGCCGGTCTCTTCGTCGCGGCCGTTGCGCGCGAGGTCCTTCGCGGTGCGCGAGCCGCGCTTGAACAGCACGGCCGTGGCGGCGCTCGAGAGACTCGTGTTGAGCTCCGTGAAGAGTAGCAGTACGGACACGAAGAGAACGCCGAATGCTACCACGATGCCGTAGTTCTATGTCCCTCACGTATCAGTATCCGCCTCGCGATGAGGAGGCAGGGAGGAGAAAACGCACCCGCCAGAGATTGCTTTGGCTGTACCCGTAGTTGATCCCGACGAACGTGTTCCCGTCGACGCGGTCCTGCCCGGGTTGCGAGCCGACGCTTGTACATACCTGGTTCGAGAGCGACACATTCTCGTAGCCAGGACCGCTCGGGACAAGTTGGGAGCACAGGCCATTGAGCGTGTGGAACTCATTCGTGATGATGCCTTCGAAACCATAGCGCAGCGGCTGGCCGCGGCATCAGCGGGAGGGGAGACACACGGAGAGGAGTGACGCACGTTGATATACGAAATCCACCGCAACGCGCCGATCATGCTCGGTTTCGGGATCGTAAAACCGGTGTAGAGCACGAGACCAAGCAGCAGGATACCCGCGGTGGTCTGTGCAGGCGCAGGCGAGCCGAACGCGGCCGCAATAGCGCGGAACCACGCCTTCAGCGTCACCGCCATCGTGAAGATAAACAAGAAGAAGATGCTGCCGCCCAACCATCAGCTCGCATCGGTCCAGATAAAAGGGGGCACGAAAGAGGGACGCACAAGAACTGCGAAGCGGTGCGCTGCAGGTCAACGAGGAAATAGAGGATAACGGAAAAGATGGACATGATGAGGAAGGTGACGGGCACGTCGACGAGCGTGAGCGCGGCGGCCTCGATGAATGGGTGGTACATCGCCGCGCGGTAGTGCTTGATGATGATCGGCCGCTGCGCGAACAGCGCCGGGATCTCCGCCATCGCGTTCAGCACGCTGAACAGCAACGCGAAGAATAGCACACCGCCGCGCGAGAAGTACGCACCCGTAACCTCGGGGCTGTTGTAGAACACGGTACCCATGATGATCCCTTGCGCCCAGAACACGCAGATCTGTACCACGAGCGGGGCGAGGTTCCCACGGATGATGCGCACACGCCGCGCCATGACGGCCCTTGCCTGCATTGGGATCGACACGGTGTACACGCTGCGCTGCGGGACGTGCGCGGCGTGCTCCGCACGCACGCTGGTGCGGTAGACCTCGCGCCGCTCGGGGTCCGCCGCGAGGAGTGCGCGGTACTCCTCGATGTCCTTGCGGTTCGTGTCGCTCGCGGGCGAGTTTAGGAAGTATTTGGCGAATTCCTCGGGCGTGCGCCGGACACGCGCTTCGTAGCCCGGGCGCACGCTGCGTGCATGCGGGTCAGTGACTGTGCACAAGAGCCAGGGAGCATTTTATATGAGTATGCAGCCAACAAGGAAATACAAGAAAGACGCACCGGAGACCAAAAAATCGGCGGACGTCTGCCGGTCGGCGGGCTCATAGCCCATGTCGATAAAATACTGCCGCGCCTGGTCCGCGCGCCCGAAGTAGGCCATGCGGCCCTTGAAGAGGACACACACCTGTTCTCGCTGTCAGCATCCATGTATTGTCTCCTATCACCTTAAACGTGCGCAGGGTGCCGAATATAAAGACAAGGCATCGGAAGCGAAGCGCCGAGAGAGCAATGGCGAAGAAGCGAGGCGTCGGGCGCAAAAGAAGAAACCAGCGCACCTTGTCGAAGTGCTCATATAAGCTCTCGCCGGTCTGGAAGATTGAACAAATTGTCGCAAGCCTTCCGATATCCGTCGCGATGCGCAGCGCGCGCATGAACTCGAGCGCCGTCGACGCGTCGAGGCCGCGGGTCGCACTGGTTCACCAAAGTCCATGCAAAACGTCAGATCGCACAAAAGCGATAAAAGGAGAGAGCACGCACTTGTCCCATGCGCCGAGGTGCGCGTGCAGTGCCAATATCTCCGCAATAGTCACGCGCTTCTTCTCGCCGCCGCTGACACCGCGCAGTGACGCGTCGCCCACGCGCGTCTTCGTTACATGTCTGTTTGTGCACACTCATCAGTTCATGCACTTCCACGCGGGCGTGAAGAGGAAATAGGGACGCACTGGAGGCCAAAGATGACGGACAGGATGCGCGCGACGCCGCGCACGTACTGGCTCCGCGACACACCCTCCAGACGCGCGCGCGGCGCGCGCATCCGTGCGGCAAACTCGAGCGTCGTGCCCACGGAGAGCGTCGGGAAGTGCACGTCGTACTCCGGGCAGTAGATCAGGTCGCCTGTATGCCCGTGCGCAGATTAGCACGCATGGTCGAGAAGAGACAGGAAGGAGGGAGTGGGCAGATGCACAGAGGGGGGCGCAGCGAGGGGAGCTACGCACCGCGATAGTGCTTCGCCATCTCGCGGGGCGAGAATTGGTCGAAGGAGACCTCGCCATCAATGCGCCCGTACTCCTCGCGCTGGTTCGAGAGAATCTTGAGGAGCGTCGTGCAGCCCGAGCCTGGCGCCCCGAGCACCACTGCCAGACAACACGATCAGCACGCACCCAGATGACAGAAGCGGGGAACACGCACGGAGCATCTCTCCGGGGCGCACGACGCCCTCGAAGCCCTTGAGGATGGTGCGGCGCGGTGGGCGGTGGAGCGCGCGCGCCCAGGAGCGCGGATCAAAGATGGTGCTGAAGGTAGGTTGCAGCGCGGTGCTCGTGTCCGGGACCTCGACGCATAGCCCGCGGAAGATCACGCCGAGCTCGCGAACCGGAATTGCCTGTTCCTCGCAGCTGCATGTATTTCATTTAAGGAAAATCAGCTGCAAAAAATGAAAGGCAGGACGACGCACCCCTTGCGGAGGCCGCGGAGCAATTTCTCGAGGTCAAAGGCAGTCTCGGGGGGTCCGCGGATGACGGTCGCGACCGCGTCCGCGACGAGGGTCTCCTCGCTCTCGTGCGCAGAGCGGTTCTCGTCGGGGTGGGTGAGCTGGGCGGCGCCCGGGGGGTCGAAGAAGTCGATGGGGACGGAGGACGCGGAGGACGCGGGGCGCGTGGGCTCGGGGCGCGCGGTGCGGGGGGTACGGGTCGGGATCAGCGGGGAGGGCACATCCTGCGCTTCGCGCTCATGGTCGGGCATGGAAATGTCTTGGCCTTCGCCTTCTTCGCTTTCTTCGCCTTCCTCGCCTTCTTCATGCGAGGATGCATCTTGGGTATCGCGCTCACGCTGAGCGTCGGTGACGTCCTGTGCCTCGCGCTCATTGTCAGGCGTGGAGAAGGGTGGTGGGGAGTCGGCGGACATCCCTGGAGAGAGTGGTGTCGACGATGGTCGGCATTGGCTGGGAAGTCGATATAGGGATGTGTGCAATCAGTCAGCGGGGGAGGCGTAAACGGGGAAGCCGGCGGGCGGACAGGGGGATGACGCGTTAGACACCGACCCTTCGCGCCCCCGGCGACATCTCGAATCTCGAACATGAATCTGTAAAACGGAAAGCCATCAGTCCAGAGCCAGCCCAGCCGTTGCTGCTGAATACAGTGTACACCGTCTGTCTCCGCACTTTTCCACCCCGCGGCACGCAAACTGCACAACGTGGCCATTCTCCGTCCTGCTTGCGTCCGTCCGGCAGCCGCATTAATGCCCTCCTGCGGTCCGTCAGCCTGTTATCCGTCATGCGTCGTGCTGGCGCATGGCGAGATAAGAAACTGTGCGGGAGTTTATCAAGATGAGGGTACTTGCCTAAAGTTGTCATTATACTGTGAAATAGTAAAGCGGTGGGGAGAAGGGACCTTTGAAATAGACGTGGTCGATCCAGATCAGAGAGTTTTTTGCAACTGACCGACTCGGACTCGGACTCGACTGGTGGAGACCCGAGTCCAACATGGATGCAACCGTAAGCGGCTGTGGGGGGCAGGGTGGAGCGACCAATGGAGCATAGGGTCAGATACGACGATCCTGAGGCACGATGGTTGAGTCAGATATCTACTCTGCCTCTGGGAGACTATGTAGGGTTCGACTGGCTGGGGTCGAGTCGGAGGGCTGCGAAAACTCTCTATTATACTAAGTACCTCCGAACTAATTTAATGTTATGGTGTATATTGTTCTTGCTCGTTACTACTCTCTTTCGTATACAGTAAGCCCGAACCATCTTCACCCGATATCCGTAATCTAATCATTCTTTATATTCCAAAAGCACCTTATATCACAGCATATGGTATGCAGCAAGAGCAAAACAAAAACAATCCAGTAAAGCACATTTCAGAAACACATGTTCCTTTCACGCTGCGGCAGCGATAGGCTGCGACGCCTTGGCCAGCAGCGGCTCAGCCTGCGCCGCGCCCATGCCGACGCGCGTCTCTAGATTCAACTTGAGCTTGTCAGCCTGGCACTCCGCTACAAAGTCGGTGAACATCTGATGTCGTCTGTCAGTACGTCACGCAGAAAGCGCAGTGAAGAAGACAAACCTCTATGGTATCGAGCGGTCCACCGGCACTCTCAGGGTGGAATTGCACGCCCCAGACCTTCTTGCCGGACTCGGTTGTCGATTTGATGCCCTCGACGGATGAGTCGTTGCAGTTGATGAAGAAGGGCTCCCACCCGGCGGGGAAAGGATCTTCGAGCTTCAGCGCGTACTGGTGGTTTTGACTACAATGATGCCGCACATCAATATCTGAACAACGCGTGAAGGATTGTCGTTCCCCTACCTAGTGACGTAGACGCGACCAGCCTTGATCGAGCCTGACGACGCCAGCGCGAGCACGGGCTGGTTGTGCCCACGGTTCCCGAACGTCATCCGATATGCATCCAAGCCCGCCGCCATGCCAATGATCTGGTGTCCCATGCAGATGCCAAAGATGGGCTTGCTCCACTCCGCCAGCGTGCGGCGCAGCTTAATCGCTGCCTCTAAGCACCGCTGCGGGTCTCCGGGCCCGTTCGAGAGGAAGAGCCCGTCGTACTGGTCGCGCACGGCGTTGAAGTCGAAGTTCCATGGCAGAACGGTGACCGCCGCGCCGCGGCGCACGAGCGCGCGCAGGATGTTCGCCTTCGCGCCGAAGTCGAGCACGGCGATCTTGACGTCGCCGGTCGGGTTGAGGACGTAGGGCTCCTTCGTCGAGGCCTGGTCGACGAGGTTCTCCGTCATGGGATCGACGTACTCATGTTCAGCCGGGGCGGGCGCGGACACGTCGGAACCGATGGCGAGGCGGCCGAGGGTAGAGCCGTTGTCACGAAGCAGGCGGGTGATGGCCCGCGTGTCGACGCCTGTGATGCCGGGCACGTTGTACCGCTTGCACCACGACGCGATGGACTCTACTGCAGTGTAGTGTGAGAATTTTTCTGCCACATCGGCGACGACCACGCCAGCGCACTGGATGCCACTGGACTCAAGCACGACGCCGACATCGCGATCGTCGAAGGAGGCTATATTTTTGGGCACTCCGTAATTGCCGATGAGCGGAGTGGTGAATACGAGGATCTGGCCGCGGTATGACGGATCGGTCATGGACTCGGTGTCTGTTCCGGCGAATCATGTTAGGAGTGCGGAACGCCGGATGACGCGACAAATACTCACAGGAGGTGATGGAGGTGGAGAAGACGGTCTCTCCATAGATACTTCGGGGCGCACCGAAAGACTTGCCTGGGAAGGACTGGCCTGTCTTCAGGTGCAGCACGGCTGGGACCGACGTTCCTCCTGCCGAGCCAGCATGGGTGGCAAAACCCCTATAAATACGAGGTACATAGAGAAATTGACGGGCAAGCATTGGCTTGAGCTGGCTTAATGAACGGGCAGAGAGAAAACGAGGTCGCTGAGATAGCTGTAGATATGAGAAAAACGCGAGGCGGAAGACCACGTGTCAGAAGACATCATCGAACACGTAGCATAGACTTACTCGTCTCGAGTGAGCTTGTCGTAAGTCATATACGAGCTGGAGGGCTCTTTGGGTGCGAAGGAGACGAGGCGGAAGAGTTGAGTCAAGGCGCAAGAGGTGACCACAACTTTAAGTTTTCCCTTCTAGCTCCGCCTGGCGCTTAAGTCACGTGCAGTCCCATTTCCTCCGTACGTCGGTTTCTAAGTTACAAGTTGAACATCTACCACACCCCAGACCTTGAAGGCGCCGTTGAAGCGCTTGAAGAACAAGTACGATGATTTGCTCTGCTACATGTGAGGTTTTGATCGGGTCGTTTTGGTTGCTCATCAATTATCTAGGAATGCATCAACCGGCACCAGTCGCTGTCTGCTTCAGGAGATTACGTCCTCGCTATCCTGCTCTTCTATAGTACAAATGACAGCAGCCCGATATACATCTCTCTTCAATGCGAGCTGATTCTGCGACTAAGTACGTCTGTCACCAAAATTTATCTTGAAGCTGATCGTTGAGCATATGCAACATGCTGCGCGGAATATTGGCTACTGCTGGACATACACGTTTCGCCCAGTTAGCCATGCCGACTGCCAATGGTAACGGAACTCATGACATGTGTCGGATGATGGAGCAAAAGCTGGATGCAGTCCGTCTGCTTGCATACACCATGCAGAGGCGCTACAACGCGCTCGCTCCCATCTCCAGGCTGCCTGCCGACATCTTGACCAACGTGTTCTCGCCGCTTGCGAATGACACGTGCCTTATGATCTGGGTTACTCACATCTGTCATCATTGGCGCACTCTCGCGTCATCCCGTGTCGAACAGGGCCTCGCTATGTTTCCTATAGCTGTAGAGCATGAAAGCAGGCAGAATTCCGCAACTGCTGTGTTAGGTTTTCCAGAGCTTTCACGCGTAGACTTGAGGATCGGCACGCGATGGACGTTGCAAATCTGGTTTGACATATTCAGCCAGAGTCGCACCGTGACGCACGCGATCATTCTGGGCCGATATGCTGAATCGTCTTGTAGAGCACTCGATGATCAGTTGGGGCCCTGTCGTTGTGTATCACGACTTCCACGTCGGCAGCATACCGATCCCCGATCACTTCACGGTGCTGGAGAGAGGACTGAACCTATAGGCAAACTAAGACGAAGAGGATTGGCGCATCTTGACGAAATTGTGAGACTCGTACAGATTTAAATACAGTACTAATACCTATACAATTCATTTAGTGCCCACTATGCGAGGAAAGTCAGCTTATAATCTAAACAGCGCCCAAATCCTTCGCCTCCGTCATCCGCACCCACAGTCCTCCCTATCCGCATCATCAGTCACGCTGGTAATTTTTTTCTGCGCAGGTATCAAGCGCACCTTCGCATACAGCGTCAAATGCGCCTTGGGCCAGACCTTCTCCACCGCCGCTCGCCCACCCTTCGTCTTCCAATGTGCGGGCGGATGCGACGACACGGGCTGCGCATCGGGCGCGAGCTCTACGGCCGAGAACGCCTGCAGGAGACGCACGAGCATGAACGAGACCTCGTTGTATGCGAACTGCTGCCCGAGGCAGATGCGCGGGCCCGCGTTGAAGGGGACGAAGATGAACGGGTTCGGGGTGAGGTATTTTCCGAGGCGGGCGTCGAGGAAGCGGTCCGGGTCGAATTCGAGGACTGCACGGCGCATGATGTTATTTCGACAGGGGCATTGTGGGGTGGATGGAGCGTACCGTCTGGGCCCCAGAGATCGGCCCGGCGGTGGATTTGCCAGACGGAGTACAAGCATGGAGTGCCCGCGGGGATGAACCAGGGCCTCGCGCCTGCCTTGACGGCGGGTATGACGGTGTCCTTGACTGCGGACCTACGATCAAATGACTATGAGCAATTTCCGTCTTTCAGTGTTGAGAGAAATATAAGGACTACCTCATATTCACAGGGCTAACGGAAACAACAAGAATCAAACATGAATTCTGGGACGAGCATGCTCTAGGGAACGAGACTTACACGGCAGGGAATAACCGCAGTGTTTCTAACAAGCAGCTAGGTTAGAAGCTTTACTGGACAGCAGAAGCGGCATACCGTTGATAACTGCCCTCAGATACTTCATACCCCGCAGCTCTTCGATGGTAGGGCTTCGATCACTGCCAACAGCGGATAAGATCTCCTCACGAAGACGAGCCATGGCATTTGGATGCTGAGAGAGCAAGTAAAGACAGAATGTCAACGTCGTTGCTGTCTATAATCAAGTCGATCATTGAGCACGTTCAGGGCGCATGACTATATAAATCCAAACATACCGTATCACGACCAGCTATCATGATATTCAGCGTCTCATCCTTGAGGATGTTGTAGTCTAAACATTTCGATCAGCCATAAGCTCCCTCCAATCCAAACGGCACACACCTTGCGTCAACCGCGCCATATGCTCCAACAACGACTCGTCCTCCCGGCCCAGATCGCCCGCGCCCTTATTCTTCTGTACCACCTCCGTAATAATAGGCTGCAAATATCCGTCAATGATGCGCATCTGGTCCTCGGTGCTGTCCTTCCAGAATTCTAACAGCCGCCAATAATTGCCCCCGCGCACACGGTGTGAGGCCTTCTCCTGCGCCTGCGCGAACGCCTGCAGGAAGCGGTTCGCGGGGTGGCTCGCGGTGAGTGCGTTGGAGGCTGCGGCGGGCGTGTTCTCGGGGTATGGGAGACCGGCGGAGAGGGACTTGACGTCGTGGCCGAAGAGGAACTCGGTCGCGGAGTCCAGGGTAAACCGCGCAACGAGGTCCTAGTGACGAGCGAAGTCGAGAATTAGGGTTTGTGACTGGGAGACCCGGGAAGAATGTGCGGACCTGGAAGTCGATGGCGTAGCCTGCGCGGAGGCGCTCTTTGGCCTGGACGATCATGTCTTCGGCATGTCTGTTGAAGATCTCGAAATGGCTGATGCGGTCCTTGTTGAAATATGGACGCGTCATGCCGCGGTGGAATCTGAGGTGAGAGTCAGCAGGAAGGGATCGTCGGTGACGGACTGAAATCTCACTTCCACATTTCGCCTGGTAGGAGATTAATGAAAATTCATGGTCAACGAAGCCGATTGAGGAGAATGCCATACATATTTACCATCTGAGTTGAACACGCCGGTGCCTAGCACCGTTCCAAGCTGCTCATGGAAGAGTTTGCCTATGATCCATGGTGCTCAGCAGCCTGCATATGAGGCTAGGAAGGCATGGTTTACTAGCCTTTTTCAAAACTTGCAAACTCTGTAGCCAAAAATGCCTGACTCCTTGTCAGCAAAAAATCAGGAAAACTCATAGAAATTACAAACTTTGACATGCTGAGGCTCATTACTCACGACCTATAAGCCTCCTGTAAAGATCTAACACATGCAACATGAAATACTAAGTCACATACCCGTCTGGAGAACAGAACGTCGAGACTGTAGGTATGACCCTCCTGTTCAGTGAACTTGGCCATATCACTGCCTGTCAAGGCGAACCTAAATCAGTCAACCCGTGCAGACTAAGACAAGGGTGCAAGAATATCATTACCGAGATATCCAGAGAGGTCAGTATCTATAATCTCTGCCAAGAGGTCAGTGCCGCCTAGTTTCTTCGATGGTACAGTCGGTGGCAGGACGGCGCCGTGTTTTCTCGCACGGTAAAACATGGTCCAATACTCGCCATACCTGTACGCGAAGAAAGTGATAGGGAACAGCAACAAGAAAAGGGGCACTTGGATCCAGTAAGATGGGGTTATATTGAAGCCGAGTTTGAGCGCAGAGACGAGGGCGATGAAAGTCGCCGTAGGTGGAAGGACCGCAGTCGGGAGTTTCTTCGCAATGAGCACAAAGCCTGGTGGAAAGGCCATGGTTGTTTTATGTAGTACGATTAGAGACGAGCAACTTGAAGCCTGTTGACATCACCTCACCGACCGATGTTTAATTATGTGCAAACGAGAATCAGGGGCGAACGACGATCCTCCTTCCTTCGCCCAATGCCCGCGCCGGTTTGAAGCCGAGCCGAGAGTTCCTGGGCCCGCAGATCAGCGCAGACGTACTCGAGCCTGGAGCCATCTCATGAGAACAACAAAGATCATAGGACCTCCAAAAATGGAGCGGCGGCGATGCCACGCGTGCTAAGACGCGCAGTCATCAAGGCAATGTGATGCAAGATGGAAGACAAGAAGCAGTAACCTCGAGCAAACACTTTGCTGAGCCCTCGAGCGAGCTCGAGGGACTGCTGTGGGTGTTATCACGCCATCTCTCTCCCGCCTCAAAAGGAAGGCGTGTTATACGGTCGCTTTGGAGACTGGTTTTGGGTGTCGATTAGATGCCAACTCCACATGGAGATTAGACTGGTGACCAGTCTCTAGTACACAACGTGGCGGGAAGGGTTGTATATAGAGACTGGTTATCGCGACATCGGGAAAGAACTCCTCCCTCGCGTCCATCGGGCTCACGGGCTCCGCGGAAAAACTTCGAGTCAGGAAAGTACACGCACCATATTCCATCCATTACATCGAGCTTGAGCCCTACTAGTTAAATGCTGTGGTATTCTGTTTCCAGTCGCTGTGGAACTGTGTGCAGAACGTGCAAGCTTGCAATAAAGCTGCAATGAAGTCGACGAGGTCGAACTGAGCGTGGGAAACATATAACATCCAATAGTGGTAATCATGCTTACGACATGACAAGCGCAACGGTACCACGCCCAGCTCCAGCCTCTCGACGACCGCGAGACTGGCCGTACCAGTTTCCCTGACATTCGTCCTTCATACTCGGTACCATATTGAATGTCCATGAACTTCTTCGACGCCACGTATGAGCCGACAGGCGCGGTGACTCCACCTCGCGAGTCGGGTCACACACGCCAACAGAGCCTGAATGAGGAGGTAACAGAGGTGATCGGGCAGCTGGGAAAGTTTTGGGGAGGATTCAGGAAGCAGGTATGGCCAATCTAGGTTATATGTAACTTGCTCTTACAGGAAACGAATCCAGAGCCAAGATGCGCTGCAAGCTGCGCGCAAAGACCTTGGAGGATACGTCGAGCAGGCTCAGAAGGAGCTGTCCAAGCTCACCGTAACAGAAGTCTCAACAGACACTGCCTCGGGCAGCACAGCTCGTGAAGCTCGATCTGGCTCAGAAGAAGACCATTCTTCAGCATCGACGTCCATGTCGGGCTCGGCGACCCTCGCAGGACACGATCAGCCAGAAGCACAGCCATCCGCCTCCTCGCAATCCCTCTTCACCCGCCTGCAGTCCTCTCTCCCCCCGGACCTCCTGACCAAAGTGCAGAACTCGCTTCCCGAGACGATCCGCTCCGCGCCCGAGCGCGTCGACCTGACGACACTGCGCACGACCCTTCAGAACGTGCGCGTGCAGGACGCCACCGCGCGCGGCGAGGAGCTTCTCCGCGGCGCACAGGACTTCCTGCGCGATGCCGTGCGCGTCGTGCCGCCGTCCGAGGAGGGCGCCGCGGGCGTGACGTGGGATGGCTCGGATATCTGGGCGATGCCGGTGGCGTCCGGGTCGGGCGCGGAGACGCCGCGGTCGGATGGCGTGAAGACGCGCGAGGGGAGTGCGGGGCCGAGGCGCAGTGGCGAGGGGCGGGCGATTGCGACGCGGAAGGAATCGCTTTTGAGGGCGGTGAGGACTAACCCGGAGATTTTGAGGGTGGATCCGGCGGGTGAGAAGAGCTCGAGCGAGGCGTTTGGTGCGTGGGTGGAGGCGGAAGTTGATGTGAAGGAAGATGGCATTACAGGCGAGGAGTGGAAAGGTAGGATAGCGAAGGAGATGGAAGAGGAGGGCGAGCAGTTAAATGTCACGCGAGATGCTTTGGGTACGTGTTTTATTCGTCTTCGATTGACCCTACAGGAAGTCTAACCTGACGTTCCATGTATCAGTACCTTCTGATATGACAGAAGATGTCTTCTGGCTGCGATACTTCTTCCGCATTCATCAAATCGAACAAGAGGAAGAACGGCGAAAGGCTTTGCTGCAAGGTATACCCCTTGATCAGCACATCCTTGTCTTACTCATGTGTTCCCAGGTGTCCAGCAGGATGACGACTTCACTTGGGAAGACGATGAAGACGAAGCAACTTCCCCCACCGCAACTCTGACATCGCGTGCGATCCCTGCGCCGGCCCAACCTCAGGCTGGTCACGCATCCGCTCCCGCCTCGCACCCTGCAACGCCGGGCTCCACCAGCCCGCCGCCCAGCAGCGAAGACAGCTACGACGTGGTTTCTTCTGCTTCAGGCCGGGTCAGCGAGGCCAAAGTGCAGGACCAGGAAGACGACAGCGCAGAGAGCGATTGGGAGTGATTCATATAATGTTTCGATTGTCCAGTTTCATTGTATACATATCCCATTCCTGTCCTATCCGCCGTTGATTGTACTGATACAGCATGTAGAGTGATATCTCATTTCCTGACGAAGACTGAGAGCCGCGAGCTACATTTGGCTGAGCCTTCTCATTCGCGAAGCTGTCACATCTAAGTTAAAAGATGAAAAGAGCAGCCTCTGAAGCCTCTGAAGCCTTCTCGCGAATCATCTGTGGTCTGAAGTTCCCACATGAATCATTCGCCCTAGAAAGACTGGACCCAACCAGCCATTGGTGTATGTGGTTTAGCAGGCCCGCGATCACTATCACGCTCATAGAGTGCAGATAATGAGCTCATGGGCGCTGTGCTCGCGTCTAGAAAATACGTGTCCTCCTCCCATTTGTCTCTATAAACAATCCTTGACACGTTTATGATGCTATCGTCCTCGTTCACCGCGTTTGCACTGCACGAAAGACAAGGGAGGCAAACCTTGGTTACCTCATAAGGAAAGAGAATGATATGGGCCCTTTTGAGTCCGCCGGCCATCAGCTGCGCCATTCGTTCCACCTCAACAAAAAGTGCCTGCTGGCCACCACGAGCGCCCCTCGCGGCTCTTGCCAACCTACCCGTGCTGGTGTACATATTTCGCTATCTAGAGCGACATACGCAGGTCTCACCGACCGCGCAAAGCTGGCGCCGACGCTATGGATGACCGCGCGAAGGTTCAAGGCCGCCTCGCGCGCATGCTCGTGCCCGACGTGCTCGTCAACGGGCTGCGGCTGTTCTGGGTGACGCTGGTGATATGGGGCGAGATCGGGCTCTTCTTCTTCAGTCTGTCGGACTGCCGGTGGCCGGACAGGGCGTTCAGAAGCGTGCGTGGTCCTTCCCACCTCTTCATCCGTCGAAAGCTCCACTCGCGCGCGGCGAATGGCGCGCTGTATGGGGTCTCGGTGGTGTATTGACGGCATGCTCTTGGTCTGCAGATATCGAAGGCGACGCCTGCTCACGTACTTTTGATCGCTGATCCTCAACTCCTGCCCCCTTTGTCCACGCGCACATGGGCGCAGGTCTTCCGAGATATCTATCTCCACAAGTCGTGGTCCGCCGTACGGCACCTCCGCCCGAACGCAGTCCTGTTCCTCGGCGACATGCTTGCGGCTGGTGGGAGCTATAGGGACGATGAAGGGTGAGTGCTGCCCGACTATACGCGCTTTGTGCCCTCGGTGTGCGCCCGCATAAAGTATGTGTTCAATTTATCAATGCGTGCTGCTTGCAGGTATACTGCGTATGTCAGGAAGTTCAAAGATACCTTTACGATTGATCCTGGGGTCGAGGTGCATTATCTCCCGGGGAACAGCGATGTCGGGTACGTAGACACGTCCTGTGCAGCTATCACTTCGTCTCAAGGACGGAATCAGCCTTGGCGCGTCCAACTCGTTCACGAAGCGCGTCCGACATCGGTATCAAGCGTACTTCGGATCGGTCAATCAGCATCTCTCCATTGCGAATCATTCGCTCGTCCTCTTAGATGCCCCGGGTCTGGTGGACGAAGACTACTTGCGCGCAGGACGAGGTGTGTCATTCGAGGATTGGCCACCTGTCAAAGATGGGCCGATTGAGTTTGTCAAGACTCTCACATCCGGTTTGTTCCTCTGTTTTCCGACGACACTGTTGACTAGTATATTGACTGGATTTTGCAGAGGTTCGGACCGATCCTGTGATACTCTTTAGTCACATCCCGCTCCATCGCGCTGAGTCCAGAAAGTGCGGACCTCTACGCGAGAAGGGAACGATCCGACGTGGTGTCGGCCATGGTTGGCAGAGCACGCTAGGGAAGCAAACATCAAGATTCCTTCTTGACAGTCTACATCCTGTCCTTGTTTTCAGGTAAGTACTGATGACCTTTGCTATCAACCGGGCTTAACACCAAATACAATTATTCAGTGCAGACGATAGAGACTACTGCGACATCACGCACACCTTGCACGACAACCCGAGCACTCCAATTCATGAGATTACCGTCAAGTCTTTCTCGCCTACCCGGCACATCACGCGGCCTGGGCTGCAGCTGCTTTCTCTCCTCCCCACCTCTGATGAGATCATATCGGAAGCCAACTCGACCACACCCAGACACGCGCACAATCCTTGTCTCCTGCCATCGCCAAATAGCCCCCTCGCCGGCCTCTACACGCCTTTCTTCTTCCTGTCATTGCTGCTGCTCCTGATCTCCCATTACCGGCGCACCAGGCGCGACACACCCAAACTCCGTTCCCCGACCCTGCGTCTCTCGCCCACCCCAACCACCGTCTCACCAACCCCGCCCTCGCCCTACTCATCCTCCTCGACCTACGCCTACTCCAACAAACCGCCGCACTCGCCCGGCGCGCCGCTCATCCGCACGCCCAGCCAGACCGCGTACTTCGACCTCCCCGCGAACAACGAGCGCTCGGTCGTCGGCGCCGGCGGCCTGCGCACGCCGCGCACACCATGGACGCCGTGGACGCCGCAGTCCGCAGGCATGAGCGTCGGCCCAGACGACGACGTCGAGGCGGAGAGCGGCGACGCCGAGCGCACGCAGCTCGCGCCGTCGCTGCGCGGTGCGCGCAGTCCGCGCGTCAGCAGCCCGTGGGTCGTCGGCGCGGCGGGCAACGAGGACGAGGAGGGCGAGGAGGGCGAGGGCGAGTACGTGTATGTCGGGCGGAAGGACGAGGTCGTGAAGGTCAGCGAGATCACGCGTCCGCCGGGGCGTGGCGCGGAGAGGGTGGACAAGGCGCGGCGGCGGCGGTGTGCGTGGGAGTACGTGTTCTCGCTGCGTGGGCGGCGGCGGCGCATTGTCTTGGGCATGCCGGCGTGGGCGCAGAGGGCTGTTGTGCTCGTGGCGCAGGTGTTGAGGCTGGATCGGCTCGTGGCGCGGGTTACGGGCGAGGACGTCGGGAAGAAGGTGAGGACGCGCAGGGAGGCGCGGGGTGTGTGGGCGGCGCTGTGGAGGGATGCAGTGAGGGTGGGGTGGCCTGCGGGGGCGGTGTGGGCTGTGATCTGTTGGTGTTACTCTTAGACTTTGCCTTAGGATCGGACTGTTGGTAACAATACGCGGACTACTACTATAACCCTCAATCAGACTGTTATTTCTATCTAGACATTAGACAGGATTTCATTCCAGCAGTTTTCAGATCGATAGGCCCCGCGTACTGATTTACCTCACAAGCGAATCGAAGCGGAGCCTGTGATGTAAAGGAAGGTGCCACCTGGAATTATGTCGCCGCTCGAAAAATCCTCGCATGCTGGGCTACGGCAAGCCACCGGCTGATGGATTTACGTACCCCGCAACCTCCGCATAAGCGAACAATTCCGCGTCGGGGGTCTATCGATCTGAAAACTGCTGTCACAATCAGACTTGTTATCTGTAGTACCGAGTTTTCATCTTTTCATCTTGTCTCACGGAATTCCAAGTAATGTTGTAATTCAGGCAGATGGGATGAGGGAAAATGTCATAGAGCGGTATCTGCATGGGGATGGACAAAGCATAGGTGAAAGAAGGGAGTACATGCATAGAGCATAAAAGTCGCATAAGGCCGTCTATAATGTGAGAATGGCTCGCAGAGCCTCTCGCGCACCATACAGCTGATAAATACCCACCGGACCGACATCACCCCAGACGCGATCTGCGAGAGCTCCTACTGTCTATTACTATTCCTCCTCATCACGTTGACTTCTTGGCCTTGCTCTTCTTGCTCTTTTTCTTACCACTGGATGGTCGCGCAACGGGCCCGTTACCGTTAGTAGTGGGCGCAGCAGCGCTCGCGGCACTAGCCGCGGAAGAACCTGTTCCATTCGCGCCGCCGAATCCCGCACCATACCCTGCATCGAAGACCACGCTCGGCGTAGAGGAGCGAGACGGGGAGAATGGGATTTCGCGTCCAGGAAATGTCGGCCGGGCCGGCTCGTCCGTCTCGGAGGGGAGGGTCGGCGAGGGCGCCATGCGGGGCGAGGGCGGCGTGTGGGGCGCCGGGGACGATACCTGGAACGGCCACCCGAGGCCGGGCTTGAGGCCGACGGACTCCCTGGGAGGCGACTCGGGCGCGGCGCTGCCGCTCCAGGGCCAGCTGGGCTGCAGGCGCACGGCGGACTTTGGAGGGGAGTCGGGCCAGTCGTCGACCACGCGGCCTGCGGGAGGCGGCGGGGATGGGGTGCGTGGCTTCGCTGGCACTTCGGACTGCGAGGAGAACGAGTGCATGGAGAGGGCAGAGCCGTTGACGCCGGGCGTGCTGGACCGGCTGAAAGGCTCCGATTCTTCCCAGTGCACAGCTGGACGTGCGGGGCTGGGGGCGCGCTCGGCGGCCATGCTGTTGAAGTTGAACGACGGTGCCACGGGGGTAACGGGCGTCATCGCCTGCGCTTCCACCTGAGGGGAAGGTGGCTTGGTGAATGCATCTGCCTTCGCCTGCGCAAGGAGAGTCAGTGTCAACCTCACGGTATTACAAGCAAACAAAGAACGTACGTCTACCTGAGCCTCGTCATCCAGGCTCTTCACGAGATCCTGCATTTCCGCAATGCTCCTAGAGGTGTCGCTGAAAAGGTCCTCGATGCCGTGCCGCAGCTCAGCGTCCCGCTCCTCGTTCTGGAGCAGCATCCGCACGACATCCTCGCGCAAGCGTGCGCTGACTTCCTCGCGCTCCGACAACATCGCCCTTAACGCCTTCTCCGTACCCTCCTGGCGGTCCGACAGGCGCACGAGGGCGGAAGCCAGCATGCGGTTCTGGGAGGCGTGATGGGCTTGACGAGCTGCGTAGGTCTGGACGGTCACCTCCATCGCGGCCTTCTCGTCAGAGAGCTTGCCGATGAGGCCGTTCATGGTCTCGTGCATGCGCATGGCGTTCTCTGCGAGGGAGCTCAGCTCAGCAAGGGCTCCGAGCGAGGTGGCGGCGTCCATGGAGGATGGAGTCGTGACGATGCCTGGAAGCATGCCGTTTATAGCGACGTGCCCTGCAGAACGCGAGCAGGACGAATCAGTGCCAGTTCGAATGAAAGCTATCCGCTGCACACTCACTTATCATAACGATTAAATGAAGAGATGTGTCTCCGTCTTACAAGACGAGAGGTGGGAGACGGATAAATCGCACCTCTAGCTGCGCGCGTCTTATAGGATGCCCTAGAACCACGAGGAGCCACGGGTTTGCGGTGGATGTCCGCCTCCAGGTCAACACGGTCAACACGACTTGTCGCTTCCGACACATGCCAGACCACGGCTGTATGAACACCACGCAGCGGAGAAGCCGTGCATGGGGGCGTTGGCTGGCCATGAGGGAAACCTTGCGAGTGAAGCTAGTGAAGGGAAGAGAGATATGTCACCTAGATGGGTTGCACGCGACGCCGCGCCACGCTCACCGCAATACAGCCTCAGAGCTGAGCCTGGAACATCGTATCTCAGATATCACAATCATGCTGAAAACGTACGGATCGGGGAGGTGCAAGTCGCAAGAGCGACAAAATTAAAAGCTTGCGCCCACGGCACGGCATCGCGTCAGGCTTCTTGCTCTGCTGACGAGAATCAAAGCCATCATCCCTAGAGACGTATTCCCGACGATTGTACGCCAACGTTTCATTCATCCAGCTAGAGGCCTAGCCGGAGCAACGAGGTATACTTATCCTACTCGCGCGTGTGCCGCCGCGTGTGCTGCGGCCGCTTCAGTAGAATTAAGTTCGGGGGTTGAGTCTGCCAGGACGATATCAATAAAAGACGACTCTTCAGAGAAGAGACTTGTATTCTGAGACCTTACAAAGTCGTGTTGACAGGATGCACCGATCGCTGCAGCTTGCTCATGTCTGAATTGCATGAAGAATTGCAAAAGATACCACAGTTCCTTCCTTCCGAACACGCAAAATCTGGGATAAGCGCCCATCCTCGGCCGAGGCCGACCACGACGGTCGAGTCGGCGTTCAATTAGTCTCCGTAGATGATGACTCAACAATCGTGCCTCAGGATCGTTTACGTTCAATTTCTCTATCGTCTGCTGCAAACTTCAAGCTTCAAGCTGAGCAGAAACAGCTAGGCTCCTGAAGCAAATCCCGTGATCAAGTGCGTAGCGTAACAACGCCAAGAGGTACATTCCCGGGGTCTAAGTGACGAAGTCGCACAGACCTCTCAGCGCCGTAGGCTCTGGCTAGATTCAACGCCGCCATTCTTCGTCTTGTTTTCGGCGGTGAGTTTGGTTCAGTTCGAGCGTGACCGTTGAAGTCGGGGCTGAATCTCATATCTCATGAATCAGTAACATTCAAGCTCGACTGAAGCTAGCTGCCTTGTCTTCTGTCTGCGGATTTTGACCATAGGAAGCCCTGGAGAATCGTCTTCTATCTGGTAATTTATCTTTTGTCTATTTCAAAAAAATGTCGTGAGTGATGCCAGCCCCTGCATACGTCGACTTTTATTTGATCAAACCGATACCAGTGCCCCACTTGACCTGACTCATTGGCATGATCGACCTCCCCTTCGGTCGGATGCTGCTCGTACACAGCGCCAACAGCTTCGAGATACCATTTCCAATTCGTTGATGCGTTTGAACGCCCTCGCCCCCATCTCATACATGCCTCCTGAAATACTCGGCGCCATCTTTTTCATCGCATGCGAGGACTCATCTACTTCAAGCCGACCAAAGGTGATAGATATATCTCATGTTTGCAGACAGTGGCGTAGAGTCGCTATCGAACATTCAACGCTTTGGACTGTTCCTTCCTTGAAACTTGGATGCAACTGGACGAAAGCATTCCTGTCACGTTCCAGATCTGCTCCGCTTGCCATTGAAACAAGCTACGCTGAAGAATCCGTCAGAGTCCTCATGCCAGGAATGATACAACCCATTCACGATCATCTTTCCCACATTCGACGCTTCCAAATCACAGCGAGATACGACACTCTTGATCTGCTCCTGGCGACGCTCATTACGCCTGCACCTGTGCTGCGATCTGTGGAGATCGAAGCAAATACCGACACTATCCTATCAACAATTCCTCGACACATATTCGCCGGTGATGCACCCGAACTCAAATATCTCATTCTGAACAATTGTCTCATTCCGTGGGATAGCACTATTTTCCGAAATTTGGTATCTTTACACATCGCCCTGCCGAGCAATGACACGTCACGCGCAGTCAATGGATATCTGATTCCAACACCGATTCGCCAGTTGCTTCCTACAATGTCACAGCTCGTTGGAGTTCTTTCAGCCTGCCCTCTTTTGCGATCTCTTGGGCTACAGAACGCCTTGCCACAGGCATTATTTGCACCAATTGCGCGTCTCGACCAAACACTGCAGGCCGTCCACTTGTCCAATCTCGTCATTGTCGAGCTTCGTGGAATGCCCCACGAATGCGAACGCTTTCTATCCCACATAATATTCCCGGCATACAGTAACCTTGTGCTCGATGGTTGGGCGGGGCAACCTGAAGATGTTCATAATCCTGAAGCAGAGTTCTTCGCCTTGCTTAATCTTCACAAGACCCGTGCATATTCCTCGACTGCAGAAGATTTTAGCTCGTCATTCCTTCGGTTCCACTACTTACCAGACGAGCTCGAGGTCATTGCCGCCAACGTCAACACCAGAATCGCACTGCCACCAACCCCACTTGATCATAGGATCGTCACCGACTTTGCACGGCAATTCTTCGCCTTCACCCCTCTCGCTGAATGCGTATCTCTCAGCGTTGGCTTTGAAGATGACATTCCCTTTTCACAGGAGGAGCTGCTGGATATCTTCGCCCATGATTATCTACACTGCATAGACGAAGTCACTTGGGAAGGATCCGGGATTGGCATTGCTGCGTTTTGCGCTGCTCTATCAGCACGTGGAGAAACCTTACCGGCCAACCCAGCTTCAAGACCGGGTTTCCTTGTATTCCCTCATCTTAAAATGCTTGGCGTCAGCTATGTCAACTTTTCTGATTCCACGGACAGAGAAATCCTGTGGACTAGTTCAGTTGGTTTGCAAGCAGACCGCAAGGCGAGAGGCTCTCCCATTCAGAAATTCGTGTTTACCGCATGTCGCGGTCTGAGCGAGGAATGGACAGATGCGCTTCAAAGCTCATCCATGTTCGAAGAGACAGAAGTCCAATTCCATTCACGTTGAAACACGGTGCCCTACATACCGACAGAGATTTTCCAAATCCTGCTAATATCGGACAACAGAGCACTCTCCATCAAAACATCGAATCAAGCCCAGGGTCATGTCGTCGCTCGTCGGTCATTCTGGGATGCCGTCATTCATCTCGTACCTATGGTATTCCGCCAAATCTTCTCGAAACTCCGTGACAGGGACGGATATTAATGGAACTCCTCGCGCCTGTTTCCATAGCCAGCCTCCGGCACATTTATCCTCTGCATCGAGATCGCAATGCTACATATCTTAAAATCTGAAAAAATGGTTCTTCAAAAGAGAGGATGATAATTCGAGACTTAGAACTACGTACTGGCAGGATGAACGGATCATATTGCAGTTTGAGCATGTCCGAATTGTGTGAAGACATTGGACAAGTCAACCGTACGCTTGCCAGCTTCACAAGCGCCCACAGCATCCACAGCGGCGCCCATCCTGATCCTCGGCCGAAGCCGAGCATGACAATTTCTTACCTTCAAGTTCAATTTCTCTACTCTGCTGCAAATTTCACGTCTGGCGTCGAGCTTCAAACTTCAAGTCGCGCAGAAGCAGACAGAGCTCTAAACAGAATTCCGTACTCGGGTCTTCTATCATAGCGTCGAGGGGCACAATATTACTTAGGCCTAGGTGACGAAGTCAAGGTCGTACAGACTGCTTGCGACCACTCAAGTACTAGCTAGATTCAACGCCGCCATTCTTCGTCTCTTTTTTCTCGGTGAGTTTCGTCCCGTTCAATACTCGAGCATCGGCTTTGAGGCTGAATTCAACGAATAAGGAGAATTCAAGCTCGACTGAATCCGACAGCCTTGTCTTTTGTCTGTGTTTTCACCGTCGGCCCGGAAGTTCTGGAGAATCTGTTTGAAGATGACGTGAGTAATTCCATTCTCATGATTTCTTGGCTTTCATATGGAGAAAGGTTATACCAGGCAGCCAATCGAGTCGGGCTCGAAACAATGGCACGATCGACCCCCGCTTCGGTCCGATGCTGCTCGTACTCAGCGCCAACAGCTTCGCGACACCATCTCCATCGCGCTGATGCGCTTGAATGCCCTAGCTCCCATATCTTACATGCCCACTGAAATACTCGGCACCATCTTCCTCATTGCATGCGACGATCGCTACTCTACTTCAAGCCGCTCGACAGTGATAGATATATCCCACGTTTGCAGATGTTGGCGTATAATTGCAATTCAAAATCCTAAGCTTTGGGCTAATCCTCCCTTGAAGCTTGGATGCGATTGGATGAAGACTTTCTTGTCACGTTCTGGATCTACTCCGCTCACCATTGAGACAGGCTACAGCGAAATACCTGACCGAGTCCTCCTTCCAGGAATGATAAAACCCCTTCACGAGCACTTCTTCCGTGTCTGGAACCTCCAAATCCGAATGGAGTGTTTCGTCCTTGATCAACTCCTGGCTGAGCTCATTACGCCTGCACCTACACTCCAATCTGTGGAAATCGAGGCTAACTCCGACATGACTCACCGTACGATACTATCAACGTTGCCTCAAAACGTATTTGCTGGTGATGCACCGGAACTCAAACATGTCACTCTCAACAGCTGTATCATTCCATGGGATAGCACTGTTTTTCGGAATTTGGCATCTTTAGATATCACTCTACCGACTACGCAGACCCGACTGTTCAAATATACGGAAGACGGAAGTCTGGTGCGGGAGCCAGTTAGTCATATGCTTCCTACAACATCACAACTTCTCGGAATCCTTACGGCCTGCCCTCTTTTGCGCTCTCTTGCGTTGCGAGAGGCCTTGCCACAGGCTTCGCATGCATCGAGTGCGCATGTCGGTGAGACACCCGACAACATTCGTTTGTCCGAGCTGGCGCATGTTGAGCTTCTTGGAATACCCCACGAATGCGAACATTTCCTATCCCACTTAATACTTCCATCGTCCGGCGACCTTATGCTGGATAGTTGGACCGGGCCAGACGCTGATTTCGTTGAATCAGAGCTGACCGCCTTGCTCAACCTTCTCAAGAACCGCGCATCTTCCTCCACAGGAGATTTTCGTTCAGCATCCCTTTGGTTCTGCCTTGGAGAAGGGGAGATAGAAATAATCATTGGCAACTTCAATACCAGGACCTTAGTGCCAGACCCGCTCGATCATGGGATCCTCACAAACTTCGCTCGCCAATTTTTCGCCACCATCCCTCTTGCTGACTCCGTGTCTCTCGGTATTCGCTTCGATGATAGTCCACCCCTGACACGAGAGGAACTAATGGACATATTTGCCCACGACTATCTGCGCTGCGTAGACTGGGTCAATTGGTGCGGAGCCGCTGTTGGGATAGTCGCATTTTGTGCTGCTCTATGGGCGTACAGGGAAACCCCGTCGACGAACCCAGCTTCAACCTCTAAATTCTCCATGTTTCCATATCTCAAAACGATCGGCTTCAGAGACGTCGACTTCTCCGATTTCACGATCAGAGAAATCCTGCGGACGCATTTGGTCGCGTTGCAAGAGCAGCGTATAGTGAGAGGCTCTCCCATCCAGAAAATCAAGTTCACTCGTTGCCTCGGCTTGGACGAGGAATGGATGGATGGCATTCGTGTCTTCGATGGGGCAGAAATCAAGTGTAGTCCGTAGGAGAACTAGAGATATAGGTCTTCTTCCCACTCGAATACATTGAATCAAGTCCGTCTTCGACGTAAGTTGCCCGTTAGCTAGTTTCCCGCCGGCTAACTCATGCCTGCATCCCAACAGACCTTGTTCCAAGTTTCTAACCTGGCGTGTCGCTAACTCTCCACAATACCTCATGGCTAGGGCGAATACCCGCGAATAACATCGCGGCTTTCTTCCTAATATCCGGCGCCATGCATCCTGTTCTTTATTTACATCCTACCGCTATCTTTTCAAATCCCGTGCTTCCTAGTCATCATCACCGCGCCCCATCTGCTTCATAATATCTACAGTTGTGCATGCTTTGTTCAACCTGTTTAACAAAATGCGTATTCGCCGCCTTGCAAGGGTACGTCCAATAATGCGCTCTCTACAAACGTCGAGGACTCGTCTGTCTTCGACGCCTCATCTCCATAGGTCGAGATCAGGACCATCATGCGTAATCAATGGACCATCTGCCCATCGACGAGCCTTCCGCTACAGCACTGTCCTCGACCATCTGATCGCGAGTAGCGCTGAATCATGCATCACGATCGACATTTCGTTCTCGACTTCGACAACTCATTCCACCGACAATAGGTCGAATCATACCCCCTCGCTTCGGTTGTTGCATCGCGCCGGGGTCCTCGGAACAGAGCAATTTGTAGATCGTTAAAGTGGGGGTTACAGGCATTCTGCCGGGCGGAGATGGTAATGCATCTGCAGATAATCCGAAAGGCAGTCGTTCCGTGCCATCATCCTCTATGACGACAATTATATCACTCCGCCCCGGAACCACAAATACTGGCCGCCATGACAGGCGAAACTGACTATGATACTATTGATAGAATGGTTTGATGATGCTCGTAGCGCGCGTACGGGTGCAGATAATATCGGACCTCGATAACCACCGGTGGACAAAGAGCAGAACGCGACCAGAATTGCCTCACTCGGGACTCCTGCGTTCAATACATAACGACGTGCCTGATCGAAATTCTGTTTCGCATTCATCGCTAAAGCGCCGGTTGGTCTTCTGCCAGCCCTCGTTGCACGTACATACTTACTTATATGCAGGCACTGATATTGGCGCAGCTCTCCAGAAACGCCAGTCCCGCTCACTGAAGTCCCGCTCTAACTGCATGGATCGTCCAGCCTCGCGACAGTGGGAGCCACCAGAGTGGACGCCCAACGCGACATACGAGCCGCACGCCGTCGACGGCAAAGACAGCCCCCCCGGTACGCCGTACGTCACATACCGCGAGGCAAGCCCGCCGCAGATGATCCCGCTCATGGAGCGCGAGAAGCTCGAGCGCGTCGCGAGCAACGCGAGCCTCGCCGCCGGCGAACCGCGCAGGAATGGACTCACTGCCAGCCTGCTCATTCCGACTGCGCTCGTCTTCTGTATCACGGCGGGCTTCGGCGCCGGGCTGCTCGCGTGGCTGCTGGCGCATAACACGCTGAGCACGCCGGACACGTTCCGCGAGGGCGCTTTTTTGCTTGATGAGGGCGCGAATGTCGAAGGCGGGTTGGAGGCGGCGCGCTTGACCGGGCTGACGATTGCATCTGCTGCGGTACGTTTTTGAGTGCCCCACGTTGGTTGAGGAATGGCAAGTATTGATGCTTCGATAGTCCAGTGCGATGGGTGTAATTGCGCCGGTGTCGATGGGCCTCTATGCGTTCATGGTAGCTCGGTCCTGGCTGCGGCTGTCGACGGGAGACGGTGCCAATTTACCGACGGCTCTGCAGTACGTGCTTCGTCCTCGACTTCTCGGACAGATGGCTGATTTTTCGTCCGAAGGTACGGTTTGCTGGTCGAGATGTTGGGGGGCGGAAGTATCGTGAACATTGCAGAGGCGGGGATGTATCTGTCGAGGCAGGCGAGGCCGAAAGCGCCATCCATGTTTATCAAGGTCTTCATTGTTGGAATCGGGACACACCTCCTTGCTTACACTGCCAGGTCAGCTATCGTGATAATTCATGATTACATGCGACTGACACCAGCCTCACTTATATCAGTGCACTGGATCTCTGGCTCCATGCACAAACGTCCACCGTAATCGTGCCCAAGGCCGAGTTTGTCAACGACCCGTTCCAATTCAGTGTCGCACAGAACCGTTGCGAACCATTCGTGCCGCCTACAAGCCCTAACGAGTTTCAATTCCCCTGCTTGATCCAGCCTTCCCGCGGCAGCTGGGGATACGGCATCCAGGCCCTGACACCCGGTATGCAAGTCATGTCCAATAGTTCCAGCACGCTGCAGACCATCACGCTCGCGGACGAGAACGACCTTGCCGTCTTCGTCGATCCCTCGGCACCCGCGAACGTCTCGTTCGTCGCCACCTCCTTCGGCGCACGCACGACCTGCGAGTCGGTCAACCACCTCTGCACCGACCCGAATGACATGAACGTCACCTGCACGGGCTTCCCGCTCACTTTCCCGCCTGTGAACGTCTCCGCCCCGGACGCCGCGATCGGCATGGGCCCCGGCATGTCACAGCTCGCAGTCCTGTCCTCCGGCTGCGACGGCTGCGACCACGTCTCGACCAGCAACTACAGCACCGGCCAAGTCAGCTACAACACGACCGGGCCCTTCCCCGAGAACAACTACTCGCTCTGGCTGACGCTGCTCTGGCAGGGCCAGGGCTCCGTCACGTTCGACGGTGGCAGCGACGACCCCAACCGCGACGTCGCGTACACCGTCTTCGGCCCCCGCGCATACATCCTCGCGAACTGCACGATGCAGTTCTTCAACGTCACGCTTGGATACGAGAATGGTGCATACCGCCTGCTCAACGCGGACCTCTCGAATTCCGGGCTGTCGGACGGCCTCGCGGGCCCGACGCGCGCGGGGCTGTATGGCTCGCGTCTGCTTGACGACGTGCAAGGCATCGCGTTCAGCGGGAACAGCACCGCAGATGTCATGGCATATCTGAACCAGGACCTCGCGCGGCTCGCGCTCGGCTCCGCGGCATATGTCACGGACCTGAAGGGCCCCACGCTCACGCAGGCGCAGCTCGGGCAGCGCATTCTCGGGCGGTACCCGGTCGCGCCTGCGCTGGTGTATATCATCGTATTGTGGTCGAACGCAGTGTTCCCGCTCCTGGTGGCGGGCGTCGCGATGGCATCAAGGACGGAGTATGTCAGTGTGCCGGGGCGAGGGCGCGCTGTGACGGCGCTGGAGCTGGCAAAGGTGCGGTTGACGCGGCCGGCGGCGCTAGTTGCGGAGCTATTTTGGTGGACGAAGGACGGGGAGTACCACAGGGCGAAGGCAAGCGCGAGCGCGGATGTGGCGGGCATGTTTGAGGAGCAGAGAACGGAGGGACGGGTGAAGATTGGGCTGCACGAGCGGGTGGACGGGCAGACTGTATTTGGTGTGTGCACTCGACGAAGGGCTGCGGGCACCAAGGAGACGGACTGACGACCACGATGATATTCATGATTGCGATGTTTCTATGACATTTTTTCCTTGGATGTACACCATGTAACTTGGCGGTCGGGTCCACTATGTATTTATACCATTGTGAGTATCCCTTGCGCCGTGGATAGGGCATTCTCGAATCCCGGAAAACACTTACATTGACAGCGACTGCATTCTGCATGGTGTCAGGCTGCGCTGTGAGAAAGCGCGACTAGATGCTACGGGCGAGAGAACACGATGAAGGACGCGTGTCACTGTCGAGGGTGACGTTTATGTCAGAAGAACCTCGAGTCAATGGTAGGAGATGGGTGATGAAGAAGCCTCGCACGACATGAAGGCGAGAAAACTAGCGCAATGTCGGTGAAGACAATGACGAGACTGCGATATCCGTCTCCATGCGAAGAGGGAAAGAGAACATTACGACGGCATAGTCTAAGCTTGCACCGTGATGGTATGCGGAGTACCTTACATGGGGGGCTGCGGATCCAGGAGACGAACCATGGGCCGCGACGGTATCCACAATATTCACGGCTGCGATGTCGTGAGCCTGAATATAACGTGGCGATCCTGTTAGAGGCAGTAGGACCGACGATGTGTTCATACAACGCACCATGGCAGCACTCGTCCGGCGGCTGGCAAAGGAAGCGTCGGGCATCCTCGAGGCGTCATCGCCCGGAACGCGCACCTACGCGCACGGGTGGTCATGAGCGAGCGGAGACAGAAGCGCTCCGACCCCGCCCGCCCCTGTTTCGAGCTCGAGTCACCGTCGCCTCCTTCCCAGCACCGCGCACATCGCCGCGCACCTCTACCACCACGCCGACCCCACTGAGCTCCCTGACCGTCACCGTCGCCGACCACGTCGCGGCCGGCCGACGGCACTCATTCCGCATGTCCCCCGGTGCCGGCGCGTCGCTGCCCGACGAGCGGCGGCGCGGATCGACAGACTCGCACATGTCGCGCGCCGCCGCCATCGCACACGCGTTCAGCTCGGAGGACGTGGGCAGCAGCAGCCAGAGCGAGGGCGTGACGAGCGGCGGCGGGAGCGAGGGCGTGCACGGCGCGGGGAAGCGCCTCGCGCACGCGGCGCATGCCATCTTCGGCGACAAGCTCCACAGCGACCGTGACAGGTCCAGCGCCCGCACCGCGCCGCCCGCCCATGCGCACCTCTCCCGCCTCCACAACCCTCACCCGCACACCCACGCCCACCGCGACAAGCCCGAGTCTGCGCCTGGCACTGCACTCCCCGGTGCCCCCGCGTCCACATCAACATCTGCGATGGCGGCGAGCAACGCGTCCAAGGCGCACGCGTCGCCCACAAAGGTAAGCGCATCCATCAAAGCAGCCCTGATGGAGGCGGATGGCGGTGCATGGCTCGATAGATGGCCGCCCGGCCGTGCGAGCTGGCCAGAAGGAGCCTCCGCTGTTCTTTGCCCCCCGACGTCGAGCAGCTCCACATGCCGCCCTCTTCCCACTGACCCCCGGCTCCGCATGCGCAGCCGATCGCTTGATTGCTTCTGCTCCGTCTCACGACGCTCAAGTACTGACCACTTCGCCTCCCTAATAGGGCTCCGCACGCACGTACGACTCGAAGCTCGTGTCACGCGAGATGCACCGTCTTGGCAACCTCGCCCATCTCCCCGTCGCCCTTGCGCCCTCTATCTCTGCCGGTACCACGTCCTCGACGCTCGCACTACCGCCCTCCAACCTCTCCGCCCCAAGCGTCTCCGCAAACGGACCCGATAACCCATGGGGAACCCTGCATGTGCTCGTGCTTCCGCTTTTCAACGGCGAGCCTCTCCGCATACCCATGTATGTGCCTTTTCTCATGAATCCGGCTCACGGCTTATGCGGCACTGCAGTGAAGACCTCAATACACTCGTGAAGCGCCATATCTCCAGCATAGTCTCCAACTCGCCATCAAAAGCCATCGCAAACCTCGAGACCGAGGCCTCCGAGCTCATCGGCTCCGGAATGGACACCCTCAATGGGAAACTCGCCGGCATCGAAGACGACAAGCTCGTCGGCCGCGTCGTCGAGCTCTGGGGCTTCTTCTGGGACCAAGTCCTCCCCTACGTCGAAGGCGTACGCCCGCCCTTCTCCCTCCTCACGCACCCTCCTACTAACTGCCCCACAGGTCCTCCTCCCCCTCCAAACAGACCCGATCCTCTCCTCGCTCTACCGCACCCCCAAAACGCACCGCGGCTCCTCGCCCACCCGCCAGCCGCTCCCCGCGCTCGGCCCGACGTCAAACCAG
Organism: Hericium rajendrae; assembly: GCA_033439255.1. NCBI lineage: Eukaryota > Fungi > Basidiomycota > Agaricomycetes > Russulales > Hericiaceae > Hericium > Hericium rajendrae. The sequence goes on from CM065891.1 coordinate 862,823, forward strand.
ATCGACGTCCGCACCGTCGCGCTCCGCTCCTTCCGCGACAAGATCATCCTCCCCATCTTCCCGCGCCTCAACGCGCGTCTCGCCGCACAGAAGCAGGACAACCCCTCCGACAGCCACATCTACCCGCGCCTCCAACAGATGTCCGTCCCCTCCGTCTCCCTCCCTCCTCCCCCCACACTAACATGCACCAACAGGCTACTCGTCCTCGTCTCCCAAGGCCGCCGACAGCCGCAGCTCGTCTCACTCACCGAGCCCGCGCTCGAGCCAACGCCCGGCGAAGCAGCCGTCACGCATCTCCTGCGCCTCGTGCGCTCGACGACCGCGCCCGCGCCCGACGCGCCCAGCGCGCTCCACAGCCGCCGCACGCCGTCCTTCCTCTCCGGCAACGTTCCGCGCGATCGCCGCGGGCGCATAGCACAGCGGCCCGGCCCGCTGCGCGTCAACCTCGACTGCGCGGATTGCGACGAGGATGACGGCGGCGAGACGCCCAAGCTTGGTTTCCACGGCGTCGGTCGCGGACGCGGTGGGCGTGGTAGCTGGGAGCGCGAACGTGAGTTTCTGGAGGCGCTTCGGAGTCCGGAGGCCCCACCGAGTGCGAATGACCATCGGGAGAGTGTCGGCGGGTGGGGTCTTGGCACGTGGCACGAGGAGGCGAAGGCCAAGGACGAGGATGACGAGGACGAAGGGGTGACATTAGAACAAGTGCAGGTGCGTGGCGTTGCCTTTGACTTGCATGGGAGGTGGCTAATTAGGTTATTGATTGCAGGCTGATGTTGAGCGGATGGTGGGGATGAAAGCACCAGATACACCTTCACACCCGGAAACTCGAAGAAGGATGACTTGATTCTCTTCTCTCTGGACTTTGTCAGATGCTTTGATATCTGCTTTGTCGCATGCTGGAGGACTATCGCATATGTATCATGGTCTGTAATTTATCTCATGGCTTATTATCACCAGGCGAATAGTGGTTTTCGTGGGGTCTAGCGTTTGCGAGACTTAGACTTCTCAGACACAAACTTATCATATCAAGACTTTATTCATACAGGTATCAACACCTTATGACGATCCAAAGACAGTGGCTAGCGACAGGCTCATTTGTCCACGCCCATCGCGTCCTTGGCCTTGTCGGTCATGGACCCCTACATTGCACGTGAGTAAGAAAAACCATGATACTAACACGGAATACGCACAGAGTTCTCGTTCGAGTTGCCCGACACGCCGTCGGTCATCTTCTGTCCAGTGGACTTCTCGCCCTATGGCCAACTGTCAGTCGGCGAACAAGCAGAGGCGGAGGGCAAAGTCCTCACCTCGGGCTGCATCGTCGACGCGACCGAGTCGTACACGCCCTTCATCTTGTCCGTGGCCTGCTCGGTCATGGTCTTCTGGGACTCGGGCTGCAAACGCGTCAGTGGCGGGCCACACGGCAACCAAGCGCGCACGCACCTTCATCGAGGACGAGAGCTTATCCCCCATATCCTGGCGACCGGTGTCAGACATGATTGTATAAAGGTAAGGAGGTGGGGTGGGTTTATATGCGATGGATGTGGGGAAAGAACGAGGGATGGGAGGAAGAGACGCAGACGGCGGGGTATTTATACCCAATCTCCCGCTCCCTTTCGAGTTCTCAGCTGGCGCGCGCGACGCACCATGACGACATCGATGAGCGACGGGGCTTCATCGAGAAGAATACATCTCGAAAAGGCGGGAGTCCTGCTGTATTCGGGAGACGTGAAGGATGTCTGTTGGGAGGAGCGCTCGGGACTGTTTAGCATGTGAATTCCTGCCCGTGACCAGCCTTAACCCCAGGCCGGGGTTGTCTGAATTGTTTTCCGCATTTCATGGGTGTTTCTGGCTTTACTTCTTTCATGTCTGGTCATTATATTGACCTCGTTACATGATTACAGCCTAAAAAAGACGAAACATGATCGTGGACCCGCACTGCCTGCATGACTCACTTTTTCCCAAGATATAATGTAGAAAAAATCTTAGAAAAAGATATTCTTTCTTCCCTAGGAAAAAAGACTATCTATTTCTAAAATATTTTCTACACTATATCTTGGGAAAAAGTGAGTGATGTAGGCAGTGCCGCTCAAACAGCGCACCGCCTCGATTTTCGTGCTCTCATCCAGCAAGAACGCACCCCTGCAGCGGAACGTGGTACCCATGCTCCGCGCATTGTGCATGAGAAACCACACGAGCAGCCGGCTCCCCATTCCGCCGTGATAACGAATATGAGCCCAGTTGGGATGAGGATGAGAACGCTGACGCCCTGTCCATGCCGTGTGGCTGGCTCTGGCTGACGACGACGCATTGTAAGGGCCATGATCAAAGATACCTGCGAGAATAAGACGTTGCTGATGATAGAGGTAGTCTCGATATTCGAAGAGGATGTTGAAAAGACGGCCAGTTTCAGAAGCGCAAGTTATTCTTCGCATCGAACAGAATTCTACATGCATTTGGCAGGCATGATGCTAGACATTGCAAACGGATGACGATGCTCGGAGAAGACAAATTATACGGGTCGAGGAACCATGGATGGTACGGCGCGTATATGGCCACACAGAAAACACTTGTTTCAAGAACAGAACGACGGCACATTTCAGATGAAGAGCAAGGTATATGGACCTGCAAGAAAGCCGCGACAGGATTAACGGTCTCTGGGCATTTGACTGTCATGGAATTTTTGCAAGGTTCTGTGGGACGCAGGTAGACATAACAAAGATTGCTATATGGAGGAAATGAGATGATAGACGAAGAGATAGTCTCACGAATAACTCACACTGGACGATACACGCAAAAGTTTGTTTTGACGGTCCACCAATTTAAAAGACACATCTGAATACCGCGAGGCACTATTCTTCATCTGCTATGAAGCAAATTTCCGTGGATTCAACAACCCGAAGGGCATCGGTCCACGCCTGGCTAAGGCCAGGGCAATGGCTGAACTCCACTCGATCAATCGGAGATCCATGGTCCTCCCGTTCTTGCAATAAAAATAGGAGATCCTCTTGAAGATAAACCATCTCGTCTTCCGTGAATTCCGTGAAGTCCAATCCGTGAATCTCGAGGATGGGGAGCGAATGAAACATGGAAAACCTCGCCAGGTGGCCTGGCGCTGGCTCGTTTTGTTGTTCACTAAGCGCAGCACAGAATGCATCAAACCGTCCTCGGCGGAAATTCACAATGCACGGGCCATGCAGCCTTTCGTGTGCGAAGATGTCCGTGATATGACTGGAAGCAAGCAACCCGTCATCGTCGAATGTCAGAGTAAAGACCTCCGCCAGTGGGATGATGGCAAAATATCTTCGAAGGAAGTCTGTGCGGGTATCGGCATCCATTGGCGTGGATACTGTGATACGACACAATCTTGTACTGATATCTAGTTCAGAGTCTACTTCGCTATAGAAAAAGATGTCGAATGGGCGACTATCTTGGTAGTCAGCTGGCAGAAAATGGTGTTCCAGTGCGTTGAAAACGGCAGCACATTCTGCTTCTGGACTGACCGCGTCTTCAAAAGACCATTCGAGGCGGAGATCAGTGCGTATGGGGAATTCCACGCGAGATAAGAGAGCCGCACAATCCAGGACTGTTCCGACAAGCCGGAAATCACGTAGGTCAGGCAAATGAATGTCGTCCGAGGTGAGCGTAGAATGGTGGAATGGTATCGACGACGCGTGGGGTAGGATGTCTTGCAATCCAAGTGATTGTAGTGAGGGGCTGGCCCTGAGAACAGCGAGGAGTTGTGACATCGAAGGCAATATCTTGCTGCGAGAGAGTGGAGCAAGAGTTCCGTCAACTGCACATACTAACGGTCCATCTGGGTCAGGAACGTTGATGTGTAGGCTCACTAAATTTTGAAATACGGCGCAGTCCCAGGGAACGATACAATTAATCAGGGAGACCCTTCGTAGCTCGGGAGCATCTTCTGCGAATAAATTGAATGGGAGGCGTGACATGACACGCGAGGTCGGCGACGTAGCTTCCCACGAGTTTCGAGAATGATCGAGAGTCAGAGACACCAGCATTGGAGAAGGCAGAATGAGTTTTGGGAAAAGCTGATCAAGGACATAGTGAGACGACGCGATGTGAAGGATTTGGATATGAGAGAGATGCTCGTAAATAGGCTGTATCATTGCCGAATAGAGAATAGGTCCATCTTGGTGAGCTTTGATGACAAGTGGGGCAGACTCTGATCGCAGTAACATTTTCCTCATCCATTCAGGTCCGAGTTCCAGCGGAGGGCGAGTCCACAGCCTACAATTTTGAATCGCGACTTGACGCCAGCGGCTACAAACGTGAGTGATGTTGACCAATGACCTGAGCACCTTCTTTGGCAACCGGTGAGAACATAGTACATGCTCTTCGCAGCAGTAATAAAGGCGAGGCGTGATGAGGCGTGAAACGTGGTAGAATATTTTTTCAAGAATTTCCGGAGGCAGATACGAGATGGGCGCAAGAGCGTTCAGGTGCGCCGCCTTGACCATGATAGCGGCCTGCATCTCATCATATTCAGTCCGAAGTAAGTGACGTTGATCCTGAGCCGCTGCGGAACGAAGGGGAGGTCGAAAAAATGGGTGACTTGAGCCTGAAGTCTCCTGCAAGCTGTGAACATTGAATCATAGACACATATTCAGCTACGTCCAGGTGTCCGAAAGGTAAAGCTCTTACGACGTATGCTGCATTCTTTGCCGAAGAGATCCTCCCACAACTTGAGAAATTTCCTCCACAGAATGTGACCCCGAATGCTCCTACGGGATAAGGGCGAGTAGTGGTTTGGCCTGGAAAATCGTATATGATAGTCAGCGGTGCTTGAAGAATCAAGAATCGGCATCAGAGGGCGGATACCTCAACTTTTCGAGAGGGATAAAAAACTAAACAAGTCTGCGACGTAGAAAAACTGTATAAAGCGTTGTTTTCCTCGAATCCTTGTAGCTCGAGCCTAAGCCTGTGTGCTCAGCGTCAAATTGAATTTTCTCCGGCTGGTTTTCAAGAGCAGGGAACAATTAAAGTAAGCATAACGAAACTTGCCTGAGTAATTTATGCGGGAGCAGTATCTACAGAGCGCCGGTTTTTTTGTCGAGATAGATGGTCGAACTTCAAAGAGAGGGCCTGGGAGTCGGTGAGTTCTTGACGACTATTCGGCTTCAGCCGAAATAGGCGCTCAGAGGCCTAGCTCACCGATTGCTGCGTTTTGCCTTATTACACGACTACAGGACCGATGTGAAGCGTTACTATAACCCAACAAAAATGGCCGCCTTGTGGATCAACATACTAGATGCGAGTAATCCCGAGTTTCGTCCTACCTCCTCATCGCACCAGCAGATCAGTTGACACGTAACGCCGGCAACATCCCTTCATCAGGCTATGGCGCACACGAAAGCAGTACTTCCCGTGCGTCCACATACGGAGTGTCTGGGCCCTTCCAATGCTAGGACAGATAGGCGCTTCGGGCGCTCACGTATAAATGCCGTATCTCGCGATCCTTGGCTTCCTTATCGCCCTTGGACCCATCTTCCTTGGTCGACCTGCTACATATACTTGACCTTGCATGCTACGCAGTGACCGTCATGTCTTACGGTAAGCTTGATCCTATATGCGCCAGCATGGTATCTAAGGCCTTTGTACGTTTTCCTTAGATTGGCCATCCGGGCCTGTACGAGACTTGACTTCCACCGCATCGCATCCAACGACGCGTGGGCTGTTTGGTCCCCGCACTCCGCTGCCGCCGCCCGCTGGAATAGCGCAACCAGCGGAAATAACGCAGCTCAAGCAGAACATCGATTCTGCGCTCGACCGTCTGCACTCTAGCATCGAAGCTGCCTCGCGCGAGAGTGCCTCGCGCGAGGCTGAGAAAGCCGCTCAGGCTGCGCAGGCGCGTGCACTCACGGAGGCGCTCGCGTCATTCCGCGAACGAAAGGCGGCCTCTGAGCAGGTCGTGAGAAGACTATTCGACCAGTCGGCCAGTGATGATGACGCCTTCAAGCATGTGATGACGGCGCTCTTAGAAGAGCGGCAGGAGCGCGAACAACAGATGCAGAAGGAGGTTGACAAGGTGTTCGTTGATAGTGCGGAGTGGGTCGCCGGGCTCGAGCAGGCTCTGAAAGCAATCACCGGTGAAGCGGAGGAAAGCAAGCCGCGACGAGTAAGCCCACACTGACTTTCAAAGCCAAGCACTATTGTCTAATGCGTCTGTTGATAGAGTGCATGGCAGCAGTTGCAACCAACTTTTCCGAGTGCACCCATCGACATCGCAGCCCCTTCGACGGCGCCGCAACCGATCACGGTCACCGAGAGCCAGTACCTGTCCGGCCCGGACCCTGACTTCTTTGACTTCTCGTCGCTCATGCTGCGTCCGGCGAACACGTGGAATGACGGTTCTGGTTCGAGTCCACAGGAAACAACAGACAGCCAGTCGTTCTCAGTCCCAACGATCTCGGGGGCGTCCAGCCCGTCCGTGGTCATGCAGCCACCGCAACCCGGTTGGCCATTCGATCACAGACCGACTGGGGCACGGGATCGGGATCTCTGGGATATTGTGCAGCTGGAACGCATCCTTGCTAGTCCTCACGGGAGCTATAATACTTCAAGCCCGGCACCAGCAGAGCAGAATGAGGGCAACCCTGCCCCTGTGCATGTGAATGCCGTCGAATCTACGCAGACGGTCCCTTCCACATTACCGAAGCACGAAGGTGTGCGATGTGCATAGTACGTTCTTTTAGTTGCATCCCCTTGCCACCAGGTGCTCACGGACTGCATCATAGCTGCAAGATTGAGATCACGGGAGCTAATTGGCAATGCATTACTTGCACAGACGTGAACATTTGTGTAGATTGCGAGGCCGCCGGTATCGTAGAACCGTTGCATGCAAAGCACACATCCAGCCATTTCATGATGATGGTTGGTACTATGAGGCACTACATCTCTTCACTTGCTAACTGTACATCTCCAGCTGGATAGCAGCGCAAACTGGACGCCACCTCAGCAGCAGCATAACGCAACCCCCGCAAGTCCCAAAGCGGCGTCATCCCAACCGCCCCCATCTCACCCGATGCCAGTCCCGACCCCGCCTCCGGTCCACATGCGGACGGGGAGATCTCGCTCAGACGACTCAGTTCCTTCGCTCAAAACAGTTTCAGATTCGTCATTTCGTTCTTCCACGCGCGATGGGCAGAGCCCAACGCCCGCTCCTGCGCCCCCTGTTGAGCGTTCATGCAGGCGCGCGGGGCCCATGTTACAGCAGCCACCGCGCTCAATGAGCTCTGTTTGCTCCTCGTCGCCGTCCATCCAGCCGCCGGCCCCGGTCAGGGCCCTGCCCGTCCCCAGCTCGCGTCCGTTGACGAAACCACAGCGAACGACTGTGCGTAGCGAGTTTTACTCCCCGCTAGACAACCCTACGCCGCGACCGCTACCTACGCTCTTCATGCTCCGGCAACCGCCTTGCCCGCCGGTGCCCCCGCCGACCTTCATACCACGGGACGTCCGGCCTCCGATCGACCGCAGCAACTTGCCTGGCAGCTATGCGGCCTGGCCCCTGCCACCCGACTGGCCACACGATGTGCGTGCCCCATCATCTGAGCCGCAACCCCCGTGCTCGACACGCTCTGTGCACCGCTCGTCGCCCATCGTTCGGGAGCCGCCCTCCATCGTCCGGGAGCCGCCCTCCATCGTCGGGGAGCTGCCCTCCATCGTCCAGCAAGCGCCAAGCTCACCCGTCGCCAATTCGCGTCCGCAGACTATCATAATGTCGAACCCGCGGACCCCAACAGTACACAGCGGCTATTCCACTTCCCCAGACAGTCCCGCATCGCGGCCGCTTCCTGTTCATTCGCCGTGGCAATGCGTGCCCGCCGCGCCATCCAGCGGCGTACTGCCGCCCCCCGTATCGGTTCGTGCGCAGTGCAGTTACGGTTGGGAACGTTCGATGCCCTCAAGCTCGGTAGGGTCAGACGGCAGGCCGCACAGGCTGAGCACGATCTCTTCGAGGTCGTCGCAGAGCTCTGTATCGCCACTTTATCAATCGGCGCCATCCGTCAGGACGCCGCCGGCGCAGCAACAGCCAGTGTTGTCGTCCTGGGGACCTCGCAAGCCACCGACAGCCATCCCGCCGCCTCAGGCAATGTATCCTCCGTACTGCCCGATCAGCGGAAATGACATGCACACCAGTCCTCAGCCGGAGCGCACGCTCAACGAGACACAGGCCCGTGTCTCACTATCTTGTCTGCATACACGCCTCGACCAGCTCAAGGACGATTTCCGGTTTCCGCGCCGCGTAGAGCTGATATTTGGCTTCGGCAACGTGATCATCGACGTCCCGACTGGCCCAGCTATGCTCGACGGCCTTGCGCGCATGCCAATGAACACGAACCACATCGGATTCGCGGAGCCGAGCAACTTGAACTATCCGCTCTACGACCACCTCAGACAGCTCCACGACGTCCTCGTCCGGTTGCGTGATGTCAAGCGTTCGTGTATAAGCAAGATGTCAATTGCAGATGTGCAGACGGCGGTCGAACGTGAGATCGAGCGCGTGGAGCGGTGGAAGGATATGGTGCGCGTTGCAGGGACTGCATGGATGCTCGAGCAGGCGGCCTTTATTAAGGCGGCCGATGCGGAGGTTGTGCGCACGCCATCGCCATCGTTCAATGACAGCCCTACGCCGTTCTACCCCTACCACATTCCACCGCCTATGCCTCTGACACGGCCTTTGACAGCATGTAGCGACTCCCGAAAATCGTCCCACTCTGTGCCGCAGTCTCAAGAGATTGTCCCACCGGCCTCAAGGCCATTCTTTCCCCCGTCGCTAGGACGGATCCCTGCCTCCACCTGCTGGGGTTGGCCCCAGTCGAGCGTGTGGGGTGGCATCAATGCTCAGCCAAAGCGGCACGAGCTCCCCCCTCTGAGCCCATCACAGGCGCGCGATGCCTTGGAGTACGTTCATGCGCAGCTCGCAATCCTCAAGACCCAGTTCTTCTTCCCCTCCATAGTGGATATACAGATCGGCTTGAGCACTATGGCGTTCTCGGTTCCGACAGTCCCTAACTCGACGGCGCTCGACGTGCTCGCACAGCTGCCACTGGACAATAGCCGCATCTCGTTCCCCAAGGACACCAGCAACAATCGCCCGTTCCAGTCGCATCTGGAACAGCTCGACGAAGTGTTGAGCACGGTGCATGGTATCAAATGCACCACGCCTGATGCAATTGCCGAGCACCGCTCGCGTGTGGAGGATGCGGTCTCAGAGGAGATCGAGCTCATCGAGCGGTGGAAGCGCATGGTGCGTGTCGCTGCCGCCGCGTGGCTGGTCAAGCAGACAGCCGGTATCAAGGAGTCTGTGTCATAGGGATATGCGGAGTGAATGGAGTAAACAATATACCAGAAGAAATGCACTACCACTTGTATGCTAGAATTGTTTCGGTTGTACAGTATTTGGATATCGAGATGGACGTGCCAGTAGATGTATGGTATGGGACGATGCTTTCAGTAGGAAATGTACACTATAAGCGACGTATAGAACAAAGCGAGATGATATCGCGAGACGAGTAGTTGGATATAGAAAGAGAATATTGAATATTGTCGTCGGGGCGAGATACCATTGTTCGAGTTGCCTGCAAAAACTATGTAGGAGATACCGATAAGAGGACTAGAGAAGATAAAACGAGGATTACAACGAACAAATATATCGATGATAAGTATTAAAAATGTCTTTGCTCGCCTCAGGTGAGGTCTATCATCACCGACACGTCCGACATGTCTACAAGCCCACTCTCTTGCGAGGACGTAGGCTCAGGGATATATCGCCGACCGCGAAGCGAGTCCCGCTGGGACATCAGCTTCTGCGCCTGAACTGAGTGCACCGGTCTGGGTAGAGGACGGCGAGGAGGGCCGTCAGAGTCGCTGGATAGGTCGATAATGTCCGGATCCACGGGAGGTCGCGCAGGTATAGTTTGTGGAGGGTTGTGTTGTGAAGTACTAGGCTGCAGCTGCACAGGTATAGTATGGGTTCGAGAGGCGTGAGTCGTCTTGCTCTTCTTCGCAGGGCTCGCAATCTGTAGTTCAGCAGATCGTGCTGGGGGAACACTGGCACTGGCTGTAGAAGCAGAGATGGATTGACGTGGTCGTTTGGTGGTGCTTGTAGACGGAGTGGGTCTAGGTGTCTGAGTGACGCCCATGACCCGACCGCGAGGTTCGGTGTCATGGCTGGGGCCAGCCCGAGGAGGGTTGTTGTCATCCTCCGAGGCGCTGAAGTCGAACGTGAAATTCGCCCGATCAGTCCGTCGACCCGGTGCTCTGCCTCTGACGGAACGCCTGGCGTCACCGGGCACCCGTGGGGCACGAGAACTTGAAGCTGTGGCGACTATAGACCTTTGAGAAGGTCCCGGAGCGCTGTTGGAATTTCGTGAAGGAACGTCCTCATTGTCCGAGTCGGCAAAGTCGTAGGTGAAATTCGCTCGATCCGTCTGGCGGCCACGATTTTTGCCTTTGGAATGGGCACGACCAGCGGGCCGCGATCCTGCGGAGTTCCCAGCATTTGTTGACGTAGCAGATCTTTCGGAATTGATGCCCATTATGTTGTCGAAAAAAGGGTCCCAATCATCCCGAGGAGGCTCCGCAGTGTGATCGGGTAGTGGTAAATGGTCGTAAGTTGCAGTGACGGGCGCCGAGCTGGATGCGATGGTACGAGGATGGACAAGACGGGGAGAAGATGATCCCACAGATTGAGGAATAGTTTGGACGGACGGTGGAGCGAAAAGGGTACGAGGTGGCTGAAGAGGCGGTGGTATAATTGATGGCCTCGTCTGGGGAAGAGGTAGACCGTCCTCCGGTATCAGCATATCTGGATCATCTGGATCAGGGAACCAGAACAAGAAACCCTTTGGTGTTGTCGGTAAGGAATGCTCGTTTGGCAGCGGGCTCCTTGGAGGGAAGTTTGTGCTTCGTGACAAAGGCGCATCGCGAACCGAGCTCTGAGATGACGTCGTCCCGCCCACGAGGGGGATTTGGGATGTACTAGATGCCGGCCTAGTGAAATCGTCCAAATCCTCGTCCGAAGGGATTGTGCGGGCCTTGCCTTTTCCCTTCGCTTTGCGAGACCTTTTGGCTGCCTCATCGGCTTCGTAGTTTTGGACTAGCTCGGGGTGCACTTGCTGAATCATACTTGCAGGCAACCACATTCTCATAACGCTCTCCGGGTCAGGTGGCAATTTCGTTGGATCCTTTGGCGCTCTCCTCTGCGACGAAGGTACGAAGTTGACGTCGAAGAGATCGTTGTTCTGGCTAGAAGATGCGGATGGTTCAGGCCGCTTGCCACGGATCCCCTTTCGGGCTAAGGAGACCAAGAGAGACGGGCACAACTCGATGCGATACTCCAGAATTCGATCAGTGGAGACGTGTTTGCGAGACCCAACTATCTCCATCTTGAGCGCATTCCTGTCAATGGTCGTCGGGTTTGGAGCCTCAGGCCCTTGATTAACAAATGCTTCTCGCCGACGATCCGCGCCATTCATGTCGAGACAACGTCTCACAAAAGCTTCTGGAATCCCCACCGCTTCGTCTACGGATGGCCTGAGTGGACCACGGATGGATAGATCCCGCGACCCAGCGTTTATCCGCTTTGTCTTCTCCTTTTCATCTGCCTCGAGCGCTGCACGTCGGAGGATATGCATTACCGCTGCTTCCCATATGAGATCGCGGAATCGCTTGATGATCGCAGACGCATGGCCCCATTCACCGAAATGAGTCTCGCAAAAAGCAGCTAGACGCGGAAGGCTCATATCACCGGTATCGCGTATTGCCCCACCACCTTGGCGACCGTTTTGCGCACTGGTTACTGGGGATACGTAGAACTTCAAGATATCCCTTGGTGGAAAGTTCGCCGGCAGAACGCAAGATGGGCATCGCTTTGGCAAGAAACCACGAGAGTTTGTGCGGAGCTCCAGATGAACGTCTTCCCGCCATTGAGCTAGACGGGTGTCTTCCTGTGCCCGAAGATCAACTATTTCTAACAAGCGATCTCCGAAACCGCAGCGCGCCAGGCCATAAGCAATACTGGGACCGAATCTTTCAACGCCCTGCACAGCTAATGTCAGAACGGCAAGAAAGTCCAAGGGAATATAAGGCACATACATCATGATAATCGCCCCCAGACAATAAGGCTATCAACACCAGTCCAGCTCTGGTCAAATGGACTTGCGGATGAGTTCGCACAGCATCTGCGGTGCACATCATGACATGATTCTTGCTTGCTTTTCCATCAAGATCCATGGCGGGGTTCGCTTTGTTCCCCGTAAGTTTAAGACCAGGACTGTGGCAAATATAAGCCAGAATATCTCTTTAAAGGGAGATCGGTCTTACTTCTTGATTATGGTCAAAGCGCCAAAAACGAGCGCGTCCACGTCGTCAGTCAATACGGCGTCGATGACTCCCGATCTATTCAAGTGCGCGAGTTCTGCTTCAGCTTCACCGGGTGCCTATGATTTGTTTCACAATGAGCCACAAAGATGCAAGGAGTGGGAAGATTATACCAGTCTCCATTCGATGCCAAAGATCTCCAGAAGTTTCTTCATCCCCGCCATTAGATTGTGGGATCCAGACTTCCCCATTTTGCTCCCTCTCTTGACCTTTGGACGCTCGTGACCGTCGAACACGAAGAGGAGCGAGAAGGGTAATTCTGCCCAATCCCTAAGCCGGAAGAAAAGTAGACGCAGCTCCGGGTTTTCTCCGCCCTTGCTGTAAGCAGCGTGCTTGAACCAAATGCTGGCATCTATGCCGACGCGATAGGTGCGTTTACCTGATCCATTATTTTCGAAGCCATTCACTACAGCGAGATGAGCAAGTGATCGTGACTGGCCCGCCTTGCCAATGATCTGGAAATGCCAATTAGCACTTGATACGCGAAAACATTCGGGGAACACTGCTTACATCCCAGAGACCTGACACGCCCATGATCACTGGATGGGCTTGATCGAAGGTCTGAAGAACAAAAGATGTCGGCGTGCGTGAGCAAAAGCAAGGAGGGAGCCTTTTGTCAGGCGGCACAAATGGTATTCTTTGTTCAAGTCGTTGAACTTCAAAGTCAAACGCGCCTGTCACGTACCACGTGATCGTGATACTGCGCGTTGGTGGCCGGTTCGTCGTCACTGTGGTCCCACTGTGTCGCGCACTCGTTGCACCCTTCTTGAGCCCAATACATAAGCATCACTATACGGTGTTGTTGGTTCGTAAGGACCTATACGGCAACACTCAACAGCCCGCCATCCAGATCGAGGCTGCTGGACAGAGGAGGCTGATGGACACAGGAATCTGCTGTATCATACCTACTCTCGCCGTGACCTAGAACTTTCTAAGCATGGACTCTCATATGGACTCCTTCAGAATATTTGACCTCGATTACAACCATGCCCTGCCTCTTTATCCCCATCGACATTCTAGGGTAATTCTTTATTCTAAAGTCCGTCGGGCATACTGGATGTCCCGCCTGAAAGCCATTGCCCAAATCTAATGCGCGTCTACATCGCCCTCCTCTTCGTCGTCAACTGACAACCTTGATCCTTTCTCAAATAAGAATGATAATGTACCTCCAGGCACAACATCCACAGGTACGGAAGACGTTTGATCCGCTCCGAGGAAATTGTCTAAATCCACGGCATCCAATAGAGAAGTTATCCGCGCTTTGGAGCCATTTGCCTGTGCTTCAGTGAGAACTTTGACGCTGGCGTCTGGGGTATAGACCAGTCTCCGCAAGATGTCATCGCCTATACGATCCCTTGCGCCAGGTCTTAGACAGTTTATATGAGTCCATTCTCCGAGCGCAGCCAACTCAGCGCGTTTCTTCTTCATATACTGTGGAAATATTGTGAATTCAGCACGAAGAGGCTGTGTCAACCGGCGAGCTCACCGCTTTATCCATCTTTTGAATTTTCTCTGCTTTCACTTGCGATGCGACGACGAAACCAATATTGTTGTCACTGCCATCGTCTTCAGACACCGAGCCGTCGGATATCTCTTCTATCTCCGTATTCATTGCGCCGGCATCACTGCTACCTTGATCACACGGGCATTCAAGAAGATCATGCGTATGACATGCCGTTTGGGGATGTATGGTGAAAATGTCTCGCAGCTGAAGAAAGTGGTTGGAGCGCGGATCGTCGGTGACAAGCGCTGAAACTTACTTCTTTATGACTGAAAGTATCGGACTTCGATTCCGATTTACCCTGTGGGATGCCTGTGTCAGAAAAAAATATACGACAAGGAATGGATGCGGTCACATTTCCCATGAGCGCTAGTTCATAATAGTCAAGTTGAGTTCACTCGGACGATGGACTTGACTTACTGCTGCTCAGTCCGAGTTTTGTTACTTGGCGCTGGTAAATCTTCTCTGTCCGGAGGTCAGAATCATGTTAACCACATAATTGTCACGCGTACCATCGATGGTTCCAGCGGTTAAGAAACGGTAGATGAAGACTTCTCTCTTCTGACCATCTCTGCAAAAGGCTTGTTAGTCGTCACCCGGCTGATTTCTGGAGCGGAGAGCATACCGATGGATTCGGGCCATGGACTGGAGATCATGGCTATAATCCGCGATAGTCAGACAAGTTCCCAGCACGCAGGCATACCATCCAGTCGTACCTTGGATTCCAGTCAGAGTCAATGAGGCACAATCGTGAAGCGCCAATGAGATTGAGTCCGACCCCGCCTGCTTTGGAGCTCAGCAAGAACACGACTGGCGCGCGGTTCAGGGCGATTTCAGCGGAGGGTCTCATGACAGTACAAGAAAAGTTGAGGCTCACAGCAGCGCTCTTGCGAAGTCTTGTTGAAAGTGTTCACATGCTCCTGTCTCTTGGCGGTGGGCGTTTGTCTATGATAGAAGGATCAACACCACGATGTCGCCTTCATCTAGAAAGCGCTGACCCGTCTAATCGAAGATAACTGTACGATTTCTTCTTGCAGAAGGCCTCGAGGATATTGAGAGTTGACGTGTAGTGGGAGACAAGGATACACTTCTCTTCTGTATTCTGCAGGTGGACTTCGTCAGTGTGAAAAGAGCAGAAAACGTGTTCATTTACCTTGCGTATGGCTCTGAGTAGATTGGCGAGCGCAGCTAGTTTTCCTGAAAAAGCGAGCGTCGATAAGTGGGGTGGAACTCATGGTCTCATGAGCACGAACCGCTTAAAGATACATCCTCAACTTGAGCTTTGTCGGGTAATAGCTTGACGGCCTCCTCTACGACCGTCGTCCTGGCTCTGTTGTCCACGCCTTCCCTTACTTTAGCCCTCGCCTTATCGGCCACAGCTTTCAGGAGTATGGGACTGTTGCTGATCTTTGTAAGCATATTGATAAGGGCCAGCGATTCAGCAGCGGAATCTTGGATGATATTATCGAGTTTGTCCGGATTTAAAATTTTTGAGAAGATGGACAATTGCAACTGAGTTGGCGTAACAAAAACCACATATTCGTCTGTGCTTGGATATCAGAGGGTGTAAGATAATAAGCGGCGAGAGGCTGACGTTTGGGGGGCAGATAACTCTTCAGGATACCAGCGTCTCTCCTTAAAACAAAGCTTCGTGAAATGGCTTGCAGCTAATTTTGCACCGTCAGTACGGGACAAAGTTCCGCCTACGGCCACCTACTTGGGCAGAGCGACTCTCGCCAACTTCAGCTTCTTTGGTAGAGCATCCTGGAACCCGACTACGCAGAATGGGGACCTCATAAACTCGGCGGAACGTATTGTAATCATCTGTGGATCAAGGTGAGCCTTGGAAGTCTGAGCGTTGCTGACATTTACCTAGCAAACCAGGGTTACAGAAATTGGCCTAGAAAGATGCGTTTAATAATGCCTTTCTAAGGGTAAAAGCCTGTTACCATAGCGTGGAACTCGCTTAAATCATTTTGTATCGGTGTGCCGGAAAGGATTATTCTCTTCGGGGTTCTAAGTGCCTCGAACATGGTGGAGGTTTTATTATTTGCGCCCTTGAGCCGGTGACCTGTCGGTTGCAGGTCGTATATACCCACATTCCGGAGAATCAGGCGTACGCACCTTCATCTGCGATGATAAGGCCGATCGGAGGACTAGTTGCCTACATTAGTGCTCGAGAAAGTACCGCAAATTCACAGGGTAACCTACTTGCAATACGCCAAATCACCGCTGCCACGAACCATCAATCAAACCGCGATATTGATCGATCGAATTTATGCACGTACATAACAGTGCGAAGTCTCTCATAACCAATGATGAGGACCTGGTGGATCCTCCTGTCCAAGCGTGCGACGTGTCAGATAGAAAAGTGTTTTTAAGAAGAGTGGCAGAGCTGACTAACGTATTGATGAATTGTTTGATTGTCGACTTGTCCTTGTCCCCGGTGAAGACGCCGACCCGATCGCGGCCCAACCTTTCATGGAATGAGAATTATTTTGAGAAATGTGGGGATAGATATACCATTTGTGAAACTCGTTCTTCCAATTCTGCAACGCGAAAAATCAGGGGTGAGAGCACCCAAAATATTCCGATTGCTCGAGACGCACGGTTATGAGAGAGACTGGGCAAACAATAAGGACCTTGCCAATCACAGGGCCAGCTCCAGCGTACGGATTTTGCTCTGCAGTTCATCGATAATTGAGACCTAAAAAATTGAGAGAGCGACCGCTACATACTGAGTAAAGTCCACACCAGGGAAATGGTCTGGAAAAATGATTTCAACAAGGCAAACGCCGGCAGTGCCGAAAGTGCCCATTACCTGGAGAGTTTTGCCCATTCCCCTACGGAGATAGACGAGTAAGCGCTTAACTAGCGAAAAGGCGAGAACCCCACCCACATCTCATCAGCGAGAATGCACCCTTGCCCTTCGTGTCTTCGCAAACCCATGACACATTCGTACATGAATCGGACGCCTGTCGTGATCAGAAGTGGTTAGTATGTGGGTGCCCTAGCAGCCTGGGTCATACCTTCTATCTGGTGCGGCCTCAAGCGGCGCGCCAGTATGGGGTCTACCACCACAGGAACCACGGGCAGGTTTCTGGATGGAATTTAGCATGCGGTCCTTCAGCGCTTTCGCGACAGGAACGACCCACTTCTTGTTGAACCTGTTCATGTGTTCCTGTGTGGGCGCTTTCAACACAATCGACCCTTCAGCCTCAGGGTCATGTCTAATGCCAGCCCGATCTATCAACACCTGAACAGCCTCAGTGTAGAGGAGCTAAGCACTTACAGCGGCCCTTTGGGCTTCGGCTTCGGAGGCGGCTTTGCGTAGAATGAGGACGGCGCGACATATTTCTTGGAAGTGGGTGGGGAGTTCTTGATAGGCGACTCCGGCGTGTCGGCGCCTAGCTTTGGAGCAGGTGAGCTAACATACAAGACGGGTGTATCCGCGAACGCGATGTCGCTGTCATTGTGAGCTTCGGCTTCGAGGGATGAGCCCGTAATCTTAGGCAACTGTGAAGACGGAATTTCGGCGTCTAGTTCTATCTCCCGGCCTCCAATGAATGCCTTTTGACCTGAATGTGGCCGCGATCCCTCCCACGTCTTGGATCCGATACTAATCGCAAGCGTCAGAGAATCCCTAATGAGCATACATTATTCAAATACTCCACATTTTTCCGCTCTCGGAAACCAACGTGAGCTTCCCGCCACGTTGAATGACGAATGCATCGCCGTCCCATGTCTTGTGTTTCTTCTGTTGCGGCCGCCTCCTGCATGATAATCCCCGTCATTATCGGATGCCGGAAGATCCGGTAGAAAAAAATTGGACTAACCAGTTAGCAGTCCAAAATGATTCTGATGTGCTTGCGCCTGGTGACGATGATGGGTGCAGGGACGAGGACTGGGATGGCGGAGATATGAGATTGACCGGCTCTAGCTCCACATATTTTCGTTGCGAGCTCGAGGCCACTGGCTTCTGCAGCACCTTTGAGGCGTTCAAGGTAAGCGGCTTTAGAGGTACAAATTTCTTGGTCAAAGAGCCCGAGTTTGACATGCTCATAGAGGAAAGTAATGCTGTGCCACGGCCGAAACATTCTCCCGACATATATTCAGACTGAGGGATTGCACGGTCTATCTCCAGTTCTTTATTGCCGACCGTGAGGTTGGTGCCCTCGCTGATACCTTGTGAGCCAACCTTGCCTGACGTGAGTCTGAATGGGTAATGAGTGTCACGCGCCGAAAGAAGGAGCATATATCGAGGAAATCGCGCGCATACAATTTACCCTCGAGGTCGAGGAGCGTAGCCTTGGGTCCGTTGACAACGAGCACGCCGTCACCCTCCCAAGTCTTGTGCTTTCGAGCTTGCGGAGCCCTCCTACATCCAAGCTGTTAGGTCTCTGTCTTCTTCACGAAAAGACGCGCACCATTGAACCATCCAGTATTTGCCCCCACTGTCGCCGCCACGCCCGTCTGCGATGCCGCCGCCGGTCGCTTGTCTCTTACGCGGCGCCTCCAGATCATGACCATCAGTCCTGCGCTTCTGAGCGCTTGATGACTGAGAGAGAGATGGATTCTGGAACGCCGGCATGAAAGTCTAAAGGATATGTGCTGCACGGAGTGAGACGACTCGAATGATGAGCGTCGCGCAAGCGCGTCTCGACGCGTCGCGACGCGTTATCGTGGGAATCATGACAAATCACCCGAAAAAATCCTTCAGGAAATATTGGGCGCTAATAGCGGGCGCTCAGATAACCTGCAACGATCGCTCACCTATGCCAGTCTTCTGCTACTCTCGATTGGTTCTCGATCTCTTCTGGTGCGGTGACATAAATGCTGTTAAGTGTATTTCGTCTGACCTTTTCTGATTCTGAGCTTTCGCCCAGGTGGCCGTGAGGCTCCGTGGCACTAGTATGAAAGCGTTCAACGCCATTTCAGTGTGCTCGGGACTAGTCACTGTAGCGTGCTCTGCGTTTCACTCATCTGTCCACTTACTGTTCACCAGACTGCGGAGCGCTGTGCGGGGTGTTCTTCGCAGGGCTGCTGAGCAGTTCCATGCGGATTTTGATCCCCTCTAGCTATTCGCGGACGTCCACTAGCGACAATGGAGTGTCAGTCAGTTCTGTATGACGATCCCCCTTCAAGATCATATAACCCGAGTTGTGCACTTGGATCCACCGGAGGGCTGCCTCACATTTGTGCATATGTGTCCCGTTGAAGGTTGAAACGCACCGTACAATCTACTTATGTCCGCGAAACACCCCGCTCTTTCCCCACTGTACCGCCTCCAGGGTTCAACGCCGTCCTGCGCGCCATCCGACATGAGCGTGGCATTGTGATCTGGGCGCCAGAAACATGTCGCTCCGCCATCGGAATACGCTTATTCGACCCGACAGACGTCTGTTCCGCTCCGTCGCCTCAACTCCGATCAGTACTTACTGAACAATCGGACGTCAAGACTGAAGTGGGACACTCGGTCCATGGGTGATCCGTCCCTAGCAGTTCTTTATTCCTTTAGGAATGTGCAGGCGCATGATAGGCTTCTTCTGTGGATTATTATGTACCTACCACCCTCTGTTCTGTCTACGGCAGGGTCGGGTGGTATCAAGGACCGTCGAGTCCCTCTGATGATGGTGGTTTCTGTTATTCCTGGCAATATACCTGCATCCGATATGCCGGAAATCCTGATAAGAAAGATCTGCTTACCGCTGCAGCCAAGAAGAGTTATGATCAGGCTCATCCCCGTACCCTGCATGGACAACAATATTCCGGGCCCACTCCGCGCACGGCAGCAAAACGGGCGTCACAAACCTTCTAGTCTTCTCGGCCCTGATGCATCGCGAATAGGCGCCAGTCGAATTTCGACGTAGAACAAATGATATGGAGAACGACGGCGTGCTAATCGTACACAACGCAAGAAAGAGGCTAGTACTTGCAGCGACCGCACCGGGCGATGTATGTGGTATACCGGGACTGGGGAGAAGATAAATGATCCATGTCGGCGGGCAAAGGCAACCGTTCGACCGTTGAACGGGGCCGGCATGCCAGCATGAGACCCCGACCCTCTTCAACGCCCGAATAGGTCTGAGAGTGATCTCATTTCGCTAGCCTGCCAAACCTTACAACTCGCCGTACACGGGCTTGCCGTCCAGCGCCGTAGCTACTACCTCGGTCTCCAGGATCTCCGCCGCGGGGACCGTCATGATATCCTTGGACAGCACGACGTAGTCCGCGCGTTTGCCTGGCGTCAGCGTACCCAGCTGGTCGTCCGTAAATGATGCGTAAGCGGGATCGATCGTCATGCCTGCAATAGGAACATGAGCCGTCGCGCGCCGGCGCTAAAAAAGGTATGGACTACGCACCTCTGAGCGCCTCCTCTCGGGTTAAGCGTTGCTCAGGGAACCTGAATGATTGTAGCTCTGAACATGGGATGCGTGGAGAAAATCGATGGAAAAACCCACCAGCCGTCGGGCCCCTGCGGAGAGGTACCATCGGGCGCCACTCGGGTGATAGCTGCGAAGAACCCATACAAGGGATTCATGGTCTCGACTGGAGCGTCCGAACCAAAGGTGATCCTGGCCCCATGGTTGATCATGGAACGGAAGGCATACAGGAGCTTTACGCGTTCCGGGCCCTTTCATACGAGTTGGTCGTGGTCGGACTGTAGGAACGGATGCTGCTCACCAGGCGTTGTTCACCGAACAGCATGTCACTTGTCCTAGTCAATAAACGCGGTAAGAATCCGCGTTTTGAAAACGCAAAGGATAGCTTACGCATGGGTTGGTTGGATGCTGGCAATGACTGGACATTCTTCATTACTTAAAGCATTATTATCGGATGTAGGAGGAAACGAACCGCCGAGCTTCCCTAAACGTTCCATATCGACATGGCGCATGATCTGGGCGTGCTCGAGGCGCGGCCGCAGAGCTGTCACATTGATTCCCTTCAGCGCATGCTCGAAGGCATCGATGACCAAAGCGTTTGCCCTGTCGCCGATGGCGTGGACGTTCTGGAAAGCGGCATGTTAAATTAAGCCTGCAGGAGATAGACTATGACGTACCACTTGCCATCCGTCACGCAGGAAACGCGGAATCCACGCATTGAGGACTTCGGGCTCGATACGCATGAAACCACGTGTACTGGGGTTGTCGGTATAAGGCTCGAACAGCTATCATAGGACCATTTCAGCATAAGCAATGGGTTTGACTGGGCGACATCATGTCAAATGAACTTACAGCTGATCCACCGGAGCGCAATGCGCCTACATCATGTGCGTAAGTATACTAGGCCGCCGCCGAAAAAGAGACATCACTGACCATCTGCGAAGATTTTGACGCTGCGGGCCGTGAAGCGTCCACCAGCGGCACCGATTATGGGCTGGACTTTATCGCCCCAATATTCGGCCGTTTCGTCGAAATAGGTCATGCCGTAAATGCGGATCTGAAACCGTCTCATTCTATGAATACCGGGATGGTGGTGAAGTTAGGATAGACGCACGGGAAGCTTGTCTGCAGCCGCGAGTCTAGGGAACGGTTTAATAACGCGCACATAACACCGAAGTGTATTAACTCACTCCTTGAAGAACTCCAGGGACTTCGGATCGAACCCAGCATCGTGAATGGATGTGAGTCCGAATGAGAGGGCGTCGTCTGTCACGAGCTTGAAGCGTTTCTCCAGGTCTTTCTGGGTCGGAGGCGGGACAGGAACCAGGTACTGCGCATTGTCGAGGAAGCAGCCTTGAGGAATTGGATCGTGAGACATGCTTATATGCACAGGATGAACATTCGATCGCTACCGGTTGGCTTCCCTGCGGCATCCCGCACGATGATACCGCCCTCGACCTCATCGGGGATAGTCAGGGTATCAAGGATTCTTGAATTGACCCAGATAGCGTGGCCATCCTTGCTTTGTAACACAACCGGACGGCTTCGAATGACAGGGTCGATATCAAGATCAGCCTAAACAGCGCGTCATCTTCCTGTAACATGCACTTCGAATTCGCAGGTACGCACGGCCGTGGGGAATTCCTGAACAGGCCACTGGGTGTGGTCCCATCCCCATCCTTCCACATACTTGTGTATATCGGCCTGTGTATCCTTGTCTGTAAGAATGAAACGCCGCACAGCAGCAACGGCGTCTATGGCAGCGCGAACAACGCTCAGCACTGACTCGTTTCGTGCTTCGCACGAAACATGCCTACCTGGAACAGTTTTCGCGCTCTCCAATGGAATCAGCCGGCTGGCGCCATACTCTAGCATATGTGCATGTGAGTCTGAAGCATTCTGATGAGGCGTCAGGATTTCAACATTGAATATTTAGCGCTAACCGCTCATGCCAGGGACAACAATTGATCCCGATTTGATGAATCGTATCTCCAGGCGGGGTCGGACGAATTCGTCTTTGGGCATGTTGAGATAAATGAAATCTGGAGACTGCCAGTAGCGATGGACTTCCTCTAGCTCAAACGGACATGCATGAGCGACATGTCGCGCGAGTCGCGTAGTTGAACTCACCTAGCGATCCGATGTATTCGATCCTCTTGTCCCGCACTAACATGCATTGCACCTGCGGTCGGTCTGGGTCAACCGTATAAATCATGGCCCCATCCTTCGAGCATAGGGCGTAGGCATCCGTGACGAATGCGGGCCTGGAATGGAAGTAGATGAGGTAGCATAGCGCGAACGCTGCTGACAGGAAGTAAAGCAGCCTGGTCAAGAATTTCGAGTCCGAAGGGTCGGGGAACGTCGGGGCAGCGGCCTTGAGCTCATCTGCCTTGGGGAGGGGTGCCTTCGCTGAGGACGGGGAGCGGTTGCGTAAATCAGACATGTGCTCCAAGCTGTGCGCACAGGTGGCGGGGAGATGGGACACAGCAAGCGAAGGCAGACGGACCTGCTTTTATAACGGAAGGTCTGTGAAAAACTGCCGATGGATGTACAAGATTGGACGATTGGAATACTGAAGAATGACAAGGCTCGAAAATTTGGGGATCTATAGGAAGGGGATCGAGTTGCAGGTCCGAGGCGCTTACCTGTCGGGCGCTTTCCCTGTCCTTCGGCGCCTCTCTCCGGATCCTTGGTCGTCGTGTCGCGCGTCTATCCGCGTCCATTGCTGTCTCAGCATCTTATGGTCCACAGCTTCGAATTCTAGCTTTCTCGAAACTTACTGGTCATTTTCGCTTGTGGCTCAACCTGGCAAGCATCGGAACATCATTCCCTGCTGATGAGCTCGAGCCTCAAGCTCGAACGGAGGTATTTCACTCCGGGTAGGCTTGTGAAACCGTCGGGTCCGGTGAACGTTGTTAGCGTTGCCTGGCACAGGCCTCGCTTGGGCCGTCGCTAGCAAAGGATATAGCGTTGATAATCGTAGATACGGACTCGCAGGTGACGTAGATATATATCGAGCAGTACGTACGTGAGCGTAGCGGGACCAGTGGGCAAAGAAGTAGGTCCTGGCAGACTTCGAGATCGACTACACCAGAAAAGCCAATCTTAAAGCATTAGGCAGCCCATTTGAAGAGCGTCCGAGATCTGGTGTTCGAAGTACATGTCGGGGGAAAGGACGACCGTATGCAGCGAGACGCTCAGCAGCATATTGTAAGCGACTGACACGTGGCGCTTGTTCTCTAGGCGCGCGCGTCAGTGGCCAGCGTTCAGCCACGTCTGTATCATCTAACGTTCACGGCAAGCATACTCTACAGACACAACTCGCTCTGCACTCTGGCGGTCTCTGGTGCTCACCATTGTCGCCGTCGTCTCTGGCATCCCCGAGAGTCATGCCCGCCACCGACTTTCTACGTCCGGGGTTGCACTCGTTAGCAGGCGGCGTGATTTCGCATCGCGTGTTACTCTACACACTCTTGTCTGGGATCGCGCTCTCTGTCATCATCGGAAATGCGCTTCAAACGCATAGTAATTTCTACTCGGTCACTGTGTACCTTTCAAAGAGCGGCAGGAGTGTTCTGGTGAGCAGCGATCGCTTGCTAGTCAGCTCTCGCTCAGCCATCTGTGTCTGCAGGTGCTCGCCAATTTCGCCCTTCTTGTGGCCCTGTTCTTCGGGCGGGTAGTCCAGCAGATATTCTTTGGCTCTCTGCGGGCGGTAGAAGTCGAGGTACGTATTTGGCGCGCTCCCGCTTATTTCTTTCGTCTGACCCTCCGTAGCGCTTGTATGATCGAATGTGGTTTTTTGTTACGGAATCTCTATTGGCATTCACTATCTTTCGAGATGAATTTGACATTCCTTTTGCCGTCATGTTTGGGTTTCTGTTGTTTGTCAAGTCCTTTCATTGGTTAATGGCAGATAGAATCGAATGGGTATGTCTTTGCGCATCCCTCGTTTGTCCATTGCTGAGTTTCCGTCAGATGAATCAAATGCCTTACCCTGGGCCTCCTCTCTTGTTCCATATTCGAATCAACAGCCTGTTCTTCCTTCTCTGGCTTACGAACTTGGTCATGTTCGCTTTCGCCGTGGAAAGTATACTGACAAATGGGGTTGGGGCGATAGTCTTGTTTGCGAGCGAGGTAAGTGAGGATTCTGATCCTGTCTTCAGACTCTCATACCGAGTCTTATCAGTATGCCATTCTCATGGCAAGCGCTATGAACTCAATGGCGAAGTACACCCTGGCTGCATACGAATTCCGTCGTGCCGCTTCCAGAGGGGGTGAGAACGCGCCTCCGTGGGAGAACAAGAGTATATGGACGTTCTACGTCGATCTAACGACTGGTACGTACGTTTAGCGTGGATGTCCGCGGGCGGTAGCTCAGGATTGATTTCTAGATTTCTTGAAGCTCATCACGTACCTCGCGTTCTTCACCATCATTATTACATTCTACGGAGTTCCATTGAACGTGGTTCGCGATGTCTACATCACCGCTCGGTCCTTCATCACACGTCTTCGTGACCTCCTTCGGTATCGCTCCGCGACCCGAAATATGGACCAGCGCTATCCGAACGCTACCGAAGAAGAGATGACGGCCATGAGCGACAGGACTTGCATAATCTGCCGAGAAGAGATGATATTGCCAGCTACTTCAGGACCCGCTGAACATGTTGCAGGTGCTCCCACACCTCCGGCGCCTCCACAGGACGGTCCAAACACGACGCCGAAAAAACTGCCTTGCGGACACATTTTTCACTTCCATTGCCTGCGTTCCTGGCTCGAGCGGCAACAAAGCTGTCCGACATGGTCAGGATCAGATTATTGTCTTCAATTGATCACAGCTGACAAAATCACTAGCCGCCGTCCCGTACTCACGTCGCCACCAGCTGGCAGACAGGAGGCAGGAGGCGCTGCTCGCGGTCCTCAGCCACCAGCCGCTGCAGGGAACCGACCCGGCCCTCCTGGCCAGCATGCTCAGGCTCTCAATTATCTTCGCGGCTTGTTCGGAGTCGCACAGCCCCAGCAACCCCCTCCACCACCACCGTATGCGGCAGGCCAGCTGCCTCCTCCGCAGTTCCCTCAAAATTTTGCGTGGGGTCCAGCTCCTGTGCCGCAAGGCTTCGGTTATCCTCCTGTCCCTCAAGCTCCACAACATCTTGCCCCACCGCCCGTGTATCAGGGCTTTATTGGGCCAGGCGGTGTCTGGCATCCTTGGGTTGATCAGAGATATGCCAATCCGCCACCGCAGCAGGCAAATCAGCCGGGCAGTGCATCTTCTGGTGGATCCACTGCCACGTCTCCACAAGCCCCCGTCGTTCCTGTCTCCCCGTCATCTACTCCGGGAGATGGCCCTACTATATCTGCGCCAACTCCGACGCTTGTCTCCACTCCTAGGGACGCAGCCGCTCTCGCCGCTCTGCGCAGGTCTGGTTCCAGTTCCTCCAACCCTCAATCATCCACAATGCCGGGCGCCTCCCGAAGCACCCCCGGAACAACACCGACGCCAACTGTGAATGGCACCGGACCCAGTCCAACCCCCGCGAACACGCCTTCCGAAGCGTCATTTGCTCCTTCATCTGGACCACCACCAGTCGCGCCGCCGTATGGGCCAGCTGAGCGCCATGAACTTCCTCCGCTGATTCCAGTGTCCGACTATTCATCAGTCATGCGGAACCTGCCCTATCCTATTCCTGGTTTTAATGGCTCGCCCCCAGTCTATCGAGGTCAGGATCCGTCCGGAGCGCGTCCACCTCAGCCTCCGGGCCAGTGGCCACCTCAACCCCAGCAGCCTGCAGGCACGAGCCAGCGCGCGTCTTCATCTGCGTCGGCCCTACGACCTGCCACGCCCGCCCATTATCCCTTCAGAGGTGATCCGCGATTTCAGGGACGCGGGGGCGCTGCGCCGTCAAACCGGCTGCAGCTGCCGCCGACGCTCACAGACGAGCAGCTGGCACGCCTCGACCGGCTGACACGCGACTCGATCGATGAGCGGCTGCGCGTGCTCGAGGGCGTCTCGATCACGGTATCGCGCTGCATCGACGAGCTGACGCGCGTGCGGAGCGTGCTGCCTGCGTCCTCGACACCCCCCGCCCAAGGTCCGATATTTGGTCAGAGTCCGATGCCCGGCGCCGGCCCATCTGCCCATCAGGCTCGCCCGAGCTCGAACGGGCTGTTCTCGGGCCCTGCACGCCCAGAGATGCCGAAGAGCGGGTCCTCTTCCTCTTTCCACGAGGCTGTGCAGCAGCTGTCCATGGGGTCGTCATCATCGGGTTCTCAGCAGGCGGCCGAGAGCACCGCGCCGTTTGGTCTGGCTCAGGGCTTGGGCGATGCACAGGCCCCGCCATCGGCCGAACCCGCGTCCGATGGTGGGAGCTCATCTGCGGATTCGTCCGCGGATCCTGAAGGCGAAGTTGTCGATGTACAGGAAGCTGTCAATTGATCCACGGGAAATGGCGATTCTCTTCTCTACTCTGTTTTAGTTCATGATATTCGCACGTCTCTTAACTTACACAGGCTAGCATTGTAAAATCAGTTGCAAATTGCGTATACCAGCTAGATGGACGGAAGGATACTTACGCGGCAGATGAAACGCGAGGCTATTTTGCGAGCTGAGGCAGAGCAAAGATGATCCGGTAAAGCGGGATGGGATGCCTCAGGCTGGACATGTCTAGGGCGATCTTCAGCGACGATGGCGCGATGGGACACACTTGCACCATCTGTTAGAGTACACACAGGTCCCGGCAGACGCCTGATGACGTCGAGGAGAACAATCAGAGCAGCTTCCTTGATGCGTACCTTTCTTCGTACTGCAGGGTCCTCGAACGATAAGCCATTTGCGACTTGCGCAAAGGTGGTGTTGCATGAGCAGAACCATTACCTATTCGCGGGGCCCGGAGGCTCAATGCCTCCGAGTGCTTCGACTGCTTCGACTGCATGCAGGGCGCATTGCTATGCCCCAGGCTTTGATCTTCATGTGCAACTTTCGCGAGTGCGTGGTGCGACGTAGATATGATACCTGGAATGTTCATCTTTGGATTGGCGAAGGCAAAGATGAGCAATAGTCCTACTCAATTTCTGCTTTTTGCGCTGCTTTTGACTGCTGCTTTTTCGAATATGCCTGATGCCAGTAGCGGTAAGCAACGGCAAGCAGTCAAGATGCAGCATCAAAATGCAGCACCAAAAAGCTGAAAAGAAGGACTAATGGGTGTTGCTTTTACCCACAAGGTCTGCTTCTTCGCCGGAAACCCGAAAGAATCTACTAGAGTTTCAGGAACAGCTTTGCCTTGTGGGCGGATTGTTGTCCTTCTCTTCCACGGTTCTCAAGATCTTTGACGAAGATCCTCCTACGCCATCTTTAGGAGCACACGTGTGTGCCAATTCAAATCCAAAGGTTGGATATGCTGTTTGACACGGTCCTGGGGATTCTTCGGAGACAACGGGACGCACCTCCAATAGTATTCCCTAAGCTGACCTCGAGGAAGTCGAAGACATAATTCATACGTCCAAAACCGTCGGACGCATGATTCGAGGCCATAGCTTCCGTGTTTCAGCTCCCTCGCATTGAGTAGTGGTCCGCATAGCTATGCGCAGTGTGCACGCATGCAATAAAGTAGAATATGAAAAGACATGGCCGCGCGGGTGCATTAGCTGCTAGCCAAGAGAGCTGCCACCCTTGCTGTGACGAGTTGAGGATCGACTGTGGACCGGTCGACTTTAGAATAGAAGGCCTTCATCACTTTTCCCATAGCCCTTTTGTTGTCTTCTCCTTCTGCGCGCTGCTCGGGAATTATAGTTTTCAACACCCGGTCTATATCCGCTTCGGAGAGAAGCGGCGGTAGAAATGCATCCAGCAGATTAGCTTCGAGCTCCTCTTTTTCTGCCAGGTCGGATCTTGAAGCTTCCTTGAACTTAGAAGCGGCGTCAACCTAGCATGCGGCGTTAAATCCTGAGAAACGCGATTAAACATAGAAAATACGTACGCGACGAGTTTTGGCTTTCCGGAGGAGAGAGAAAATGGTGGTTGAAGGAACTTTTCCTTCCTTCGCTGTTTTATCTGCTGCGTACACTTCTGCCAGAACGGACTGCAAAAGCATGGTCGTTGGTTAGTGAGCGACGAAGCACGCGGCTCGCCGCCAGGCACTTACGCGGATGGTGGTCGCTGTAACTGTGTCTTTGCTCTGAGAGAAAGTATGAGACAAATACTCGTCTGAAATGATGCGATTACCTTCAATGAAGCCTTGAGATCAGCCTGAAGGCGAGACCGGATGTCTGAGCAGTGAATGTGCATGAACAACTATCGCTCCCGCGAGAAAATCAGTACATGACTCACCATCTGTAACGGCTACGCTCATGCGCCGACAAGGTGCATCTTTCATACTCCATGTCTTCAATCTGGGGCAGCTTCTAGAGAAAAATGAGCGATACATCTTGCCTTCTGAGGTTGCCAGCAAATGTCGGAAGAACAAGCGGGTGTGCAGCGGTGTCGAACATACCGCCGGCGTACCCCGAGATCTTATCTTATCTCGGTACTTATGACGCGAAGGTTGCGTAGGGACTCAGCTCAGCTTGACTTGCACCCTTACCCTGGCCCATACGTTATTCGTGGTGGTCTCGCAGAACTCCAGCCTCTGCGACATTGTAGTGAGAGGTATAAAACCAAGGTATTCCAATTTGCTCGCCGCTGAAATGTCCAGTTTTGCTAAGTCTGTGGTCCTTATATGGTCTCTTTCTCAGTTTGAATCTGTCTTGCTGCATTCGAATATAATGGACCCAACATCAGTCCCCCTGCCTCCGTCAGGATATTTTAAGGCCATCCGCGAATCTTCTCGACGTTTGAGAGAGGCGCAGAACATCAATGTGCGTTCAATTTGCCTTCGCTGCTGTAGCCACAGGCGTCTCGATATGACGAGTCTCCGCCCGAATGAGAGCCAACATTTCTGGTGGGCACTGACGATACGCCGCATCTCTCATCTTTGTTCTCGCGCCATGGCGTGCTTTCTCTCATAACTTCTCCACGGGCGGAGGATTTCCCTCTCTAGACGTACCTAGGACCTCGGAAGCATCGTTAGATGCAGGGATGACCGGTAGCGTGAGGTCTTGCCGTCGGAAATAGACGCCTGCAGCGCCCAGTGTTTCCTCGCAACGTTCTCCCGTTACCGAAGACGTTCTTTGACTGCGCTCGTCGGAGTGCCAGCGTATTTCCCGAGCAACAGCTGCCAGCTCAGCGTCTAATCACATTTCTAAATTTCTATGGCCGTATACTCGATCCTGATGCTTACTATGAACCTGATTTCAGATATCACCGACGAGCATTAGGCGCTTACTGCTTTCGCCGGCACTCACGAGCACCTATCACCGCATCGCATCGACTTCACATGGTCTCGCCTTCCCGCTGAACTTTCCCTCTCCGCTCGTAGAGCTCAATCTTCTATCGATTCTTGCGCTCCTGAACATTGGTTCTGGCTATCGTGTTCCTTTGCATCAACAGACAGGCCGGGGCGCATGGGATTCTATCCGTGCACTCGTGTTCGGCCTTTACCTGTCGTCTTCCACCGGCTCAGATGATCTTATGAGCGCTCAAGGCATGAGAGATATCACTGATATGAAGATAGCCGAGCTATTGGGAGTCAGTGTGCACGTTGAACGGCCCCACGAAACCATCCCTGGCGTTACTGTGGGCGAAATTGGAGGCCCTGGATGGGAGCTGGTACAGTTGATCAAGGAACTCATGACAGGGACAGGGAGTTTTTTGGTCGGTGCTGGATACAAGGACCTAGGCAGCTTTGTTCTCGAAGCTTTGAAACAGAGCGGAAAAGTAGATAAAGAGGGTAGGGCGGAAGTTGTCCTTGAGCGGGTATGTGTAGACTTGATCTCGGTGGTCATATTCCGTGCTAACTGGAGATGCAGTTGGTCCGTGCCATTCCCGGTTTCCAGGATATGGCGTTTGTAGATGGCCATCGTTAGTATTTCGCCAGCTTTCTTACCCTGCTAGTACTAAAACATTGCTTTTCCTCAGCGATCTACTGCTTCAAGAAGGCGCTCTTTCTCATTAACGGCGTGGCTATCCGATTCGGCTCCAAGTCACCACCGCCTTTCCCCCTTCCTGAGACTTCTCATCTCCCTGTCTTCTCGGACAATGTTCTCCCGTCCATTCTGATACACCTGGGAGTGATAGACCTCTCTGCCTCGCCTACATTGTCAAGTCTCTTCCCCGGCGCAGGGTCCGAGGATTCTCTGACCACCCTGCTTGCGGAAGCTCCCGAGCCTTCCACGCCTTCTGAGTTGGGCGCTGAGAAACAAATTCCGAAGGAGGGTCCAGAAGTCACTGCAGAACAGGCATACATATTGCGGGCGGCGTCCATTGACGCCTGTGAACTAATCGTGGAATACGCTCGGTCTATGGACATTGCTGAACTCAAGGAGAAGAATCTCGAATGGATAAAAGATATCCGCCTTCCAGACCTGGATACTTGGATTTGGGCAGTCGCGAAGGATAGGCCAGATTATAGGAGGCTGGAAAGATTTGTTCTGCGGAATTCGCTTTGGTTCTAAAAATCGGTGTGTGTAATTGTTCGGCTGCATTTGTACAACGCATGTATGCTTTGGCTCAACCTGAGAGCGGATCCACGCAATTGCCTTAATTTTCACGGCCAGCGTGCTTCGACATCTCTGCACGGCGCTTAGGTGTGAGCAGCACTATCCCTAGTCTCGCCACCTGATTTACGTGTATCCAAATCCATCAATCGTCCAGTCGAAAGGTCCTGTACATCATTCACTTAGACTCGGCCACAGCTTTCGCGCTGACTTCATGTCATTGGAATCCCTAGCTTCCATGTGTCATTTGCATAGGTGTCTACGAGCGCCAGAGACCCGATATTTGGATGGGTCATGCTTGGTGCCGTCTATCCGAGACGCGTACGAAGACGGAATTTGAGGTACGGATTGGAGACCCTCTTACGGTCCATGATGGTCCCTGCGCGTCCGCAGATTGTCTATGGGCAAAATCTGCCTCGTTCCAACTATTAAACCTCGTGTCGATGGACCAAGATAGGTGGGCATTGTTGCCGAACCCTGGTTGGAAGACTTTTACTATTAAGGACGGCAATAGCTATCTTGTCAAATCTTTCTTTGGCGCACAAGGCGGTTCCTCAAGCCTCATGCCTCATGCCTGACCTTGAGATCCACGTCGCCTGAGGACACATATGCAATTCGCAGAGTGCCGCCAGATGGATCTTCCGCTGGACAAGCCCCGCGTTATCAGAAAATTCTCAAGCGCTGACGCCGACATGGAAGTCAGCGTCGTCTCCTCTGGATAATATTCTCAGCAAACAGCCAAGATGGATTGCACCATTCTACGCCGAGCCAATCACGGGCCACTGTTCGTTCAAACCAGGTGCAGGGCCTGTAGTCGAACGGTCAAAATCTCGGCGGTCTTCATACAGTAGTTTCCGAGATTCCTCAGGCTAAGGCTATTCTTCCACTCGTCCGTGACAGCGGGGAGTCTATCTTGGCGCTCGCTGAGGAATGAAATTGTCGTTGCTGTGCTGAATTTTGTTCTCCCTGTCCCATTGAAGTGCGGTACAGCCTGATTTATTCCAAGGCCATCCATCCACTGCTCGTCATGTTACGTGAGAAAGGACTGAAGCGGTCCCGGGTGGAATCCCTTACTGGCGACATAATGAAGTCTCACGGTTTTTCACTTGTCCAAGCAGCTTCTTGATCTCTTCCTAGAAGCACTCTATCCTCGCCTGTCATCCCCACTTTCGTCCGAGGAGAATCAAGTTGACATCTCATCTAGAATACGCTTCATGCCGAGGACATGCGTCGGGCAGAGCGCTGAAACGGTGTCACCACTGTCACATCAATCCGGCTTTTCTGACCATCAATAGGCTATGAGTTTTAGGTTCGTCTCAGTCCATTTTTTTCATCCCGGAAATCAGAATGAGTCGTTTAGCTCCATTATCATGGCTTAAATGACTCTCGATCTCCAAGGAAAATAGGCATCTGACGTTCTAAGGACTGCGCAAGCAATGTTTTGAGGCGCGGGACAGTCAAGCAGCCGCTATCAACGTCATCCTAGTCAGCTTGTTGCCTATCTGTCTCTCTTCACATCCACGGTTTGCTCACTCTGTCAGTTCCAGCATTTGTAGCGCTCGTATGATGTCTAAGCTCGATTCAAACATCGCCTAAACCCAGTTGAAAGTGACTTGATTGATTCTACACGCCTGCGTCCAGTTTGGTATGTCACGGCCCCGGTCGGCGATGAAGGTCACAGTAAAGAGATCATCGCTTTTGCGTTATCCCATTCCGGACGAGCTGGTAAATTGGTGAGTCACCAGGTTCTGTGCGCTAATAGCTTTCTATAGCTCATCGACATTCTCTTACCTCAATCGAATTTTCATATTCACACTTTTAGCTTTCTGGCTGCAACACGACACATTCCATACTACCCCCCGTTCCTCGATGCTTGACCGTGGTTCTGGCGCAGCTATTCATGTTACCACCTCGAATCCTTCCTTTGTCCAGGTACAGATCTAGACCGGGCATTCATCGCGCTTGTATGCGCCCTTCGTTATCTGGCTCTCGTACGAACCCCAGCAATTATAGTCAGCCCGGGTTCCACTCGGCATGGTTCCAGATATACACTGTTGTCGGTTATTACGTCTGCTTGTGAGCTTATTCGCATTCTATCAGGGTTTCTGACGAGCAGCACAATCGTAAGGCTGTTTTTCGCCCGCGAAGATTACCGTCGTTCCGCGCTCTCGCGGTGGTTTCGACGTTCAATGCTCTATTTCATGTCAGCTCAGTGCAGGGAATATGAAACATGCTTGTTTCATGTGCTCCATTGAAGACCTTTGCCGCCCGGCGTTCATCTTCCTCTCATCCATAACTCCACAAAGTCTCGGTAACCATTTCCTTTGGCCAGAACTCAAGCTCAATCTATCCCCAGAATCCATCTGTACAGATACAATCAACAATATGTGCGTTTCAAAGCGCAGTCATCCTCGGCGGTCGGTCATCCAATCGTCTTCTGATCATCTTTCAGGCAAGCTCTGCTCGTCCTATCGCAGACGGCCAGACCGGCTGATTTCCTGGTGTGCTGCCTTCGGAATCTCATCCACCACAGCTCTGATGGGAACACCTATCAGCAGATAATCATCATTCCACATCGCCACGAAGTATCGCCCATCCAACATCATCCATGTCAGACTTCAGATCGTTCAGATCCACCATACATAGGATATCTATCAAGAACAGAGCCCCGCACCCGTGACATCCGCCCGTTTCACCGTCAAAGTCGTTCTGATGCTGGCAGCCGTATCTGATCTCGAGCCCAAGGTGCTCGCCCGGGGCTATGTAGGCCACGCGCACGGTGCGGGTGTGGGCTCGACTGATGCATGCATGGCTGAGCTCGATCGCTGCTCCGCGGTATCTGGCTCAATGCATGATATTGCTCCTCAGTCAGATCTACTCCCACAGATACGCCCGGTTTTTCTGATTCGGTATCGTATAGCAGTGCTCAACGAGCGCATGCATTTTGTACAATTCACGTGTACTATGGGTCTATAGACTTCCACATCTCGAAAACATGTATCGTCTCTACTACCCGAGCGCACACCACCGTGTATGGAGACTATCCTGCATCGTACATACCACACCCCATCTCGTTTATCACCATAAATGCGTACAAATCCCATCCCATCCTGTATATGCCCAACGTCAACATGCCAAATCTTGCGAATGCGAAACAAACAGCCACAGCGATCCCAAAGCGAAGAAACCAGACCTCTAAACCAGACCGAACATCGCATCCTACGCCGCGTCGCTGTCGCTCGCATTGCTGTCGCTCTCGTCGTGCCCCCACACCGCAAACGCGCGCGGGTGCCCCGCGCCGCCCGCCTCCTCGCGCTCGCGGCTGCGCCGCTCCTGCGCGCGCTGCCTCGAGCGCGCCCGCGCCGCCACCGTCGGCGTGCGCAGCTCGTGCGCCTCGGGCCCCCCGACCGTGACCGTCGTGCGCCGGCCCGGGCGCTCGAACGCGACGTGCCGCGGCGGGAGGTGCGGGTGCGGGCCCGCGAAGCGGTCGGGCGTGTCGACGCCGGAGCGCAGCCCGCCGCCGAGCGCCTCTGCGCGCGACTCGGCCGCGCTCACGCCCATGAGCGCCTCGGCGGCGCGCTCGGGCGTCTCGGCGCCCGTCGAGTCGTCGATGTCGTACGTCTCCTCCTCTTCGTCCTCCTCCTCCTCCACGCAGACCTCGTCTTCGTGCTGCGCCGCGGCCGGCTCGCCCCTTTCGCCTTTCTCGCGGCGCTTGGCGGGTCCCTCCTCGACGACGACGAATGACTTTTGGCGCTCGCGCTCGTTCCATTTGAGCGTGCGCGAGATCGCGTGGAACCAGTCTGTGCTTTGCTTGTCCGCGCATACAGTCGGGAAGGGGTACATTGATGCCGTCACCTTGATGTGGTCGCCCTCTGTAGGCATATAACACATCAGTCAACAGATTCTACAGCGAGAAAAGGGAGCCGCACGCTTCAGCTCGACGCGCCCGCGGCCGTCGAATGACGCCCAGGCGGTGCTGCGCGAGTTGTATGGTACGCACACGCGCACCTCCATGCTGTCGGGGAGGAGTATCGGGCGGAAGGAGAGTGTATGCGGGCAGATCGGCGTGACCAGGATGGAGGGAATCTCGGGGTGCACGAGGGACCCGCCCGCGGAGAGCTAAGCGGTACAGAAGATAAGTATGCCAAGCGATAGTAGGCTGAAGAAGGACGCACGGAATAGGCGGTCGAACCAGTGGGCGTAGCGATTGTAAGGCCGTCACCTTGAACGGTTGTCATATGGTGCTCGTCGCCTGCATATCCAAGGTCGTCAATAACCCCGTCGACAAAGAAGCGCAATGAGACCCACCAAACAGCTCCAGCATACTGACGTACGGACTCGGCCCGCGGTCGACCACCAAGTCATTGAGCACCTCGAAGCTCTCCACCGGTCTGGTTGTGAAGCACATAATCTCCTTATCCTTCCTTCCCATCTTTCCCTGCCGCTGCTCGCCAAATGTATACCCGCCCTCAAGCGCCTCCCAGCCGCCCTTCTCGACATTGCGCATCATGATCTCGCCCGTGTCCGCCTTCTTGACAGCCTTGCGCCCGCCCTTGGCACGCGCGACCGCGTCGCACGACTCGACGGCACGATAGACGGTGCATGTGAAGCGCATGCGCAGGTTCACGCGGATGCCATTCTCGATTGCGCTGTCCATGACCGCGCGGTGGTCCGCGAAGTCAAAATTAGTGAGGAAGCCGAGCGAGCCGAGCGCGAAGGGCAGCACCGGCGGGACGATGCGCTGGAACAGCCAGGATGTGAAAAGCACGGTGCCGTCGCCGCCGAGCTGGGTATATGCGTCAGTTGATTTGGCTCAGGAAGAGGAGGGGGGACATACTGTAACGACAAAGTCAAACAGGTGCGGGCTGCGGGTGCATAGATCCGCAGTCCAATACCTCAGCTGCCCCTCGTCCTTCGGTTCCTCATTCGCATTGCCATTTGCCGGCGTGAATCCAAAGCCTGCCAACGATCCGGACGACGACGCAGACGAAAGCGAGTTACTTGAGGACGAGCGGCGGCGCGGGCACGGGACGAAGAGCTCGGGGTGGTCGCGCTGGATACCGGCGGCGTCGAACCGGCGGGACGTACGCAGCTGGTTGTCGACATAGACGACCACGCCGCGACCGCCGCCCCGTGGCTTCAGCATGAGATAGAGCGCGAGCTCGCGTGTGAGCTTGATGAGGCGGTTGTCACGGGCCTTGGTAACGATGAGCACGCTCTGGATATTGGACTTGATGCGGGCACGGCCTGAAAGGGAGAGAAATAAGGATCGGCAGGTAATGGCGACGTGAAAATGTCGGCATGTCTAGAATCTGCAGGTACAGGACAGGAACACGCCCTCTCCTAAAGAGGCGGCTGAGTCTATCACTATCCAACAATAGATAGCCCTCGCGCAGGAAATCGAGGAACAGGCAGCCTAAAATGAGAACGAAAACATGGACAGATAACTTACCTAGCTGCTTGCTCATCTCCCTGACCCCTACAGCCGTCTCCGCCAACTGTTTGGTCAGACTTGTCCGTATACCATCCTCATCCTCCAGCCCGCTGTCATCCAGGATCGCATACCCGTCGCTATCGCGTTCCATATCAATCCGCTTTCCACATGGCTGATTGCGAAAGTCGGCTTTGAGTGCCTTTGCGACACCGAGATTAGGATTGGGACTGCCATCAGCATGATGGTGCTTCTGCCTCAGCCATTCGGAGAAGTTGTCGAGATGCGAATGCACAAAACACGGTGACGTCATGGGGGCTGGCGAAGGCTGTGAGTCGTGCAGATATTGCACCTGCGATTGGGGGCGCGAGTGCTGTGTGGGCATCGCGAGGGATGGAGCGGGAGCGATGGAGTTCGATGACGATGACGAGGGGTGGGCGGCCTCGGCGGTGTAGCCATAGGCGGTAAAGGCCGGCGCAGCTGCGTTTCCATTCGCAGTGCTTCCGTTCGTGTACGAGGTGTGGCTGCACGCATTCGTCATGCCGTTCACCACGGTGGCGGAGCTCGAGCACGAACTCGAGCTGGCATGGCCGAGCGAAAGCCTATTGGTGCTGCCGAGAGAGCTCGTGCTGGACAAAAGGGGTGGGCGGGCCCTGGGCGTGGTTGGGCGGGCAGGGCTGATGGCGCGGCCGTTCCCGTACGCTATCGGCGGCGACTGGGCATCGTCGACCACGATCGGATCGTTCCACTCGGTCGACGGACGGTGGGAGAGGTGCAAATTGGTAGGGCGGCTGGTGCGGCGCGTGAGGGATGGCTTGATCGTACCATCAGCGGGGAGGCGGTTTAGGGGCAGTGGTGTGCTGGGCGGTGTCGAGAACAGCTCGACGTCGGGCGACGTGGGGACCTGCCCGTGCAGCGACGACGCAAGGGCGGGCATGATGGTGGGGAGGGCGGGGACAGGAGGACAGGCTTGTAGGATAGTAGAGATACAAGGTGTTATATTCTGGCGGTTGCTGTCCTGATTGGCTGCCCCCGCAACGTGTTCCTCAAGCGACGTCGCCAACTCAACGTCTCTTGACTCTCTCTTTCTCACATCCCTCTCCGGCTTCATCTTTCCCTTTAACGACTTTGCTTCTGTGCCTATCAAAATAGCCGCAAATGCCTGCAAATGCACGTGGACATTTCTGCAGCAGGAGATACTTGCCCGTTCCTTGTCTGACGGCGTAGCTGTGTTTGTCAGTAACCAACTTCGGCCCTTCCGAAGTTGTCTGCATAAGGACCCTCGGCTTCGGCAGAAACGCGTACGCAGCCGCCCGTCGGACGTAGGTTCTTGTAGGCTACGGCGAGTCGGCGACGGTTCATTGCTTCCAGAACTGTCTTACAATGGGGCTGCTCAATGTGCACCAGCCTCGTCATCCGAGAAGCCGCCCACGGACGCTATTGCCCATTTCTCTGCCTCTGATATCCCTGCCAACCAACAAAGTAGGTGAAAGTTTGTCTGGCAGTTCGATGTTTCCATGACCGTCGTAGCCATGCTGAATTCTGCAGTCAATTGATGCTTCATTTCCAGTGACAGCTCGCGCGCCATCACCAAGCCCTTCCACGTCAACTCGCCATCTCGTCGGCCGAACAATCACCGCTCACACCAAGTTATCACCCTGCACTCTTGCTCTGCATCGCGCACTTTTGTTTCTCAGCATGCCCGATGCTTCGTGTTGGCGGTTCGGCACGTCGTTCTGGTCCGCCTTTCCCAACCCACCTGATTGCGATGGGAGACTTCGACGACTCGCAAAGTTTCTTGATCTTCACATCCCGCACTGCGTTGATCTTGAATC
The DNA here is from genome assembly GCA_033439255.1 of Hericium rajendrae. Lineage (NCBI taxonomy): Eukaryota > Fungi > Basidiomycota > Agaricomycetes > Russulales > Hericiaceae > Hericium > Hericium rajendrae. The sequence goes on from CM065891.1 coordinate 900,968, forward strand.
AAGTACTTCGGTAGGACGTCGGATTGCACATGTCTGCATCTGATCCATTCATGTCCTCCATCAGCCACCTCAGCCCCATGATTCAAAAGTCGAGCATCCGTCGGCCCGTCTCGCACTGCATCCAGTCGATCATCCTGCATCCGCATATATTGGCGTCTCACCAGCGCACATTGGGCTGCCCATCCTCGTGGTACATTATATGGCCCAATGCTGGGTGTGATTATCCTATTTGCATCTACAAGGCGTCTCTTCGATCCGTGCACGCCTCGAGCATCTCACGTGCAACGGGCTCAAATCAAGGAGGCGATGGTGATGGCGTATCGTATCGGCTCCAGCTCGGCTTCCGCTATTTTGTTACTCTCGTAGCCTGTGTCTACATCCATCTGGACTGGGCATACGGTTCTCACTCGTTTTAATCTTCGGCCTCTAGATGGTCTCTTCCTCTATCGGACGATGACAGCAGCACGGCATCCGCACTGTCTTGATTCCGGGCAGCCGATCCACAGCGGCATCCAATTACAGCCTATCAAGCACCTTATCTGCATTCAACGGGGATTGAGCGGCGTCTTTTGAGTCTTGGGTCTAGATTGTATTGTGGGCGCGCGCATGCTCCGTACCGAAGCTTTGTGGTCCAGTTGCTGACTGTACTGCGTTCTTCCCCAATTGACGATTGCTGCAGCGCATGTCTGGACCCAAGCCGAGCGCAGACTGCGCTCACGGCTTTCGCCACAGCTCTGGGCGCGAGCCAGTGGCAGCGCCGTGTAACTCACGTCTAGCGAGCGGCTTGGGCACGGCGTGCGTCGCCTCGGTCATCTGGAAAAGGGCGCTCTCCAGGTTCGCGGGGGTTTCTGAATCGTGCACCACCTCTCCGTTGCATCGGACAGCTGCGCTGCGCTTGCGGATCCCAAGCAATCTGGGGGAGGTATGACTACGGCCGGCTCTTCATCTGCGCTGATGCAAGCAGAGCTGAGCTGTCGTAGTGCTCTCTCCCATTCCATTGTTTGGGTTTGTGGTGTGGTGTAGCTGTTGAGCTGGGAGGTTGTCATTTCTGATGGACGTCGGCTTCTTGCATGGTCTGCACCGCACGTCTACGCAAGGGAGGCCCCACGTCTGCGTTCTTCTGGTGGATCGATATCAGCTGCCGGCTCACGGCGTATTCACGCGGTGTCCGTACAGCTATGGTGGCCTAGCCGGCCGTACGCGCCATCATTCATATCGTTCTCTGGGATGTCCAATCTTCTGTTCATAATTGCGACTCACGCCTGCATGGAACTATGCATCGTGTGTAGGGCCTCGCGGTATCATATGCCAACTCGTTCTTTGCAGGGAAGGTTGGCACTGTTATGAATGATGACGCCCATCTGTGCTCATCCTTCACGATTCATTCCTGCGCAGCTGAAGAGGATGGCAACATAAAGGTTCGCGCACCTATCACTTTCCACCTCATCAATCGAGCTCTTACCAGCACCCATCTTAGAATTATTCGGTTAACAATCCTTTTCTGCGTAGTATCTCTGTATATCATCATGGATTTGACGAACGCGTCGGATGCGCCTCAAGGAGGACATGTGCCGTCGGTCAGTATCAACGTACTCTACGTCACTCAGAGAACTGATGACGATGCCAGGGGGATATATCCCAGCTACAGAATTCTGCGGAACTCGAAGCGGACGCTGGATATGGAGCCGAGCAGGTAAGCTCTGTCCGCTATGCCTTCATCATGGGCGCGCTGACGATATGATGGTCGATACAGCCCGGCGTGCTTAACTCTGCAGTCGATGTGGTCAAGGATACGGCCGCGAAGATGATGCCTGGGGGACTCAACGTAGGACAGGTTTGTGCGGATCTGTCGTGATTCTAGCCTCTTGCTTATAGCTCGACTCACTCAGAGCGGGGAAGATAACCAGCCCAATAGCGACGGCGCGGCGGGTCAAGAGTCGCCTGCCCGCGATGACGAGTCCAGCGAGGTATGTGGCGTTTCGTCATAGTAGATGACGTCTAAGAATCTGGTGCAGATACCTTTGGGTGAAGGCCCGTTGGAGGTTGCTAGCTTGAGGAACTCCGAGACGGGCAGGCCGGAGGAGGAGGATGGGAATTAGCGATGCGTATGCGAGTGCATCCTCCGTCTGTATGCGTGCCATCATTTCAGATATAATAGAATGATGTCTTGATTTGTTCCGTTGATTTTTCGAGGAAGTGCATGGAGAATCGTATCTTGACTTGGTTTCCAGTCCATTGGTCGCTCTGGGACTAGAGAAGCGCCTATATGCATCCTCGGCTAAAGCCGAACATGATTCCTGCTCGACGCTTCGTTCCTCAAGCTTTCAACTAGACGTCCATCTGACAGTCTGCAGACACTCATTCGAATCCACTCAGCCTCGACTTCATACGCAGGAGATTGCGGAGCGTACCAAGGCTCCAAAGAAGTTGCAATTCGTGAGCATCCAACGCGACTTCAACTTCTGTGGTCCCCATTTAATTGTTCATCGAGACGCGTAGTATTTTTCCCGATTCCAATCCCGAGCAGAAAGCTATTCAAGTCCTTCGCAGAGTTCAATCTACCGGAGGTAGGCTAATGCTTCGCGTGATAAACGCCGACCGCAACTTACACGCGCATATAGGCCAATAAGAGCACCGGATTCGTGTTTGGGCCTTACCTGCTCGCGGAGGCGTTGCGGATCGCGCACGGGTTTCTACAGCGTGGAAATGACAGGACTATTGTCAGTGGCTCTCACTACAGAATATTTTAATATAAGTGGATACTGACTCCATGATCAACGCTCTACAGATCGTCTTCTTCGCTGGCCCCAGGCGAACCCGATGGTCCTGCGCCTATTTCGCGCCTGCCCCCAGAAATCCTTGAAATCATATTTGCCTACCTGGTCCACAGGAAACTGACTTCATGGTATCACAGCATTTTCTGGTCAATAGCTCGTCTGGAGTTGGAACGGTCATCTCTATTGGGTCTACGTCCGGCTGTGATAGATGTTAGCCAAGTCTGTAGACAATGGCGTCAGGTCGCGACACGGAGTTCCAGGCTATGGACAAATCCTCCATTGGACCTCGGGTCTACTTGGACAAAGGCTTTCCTCACGCGGTCCGGCTCTGCCCCGCTTACCATAGAAGCACACCCTGATGGACCTGTCCTCGTTCCGGAAATGATACGTCAAATTCAAGCGCAAACATCCCGCATTCGATCCCTCGACGTCTCAGCCTCATCTGATACTCTTGACCAGCTACTGGGCGGATTCGATAACTCTGCTCCCATGCTCGAGAATGTGACGTTCGAAGCACGACATGTATCACCTGCCATGCCCGTTTTGGTGCGAATACCCGTATACTTATTTGCTGGCAACCTCCCTGGTCAATGTTCGGTCAATCTGACCAATTGCATCATTCCTTGGGACTTTCTCATTCTACGCAACCTTACGACGCTGTTCATTCGCTTTCCGGATGCCGACCAGGCGATGTTATATGAGAATGGCCAAGTCGGGTTTCGCCTCCCGGCGCCGCGCCGCGCGATACTTCCTACAATGTCGCAGCTCCTCAATGTTCTCAAAGCCAGCCCTTCCTTGGCTTGCCTCACTCTAATCAATTCCCTTCCCGCAGTGTCGTTACCAACACAGCCTGGTTATCAGGATGATGCACTTGGTGTTGATGTCTGCTTGCCTGATCTTGACGAACTCTCCCTTGCTGGATATGCCCGTGACTGTGCGGACCTCATGTCACACCTCATCCTACCGTCTTCTCCTTCTCTTTATCTCGAACTGTCATTCCAACATGACGAGGGCGAAGAACTACAATGTGCTGCAATTTTGCATGCTCTCAAAGCCCGTTTCTTTAGCTGCGAGTTCAGCTGGTATCGTATGAACACAGTGGACTTTGCCGAAAGAGTTGGTATCGTAGAGATCACCACGGGCGCACTTGAGATCACCATCCCCACACCAAGTCGTTTCAAGACTTATACAGACTTCCTTCGGACTTTATTTGCCATCCATCCTATGGCTGAATCAGTCAATCTGTCCTTTGACGACGACGATGAGTCCTTCTCGCCGACTCAACTCTTAGATATCTTTGCGCACAAACACGTGGACTGCATACGTTCGGTGTCTTACCGAGGTTGCACGCCTGGTGCAATCTGCGAGGCGCTCGGAGTCAGACGAAATGGCTTACTTGCTCAACCAACTTCAGATCCGACATTCCTCATGTTCCCTCATCTTGAGAAGCTCAAATTCGACGGACTGTATGATCCTCGTACGTTCAAGGACGATGATCAGATCATGCATTTGGAAGATGTTCAGACCAACCTGATCGATTTGCTGGTGGCACGCAAGCAGGGTGGTTTTCCAATCCGAACACTGGAGTTTAATCGTTGCTTCGGTATAGATCAGGAGTGGTGTGACGCCTTCCGCATCGTTGACGAAACTGTCGTCCGTTTCCGTCCGCCGCTCGTCAAGTAGTGCATCCTGGATAATGACAATGCTTCTCATGCCGACATCTACTGTCTGGTGACCCCGTATTCTTCTCCTCATCTTGAATCTTCTGAAGACAATTTGCTGGTACAGATGTGCTCTGCCTTCAAGTTCGTCAAGCCATCCCTTGCAAGCCTTGTCATCTACAGCTATCGGTTTCTGCATCTTACATCCACCCGCCGTGTTGTCGCCATTGTTCTTGATCAAGAAGTGGCTTCGCGCATCTCCTTTCTGTTGACACTTTTCTCTGTATGCCGCACTTTATCCATTCCCCATCATGATACGTTCAACCCATGCACCAGCTGGCATCATCTTTATTGTTCGACACCACTGTCATCATCCGACCGAGTTTTTCCTCGCACGTTTTGTAGCCTGTCCCTCGAAATTTATTACCGATCGCGTTTTATGTCTGTCTGCAGTGCTTTATGTGATTCAATTCATGAGGCTCAAATGCTTTAATACACATTGCAATTGCATGCAGATATGTGACCTGTGCTTACATGAGATCGGCGTCAGACCAATACACAGTTCGAGGATTAATGCATTTTTGCCAGAGAAGTCCGGACACCTTACCTACGAGAATAAGGTCTACCGGCATGCTGATATCTACAGTACTTAGCCCCGTCTCTGCGCCTAGTGCTGCCTAAGTAGATATTCTACTGCTGCATGCTCGTCCTCTAGGTCCAGGTAGACGAACCGACAATTTCCTTTTGGGGCGCACCAGCCAGCGCACCGGAGAAGCGCCGAATAGCCGCCGCGTTCGAGTTTGGAGTCCTTCGCTCTCTCTTGACATTCTGCTTGGTAGTCTAGCTCCACCGCGGTTACTACTCGGCGATCTGTTTTGGCTCGAGTAAAAAATTCCTTGTTTCCAGACTTGGTGCGTATCCGTGCCTCATTGACGCGCATGTTGTTCACCTTGGTACTTTCTTTATACTAGCCGACGCGTAATGACACGCCTTTAGCTGAAACTTCAGGATCTTGCCCAAGGCGGATACTCGTTCTCGTATCTCTGCAGTGTCGATATTAGTTTATCTTATTTCTGTAAGTGGTGAAGTTTGTCTGAGGTTTTCTTCCAACCATGAAAAGCTGAACTTTGCCGGGTTACCGCGTTAGCAGGATCCTGCTTCATTGGTATCGAATATGAGCTATCCACGGCTGTCCTTGCGACCTCCTCGAGGTTCAAAAGAAGTCGAGTTAGAGCGGCAGCGGATTGAGGATGAATACGCGCTGCTGGCTAGCACGCCAAAGTCCGTCATCCGAGCCGTGAACCGACAACGACTTAATGCCCTCGCACCAATATCATATCTACCTCTGGAATCCCTCAGCTACATATTCTACCTCCTTATGGATGACGAAAAGCCTCAGATGCAGGATCTAGACGAAGGCTATTTTTGCGTTGACGTCTCCAGAAAGGAGCCAAGACTGGGCTGGATAGTTGTGACTTACGTTTGTAGTCATTGGCGGCGTGTCGCCGTCGAAAACTGCTCGCTTTGGCGCTACCCTCTGCTCACGTGGGATCTCAACTGGATACAGACTTTCCTTTCACGTTGCCAATCCGCACCGCTCTCAATCTTGCATGATGAGCATGATGATGACGCATGCGAAGGCTTCACAGCGATCCTCAGCTCGACTGTCATTCAATCCATCCATGATCACCTTTTTCATATTCAGGATCTTCACATAGGGGGTTTACGACAGACTGTCGATTCTTTATTTTCAGGACTCGTCAAGGTCGCACCTTTACTCAGATCAGCAACGTTCGCGGTCCACTCCAGTGACTCATCTCAAAAAGATGTGTCGCGGATCCCTCGAAACCTGTTTGACGGGAGTGCACCCAACCTAACGGAGCTAATCTTGACCAATTGTGTGGTACCCTGGGATTCTCCAAGTCTTCGTCACATCATTCGCAATATTACACTCTTAATCATTACCTTCCCAGACTGTGACGAGCTTTGGTCATCAGAAGACCCACATACTCCAATCTTGCGGCACGATACCCTCCCGTCGATCGCACAGCTCCTCGATGTCCTGGCCGCAGCTTCCTGCCTAAAGGCTCTTTTCTTAGACGGAGGGCTTCCGAGTTGTTCGCCACAGGCCCATCCTAGCTCTCACGAAATGCGGGTGGCCTCCCTTCCCCACCTTGGCATTTATCAACTGATAGGAAATGCCTTTGATTGTGCAGCTATCTCAAGGCACATCTATGCAGGACCTCGAACACAACTATCATTCGTATGCACCATCCATGGAGGTGAAATCGAGGCAGAGCTCTCTGCTGTCGCTGCCACATTGAAGGATCATGTATCTCGTTGTGACCAAAGTCCAACATTCTTCGAGTACATTTGTCTTCAGACTTGGCCTGATTGTCTTTCCATCGCAAGCAACTCATATAGCATCGAAATGCCAAGCCAGGTTGACACAATGTTCCAGCGCGTGGGCTTTCTCCGAACATGTCTTGCCCTTTGGCCAGTCTCAACCCCTACGCGTCTTATCATCGACGAGAGGCTGGCTTTCACGAAGAGGGATATAATTCGAATCTTCGACGTTGAAACTCTGTATTGCATCGACAGGGTGGAGCTCGAGAGCGTCAACGTACGAGACTTCGTCAATGCCCTCCGTGAACAAACCGAGTTTTCAGATTTCCGCGTTCTGCCTGGGTTACAAGATATTTCTATCAAATCGGCCCTCCTTGACAAATCGACCCTGCTTTCGATTCACGACGCTTTGGCGTTCCGCAAACAGTCCGGGAGGCCGATTCGAAAATTACGGATGGAGCGATGCTCTGTGATGAGTAGGTCTTGGTCCGAGAAACTCCAGTCCGAACTTGGAGTCGAGCTTTCGTGCGATGAGTTCACGCAAGAGCAGAGCATCCCGTAGTTCTTCTCCCTTGCTGACGGCTTTCTGGTGACGGTGAGCATCTCGCCCTCCAATTATAATCTTGACCAGTTTATTTACAGTCTGCTTTCTAGTATGCAAACGCTGCACGTATGGGAGCGACGTCACGAATCTCATTCTGATTTGAACTGCACGGCGAACTCGCTTTAAGTGTTTATCTCGCCGATTCACATCTTGAATACATATCATCCGTTTGCTTTATCCTTGGATGATTTTTTTCGACATCACATATCTTCTATAAAATTCACGTGCCTATCTTTCGCTTTTTCTGGCAAGGTCGCCACGTACCGTACTAAATGAGGTATACTTCGTATGGCCGCGATGACATTGGAGGGGAGATGGATACCGTCGCGGGAACGTCGAATTTGCGAAAGCTTTATTGCATGATGCATTTCCTGAAGTTACTGTTCTGTCACTGACCCGGACGTTGCAATTGTCAACGTTGTGGTGTGGAGCGCAAATCTGATGACGAGGCAGTGCTTACGACACCAAACTATGACGACTCGGAATTCTCTACCATGCCTCCAACCTTCTACGAGCTCGTACACACTCTACTCTTTACTCTGGAGGCTGCCAACAGCTGTCTGGACCAGCCTTTCGTCTTCAGAGGTGCACATCTTAAGTTGTCACCTTGTAACCTCCGCCGTTGAAGCTATCTGCTAGTGCACTCAACGCGTCATGCCCGACCTGCGTCACATCGCTCTCGTCCTCACCTTCCTTACCGTCCTTCACGGTACCATCCATTCCATAATAAATAACAGCTATCTCGACACCTCGAACCCTCTTCTTACCGCTCTTCCTCATCCATTACACGAGACGCACTATTTCGCATCGAAATTGAACCCTCTGAACACGGTCTTCCTCAAGCGTGCATGGGCCTGGACCTCCGCGGCCTTCCTTGCGGACATAATAACGTCGCCACCAGAAACACACCGATTCCGGCGCACAGTGCAGTACATCATCGCAACCGCGGCCTGGCTCGTGTTCACGAGCTGGTTCTTCGGCCCCGCGCTCCTCGAGCGCGTCATCGCCGCGTCCGGCGGCGTGTGCGTTCTGCACCTGCCCTCGGGCGCGTATCTCCCCGTCCCAGAGCAGCTCTGCTTCGATCGAACCCACATCTCGTCTGCCTCGCATCCTCAGCTCTTCCCCGTTCCATTGCTGCTCGCTCCAGAGATTTGGAAGGGCGGTGTGCCGCGTCTGCGTCGCGGCCATGACGTCTCGGGCCACGTCTTCCTTGTCACGCTATCCATCCTGTTCCTCGCCGACCAGCTCCGCGCATCATTTGCTTCAAAGAAGCCGTGGTCGCCTGCACACAGGATCGCGGTGTTCGCGAACAGTGCACTTCTCGTGCTATGGCTGTTTGCGAACTGGATCACGAGCGTCTATTTCCATTCTCCAATGGAGAAGGTCTCCGGATTTTGTGAGTGAGATCGGACGGTCTGCTCTTATGCAAAGGACTGATATTCTGTCCTTTCTAGTGCTTGGCGTCGTCAGCTTTGCAGCGACGCAAATACCAATCTGGCTCACGGAGACATTGCCATCGAGGCGAACGGACTCTAGAGAGCAGAGGCCGCACCAGAGTTGATCCACTTCCCGATGAGCTCCAGTAATATACCTCATCACGACCATGTAAGTTCGCAATCTGTAAAGGTGAACGAGGAAGAAAGCTGACCTTGCATCGTCTAGTACGATTCCGATTTACACGATAGGCGCAATCTAGCGAGTTGTAATTGTGTTACTGTAATCAAGCGTGCGGTCATATTCCGACTAATCTAATGCGTTCCATCTGATTGCCCTGCCCGTCGAGACGTATGTGGATCTGGGCAATGTCTGTATCAATACCCTCCGTCGACTCTCTTCTCTCCTCAAACCAGCCGCTCTACGTCCGGACGGTGCGCTCACTCTTTCCGCCTAGGCGACGCCATCGGCCTCTATAGACTTCGCACGGACGGTCGTCTGATGGCCAGCTGCCTTCGCCGCCAGATCCTCATACCAACGCCTGTCCATCCCCTTCCAATTCTTCAACTCTAGTCTCCGAACCGGTTGTCCCACTTGGTTCCGTGTATCGAGCATCCGAAGGATGACTTCCTGGCAAGTGACGCACTGATTCGGCCGCAGCCCCTCGAAGTTGAACGAGTCGATGCAGAGCGAGCTGAGCAGAGGCAAGACGGTGGGTGGCGCGGCCTGCTGATCCGCTTCAAGGGCGGCGCAGAGCTCCTCTAACACGAAGCCCGAGTCGAAGCCGGTGACCGTCAGTGAAGTGATCGGTTTAACGAGCACCGGGTCTTCACGGATCCAATTGGTGCCAAGCATCATTATCAGGGCGTCAGCGTCGACTCTGGTGCGGATGTTCATGTTGAGGATGGTAGATGCTGCGAGTGGAAGTGCATAAATGGATAGTTGAATCATCCAATCCCGGTCGGACTCCCATCCCTCAGGAACTGGTCCTTCGACGCTACAGACACCCTCAACAGAAAACTTGATGTGGCAATCATCGATCTCGATGTCCACCCGAGACGAGAGAATGTCCGGGCTCCGACGGGAGGTGTGTTGCGTCAGCGCATCTGAGAGAAACGTGACATATCCCAGAACAGGATTAGGGGAGTCCATAAAGTATTGTATGCCTAGAAAAATGTCGGGCTGGGTATCCACGATATTTTCGCTCAGCGTTAAACACCTCCGAAATCCTCCCGCGAGCATCAAAGATCGGAGGTTCGGGAGAGAAACCTGTTCAAAATGATAATTATCGATACTGGGGACATTTCGCACTTGAATGACCTCCAGCAGAGGCATTATCCTGAGCAGCAGGAGAAGGTTCTGCAGATTGAGGTCTAGATTCTCCCATTGGCGGAAGTCGGACTGGTCTTCGGGGCCGAGTCCGGTCTCATCCTTGGTTAGAGTGAGATGCAAGGTGGTGAGATGGTCGCAGAAGATCTGGAGGGCTAGGCTGTCCTTAGGGAAAGTGCAATTGGCAATGCGGACGTCACGCAGCAGAGGTGCTTCGCCGTCGAATAGTGTCTCTTCAACCTGTGGCATATCCAGCAGGCCGACCCTGGAATCGTTTGAGTAAAGCGTCAAGGACCTCAATAGAGGAGCCGGTTCTGTGAGGCTTTCTAACAAGGCCTTGATGGTGTCCGGCTCCGCTGTGACATGGATGTTTTGGATACGGGACAGGAATCCAGTAACAGGCTGAATAACTCGTAGGTCAAGTGGGGAGTGTGCCACAACTGAGATGGGATGCGAATGGGGTCGGGAAAGCAGCGCCTTGGTCCAGCTCGGCCCGAGGTTTAAGGGGATGCATGTCCATAGCGCGGGATAATCGATTGCCATGTTTCGCCAGGAGCTGCAGACATGGGTCACGGCGATCCATTTCAGCACCGTCTTTTGAATGTACTCAGAATAAGTCGAAAGATTTTCCTCCGAATAGGCGTCGGGAAACACAGAGTCGTCACGGAGATTAGAAAGAATTAACTCCAGTATCTCCGGAGGGATGGAGGAGGCGCGGCTTTCAGTGAAATGAGACTGATGCTCAAGAGCAGGATGGGAAAGTAACGATTCGGTGTGGGTGTTTAGGACGATCGTTTCATCGATACTGTAATCCGCCATTGGCTGAGGCAATCGGTCAATGAAAGCTTGAACAGAACGAGAGACGAGAGTACGCACTGCGACTCGAGCGCGTTTCGAGATATCCACAGCAATGTGTGATATTCTAGTCTCTCATTGGTAGAATTGAGAGAGATGATGAGTGGATCTCTCGGATCAAGATGGTAGTTTGCAACTGGACTGACGAACACCGTGGGGACGAGTTGAAGGTCGACTTGTAGTTGTCACTAGCGCGATAGGCGGCTTGCGCCGTACAATATTGCAATGAAAATGCACCGTCCCACACGTATAGTAAAGACGAGCTACCATCATTCATCAGACTAGAGGGCTTGAAGTCAAGGACAAACTCACCTGAGATCCTCCGAGCAAGTTCAAACTTGGCCGCAAAAGGAAAATTTGAGTTCCTCGGCGAATGTCAAGTGCGGTTCTTCAGCTCGGCCTTCGAGATTTCAAGCTGCAGCGCACTGAGAAGCTGGAGCAGAGACTCTCATCTCCCTTATAAGTACAATAGTGGTCGAAAGAGCCAGGAAGACGTCGTGGGACACGAATGACGGACTCCACCCACTGACGTGCGCTGCCATCGCAACTCCCCGGTCACGCTTGTTTCGCCGACTCCTGCCATTCAACTCGACTTTGCAGCTGATTTAAGCTTTGCATCATGAACTCTCATCCCGACTATGCCTCAAAATTCTCCGCTCGACTTACATGTGAAATGAGTCCATGTATTTCGCGACGGACGCTTCACCGCACTAACGATCAAATGATCTAGATATTCCGTTGACCGCCCAGGACGCACGTCCCGTCTTCAAGATAATCACCATGGCTAACGCCCATTGCTAGCTTCCATGCCGAAACATTGATGTGACATGGACTACCCGCGATTTTCTTTCAAAAAATGCCGTATGACTTCGGCCGATCTCTCTCCTCGGATACGTACGCCTTGCACGCTGGGGCCGACGGTTTTGCACGCGCCGTGGCACTTTTCTTCTTCGTCCCAAAGCCATCTCTGCGACCAGCGCAGCAGATCCATCAATCTTGGTCCTCGCTAGCTCCAACGCCCTCGATCTCCTCTTCGTCCTCACGCGATGATAGGCGCGGTGTTTGTCGGCATATCCTGCACGAGTGTCTAGACGATGCTGTGTCTCGCCGTGAAGTCATCCACGCAGACGGTTGTCTGAACGTCAGTTGCTAGAGCTGCTAGTTTCCGATACCAACTCCTGCTCATCCAGTCGCAATTCTTCAACTCGAACCGTTGAATGGGCTTTCCGGCCTGGCATCGTACATCAAGCATATGGAGGAGCTGTCGCTGAAAACTATAGGATGGAGGCCAACCAAAGCTGAACGATTCTATGCAGAGGGAGCTAAGCTCGGGTAAAACAATGAACGGCGAAGCATGCTGCTCATCGTCGTCGGATTCTCGATCAGTATCAACTGTTTGAAGGGTGGTGCAGAGCATCCCAAGATCGAAACCCCAGCCAGTGACTGTCAATGAAGTTATGTTTTGAACGAGTGACGCCTCGTCATAGACGAGATCATTGCAAAGCATTGTTATCAACGCGGCAGCATCGACACTACAGCAGATGTTCATCCTCAGGATTGTAGAAGCTGCGAGTGGAAATCTGTGAATAGATTCTTGAATGGCCCAGTCCCGATCAGTTGCACGTTCAGACGGGAGTCGCGCTTGAATGCTACAGACATTCTCAGCAGAAAGCTTGAAGTAGTCGGCATTGATCTCGATATCAACACGAGACGAGCAAATGCCCGGGCCAAGGTGGGAAACGTGGTGCCTCAGACACCGTGAGATCTCGGAGATATCCTCCTCAGACCCATCGAAGGGGTCTATATGGCACTGCAGATTTAGAAAAATGTTGGGTTGAGTATCGACAATACATTCATTGAGCATGAAACACTTGTGATACCCTCCCACGAGTGTTAAAGACCGAAGATTGTGGAGGGATACGCCCACAAGACTATTAGAATAAATGCCAGGAGCACCTCGTACTTGAAGAACCTCCAATAAAGGAGTTTCCTTGAGCAATAGGAGAAGGTGTTCCAGTCTGGGGAGTAGAAGATACCGGTTGTCCATGTCGTCTTCATTGTCTTCGTCAATGTTGGCGCCATCGCCAATCCCAAAATTCAGACCGAGATGCAAGGTGGCGAGATTACGGCCGATGATATGAGGGGTTGTGAGATAAGGGATAGTACAGTTAGCAATACGGACATCATCCAGTAGGGGTGCATAACAGTTGAATATGGCCGAGTCAATCTGTGGCAACTCTAACACATCAGTCCCGCTAGCATTGGGATAGAGAGTCATGGATTTCAGTACAGGAGCAGATTCTGTGAGCTTTTCTAACAGCGCGCGAATGACCTCTGGCTCCGCTGAGACGTGAATGCTTTGGATACGGGAAAGGTATCCGGGAACAGACTGGATAGTTTGTAAATCAAGCGCGGAGTGTGCCACGATTGAGACTGGATGTGAGTGAGATCGTGAGAGAAGCGTGTCGGTCCAGCTCGGGCCTAGATTCAAGGGGATGTAAGTCCATAGCGCGGGGTAGTTGATTGCGACTTTTCGCCAGGACCTGCAGACATGGGTCACGTTGATCCGTCTCAGCACTATCTGTTCGATAAACTCTGGATAGATTGAAGGATCTTCCTCCGTACTGTCGTCAACGGACACAGGATCGTCGAGGAGATCAGAGAATATATACTCCAGTAACTCCGGAGGAATACATGAAACGAGTGAGAGAGCGGGGGTATCGGGACGGGAATATCTAGCGATGATTCCAGCCGTGAGATCTGCTGTTTCGTCGAACGTCTGCTGACGTTCTGCCTTAGCAGAGACCGATGCGAGAGCAGGGCGTGAAGGAAAAAGGCTGGTGTGCAGGATAGCAGCCGTCTCGTTGTGATCCTCCATTGGCTGGACGGAAACTAAAATAAGACCTTGTGAAGAACGGACAGCGGAATGAACTACGTACTGCGTCCATTCCGTACTGCAGAGAGGGCTCGTTTACGAATATCGTCAATAGCTTTCCTCTGAAAAGTCGAACGAATTCGCTGGGGGCCTGCGCAAGCCTACGACGTGTAGTCGGTTGATTGTCTGCGACGGGACCCGGACTACGACGAATACTATGCGAAAGGCGACAGTATCATTATGAGCTACTGTCATCTGGACATCAAGCAAGAGGACTCGACGAAACGCACCGGAGAGTTCAGGTTGAAACTTGCGATGGCCGCAAAAGGAAAGCCGAAATCAGGCCTCGAGGTCCGGGTCTTCATAGCACGGCCCTCCGGGCACCACCTGATCCCGACGATAGTTCTTGTTGGATTTTAGTTCTACTCATCGTACATGGCTGTCTTAGCTATATAAATGTAATGGCCCTCGATTTCCGTAGAGAATTTGTCGTAGTAGTTATTAATCATACCAGGTGCGCAGTGAGAGGAACGGCATGTAAGTAAGGAGACGATAGGGGGAGAGTTTTTTGTTTCTGCGAGTATGGTGAGGAAAGCATCTTCAAAGTGGTGTCGGTCGGCGTCATTCGTCGCTGGTGAAGGTAGGTTATAGGTGCGATCGCCGTGGGTGGTGATGGCCATGTCACATGTTAGCCATTGTATGTGTGTTGTGGTGACGAGGTGCATAAGTTGGTTCTAAGATCGTGTTAGTATTGCTGATATAAGTTGTAACTCGTGAATGCTCGCGGTCCGAAACGCGTCACGCACGTCCTGAGGGATTGCTTCATGCGCGTAATACTGAAAATTTGCAAGAGCATCAACAGGCTGCTCTCCTCGATCCAACGACGAAGCACACGATCGACAAACATTGCCATTTGCAATGTCGAACGGATTCTGCAAACCTGGAGAATACAGAAATGCACGATCATGCATGCGGAAATCATACTCCGTCGGCCATAACTCACACGGGATGTTCTCATTTCGCAATAATCTTAGAGGCATGTCACGAAGCAATCTCACAGAAATTTCATGCGCTGGTTTTCCTTGCCCACATACACAGCACGGCTTTATTGCTGTTTGCAGAAGTGTTTGCCACAAGGCGCGACGCGTCAAAAGTGTCCACACGCGGCTCCTGGCGGCCCCCACAAAGATATTATCGTAGAGCTTCAACCACGTACCATAGACAGAAACGAATGACATGTTCTTGTTCAGAAAATTCTCCTCGTTTTTCTGATGCTCTTTGCAGTACAGTTAGGCCGCTTTTCGACTTTCGGGTCTTGCAGGCAAAAATGCTCCATATCTCGAGAACGAAAATAGCTATGGACAAACGAAGGCCACAGAACATTGATAATAAAATTGTCCTATATGTATGTGAAGTTTCGCGAATTTAGGTGCAGCCGTTGTGTCGCTGCGTGCCCGTGTCGCAGGACCAATGGCTGCGAGACGCGGGAATCGTCTCTTGCTCCAGTACACATGCCTCGAGGTCGCAACTGCTCCAAGGATCTCAGCTTCACCATCGTTCACATGCTCCCGATGTTCGTCTTATGATGATTTCTAAGCTTATATTGGCCTTAGGAACTGAAATATCCGGGACATCCACTATTACTGGCGGCGCACTGGAGTGCCGTGGGTTGCATGAGCAACTCAAGGAATGGGCCATCCCCATGCTCTTAGACCCGAACATACTCATGTAAGTTCTGAATCCCATTCAGAGCTTCATTTGGCTCATGAAGTTGTAGTATCTGCATGGCCTCCTTGAGTGAAGTTGTGACATGTACCTCGATGAAATGCAGAGCGCCTTAGCGAAGAATTGCGGAGTGCGAGTCGTGTCAGTTTGGAGGTTTTTGAGGTAGTCCAACTATACAGTGAAGAAGGTACGTACATTCCCAGCGTGCTTCGAGTGGATCATGCTAGTATCATCAAAATAGCAGACGTCGCCAGGCTACGCAGCCTCCTATATATCCCACTCTGCCTCCTGACCCACTTGCCTGTCCTCCACATCCTCATCTTTTATTTCAACATCCACCGGTGGGGAACACTGGTATGATGGTGGGCTGACTAATCCCGGCAGCAAACCAGCTGCGCTCGCGTCCGAAGGCTCCAAGATCCATTGATGAGCATATCCAGCAGGAGTACGACTAATCGTGCTGTTCACATAAGTGGTCGAGACGGGTGTTGGAGGAGTTTCGGAGGCGTGTGTGGGCGCAACCGCTCACAGTGACTCGGCCCTTGTAAGCTCTTGTATCGAGACCCTTGGTAGGCTCAGATGCGGAGGCCATTGTTGATGCATGCACAAGTCGCACCTTTACCTTTTTCTTCTGCGAGTTGCCGCTTTCTGCATTCCCAGTTTATGTTGATGATCCAGGTGTGACTTCGATCTAATTCTTCGGCGGATGCCCAGGACCTGGCTTCTTCCGAGTCTTTGGAACAGCAGGAGGGTCATGGTGTTTTCATCGGGTTTTTGGGTATTAGAATGAGCGGGGTGTGTGGGTACTCTTAGGATAAGATGTAGTCAAAAAACAAATGAGACTCGTAGAGAGTAAAAAGATGGCTGCCTTGGTCCGACCATGTTGGGACAGAGCTGCACGGCATATGCACACAGCGACACAACTGCTGAACCTAAATTCACAAAACTTCACGTACATGTAGGACAATTTTATTATTGATGTTCTGTGGTCTCCCTTTGTCCATAGCTATTTTCGTTCTCGAGATATGGAGCATTTTTGCCTGCAAGACCCGAAAGTCGAAAAGCGGCCTAACCGTACCGCGAAGAGCATCAGAAAAACGAGGAGAATTTTCTGAACAAGAATATGTCATTCGTTTCTGTCTACGGTACGTGGTTGAAGCTCTACGACAATATCTTTGTGGGGGCCGCCAGAAGCCGCGTGTGGACACTTTTGACGCGTCGCGCCTTGTGGCAAACACTTCTGCAAACAGCAATAATAACCACCTACTATCATCGAAATAGTCCTGAAATTCTCTGAGTATCTCATTTCGTCGACTACTATCGCAAGGATTCGGAAATTCGTCGCCATCGGAAAGAGGAAGACTCTCCTGCGAATGAATTGTCGGACCACTTCCAAAATCGAACCCAAAAGATGCAGTACCCGGCTCATAATACCGGAAACGCTCGCGACCTTCGCCGTTGACATCCATTCGCGCCCGTGTCCTGTTGTTATTAGCTTCGTACACTCGAGGAGCAAAGAGATATCTAGTATGCAAACAATGATCAGTACAAGTATGATCGCGGCACAAGCGCTCCGTTATTTCTCTTTTACAAGTCGCTGTCGAAATCTGAAGACCATGAGCATACGCAATATCTCTCAACTGCGCTCGAGTTACTTTAGATATGCAAGACAGTAACAACTCCACAGACACCGAAGAGACAAGAATGTGATCTGCACGAACCACGTCTGATGACCGAGAAACGTTGCAAAAGGAATACCACTGCGAAAGATGACAATCCCGCACAACAGTATGACCGAGAGCATCACCGTCATGTAAATCATGCTCTGTCCGAACCAAAGAATAGCACAGTTCTGTGGCACATGAAATGACCATTGTCCAACAGACCATATGACCAATTGACCAAATTGCGACCCAACAAGAATGACGTACGCGAAAGAGAGAGCATCCACCAACACAGAAATTAACCCCCAAAAAAAGACAGAATTGTATCAGCATGGAAAGCCATAACACATAAAACCCAAAAACGAACCGTCGCGTTCTGTACCAATAACAGCGTCAACCTCCATAGCCATTGAGGAACATCCAACATCTTGGGCATCGCGGGTATCTGCTTCTCAATTCATGTCAACTCGAATAATCGTAATACAACATTATCAAACGTACAATGTTCTGCACATATGTCAGACCGACGAAGAGGAGAAGCATCCACGTCTTCAACCTCTTCGAGCGAAACACCGCGAAACGTAGACGCATCCACAGCTGGACTATCAATTCGCATTGGAAGTTGACTAGTAGAAGCAACCGGCGGATGATCAAAGGACGACCGAGGACGCTTATTCCACAACAAGTCATCAGGAGACGCAGCACGTTTGCGAGAACACATAGCGACAGACAATGTCAGACGAGAGGAAGAACAAGACCCACACAAATCACACAAAGGCGACAAGGAACGTTCTAGAAATTTGCCTATTATGGGTTGGACATGAAAGATTTCCTAATGAGGAAAAAAGTCGAGAGAGAAGACCTGCTCCCTGTCGGGACCAGGAATCAGCTCTTTTCAGCTCATGCAATCTCTTCTTCGTCGGCGACTGCCAGTGCCCCGATCTTTCGCTCAACGTGCACGGCGAACGTGCCCATTTCTGAAGCGACATTTCACTGTGTTAGCGATAGAATCGTCTGCTGACGACACAGGCGTAGCTGTGGTCACCTCGTCACGGGAGATCTTGGCCAATGTCGTGACCAAACAACATTCCATGTGCGTGCTGTTGCCTTGTATTCATACTCTGGAATCTGTGCGTCTCAAACTTATGTCTTGTTACTTATCAGACACGAAAAATTCGGTGGTATACAGCCATATGAGGCCGCTCAAGCTCACCGGCGGAACCTGGTATGCAATTCATTTGCTGGTCACTTTGCATGAGCTCATGATCTTATAGCCAGGTACTATGCAGGAGGCACTCAGGCGCGCTCAGCTCACCATGAATGATGTCGATGGTATAGCGTTCACGCGAGGACCGGGTACGCTTTGCCTACGGTGCTGAGGCTCCTTGCCCTGACGCGCTTTTAGGAATGACCGGTTGTCTCGCAATCGGCGCTAGCGCGGCGCAAACTCTGGCAGCTGCTCTGAACAAACCTTTGATAGGAGTACACCACATGGTATGTTTCTCCTCCATCTCTCTGTGCCATGTCTCATGAAGATCGCCAGCAAGCTCACGCCTTGACACCTCTTCTCACGTCGCCAGAAGATGACCTTCCGGTCTTCCCTTTCCTGACGCTCCTCGTCTCGGGCGGGCATACATTGCTCCTCCTTGCAACGTCGCTAACTAACTTTCGCATCCTTGCAACAACCTTGGATGAAAGCATAGGACGCGCAATCGACAAGGTCTCTAGGTTGCTCTGCCTTTCGTGGACAGCTTTGGGCCCAGGTGCAGCTCTCGAAGAGTTCTGCCAGTCGGATCCGAATTCAACAGCAAGTGAAGCGGGGGCTATCTCTGACGAGTTTCCTGCCCTTCCAACAGTCATGCCAGGGACTCTGTGCTTCTCCTTTTCCGGGATCCACTCCAACGTCCAACGCTTCGTAGCCGCTAGAGGTGGAGGCGCTGCGCTGGACGAGACAACAAAGCGGGCAATCGCACGTGAGTTCCAGCGGGCGGCGATCGGTCAACTGGAGGCGAAGCTGCAGCTCGCCGTCAAGTGGTGTTCGATGCGCGGTATACACGTGCGGCATGTTGTCGTAAGCGGAGGTGTCGCAAGCAATTCGTATCTTCGAGAAAGGTAAACAATTTCCCCTGTATTGTGACATAGCGTCTGACGTCTGATCGGAAGGCTGCGTTTGTGTCTTCACAATGAAGATCCAGAGGAGGCAATTTCTTTGGTGTACCCACCGCCATCGCTTTGTACAGGTAATGTTGTTCGGACCGGTCTGTCCCTATCAAGCTGAAATTCTGGATAGATAATGCGGCTATGATTGCTTGGGCATCTATGCATCGCTTTCTCGCAGGCGAGTCGGACGAGTATTCGATAGACATACGGTCGAAATGGAGCATCGAGGATCTGGCTCGGCCATCCAGCGACAGCTAATATATGGCCATTCTTCTGCGTTCGCCGATGCGTTCATATCCTCTTCTTGACTTCGGCGTTAACTCCTCCAGACATCTTTAATACCACTCATCAAGTAATACAGCAGTATAATACCGCGCGGAGTCTCTTCGGATGTCCGTTTTTAATAGAAGCCTCCTTTCAGCCTTCCCCGATCTCCATGAGTCCATGTCCTCGCTCTTTGCTGACTTCACTCCGAAGATATCACGTACATCTTCAACGTCAGTGATCTGTCGATCAAGCAAGCCTTCACGGGGGGATACATAGTGCAAACTGGGGATCGCAGCACCGTCATGACAGGCCATTTCCAGATAAGTACGACCCAAGTACATCCCACAGATAACAAGAGGCGCGGACACCTCGTTGGAAGAAAGATCCGAGCGTGCTGGACATCGCTCCATCCAAGCGAGGTCGACCATGCATTGAAAAGCTGGTTTGCAACGCAGCCAGCTTCCGCGGCCCAGTGTATGCGCTCCCGCCGTGTGTTGCACGGACGAGCTGCACGGCTCTGACTTCCCCACACCGGTCAAGGGCAGGCAAGGAACGCGCCGTCCGAGGACACAGCACCTGTCCATCTTCCTATCACACTCAGCATCTATCTCGGCACAAGGCCCCCTCGTGCTCGATCGCGAGCAGGCATATACGGCCTGGTGTAGTCATGGCCCGTATATAATTCGGTAAGCGGGTGCGCCAGATGCGATAGCCCCCACGATCTCGACAAGGTTGCATAGCGCACACTCCCTTCGTCTTGTCCTATGTCCGTATCGAACCATGTCCATGTACCGCCGCCACCGAGCGCCATGTCGTATTTATCTTTGCCGCTGTATGGCCAGACGATAGCACTGCCGAAGCACGCGGTCCCCGCGCTCTTGAGGCTCCTGCAGACCACGCTGCGCAAGCCCGCCGATGCGGTGGGCATCATCGAGGGCTTCGTGCGCTCGCTACAGGCGGGCGATGCGCAGGCGCCATCATCCCCGCCACCGTCGTCAGCGTCATCGGCGTCGCTGTCCCCGACATCTTCGCCTGCGTCCTCGCCCTCCACCTCACCGTCCACCTCGCCCACCACTTCACCACTGCCCATACCAGAGCTCACGCTCAACGCCCCACAGTCTCATGTAGAACCCGCGCCTTCGCTGCGCGAGCGCGCGAAGGGCATGCGGGACCGCATGGACCGGGCCCTCGATGCCTCGCGGCAGGCTATGGCGCGCGGGGACGCCCGCCTGGCGCGGGAGCTGCTGGCCGGCGCGACGCTGATGAGGGAGGAGATGCAGCGGCTGGACGCCGCTGCGTGCGAGATGCTGTTCCTGGGTGAGTGGCCTCTCTGTAGTCAGAACTATCTTTGCATGTACTGATACATGGGGTTTGCGTCTGGAAGCGAACAATAAGGTGAGGCTGATTTCGTGTATAGGAAGTCAGGATGCTTACTGGCGGGTTCAGCATCGACAGCCGGGCCAAGTTGATCTGCATGGTCTGAAGGTGAAGGAGGCGATTCAGTACGTTGACCTGTGCCTCGCGGAGGCAAGGCAGAGGGGAGACGCAGAAATCCAATTCATTGTTGGTCTGTATCTCTTAGACAATCTTTCACGATATGAAGGCTGACGACGGACGACCGAACAGGCAAGGGCTTGCATTCCGCAGATGGGACTTCAAAGCTCAAGCCGGCGATCGAAGGCGTGCTTAAGAAGTGCGTACCTTGTATAACGTACCGCACATTTGACTGACTTCTGCGAACTAGACAAAACCTCGTTACGGCCCTGCATCCGGGAAATGCAGGAATGCTTGTGGTCCAATTGAAGGACCAGAGTTAATTCTAGTCTGCGATCCGCGCAGAAAAGCACTATCCGCGAAAGAAAACCCACAACTCATTATTTAAACATGCGTTCTCCGCAGCTAGGCCATCGTAGGGTGGTCGTGACGTTGCGGCGCGCGCTGTATATGCCTCGTTTGTTATCTCTGTCGTTGTCACGGAGAAAAATAACGCATTACTAGGATAATGTATTCGGAAACGGAGCACGCAGAAATCTCTGCGAGGAAATTATTGAGTTAATGATATGCCAGTGTTCAACGTGAACTTACATTACAAAATTCTATGACGCCGGCTGCGCTTTCTCTGGTAGCGAGACGTCATCCTCTGGAGCAGCTAAAAGGTCTTCGTCGCTCTTTGAGGTTTTCCGTGTCAACTTCTCGCTTGGCGCAGTTGGATGGTTTGGGTACGGATGTGCCATTTCGTTGATAGACTTCCTCCTGGCGAGGTTGGTCTGCAGTACTAGAACACCCAAAGCCTGCGTTTTGTGAGCGAGCGCAGATGTCACGTATAATCAGATTTGGGACGATGCGGCATCAAACCTACTCACAACGACGAGTGATCCCAAGATGATCCGGTCCTTCCATCTATCATCATGCGGAACGTATAGGTTGTCCGCACGTTGTCTCTGCTTCGCCCTCCATATGGCACTGCTCAAGTCATGGTAGTCGTTCCTGAGAGTGGGGCCCTCGTCTTCCGAGGCGAGACTGCGGCGCCGTCCGCGCAAGACATCGTACGCTTTGCTGATCGCGTGGAAGCGAGCTTGCGAGACTTCGGGTGAATACGCCCGAGCTACGACTGAATCCGGATGATAGATCTTCACGAGTTCATAGTCTGTCAAAGCGGAATCATTAAATACAGAACGGTACAGTCGGTAGCTGAAGCTCACGGACATCTGCTCTTCACGTCTTTCGGAGACGCGCTCGTGGGGAGGTGAAATATTTGGTGAGGGCTGGGATTCGTGTTGTTCGGGTATGGGAATGGGTTGCTGCTGGTCGATGCATGTCGGACAGCATAGAACAAGCTGAGACGTACTCGTGAGCAACCTCTGGACAAAGCAGCGTGCATGGTGGTAAGGAGAGAACAGCGCGGGCCGGCATGTTCCGGCAATCCGTCGTCCAAACTTTGCGGCATCTTGATCTTCCTGCACCTGTACGCTTCGAACCTCCCAAGAATCGACGCTCGGTAAGCTCTATCGTTGAGGTTGATGCTGTTATACGTCTATCTAAATGCTTCGCCCACTTTAGAGGGAGGAGCGCGATTTATCACCTAAGTTGTCGTGCCTTTATGTGCATTATCAAGTAGATCGGGTCACAAGTAAGTCTGTTTGCCTCCAAACGTGTTCCCTAATTTGCTAATCTTTGTAAGTTGATTGACAAGGAACCAACAAGCACATCAGTTTCCCTGAACATGAGCTGCCCACGTCCACCTTGTCATTCCTCTGTTCCAGGAGACACTATCGCTGATCGCCATCGGCTCAATACCCTTGCTCCGATTTCACGCATCCCCTCAGATATCCTCATCACTATCTTCTTCTACATTCGAGGAGATGAGATGCCTGAATACATAGAACCGTATCAGCATACCCCACCCAATATCGTCATTCCTAAGAGAACGACCGCCCTTGGCTGGATAGTTGTTACTCACGTGTGCAATTATTGGCGGCACGTCGCTATTCAAGCCTGCTTGCTCTGGTCCTATGTTCCGCTTACCTGGAACTCCGACTGGATGTGGACTATCTTGCCTCGTTCTCAGTCTGTGCCATTGTCTATCCTGCAGCCTACCGACGAAGGCCTCACCTCGGACGCCATACGTACCATACAAGAATACGCCTCTCGTATTCAATGGCTTCACATTTCAACAGACCCAATGACAATGGAGATACTGTTCTCGAAGCTTTGCGGGCGCATGCCATTGTTGAAGACTGTGACATTTGCAGCCTGCGATGAGTACGGGTGGCCTATGGTGTCAAGAATTCCGCCAGCTTTATTTGACGGGGACACACTCGCTGTTAGTAGACTGTCCTTGATCAATTGTGTAGTCCCATGGGACTCGCCAAATTTTTGCAATTCGGTCCGAAACCTCACTTCGTTGCACATCACTCTCCCGTTTGACGATTTATTATGGTCGACGGCGGATTTTGGTATCTCACGAAGCGAAATAGTCCCTTCTCTAACACAACTCCTCGATCTCCTGCGACTTACCCCTCGTCTAGAGCATCTGACACTAGACCACATTCTGCCAGAATACACCGCGGAGGACTACCCTCACCGGGACCGCGACGAAGCTGTCTCTCTTCGGAATCTCAAGGTCTGTCATCTTTTCGGGAACGCCCTTGATTGTGCTGCGGTTGCAAGGCATATCTATCCGTGGCACGATGCTTTTCTAGATCTGGAGGTGACTTTCGAAGATGACGAGCAAATGGAAGTATTGTACGCCGCTATAGCCGCGGTTTTGGAACATCACGTTTCCTGCCGGACGCAAAGCACACCGACTCTATCGAAGACTGAAATTAACATGGACCTCAGCACAAGCCACCTTTCCATTCATTCCAGCGTCTACCATGTGTCCATCTACACCATTTGGAATTCCCATTGCGATGCCTTCATACGGAGGTGTGTTGCCTCACTGCATCCTCCCGCGCCCACTACACTCCTATTTCGCTCCCGCGGCGGTGCCCAGCCAGATCCGATCCACATCTTCGGCACCAACAGCCTGCTCGGCGTGACCGAAGTGGTGCTGACGCACGACGATGAGGATGGATTCAATAATTTCTTCGATGCTCTGTGCAAGGATTACTCGCCCCAAGTGGTTTCTGCGGACGGAGTAATCCAGCAGGGTCCCATATACATTTTTCCCGAGCTTCGGACTCTGTCCTTGAAGACGATATCGTTTGATGAAGTCGGTCATGACTGGGTGTCCTCCCTATGGAGCGCTGTCGCAATGCGCAAGAAGTTTGGAATGAAACTAGAACTGCACGATTGCCTTGGCGTGGATAGAGCCTTGTTGGAGCAGCTCCATTCCATCTCTGGATTGCAGATCGTGTACGACGAGGAGACACGAAAGAACAACGATTTAGAGCCTTGACAGGATCTTTCCCTCTCAGTGAATGTAATATTTACGGCGCGTTCTTGCTACGGTTCAGGTTGCATCGCCTCACGGTCATGCCCGGCTCTTACAACCATGCATAGACATCGCGAAAGGGGTCATTTGTGCGCTTTGGTTTTCTAAACTGTCAACTTCGTACAGCCACCATTCATCTTGAGTGTCTGTTTTCATCGTGTCTGTATATACCTGTTACAGTGATCCCGCACGAACGTACTTTTTCAATACCCTTGTTGCACTTGTCATAGCTCTGCCGAAGCAGTAGTTTAAATCGGGAATATCATTCCGTGTGGATAAAGACGAATAGAGCAGCAGTGCCAATAAGATCATTAAAAGGAATATGTGAATGTTGAGTAAAATATGGGGCGGTATCGTATCGTAGGGTGTATGCCAAAAAGCTATCTCAACTACGTGCACAAGTTCTATCCTTCAGCACACTAAACATGAAGCTCTATATCAATCTGCCTAATCACCGACGCAAATCACCTCGCGTCGGTTGCGACTATCCAGAGGATCTCTGCCACGGCTCGAACCGTCTTCCGACTGGACCTGCTGTCCTGCAAGACCTGAAGATGCTGAGTCGAAGCATGCACAACCTGCCCCCGGGAAACGCAATGAGCATCAGTCAGGACGTGGAAGCACTGCAGACATACCGCCGTGCGCCAGCCCATGGGCTTCTGGTCGCCCGGACCACACGCGCCGCACCGCACCTTGACATTCGCATTGTCCAAGTTGATAGCGTTGCCTGCCACGGGGTCCACCCCGCACGCGCGCATCAGCGCAAGAACGCGCTCGGACGCAGGATGCACGCGGTAGCGTGCCCCGGGCGCCCAAGGCTCGCAGCCAAACCTGCGCTGCACGGCGCCGGCATACAGCGGTCTCGGGACAGGCTCGGTCTCGGGAACAGGCGCCGATGACACCATGGTGTAGGAGCAGATGTGCATCACGGCGAGGGGGTAGCGCAGGTCCGTGGCGGAGCAGGAGGTGCACATGAAGTGCGCCGCGGGGTGCGCGAGCGTTTTCTGCGTTTTGAGGATCGCGAGGAGCGTGTCCGCTGTGGGGCCGATGGAGAGGAGTAGGCGCTCACAGCGTTCGTACATGTGTCGTTTCCACACGGCTGGCACGATGTGGCGAAGGTCCCGCGTGTGGGGGGAGCATGGCTCTGCGGGCTTCGCGGCGTGTCGACGCGGCGGGTGCTTGCGCTTGTCCGGGGTGTTGACGACTGCTTTGACTTCGGGCAGGAGGAGCAGGTCGACGAAGACGGGGGTGGTGAAGCGTGCGGAGAAGGAGCCGTCGAGCATCATGCGCTCGATGATTTCCTTTGCGATGGAAATGCGCTTGTCCAGGGCTTTTGCTGCTGCGTGCTCTGCTGCGATGGACTTCAGCCGGTCGATGTGCTCGACCAGAACAGGTTTCATTTCCGTCCATTCTGAAGAGCGTCATCAGGGTGGCGTTGCGTCGGTTGGAAAAGACACTCACGTGAAACGGAGAGCAAGCCACGTTCCCGCACTAAAGGATGTTCATCCCAGTGTGGGACAGACGAGACATCTAGATCGCATGCGTCTTTCAACAGATGCGCTATGCTAGGTACCATATCCGTTAGTCAGCATCAACCGGTTGAAGAGAAGAAATGCAAAATGGACTGACTTCGCTTTTCGCTGGCGCAAAGCGGACAGCTCATATTTCTTCATATTTCTGAGCTTGTTCTGAGGTATTCGTTTCCAACGATCTAACGACCATGTAGTATGCTCATTCAGGCGCTATTTTAAATACGTTCAAACAGACGACGCCTAGATGATTGTATGATCCCGTACCTCATAGAAGATACGAAAGTCTTGTCGCATATGCGTACTCCACTGTTGCTGTAAGGTAGGAGGAAGGGCGAGGAAAGTCTCTTCCAGTTTCCAAACAAGGGCCTTGCTCCACAGACGTTCGGTGGAAGGCGAATGCTTGAAGTTCTTCAACACTCTAGAGCTCGCAATAATTTCTATCATACTTCGCCAGTTGCGATGTACCGCGACAATTCCAGGAGGAACCACAGGCACCGAAGGCGAGTAGCTGGGGATGGAGTCAGAATGTGCGACAGACGAGCAGCTGAGGAGAGTATGAGCACTCAATGTATATGCAACGGTCGCACAAGCGCAGTTTAGCATTCCAGATGATGGGGCATATCTCGTCGTCCTTTCCGCACCGCTGGAACAGACGTACAATACTGTTTATCGTCGAGTGACCTAGCATGCAACGAAAGACTTACTTTACACCAGAATTCGCACACAAGACTCGCGTATTGGGGCTCAGGCATTTCTGGAGGACATTTTGGGAGTCCTTCATTGCGGAGTGCGTATGACCAGAGGCCGAGGGAGATCGCTGAGCGGCGGAGCAGAAGACGGCGCAGCCACTTGCTTGTTCTCGATACTGCGATAAGCGAAGTTGCAGGGAGCCAAATCAGTATCTGTTAACGCAGTCGGTGGGTTAATCTAACGGCTCAGAGCAGCAGCTATCAGATGACTTACATCGAGCCAGACGTCAACGGGGATAGCGAAGGAGAGGGGGACGGTGTACTGCAGACCCATCCTGGGCCCGACTTTGGACGCGCGTCAGCGGACGTGGCAGCAGATATACAGGGACGGTGCGAGGCGAATGCGAGGCGAAATTGACCCGCACTGGAAACACTAAGGAAGCGACATGAGGTACATGAATGTTATACTTCACATAGTCACGAATTAAACAAGCGGGTGGATCCCTTAAAAACAAAAGGCTGTTGATTGATATCAGTCAGGCTGTAGCTTGCTATAGCCTCAATCTTGACGAGAATCATTTCAGAGCGCATGGTTGTTCGCGTCAAGATGAAGACGACAATTGCGGTGAAACGCGTGAACGGGCGCCTAGATCACGTGCGGGGTGAATTTGCAATTACGCGTCTGTGGCGGAGGCAGCTCTATTGTCTTTTCCACCTTTGTTCGAGGCATCGCCGGGGCCCTGCAGGGCTTCCCATCGAACTCTTTTGTTTTTCTATATAGACTCAGGCTTTCTAGTCATGATGTTTGCATCTTACCTTCCTACACCCACCTCGCTTTACCTTTTCTTGATATCGCAGCCATTCAATGGCTGTATTTCCGTGGTCGCATGCTGACCCGACCCCGACATCATGGCAACTCTCTCTGTACAGTCTTCTGGCAGTCGCGTTCGCTTATCTTGCTTACCAAGTCTATGCTGCGTTCGCTCGCAAAGCCCTGAACGAGCTTGACGGACCCCCAGTAACCAATATATTAGGCGGACATATGCCTCTAGTCCTCGAGTACGTCCTAATGACACCACCCCTCGATTCCCCCTTGACATCTGTCATGACAGCCCGCGGCATTCGCCAAGCACGCACGAGCGATTCGTGAAGCAGTACGGCAGGAACGTGCGGATACGAGGTGTCACACCAGTAAGCCCAGATCTTCACACGCGCAAAGACACCTACAGATCACATCTTATAGTGGGATGAACGCCTGCTTCCTATGGACCCCGTGACGTTGTCCCATGTCATGAAGCATTCCATGATCTACGAGAAACCATGGCAATCTCGAAGGCTCATTACGGGCCTCATCGGATGCGGCATGCTTGCTGCTGAAGGGCAGATGCACAAGCGACAGCGCCGCGTGGCTACGCCCGCCTTCTCTGTTCAAAATATGAGGGCACTTGTCCCTCTTGTCTTCGGGAAGGGCGAGGAGCTGCGCGATAAATGGATGGAGATCATCAAGTCTCAAAGTGGAGACAGTGAGAAAGCGCCCGGCGGCGGCGGCGTTATGCTGGACGTCTGTCGCTGGATCAGCCGTGCAACATTCGATGTCATTGGCGTCGCCGGTATGGAAGCTCGAGATGCAGTTTTTACCACTGCTCACACTCTTTGATAGGCTTTGATTACCAGTTTAACGCAATTCAGAACGAAGATAATGAGCTCTTCTGCGCGTACAAGGATATGTTCGAAGTTGCTGTCTCTCAAGGGCAGTCATTAAAAGCAGTACTTGGCCTTTACTTTCCTATCTTGGACCGCCTTTTTGTGAGTAGTTCAGCTCTTGCCATCCATATGTGATCTCATTACAGCGGTTCTCAGCCTGATAGACGCACACGTGCAGTGGACCGCGGTCAAGCGACTATTCAAAGAATAGCCAGTGAGCTTGTCCAGGACAAGAAGCGCAAGCTCAGAGAAGGCGAACAGAGCGGTAAACTGTATGAGGGCAGAGATCTCCTGACACTCCTGCGTGAGTTCCTGTTCCCCACTAGACTTACTCCTGGGTTCTCATCGCTTGCAGTCAAATCCAATGCCGCCACAGACCTCCCTCCGGACCAGCGCATTTCTGATGAAGACATCCTCCATAATATTAACACCTTCATGTTCGCCGGCTCCGACACCAGCTCACTCGCTCTCACCTGGATGCTGATTCTGCTCGCCAAGCACCCAGAAATCCAATCGCGTCTCCGCGCAGAGCTTCTAGCCGTCAAACCCAGCACCTCACAAGCGAACCTCAGCGAAGAGGAGATACTCTCGCTGAATGAATCGCTCTCATCGCTTCCGCTGCTGCACAACGTCTGCCGTGAATCACTCCGGCTCATCCCGCCCGTGCACTCTTCCCTCCGCGTCGCAGTCAAGGATGACGTCCTGCCCGTGTCACAGCCGTTTAAAGGCCGCGACGGCAAGATGCACGACTCCATCTTTGTTCCGAAGGGCACGTTTGTGCATGTACCCGTGGAAGCTATGAGCTTGGACCGCGAGATCTGGGGCCCGGACGCATGGCAATTTGTGTAAGTCTCCTCAGGCATTGTAACTCACTTGCGCTCGACGGCTGATTGCATCGCAGGCCCGATCGCTGGGACAGCCTTCCGGAAGCGGTCTCCGCCTTGCCAGGGCTCTTCTCCAATATTCTTGCCTTCTCCGCGGGCCCACGCGTACGTACTCCCTTGAGCACGTCCGATCCAATGCCTGATTTCGTCACTTTAGTCCTGTATCGGACTGCGGTTCTCCATGATCGAGATGAAGAGCTTCCTTTACATCCTGCTCACGAACTTCGACTTCCGGGATACCGACATGAAGGTCGTCAAACTTAACGTGTGAGTCATGCTGCCCATCGCGCTGTGATCTCCCGCGCTCATGGCTCGACTCCAACAGCGTGCTGACGAGGCCGTATGTTTCGGGGAAGCTCAAGGACGGGAGCCAGTGTCCCTTGATTGTTACGCCGTTAGCCCTCGGAAATGATGCTTAATCACTGGCATTGCACTGTGTTTTCACTAATTCGTTCTTACGATACCTATTCTTGATTATTCAATGTTTTCGTGTTGTCGGACACACGCTGCTCTCATCTAGGAAAGAAAACAATACAATTGAGCATTCGTGGATGTGATACAGCCAGAATCGTCTCTATAGACACGGAGAACGATAACGTGGTCCAGACAAACAGAGCAAATGAAGCGAAAATGCAAACGAGCGACTAGTACAACTTAAGGGGCTTGCTGCAGCTGAGCTAGCGAACGCCAAAATTAGCACGCGACCCACAACCCAAAGTCGCAAGGCGCAACTCACCATCCAGAGTAGGCGCACGCCCCGCAAACTGCAAACCCACATTTCAGACACCCCGCACCCGCCTCTCTACGCCTTCTTCCTCTTCCCAAACAGCCCTCTGCGCGGCGACTTGACCTCCTCCTCCGACACCGAGAACGACGACGACTTCTTGAAGTTCGGCTCCGACACGCCCGCAGCATGTAGTGCGCCCGCGGGCCCGCTCTTCTTGGCCTTCGGCTTGGGCTTGGGCCGTGCCTGGCGGAACGAGACGACGCTGAAGCCCATCGGAGACGCGGCGAGGTTCATCATCATGTCGGGCGAGTATGCGCGGCGCGCGGGCTTCGGCGCGGGCGTCGCCGCGCGGGGTTTCGCCTTCTCGAGTGATGTCTCGCTGCCCTTTGCTTTTGGCTCGCTCGTGTCCGTCGAGAAGCTAGATGTCGATTGCGCGGGCTGGTGCGTGTTCGCGGGCGCGGGCGCCGACTTCGTTTCTGAGCTGCTCTGGCTCGGCGGCGAGGAGCGCGCGGGGCTCGCGTTGAGATATTCGTCGGGGCGGCCGCCCGGCTCGAGCGTCGCAGATCGTTGCGGTGCCC
Source organism: Hericium rajendrae (assembly GCA_033439255.1). Classification (NCBI taxonomy): domain Eukaryota; kingdom Fungi; phylum Basidiomycota; class Agaricomycetes; order Russulales; family Hericiaceae; genus Hericium; species Hericium rajendrae. The sequence continues at coordinate 931,715 of CM065891.1, forward strand.
AGCGCTCGGGCGGGGTAATGTCGCGCTCGCGCTCCGGGTACTCGGACGGCGCGTCCGACTGCCGCGACTGCCGCGGCGAGAACGCGTCCACGTCGCCGCGCGCGCGGTACTCGAGGTACTCGCGGTCGTCGTACAGTACGTACTCGCGCTGTGACGCGCCCGAGTGTGCGCGACTGCGCGCCCCTGGGCGCGGCGTGGGGTAGTACGCGCGTGCGGGCAGGGCGCGCTCATCGTCGGGGTGCGGCGGCTCGCGCGAGACGGGCGTGCCGCTGCCGCTGCGTGCGCCGGGGATATATTTCCGGGGGAGCGGCGAGTGGTCATGTTCGCGGCGCACCATGTACTCGCGCGCGGAGTACGGCGGGCGGTCGCGCACGGTGTAGCGCTCGGCGGTGCCGGGGAAGTCATCGTAGCGCCGCTCGTATGCATGGTCAGCCCGCTCGTAGACAATGCGGTTGCCGTCGTCATCCTGGTACGCGACCTCATAGTCCGGCTGCGGTCGCGCGATGCGCCGCGGCATATATGCGCGGCCTTCGCGGTCGTACAACACCTCATGCGCGGGCGATTCGCGCGGGCGACGAGGCGGCGATGTGGGGGATTGATACCCCGGGGCGTCACGCGGGTCGATCTGCGCGACATCCTCCTGAAGGCGTTCCAGCGGTGAGCGGCGGGGATACCGCGAGCCCGGCGGGATCGCGGTCGTGTCCAGGTGCAGCGGCACGCGGCCGTGGTGCCTTGGATCAACGTTGATGTCGCTCTCGAACTCGGACCCTATTGAATGCGATTTAACAGAGGAGCCGGTGTGCGAGTTCGATTTCATCAGCGGGGGATGCAGGAAAGATGGGGGATGTGTGAGGTCCGGCTGGCTGTGCGCCTTGCGCGGGCGACTGCCGGGGACTGGTGTCGGCGCAAGAATAGGATCGGCCAGCTCGTAATCGTCGTCGTCGAGCCATCCTGAGGAGTCACCATCGTCGTACAAAGTCCTGTCCGCTCGCAACGGACGGAGCGGTGCAGCTGCGCCCTCCGGGACACTCGATAGCACCCGCTCCTCATCTAGCATCCACATCGTATTGCGGCTGCCCGACGACGCAGGCAGCGCATGCCGCGTGTCCGCGTCCATGCCCAGATCCAAGAAGTCGGGCAGGAGGTCCCGCATGGCCTCCTCGTCGTCGACGAGGCTCGAGAGTACCGTCTGCGTGGGGCTCGAAAGCGGGTCCGTCGATGAGGACGCAGAGTGTGCACGCGGCGCACTGGGCGGCCGCACATGGGGCGCAGCGCGCACGGGCGGCACCTTCCGGGCGAAGTGCTCTTCCTCTGGGATGGTCCGGACCTCACGCCCTTCGTCCTCCTGCTTCCGCGCAGCATGCAGAGCCTGCATGAGATCCTCCTGCACGGCCGCATGCCTGCCTCCTTGGGGCGAGATGGGATGTGCGACCGAGCTCCGGGGGTACGCGGGACTCATGGGAGGCGCAGGACTGGTGATGTTATGTGACCGCGGCGGCGGGCGCCTGCCGCTCCTGAAGCTCGGGGTGGGCGATTGTGCGTCCCACGAGAAGTCGCTCGCAGTATCGTCGCCGCGCCCGACGAGATTCGGGGGCACCGACGATGGCGGCGAGAACGAGCGCGCGTCCTGGATGCAGTCCTCTGCGCGGCGCGTGAGGAACTCGCGGTAGGCGCCGAGCTCGTCAGCCGACATCAAGCGTGCCGGCCGCGAGCCTGCGCCTGCTGATGGGGGGTGATGTCTATCGAGCTCGTGCACATGCTCTATTTCCGTCGCATGGTACGCTTGTCGGCGTCTCGCGATGCCATCGACCGAGGGTGGGCGGGAGACCGGGGGTGAGCGTATCGGTGCAAGGGGGAGAGATGTATCGGGTGGAGGTCGCTGCAGGCGGTTGACGGGACTGCTGATTTTTCGGCGGACGAAGGGGGGCGCTGCTTGGATGAGGGAAGGTGAGCCTCCGGCGGATGGGGGCGCAGAGCGCCCTACGTAATACGCGGACGCTGTAGATGTCGGAAGCGTGGAAGCGCGGACGCGCTCGCGTGCGACAGATACACTAGAACTTGAAGAGCCTGAGAGATAGGTGGGAGTTAATGGCGATGAGATGCTCGGCGTTGAGGCTGTGGTTCTGGGGCTACGGACAATGATGGACTGCATGAGGTATGAACAAGATAAGAACATACCTAGCACATGCAGTGGGCCGCTCCGGAGAACCATAATGCTCTTGTTCCGAGTGACCATGCGACGGGTATGCAATCTTGAATGTATGGGTATTGGTATCAGGGTCGTAGTGATCCATGACCACATTTGGACGTCTGCGTATCGTGTCAGCTCATTCGAAGCAGCAATGGCGCATGTAGACCATAGAAGTCGCGTCCCAGTTGTCCCGCATTTGTTGAAAAATGGAAATAACTCACAATGCTCGGGAAGGGTTAACCAAGGTTCTGCCCGACTCCTCCTGCGCAGGTGAAAGCCGCTCGCGGTCCAGGTAGTCACGCTCGTCCGACAGCAGGACATGCTCTCTAGGGATCGGCAGCTCCGAGTGCTGCAACTCATAGACTACATCTTCCTTCTCCTCTATGAACGGCGAAGGGACGCGCCCTCCATCCACCGACACGTAAGGTTGCGGCGCCACAAGGGGGAAGTCGTCCAAGCTCGCAAGCAGATCCTCCGCGCTCGACGAGCCCGAGCTGTAAACCATTAGCACAAAGACCGACAGCGGCGCGAAGATAAAGTGACGCACAAGACCGAAGACTGGGACTCGCGGACGCCGAGGGCGTGCCCCGCGTACATAGGACGGGTGTACGCCATGGCGGCGGGATGAGTGCACTCGGAGCTCGAGTGAAGGAGGGCCGTGTATGAAGTGCGACCGACTATCGTGCCCTCGGACGCGAGGATAGAATCGAGAAGAGCACGCTTCTGGCCCTCAGCGTTCAGAAAGCCGCGCAGCGTGCGATGGGAACGGGGGTAACGCGCTGATCGTCAGGGCAGCGTTGGATACGAAACGAATGTGTCCCGATGCTGGGTCGAGTGCAGTCCAGAAATGACGAATCTGTCAGATCACGGAAGGAGGGCGGGGGCAAGGAGGCGAGTCCTGGCGAGTCGGGCGGGAAGGAAACCAGGCAACGCAGGCACTTGTGAATCCATGGTGACTTGTCGGAAACGGCAAATATGTACAGGGCAGCTTGAATTAGGTTCGAAGGAGAGATTTGAATCTGCCGGAAAGCGCGCTCGCTTCCGAATCTTCATCGCATCTCGTCGTAGCCCTGAGAATGCTAAGCGCCACACGACTATGGAATCCGAGAGCGGCCTGCTCGATTTTCAGCGAGAATGGCTTCCATATATGGCATTTGTTTGTGTAGGGCGGTGCTGTCGTCCACCGGACCCTGATCACTCCCTGATGAGCTATTATCATCACGTACATCTTATCTTGCGGCACGTTCTACCAACGATCTAGATAGCGATCTGTGCAGTTTTGCCTCCGTCCTGTCTGTACCTAGTATACATATGTACAGTACGTGTTGTACATGCTGCAATATGAATTTAGTCCACATAGTACGCATTATTCTTCTTGCTGTCGCCCCATTGAGCTCTTAGTCTGGGCTTCTTTCACATCTGTACGAGGTATTAACTCGTTCTCACACGAGCCCTGGAATACTGAAAGGTACGTGCATCTTCATCGGGACCGTGTAGCTTTGAACTCATTGTTCTCTTGTAGTAGCCTGACAGCCTCCACGTCTATCGCCACCTTCGTGTCCTAGACAACCCGACGAACCGTAGCGTACCTGCCACGATAAATTTAAGTGCCGTCAAGAAAAGGCCCTGAAAGTGGTCATCCTGTTCAACTTCACAATGTAAGCCATGCGTCTGATCTCACCTTTGCCGTAGTAACTCTGCAAATAGCGAAACACGTCAAGTCTGCTCATGAGGCAAACAGTGTCTCCCATCTCGAAGCTTCTCAAGCCTATCAGCCTATCACACGTCAATCTTGCTCTCGAGTACATATGCGCTTGCAAAGCTTTCCATTTCGTGTGATCAAGTTTCTGAGGTTTTCGTCGACCACCGGTTCGATTCTCATTCGCATTAGGCTAAAAACATTCTGACTATCGGATTACAGTTATCTCAAGGCTGCGACAGGCCCCGCAGGTCTAGCCACGCGAGGCGTACCCCACGTACTCGATGATGATGCCCTTGGCATGTCACGCGGAACGTTGTTGAGAGGGTGTCAGGCCAGCATGCAGCAATGGGGAGGTAGCGATCGACATGAGGTGATGCCACTCCATTCGTGACAAGGCAGTAAGCAGCTTTTCGTCTTCCAAAATGTGACAAGTATACTGACCTCGAGAATCGAGCCACGGCCTCCAACTCAGACGCGCCGCCGACGATAGTGGAAGATACGCTTGGCATCCACATCCATGGTAATGACCAGATGATGATGCTTGGGCGTTCATGTGCAGGTACGACAGCCTTTGGAAAGATACCATTGGGCAGCGACCGGCCGTTGCATGGGGCAACACGCTGCAACAAGGTGAGTTTAAGTAGCTGTACTTTTTGCCGAAGTTGCTGACTTACCTCGAGTCAAGCTCCAGATTGCAGCAATGGGTGCCAACAGCTACGCGGACTCCGCGTTCAACCCACGTGCCATAAGTTGACGATGACACCTGTGATGGCCACGTGAGTGCAATGTCAACTGCGTGCAAGGTGTCCGGCCTGAAGACACGATGGGTGCCCGCACCTCGTAACTTGACCATGACGCTGTCCGCGCATCATGCCGGCGTGAGGATATCCAGACCGGAGACTGCGCCAAATACACCGGCACCAAGTACTTGACGATGATCGGTGATGCGCAGGCATTGACGAGAGACTGGGGGTTGACACGGGAAAAACAGAAGTGGCCCGGCATGGGGGACATGTACTGAAGACAGTAAGTTCCTGCACCCGTTCGAAACCAAGTATGCTGACCTTCAGGAAGAAGTCGGTGTCTCCGACGCGCAAACCCGGTCCCCGATGGCACAATGCAGATGCGCACGTGAGGTTGCTTGACCATGACACCCTCGTGGGTCATTGGAGCATGATACCGGAAGATCGAGACTGCAGTGGGTCAAAGACGGTGGGCAAACCAGGCTACATAACCTGGCGATGATGCCTCTGGCCTATCGCGCAGGCACCGTGCTAGGATTTTGGGCAGCTGAAACCAACCAGTCTAAGGTGAGCATAGTTTCGACTCAGCTAAACGAACAATAACATACCGATCGGCAAGAACTCACAGATGAGCATCCTGCTTCTCGAGGCGGGCGGGGACGACCGCGGCGACACGCGCGTGTAGGATGTGTACCAGTACTCCGTGGCGTTTGGGACGGAGCTCGACTGGGCGTGGTCGACGGAGTCTGGGAGGACGATTCATGGGTGTGTGGGTGCACGATGCGTCGGGATGCACTGCTAATGGTGCTGTAGGGGAAAGACACTCGGCGGGAGCTCATCGATCAATGGCGCGCACTGGACGCGGGGCATGGCTGCTCAGTATGGTGCATGGTCCACTCTTTTGGAGAGCAGTGAAACTGAGATCGGCTGGAACTGGGACAGCTTGTTCAGTTACATGAAGAAGGTCCGTATTTCTTCTCGCGATGGGTATATGGGTGTGCTAACCTTGTGAAATGACAGTCCGAGACTTTCTCAGCTCCGAACGATGGACAGCGCGCGAAGGGCGCGAACAGCAACGGCTCATACCACGGGTCAAACGGCCCCGTGCAGGTCACATTCCCTGATGAAATGTATGGTGGACCGGAACAGCCCGATTTCGTGTCCACCATCACAAACCTGACGGGCCTCAAGCACTTGCCAGATGTCAACGGAGGAGACTCGAACTGCATCTCGTACATGCCTCTTGTACGTCCAACAAACGCTGTCTGTCTGACCATGCCTTCACGATTGTGTCGTCCTAGTCCATAAACTGGCACGCGGATGACCACTGCTCCTCCTCCGTCGAGGCCTACCTCACACCCGTCGAAAACACGTGCTGGGTGCAGGCCAGTGCTCACCACGGTTCGCGTGGGCATCAGCAGAAGTGCGCTCGCTATACATACTTCAGCCTTGGGGTAGGTTTCACCTTGCTGCATGGGTCTCTCGCCTAGAGATCCCGGCGACGAGAGCTTAAACCTTTGAAGTCCAGGTAAGCATAGATGTGACTACGAAATATGCAACACCTCACCACATGTATCCTTCCAATAGCAAAGAGCCCGCGCTAGGCATAGCCCAGCGCTTGTGTCCGTATGCGGGGCGTCAGCGGTCTCTCGCTGACGTCTAGTTCGACATCTTGACGATCGAGCGCGCCTGCCATTCGGTATGGGCCTTGAAGGGTTTGAGAATTTGGTATGACATGTCTGCAATTCAGAGGCCTGGTGAGTGTTGATTTGCATTGCCTTATCTTCTGTTCGATACTCACTTTGGAGCGGAGGCTCTTCCGCAACCCCGCACTCGCAGACGACATCACAGAAGCCCACGGACATGGACCTCACAGGTTTGGCCTTCGAGCGTGGTTCCCGCTTAGCGCAGACCACAGGTAGGAAACATTGGCAACAAGTGACTGTCATTCGTAGTGAGTACTGCTCTGACTCCGCTCGTTTAGCAGCGGATACTCACATTCTAGTTTAGGGCTCGCACGGTGCTGCGCTCTGCTCCTGATGAGGGTACGTCAACACATGGGTCCATATGCCAATTGCTCTGTTAAATTGAATCCTTCACCACGCTGTATGATGTCGCCCTCTCTTGAGCATTTTGTACGTCGTTTCGGTCAGTCTCGGGAGGTGCCGAACTATTGCTGTCTCTGCCTAGCCCGTCTGCTTTTGGATCGTCTGTCCAGTTTACCATCCCAAGACCTCGCCCTTCCCTTTCGTTTCACAAATGGCCCAATTTACCATTCAAAGTGAGCCTTCTGTGATGGATCCCAACAAGCGGAGGGTCGCCTTCACCACGGATCACGACACCCGGCAGAAATGCAAGGGATGCAAGAAATTTTCGTACCGACAGCGAATGTTTTATCTGCAAAATGAAAATGAAGGACAGGCTGGTCATTGGGTCTGCCAACAGTGTAATCGGTATTATCTTACCAAAGGAACAGGTGCGTTGATTATCTATCTCGAACCAGAACAAGGCGCAACTGAATCTTGATCGACTTCTCGTAGACCATCCGGAGCCCAAAGGCAATCGCGTTGATAGCGATTTGGACGATCCCGAATATGATGATCCTGGACCTGGACCTCCATATTCTCAGAATCCTCCAGCATCCCAGGCCGCTCAATATCAGCTTGTTCGTCGTCAGACCATCTGAAAAATCTGAAATCTACATAGCTGCCAGCCAATGCTATTTCTGGTTCCATAGTGCTATGGCTGCTATGTAGTTGGGCCACACAGCTATACAGGACTATGGTAGCTATCATAGCTATTATAGTCATGGGTGATGGGTATATAGTATTACATAGTGATAGGACACTACTATGCCTGCTATGTAACTTATGTGCCTTTAGTCTCCCTCTATGTATCCTATAGATACTATGTTTCATACAGAGCTTCCAAAGGTTACTATGGACTCTTAGGTTGCTATAATATCTATAGTTGGTGTAGAGACTATGATTTCGAGCATACTATATTTGAAACAAGTCAAACTTAATTATATTTAAGTACTACTACAGTCAAGTATACTACGTTACATGCGCGCTCGGAAGGTGACAAGGCGTGCACGCGCACAAGGGTGCGGCTGTGCGCGACGCTGCACGCAAGGTGCAACGGCGCGGGCGAAGCTCGCGACCCGTGCGCGGGAGCGCGCATGCTGTGGGGCCGGCACATGATAGGACGGGCCTACGCTATGCGGCCGGCCTGCGTGCGGGAGACGCGGATCGTGAGATCCGTGCGCAAGTCGTCGGGCCCGTGCGCGAGGCACCAGGCCCATGTGCGAGGCATGGGCATCGGTGGCGGCAGCGAGAGGCGTTGGTGGCGGCGGCAGGAGGCGGTGGCGGCGGCGGCGGAGCTGTAGGAAGGTGGCGGGCCCGTGCGCAAGCCGTTGGCATGCAGTGGCCCATGCGCAGGGCGCTGGCGTGCGACGGACCCGTACACGGGGGCTAGAGCCTGGTGCGGGGTATGCGGGGCATGCGCAACATGGCAGGTCCGTGCGCGATGCTGCAGGCATGCGTGCGAGGCGCGGTGGCCGCATACGCGAGAGGGCGGCGCGAGGCGTGAGGTGCGGGGAGGGCATGGGAGGCGTAGGACTGCGGCGCACCTGCGTATGGCCATGCGCGATGTGCACGCGTGTGCGTGCTGTCCAGCATGCGCTGGTGTGCCCGTCCCGTGTCGTTCGGCGCTGGCATGCCCGCCCTCGGGCGCGTGCGATGTGCGCGTGTCTGTGCGTGCGCGTGTGCTGGCATCCCCGCATGGCTGCGGCCATCCGCCGCCAGTGCGCGCGCTGGCGGTGCCTCGTGTACGCTAGCGGGGCCGCACGCACGCAGCACGGCAGGGCGGGCCCGTTCGCGAGACGGGGAGGCTGCGCAGAGCGTACCTGGCGCACGGGCCAGGCAGCAGCGCCGTAGACGGGACGACGGGGCCATGCGGGAAGGGCAAAGCCCGTGGACGAGGTGGCGGGCTCGCGTGCGCGTCGTCCGCGCGATGTGCGTGCGCCAGCGCACGGTCGTGGTCGTTAGAGACGGCGCGCCAGGTCCTGCGGGCATGACGGCGATGTCGAGGGGTGAGTCGATGAAGGGGAGACGGCGGCGGGAGGCGAATGGACGGGAGAGGCCCGCAAGGGGGACGTAAATGGAGAGTATCGCTCGAACGAGTGATACTCTCTGCGTTAGTACGAATAAACATAATATAACTTTTTTTTACTCACCTAGGGAGTCCTCATTTCCTGTCACCCTCCTTCGACCTTCGGTTTGACGAGAGAGACGTCGAAAAGAGCAGAGGAGTGGAGGGAGAGGACTAGACGAAGAGGTGGTAGCACGAGTGAGCAACGAGTTGAACTCAGACGCGAGTTCGGTGCTTCAGCCCCGAACGGGCGAAACTATGTTGCTCGAGCCTCAACAAATCAAATAAAATCGTGTAAATTCAAGAAAAAAGATAACAGTGATAAATAATACACGAAACTTGAATGCATGAGACCAATATGTATCTACCATATCGTGGACCTCTCAACAACTGCATCAACGTACTAAAGTCTGTCAGCCCAGTCTCTGACGCGACGCTCGGCAAGCGCCCGGCAGCCACGAATCCCGGCTCTGCCCGGGATTCGTATATAAGGCTCGCGCGACGCGCGCTGCCTCTTGCTCTTTAACTCCCACTGTCTCTTGCCACGTCGACACCTTCGTCGACATCGTTTGCTCGCTTATCGTTGTTCTTTGCTCGCTCGTCGTTGTGTATTTGCTCGCTCGTCGTTATTTCTTGTTCGTTGCTATCTTTAAGGTATTCTTTTAATTGTTGATGATCTCTTATTGCTTATACTAATACTAATGTCTTTAAGTTAGTTTTTCAGATTTCGCTTTTTGTTACTTTGGTAAGTTCTCATATGTTATCTTTATCTTCTAAGACTCATGTTTTCTTATCTTTTCTTACTTAGTTTATTATCTTATCTTACTTATCTTATCTTCTTGTATTTTCTTATCTTACTTATCTTACTTATCTTATCTTATCTTCTTGTATTTTCTTATCTTATCTTATCATTTTCTTACTTATCTTTTTGGCTTTTAGTTAGTAGTAGTGTTTGTGATATCAATATAATCTTGATGCATTGAAATACTTTATATCTGTGTGATCATATATTATCAATTTTGATATAAAAGATTTAGAGTTCTAATAAATTTTATTGCTTTAATATATATATCAGGTCTACATATTAAATATAAGATATATAAGACACATATTGAATGTAGGATATGTAAGACATATATTGTACATAGGTTATGTGAGACACATATTGAATATAGGATATGTAAGACACATAAGCCTTATAGGATATGTAAGACACATAAGCCTTATAGCTTTCATAGCTAGTCATACTATTATAGCTACATAGTCAGCTCTCATAGCTATGATAGCACTCCATAGCACTCCATAGCATCACCTTTGAGCTTCATAGCACTACATAGTATCACCCTTTGGCTATGTGGGCTATACAATAAAGGGCGATACTATGAAGCTAGGAGATCTATGTAGACTTTATAGAGCTATGTACCATTGGCAAATTTTTCAGATGACTGCGTCTGGCCAAAGGGGCGGTATGTTCTGTTGGCTTTTGGGTCGCTCTCTTCCTTCATTCATCTGATATTTATTCACAGAATCCCAATACCCTGTCCGCGCAGTGGGCACCAGTGTCGTTCATGGCCATCAGGGCCAACGTACCTCTGGTCCATCGATGGCACCGCCTACTGCCCGAGGCCGGCCTCACGTTCGTGTCACAAGTGGGACGGCAGTTCAAATATTGTCTCCTGGTTCCATGTTTCCACCGGAGGTTCTGGAGCATGCGTCGCAGTCTGTAAAGGCAGTTTCTCAGGAAAAGGCCAAGATCCTGCACGAGCAGATGTGCCTTCGTTTCCAGAAGCTGGCCAGCCATGATGTAGAGTACGTCACTGTAATTGCGGCCATGTGCACCTTGGCTCCCGGTCGTCTAAAGCATACCATGATCTCAGTGAGTCATCATCACTTGCTCCGCTTTTCATCTCATGTCAACCGTTGCAGACGATTCAAGAGACTATCAACTATGTCCCGGCCAAGATATCCAAGGACCACCTCAATCTCCTTGTCTATACCGCCCTGCTTCCTCAATACCTGGCCTGGTCTCATAACTACACAGCATTTACAATGGGTGACTTCGAGTTGAAGAACAAGAAATATGGTCCAATTCTTCGAGCTACTGAGGACCACCCTTACGCGTTCTATGATGATTTTCTGCAGAAGAAAGGCAAAAGTACTGTGAAAAAATTTTATACCGGTGATGCGCACATGTACTTGAAGCTGCCTTTCGACAAGCTAGAGATCATTATGGACCACATCGCCGCCATGGAATCTGCAGATGAGCGTGCAGAAGTCAAGCGAGAGGTATGAACTTATTTAAACCTGTCGGATCCTTTTATCTCACTTTCAAACCTCTCGAGCTAGGACCGAACTCTGCCCTCTATCGACTTTGCGAAACTGGGCTTCGCAAGTGCTTCTCAGTCTCCGGCGAATAAGCCTGTTCCAACCCTAACCCATAAAGATAAATCTGCGGCAAGGACTTCATGTTGCGTTCTCTCGTGGCCTGGCTAATAGCTCGTTTTTTGCAGAGGCCCGGTTCACTTCCTGGAAAAGAAGCTGTTCATCCAGTGGTACTTACTCAAAACAAACAGCTTCATGCCCGATCGTCCAACAAAAAGCGTGATTCAGAGGTGCACATCATCACCGTCACCTATTAGTTTGCGCTAAGCCACTGCTCCGTACAGGTGGCTGACTTGTCAGATGGAGGCCCTCCCTCGAAGTGCGTAGCCCAACCTGAGACGGAGGAAGCCTGCCGCATTCAAGCGGCGCTTCTTAAGCAAAAGTCAATCAGGAAGCGCGAGGTTCAATCTCTCCGTGAGTGTTCATTTTCCTGTCAATCATGTTCACTTATTCAAATCATGCACTTAGTCTCTACTATCACGGTACAAATCACATTCCATGCCCCGAAGCGGCCGAGCTTCTCAGAGCTTCTCAGCTTCTCTGATAATATTGCGCTGGCGGAGACCGCCGATGTCAAGACCGAGCTTGTCTATGACACGTCAGGCACAGCTCAGTTTGGCGCATTCAAGAAAGGTAGGGAAGCCTTGGTATCGATACCGATTTTTTTCTGGCCAGGTTCCTCCCTCAAGGTTTGCATGAAGCAGATGGTGTACGACAATCCGAAAGGTCCTCAATACCCACGTCTTCCATACGACAATCACCGGCAGATGGCCAAGCTGAAAGGCGAAGTCAGCTGCTCTATCTGGGCGAATGCTCTGATGGGCTTGGTGTATAATTTTGTAGACTCTGAGTCCATAATCCGTGGCCCACCCAACTTTTTCATCCCTCCGATGAGGTTTGTAGAGGCTGGCATCTGCATTGGAGTCGCTGGCAGCCCTGACAAGCGTTTGGTTGCGCTGTTGGAAGAGTGGATAGACCAGGACGTCGACGGTCCATGGCACAAGTATTTGGGCAATGGTTCGGCCCACGTTCTTCCTCTGGAGGATGAGGAAGATAGGCATCGAGCAAATTTCCTGACATTTGTTCAACACGTTCAGTACTGGAAGACTGGCGGGCAGGCCTTTGTTGCGGATTTCCAAGGTACGTCTTCTGGCTGCTTAGGAAAGGCACACCGGCTAAAATTTTGCTAGGTGGAAGAACCTTATTATCAGACCCACAGATTATTACGAACCCGTATGTGCTTCAGTATGATTCCTCGGCTGCTAAATCCGATCTTGCGATTAGGGCTCTCGGACGCGGAATTTTTGCGGAAGGCAACTACAGTCCTCTCTTCAACCATTTTCCGAACGAGCACCAATGCAATTACGTCTGTGAATACTTCGGCCTCAAGTCGGTGCCACAAATGGAGACCGACTTCTTTGGCAAGGGCAAAGGCAAGGCGTTGGGCACATCTCAGCAGCCCATTGATCTTAGTGACGACGGTATGAGCTCCATCAATCATACGCTGGTACAACGATCGCTCATAGTTCTTCGTCAGATGGCCTAGGCACAAAAGACATGGACATATCACAAATGTAGTTGTTAGTCCCAAAATTTGGCATCGGAGCTATCCTCTTAGCTTAGCTTATGTCAAAACACTGAATCAAATGCGCTGGCAAATGGCCGTGTGCATAGTATCCTTCACCGTGTCGAGTTCGAAGCAATCACAATAAGAATACCTCTAGCGAACTTGCTGAGATGACTTTCACTCTCTGGATCATTGTTCAAGATGAAGCTACCAGTAGAAGATGAATCTTCAGGCTCGGAAGCAGAGCTGGTATAATCAGCAGAACAAGCAGAGGGGTCATGGAGCCCACTCGCTGTCCAGGAGAACGTGACCTGTCCCGGCGCCCTGAAGCGCACGAGCGATAAGGCAAAAGAGGACCGTTCTTTACCCTACAGAACAGCGGTCGCAGCGTGGTCAATGCCAGTCTCGGCGCGTGTCTGGCTGCCCAACCACGACGCGATCGCGGCGTCTTCGACTGATGCTGCGATGGCTATGAGTATGAGTCGAAAATCCAACCATTTGGTTTGTTAGCCAACGATCACATAGCGATGGTGCAGAGGCAAATCTCAACGTCTGGCAATGCATGATAATTAAAGACGCACAATATTGCACTAATATTGCCCGACTCGGACGCGTGAGGGACACGGAGGTGACTGCGTCACGATGACAGTGACAACAGTCACATACATGCCATTGCTCGACCGTCGGCACGTACTAATCTCTAGGAAGTTCACAGAGGGCTCTTCACTGCATTAGGAGTCTGATGATGTGCAGAAAAGCTACTTCTCATGTCTTTTGGTGGAGGAATGAGTGCATCACATGTTTGTCACATCGAGTGTGATGTCTGAAGACGCGCGTCGCGCCTTGTTCGTCTTTACAGTACTCCCTCCGTCGCAATGTGATCACCCGCAGTTTCTCGCAGCAGACCTCGATCGAGCTCCATCTGCCTCCGTGTCTTCCGCCTCATCGACGACCAGGTGTGGGTAGAAACGAGCGGCACCATCGAGTTCACCACCACCAGCTCGTGCGCGTGATGCGTGAAGCACTTGCTCTTCGATCTTGCTTATGTTGATTCTAATTGCGATCCTGGTTTGCTGACGGCCGCCATCAACACCATCAGCGAGCGGCGTGCAGCGACGAGTCGCCGAGCCTGACCGTCGGCATCGTCGCCAGGCGCAACCACAGGCTCGCCTATGCGCGAGAGGTCCTCCTTGATGACCTCCATGATGCCGCGGATCGGCTCGCCCTTGATGAACTTCCTCACCTCCTCCATGTCGAGCGTGTCATGCTCAATCAGCACCTCTGCGAGCTGCAGGCCGTCAGGTCAGCGTACGTTGTACGGAAAGAGGGAGGGGACGTACGCGGTGGAGCTCGGTCAGCTTCGAGCTCAGCAGCACCTCGACCGCACCTGGCCTGAGAGCAGAAGACTGAGGAAGGAAGCATGGGTCAGCGGGAATAGCAGGTAAGAAGCACAGGCACGTACCTCCGGACTTCGTTCTCGATTTCCTGCCGCTTATGCACGCTGATAGTCTCCCTCCGTGCGGTCGTTCAAGAATACAGGCCCAATCTTGTCGGAGTAGCCGTAGTTCTATCGTGCACATAAAAGGGCAAAACGTGTCAGTACGGCCGGACTCCGAGGATTTAGCAGGGCAAACACATCCCGCAGCGACCGCACCCGCAGCGGACAGCGCGGGAAGAGAAGGGGACCCGAGGGAGAATTGCAAAAACACACCTTGACCATCCGTGTTGCAGTCGACGTCGCATCCTGCAAATCCGACGCCGCGCCGCTCGTGACGTTCTCTGACCCGAAAACTACAAGGTAGACTCAGCGAGAGCACAACAACAAGAACGAAACCCCACGCACTCAGTTCCTCCTCGACACGCCCCCCAAGACACACGTCAATATTCGCTCGGAACTTCTTCAACGAGACCGACAGCTGGTCGTCCTCCGGCAGCATCGAGGTCTGCAGGCATCACGTTAGTGGCGGATGGAGGCGAACGGGGGCAGATACGTATGATGCCGAGTGCGTGCCCGCGCGGTACGGACGTCACCTTGTGCAGCGGCATCGCGCTGTCGGTGTACAGCGCTGTAAGGGCGTGGCCGCCCTCGTGGTATGCCGTCAGACGCTCGACCCTGTCGTTGATGTACTGGCTCTTGGGCTCGGCGTCCATGACGATGCGGTCCTTGGCCCACTCGAGGTGCTTGAGACCCATTGCGTTGGCATGTTCCTTGGATGCCTGGATCGCGGCTTGGCTGTATATGCGTTAGGCATCGCTCGCACCACTGAGACGGCATATACTTACTTGACCATGTTCTGCAAATCTGCACCTGAGAAACCAGGCATGCCGCGAGCGACAATCATAGGGTCGACATCTGTCGCAGCTCGCTAGCACAACCGTTCAGTACTGTTTGAAAAGTATGCACCTTTGTCAATGATGACCTCAGTCATATGGTGCTTCAGAATCTGCGCATGTCCTCAGACATGAGGCAAGGGGACCACAATATGCCTGTCGAATCGTCCCGGCTGAACCAGCCGCCCTGTCCGTTGATGCATTAGCAGCGAAGCAAGAATGCCCAATATATGTGCACGCACTGGTCAAGGCTCTGCGGGAAGTTCGTTGCAGCAATGATGATGACGCCCTCGGTCTGCAAGAAACCATACATGTCGACGAGCAGCTGATTGAGCGTCTGCTTCATATACTGTCAGTCACACGCGCTGCGCTTCCCGCCGATGGCATCGAGCTCGTCAATGACAATAATCGCAGGTTGCTTGCTGTGCGCCGTGGCGAAGAGCTCGTGCACGCGTTTGGTGCCGACATCCACGAACATCTCATCGAATTCAGATCTGGATGCGAAGAGGAAGGGCACACCAGCCTCACCTGCAACGGCGCGCGCGAGCATCGTCTTACCGGTGCCACGCAGGCCCGTGAGCAGGATGCCCTTCGTAAGCTTGCTGCCGAGCGCGGAGAAGATCGTCGGGTCCTTGAGGAAGGCGACGATGTCCTTGAGCTCCGACTCCTTAGCCGCGCCCTTGTCCATGTCGCGCCCCTCTTCAGATGTGGCACCGCCGTCCATGGCTGACTTGCCACACCACCGGAGTATGTATGTGTCCTTGTCCTATGGCTAGCCGCTGCCACCACCGACTGCGTAAGCGCAGAGCGCGCCGAACTCTGCGTTGATGACCCCGCCGCTGTCATGGCATGCATAGATGGGCAGGCTCGCGGTCCAGTAGCATATATATTTGTAGTGTATGTATTTGTAGCGTACATGCAGTATCGGTAGCAAACAATAAAGTGAATTTTTTGAAATCCTCATGAATAAATCGCGTTCGACGGCATGCGATGGCATGCGACGACAGAAGGCCGCTTAACACGGGTATCATCAGAATGTCGAATCGCATCGCATGAGATCAGACACGAAAGCAAGGATTGATGCAGTTTGCTACGATGCGAGCTCCTGTGATTGTCGTGCCAAAATATCAACTGAGATCGGCGCTCGTTGGACGGCACCGCCCAACTCTGTCTCATTGGGCTTGAGGAGTCGCTGGCCCGCGGCCCGTGGATCCCGGCCTGCCGCCTCCAGTCTATCTTCGCATTTTTCATCGGCGCGCTGAGGGCTCCTCAAGCTCATCTACTGTCGTCCATTGGGCACGTATGCTAGCTTTCTGATTTACTACCATGCCTAATCAGCACAAACCTATTCGTAAGCTTCCTTCAAAGCCCTGTTCCGCAAAATAGAATTGCCCTAATTGCTTTTTGTTTGACAGCCCCTGAAGACGAGCTTCGTCGCTGGGTTACTTTGTACTACAACTTCCGAAGGACTGACGAACAAATCGCTCGCCTTTGCCTTCTCCAATTCGATTCAAATACTTATGGTCTAAGGTATGCCCGGCCATCCTTCAAGGTTACTTTACCTCACACGATTGCCTATCAGTACCCGCACTGTTCGACGCCTTCGGGGCAAGTGGGGTCTCACCAGCACTCGTCAGCAACAACACACGCTGGAGAGCATTTCTCAAGCCGTGTTGGATATCAAGAAAATGTTTCCCCATCGGGGCGCTCGCAAGGTCAGAGATGCTCTATGGTTTCAAAAACATATCAGGGCCCCGAGGTACGTGTCTACCTCAATAGAAATGTTCTGATGCAGGACTCACAGTGTTTTCTGCCAGAGAGCTGGTGGAGGAGTTCCTCAAGAATCATGAGCCTGAAGCAGTGGAGCGTCGCCGTCATGGTCGCCTGAAACGTCGCCGCTATTGGTCTGCGGGTGTTAACGACGTATGGGCCCAGGACCAGCATGACAAATGGATGCGATTTGGCCTGTACATGCATAGCAGCATAGAGGTACACTCCGGATTCATCAACTGGATGAAGATCTGGTGGACCAACAAGAATCCCGACTTGTAGGAAAATACTACTTGGACTTTGCGCGAAATCTCGGAGGTATCTTTATCACCTTTTTGTACACAATATTTGCCTGATCTTTATTGCCAGCTATTCCGCTAATCACTCAAAGCGATCCTGGTACGGAGAATTATGGAGTCGCAAACTTGCAGACCGTAATTCGGAGACGGCTCGATCCATCCTTGCAGGACATGCTCCAGCACCGTTGGATGCGTAAACACACCAACATTAAACCAGAAATCCACTGGTCTATGTGGCGACGGGATGGGTCGCCGGGATTTGAGAACATTTTGGAGCATGGCATCAATTCAGGCTGGTACGACCCGACCAATGAGCTGGAAAGGTAAGTCACGTTTTGATTCGAAATTCTCCAGGCTGTGAATTGAAGCGGGTCATCTAGACTGGTTTTTTTGTGGCTTGCAATTCCATGGCTCCAGGCAGAAATCGACTCTTGGGTACATCAGCAAAACGTGACTGCACGACGTGCGAATCGCAACAAAATATTACCCCATGGAATTCCAGCTCTCATCCTTCACAGGCCTCAGGATTATGGGGCAATGGACTTCAAGGTTTGTTCGACCCTGTATCTGTAGCCCCATGCTGAAGCGAGCACATCTAGGTCCATGTCCCTGAGCCAACGCCTTTGTTTGATGAATTGGAGGCAGAGTTTGCTCCTCCCGATCACCCGGTATTCCACCTGGTTCCGCCTCCGTTTGAGCAGCAGATCAAGAAGCACTACTCTGACTTGGGTGAGCCGCCTGTGGATGGTGACACATTTTGGGACGTATACAATCAGGTTCTTGGGCGGTTTCAATCCGCCCCAGTCAATCAAGAGCTAGTCACTGTCCTAGCATCATCTCATTCAGAAGATAGCTACGAAGATGTCCCGGAGCCTGATCACATTCCACTTCTACCCCTTCCTGCATTTCGTCCTGCTGTACCCGTGCCCGTCATTCCCTTTGGCCCGGACATAGAGCTAGAGTATCGCGGCGGGGCAGATAATCCCCAGATACCCTCTTTTCTGCAGACCTGGCGATCAGAAGGGAATAACGGGAGTGAAAGCATTCCGCTTGCGAATTTCACAGATGATGACAGTTCGGACAGCGGGGAGGAGGATTAAAAAGAAAATAAATGTATATACATATATCTACCGAGCAATATATTCTCTAGTATATCCAGCTGCGTGCAGGTTGTGGACACCTTTCATCGCAATTCCATGTGGTCTTCGTTCTTCCACGTTAATGTTATTGAATCCCGATCTGGGGCGATGTTCAGGTCAAGCAGCAGGCCGGGGCAGGCCATCCGCATTTTCAGTGGAACACAGGTCCACTCCGTCTCACACGAGCGTCGCCTGCCACAACGAGCGACATCGCGAGCTGCATTCCACCTTCGCGCCCACACCACGTAACTTGACGATGACGCCTTGGAAGCCGCACGTGCGATGCTGTGGGGTGGAGAGCCCGACGGGCCAGATATTAAACTTGAAGGTCATGCGAGACGGACCCATGATCCCGCCAACCAACTCCCTGCTGGCGCTCTCGCCATTGTCTGAGCATGCGACATTGTAAGTGAAAAGCGGGCGGCGAAAGGAGAATGACAAGATGCGACGACCTTGCGAAACACGAGACCATGAGTTCTAATCCCCCTTTGCATGCGACAACAACTCACCATCATGCAGAACAGCTTGCGCTCGCTGCATCCACCACCGAGCTAACCGAATCACAGACGAGTTTCATCAAGAACTTTCATCGGCGCCGTACCATCACCCTTCGCGTTCACCGAGTCCGGAGCGATGCGTTCGCCGCAAGTGTATCTGCGGTTCGGCCGACCTAACTTGACGATGACGCCCTGCGTGCGTAGTCCAGCTGTCCGCGAGACCCGACGAGAGTGCGGGTGACGGTGCAAGGCGCCAGAACCGGGTCGGGGAGCGTCGTGCTAAGAATGGCTAAAGTCGGCGAAGAGGCATACTTAGTCGACGAGCACAACACGGCGAGTGCGCTGGAATGGCGGGGTGGTGTGAGAGACCCCACACCTTATGGTAAGTTCTTGCATCATTCAACCAACATGAATAGACAAAGCATGGCAGTAAACCGAGGTATGCGACTTTGGATTAGAGATCGAGATGCCGTGGTGCAATGACAGTGCATCAACAGTGCATCTGGCATCGGAACATGGCAAGCATGCTGCGCAAGGTCACGTACTCCGGCTTCCGCATGGGCACGTACAAGTACTTCAAGGACGCGTGCGTGCATCCCCTCCGCTGCTGGTGTGGCGCTGATGCGGTGCAGGATATACGCGCTCGGCGCGGGGACGATTTCGAGCAAGAGCCTGGCGCGGAAGGTGCTCGCCGCGACGGTCGCGTCGACGATTGGCTCGTGCGTTCGTCCTGCCCTTCCTGTCTTGTGCAGAGCCTGATGTGATGCCGCAGGGCCATCGCAAATCCCACCGACCTCGTCAAAGGTACGCCTCAGTCCGCACATCTCCATTCCTCCTGGTGACGCCCGCCGACAGTCCGCATGCAGGGATATTATCCAGAGGGCAGCCCGTACCACAAGACGCGGCACGCGTTCGCGACGATCTACCGCGCCGGCGGGCTGCGCGCGCTCTACCGCAGCGTGGACGCGACAACCGTGCGCGGTGTCGTGCTCTCCATGTTGCAGATCTGCGCGTATGATCAGACGAAGCAGACCGTGAAGCGTGCGGCGCTCATGGAGGAGGGTGTGCCGCTGCACGTCGCCCGGGCGAGCATGCTCACGGGGTTCGTGTGCTCTGTGTTCTCGAACCCGGTGGGTGTGGTGAAGGTGTGCATGATAAATGATAAGGAGTGCCGGTTCAAGGGCGTGGGGGATTGCATACGGACCATCATGGTAAAGGAGGGCCCGGGCGCATTTTTTAAGGGCTTTGGGATGTGCTGGGCAAGGGTGAGTGGTTTGGCATCGTTGGGACCAACTCCTTCGTCCTCTTTTGCCAGAAGTTTTTGCACAGGCAGCGGCGCCTCGTCGGCGGCTACCATCAGGAGCTGGAGTACCTTGGAAAGGGCAAGGATGCATACGAGGCAGCTCTCCAGAGCATGTTATTGGTTTTGGAGGGCAACACATATATTTTCGTTTCAACAAATGCTCACAATCTTGACGACAGTGGCGTAAGAATCGATCGTGCCGTGTTTGAGGAACAATATGGGTGGTGATTCGGAGCGCTGCACGGTTTGTGCACGGGACCCTGTAGAATAGCAATATATGCTTCGCATTGTACGGTACGAACAGCGGGGTGGAGCTTTTGGTTCTATTTCCACCACCTGCCGCGAACACGACCCAACCAGAACCTCTAGAGGCTGAGCGCTGAGCCGTTGCGCCGGTGCGTCGCGTCGCGATCACGTGACCTAATCAACAGTTACAATGGCCGCCTGTCAAGGGCCACAGGCGCGACTTCTATAAGACAAGAACGCCGTCCGGGTTGAACTCAACCACCCGTCTCCCTGCCCCCAGCTCAGGTCAGTTTAATCCGACTCCTGCTCCTCCCATTTCTTTTTTCTTTCGCCATGGCGTGCGCTGCTTGGTTGGGTCTCTCCAAGGCTCTGCCGCGGCGGCGCCTTGTGCTCTCGGACAGCGTGCGGTTGCGTCTCTCCAAGGTGCTGCCGTGCGTCGTTCGTCTTTGGATACCCCTTTTCCACTCCTTTCCCATCCTCTCACGCACGATAGACTTCCATTAACACAGCTGGTATAGTTGATCCACCACCAGCCGGCTGCATATCATACCTCTAGCTACCCACCATGTGCCTACAGGTCGGTGATCGCAGCCCTTGTCCGTCGTTGTTACTGACCACCGCTTGTTCATAGCTTCACTCTGGCCGACAATACGGGAACATTCCCATTATCTCCACACCGTTCAAGACCAACCTCCGTTTCGGGGACCTGCTCAGTAAGGCCCTCAAGCGAGAAAAGGAGCTCGCCGACTTCAACGAGAAGCTCGCCGCACTTGCCGATGCCAACCCCATGCACGTTGAGGTCGACGGAGCAGAGGGTACTGCCAACGGCTCCACGTGCAGTGCTGGTGCGCGCGATAGTGCTTGCGGCCCATCCGAGCACAGGCCGAATGATGGCGAGTGGTCTCCCCACACGCTGTCTCCCTTGACCACATCAGGAAAAACCGCAAATCCATCAAACATGCTTACCGATCATCAGAAGTTTGATGGGCGCTACTGATGTCAGATTAGCGCTACTGATCTAGACTTAGTGATGTAATAGAAGAATCATGACCACTGTAATTTAGCCGTAGCTTCTGTAGCACGTAATTATACAAGGCACATTTTGATCAAGGAATCTGTAGACATCATCTACCTGCTGTAGCTATGATGCGCCTGCTGTAGCTGCGGTAGACAACGTATTAACATGCATTATATCATCGACTTTAACTATTCTATGATTCTTATATACATATACCATTAGTCAGCAACAAAAATATGATATATATGATCAACTCTTATAAGTTTACTTAAGACTGTATAGAGTTGAGTGTTGCCGCATTGTGTGAGCAGCAGGACGAAGAATGTTGCCCAAATATGGGCATGATTTGTCGTCTCAAGTGTGGCTGTACTGGAGCGCTGCGACTCAACAAGTTGAAACATTGAAGTCCTGTCTCAAGGTAAGTTCACAGTATGTATTGATACTATTGCATATGAAATTATAGGTTCTACTACTGCCCTTGCCTCTGGGCTTTGTATCTGGGCCTTGGCTCCAAAAAATGGTTCTGATAGGTACGTCAAATAATCTTCTGAATCATAGCACAAATGTTTTTCTCTAGACCTCAAACCTTCATCGATTTACACGATCTTGGCGTCGTTCGAATCATGCTCATCGTAGCTTTCGAACGAGCCCACATGCGAGGCATTTGGATAAGTATTAGGTGAGTTACTTGTCTTATTCTGATAGGTACTTACTGATAGAAGGATCTTGGCATAGCGCAACGAGCAGAGCATGTATCGGCTCGTATATAGGCTTGTTCGAATGCTATGACTCATAGCTTTCGAACAAGCCTACATATGAGTCGATCCAACCAGCCGTTGCTCCGCAGCAAGACATTCTCTCCTCCTGGTAAGGCGAAATTCGCCTTTTAGCGAATTTGTCATATCTCAATCAATACAGTACGTATCAACGACGTTTTAACAGTTTTGGAAAGCGCTGATTTATACCTTTCCAATAAGCCTACATACACATCGATAGGACCAGGTAGCGCCACGAAACAGCAAGATCTCCTGGATGATGTGGCAAAACGTGTTTTTGCCATATCTTGGGATATATTGTACGTATCACAGCTCTCTTAGGCTCGACGGAAAGTTCTAATTTGTAGCTTTCAGATAAGCCCTCATGCGTCCATATTGGTGGACTTTTCATTGCGCAAGGGACAAACTTGTCCCATCATCCCCCCTCCTAGGCGAGTTTTTTTTTCACTTTCTCAAATCTCCATCATTTTCTATGATCTTAGGCTTATTTTGCTCACACAATACGGGGCTTTCATTTTATTATATTAATCAGGTAAGTACTGGATGTGTGGTACTGCAATATTGATACCTATGATTTCTTAGGTGTCACCTTGGAGGTTCCCACGCCCTCGGCAGAGCGGCACAGAGCAGGACGAAGAATCTTGCCCAAATTTGGGCAAGATTCTTCGTCACGCGGAGAGGGCGCATGGTGCAGTGCGGTGCATGGGTGAGGCGCGACGTGGCATGGATGTGACTGTGGGTGCAATTCTGTGAGCGTATGCATGGCATGGCACAATGGATGGGCTTGTGGGTGAGGCGCAGCACAGCGCAGTGGACAGGCACATGGGCAAGGCATGGTGCAGTGCAGCAGGCAGGCACACGTGCACATCAGAGACATGGGGTGTGAGCATGGGCACAGGATGCGGGCACACAGGTGAGGTGCAGCGCAGGCATGGTGCAATGTGTGGTCACATAGGCAGGTGCGGTGTGCAAGGCATGATGCGGGAGAGGCAGGGGGCGAGCATGGTGTGGCATGCAAGCACAGGATGGGCATGGGGTGGTAGGTGGCATGACACATTGGTGGGTGGCGAGGGGCATGCGGTAGGCAGCGCAATGCATCGGTGGGTGGTGCGACGCATCGGTGGGTGGCGCGACACACGCGATAAGTGGGAGAGGCATGTGGTGGTGATGTCGAGGGGGGGCCAAAGCAGAAGGGGGCAGCGACGAGAAGTGACTCGAAGGGACAGGGAAGGAAATTGAGAGTATCACTCGAATAAGCGATACTCTCAGTGTTAGCACAAATAAACAAAGAGATTTTTTTTTACTTACCTGCCAGGCCCTCATCATCCTATAACTGTCCACCAGTGTTTGATTCCACATGAAAGGGGGAGGAAGGAAGAAGGAGAGGAGAGATGGGAGGGGAGTTGATGGTAGCAGCTGCAAGAAACTTCAATGTGTGTTAAGTCGTTTAACCAACGAATGTGTGCGAGTTTGAATGTTTGTAATGTAGTAAATCAAATAAAATCAGGATAAATCTGAAAAAACAACAGTAGCTATATTTCATTAGTTTAATTCATTTGAATGATGAAACTATCTAGCTATTATACTATAAGCTATTGGAAAGCGACACGAACTTAGTGAAGTCTGCCGTCTTGGTCTCTGATGCAGCACCCGGCAGCACCCGGGCCGGGTTGCAACAGCTGCATTTCGGGCTCCGCTCGTGATGTCTATATAAGGCATGCATGACGCGCAACCTCTCTTTCTTTCCAACCCCCATCATCTCTTCTGTCATTGACTCAAGCTTTTGCATGGTGAGTCTTCCTTTTCTTATGTCTAGTAATCTTTGTGCTTATGTCTTACCCTTACTATAGGTGTATACATTTTCGCTTTTTTAAAAATTTTGATAAGTCGCTTTTAGTCTTCGATGCTTCACTAACTAGCTTTTACTACTTGTTAGATATTGCTTTTTTTTGTGATGTACATAAGTGTTCATTTGAACCTTTTGTGATGACCTTTATTAATGTTTGTTTGTCTTACAGTCTCTATACTTTTGAATCCTCTCATAGTATAGCCTCTTATAGTACCATGTATTTGCTAGTCAATAAATTTTGATTGTTGTTTGATTAAATCCTTATGAACTGCATAAATTTTTTTATTGACTTGGATGTTATATTGAGTGGTCAAGACCTGCAAATATAACAGACTGTATATGTGCAATAAATCTATTGTAGCATGTATAGACTATGTAGTTGTGGTAGCACATTATAGCATTTGTAGAAGATTGCACATTTTGAGAACTTGACTTGTCTACAGTAGCAAACCTGTACTACAGTGAACTACAGTAGACAATATCTGTCTACTGTAGGTACGAAAAATAAGAAGAGTCCTACAGACACTATGTCAACTACTCTGGCTACTGTAGCTACTGTAGCCAACGGTAGTTCACGATAGTACATACGGTTTTTCCAGATGCACACCGCCATCGAGCCCGGAAGTCACTCCGTGCGACAACGACCGCCTTCCGGAAATTCCCCCATCCCACGACGGCTCGAGCTGCGATAGCTCGGACGAAGATGATGGCCCGGATGAAGACAATCTGTCCGATATGCCAGAGCTCGTGGACGATGAGCCCGATGACCCGACGCCGCCTCCTGCTCCTGCCCGGCCCCGCTCGACGCCTTCTGGTGCATCACAGGGTTTCAATCCCAGCTCGGGTGACACCACCTCCAGCAAGAACAAGAGAAAGCGGAACAGGAACAAGAAGAAGCCGCGCAAGCAGAACGTCGGGCGAAAGGAAGGCAAGAAGTGCCGACGTACTGCCACGCGCAGGGAGGAGCGGGCAAAAGCAGCAGCTCAGAGGAACTGGGCGGCACCGCCAAGCACCCATGGTGCATCCTTCGCCCGCCGCCCACCGCCCGCCACCATCTCCGTGGATGCCGACGCCGCTGTCGACTACCACGTGACAAAGGGCGCGTATACAGCACGCCGGGAGAAGTCATTGAGCCAGGTGCCCTGGGAGCGTGTCGAGCTGGACGCCCGTGGCTTTGAATACTTTGACTGGTGCGGAACGTGCGTATTCTACCCCTCGCATGACCTGAGCACTCATGCAGTACTGACATAGTGTCGCATATGCAATCCTCGACAACGAGGATCGCATCATTGCAGTCCTCGTGCCGCCTCCGCTGGAGGGCGATGACAGGAGTGACAAAGATCGCTGGGCTGCAGCGATGGAGCGGGCAGCATCTCTGTTCGAGAAAAAACGTGAGGATGCGGACGGGTCCTTTGGTGCGAAGCAGAAGACCCATCGGCGCGGCCAATTCACCGCGCTTGCAACAGGGGTTTCGTACGGGGGTGGGCAGAAGGTGCAGAGTTAGTACCACCATCCTATTGGCTTCGCTGACGCTCTGTGCCTAGAAACCCGGAAACCTCAAGAACTCAAAGTGTCATGAAGAACTTCTGCGCGCGCTCACCGATGATGCCGACGTATCGCGCATTGCTAACTTTCAGAGTGGTATGTCCTGTTTTCTAGGTGCGGCGACTCGGCCTAACACCCTGGTTCAGATGTGATGGCATCATATTTCCCGAAGGTTTACACACACGTCTATGACTCCCTCCGCACGCTGTCTGAGAGTCAACCCAACCTTCGCCGCAACTTTCCCGGCGGCAGCATCTATCCCACTGTCACATTTAACTTGGGGCCAAGTACAGTTTGCAACGATCACAACGACTGCAACAACGCGCCGGACGCTCCGTGTGCGATCACTGCGCTGGGCGACTTCGATCCAGACAAGGGGGGGGAGTTGTACCTGTGGGATCTCGCACTCATCATTAGATTCCCCCCAGGTACAACAATTCTGCTATCCTCTGCTAGCATGCGCCACGGGAACCTTCCCATCCAAGAGGGCGAGCATCGCTACTCTATGACCCAGTACTGCCCGGGCGGTCTCCTATGCTGGGTACGCCATGGTCTCCACCCTGCGAGCTCGCTTTCCAAACCAGAGCGTGCAGCGCTGGATGGCGACCACAATGCTCGGTGGGCGACGGTACTAGGTCGGTTGTCCAAGTACGATGAGTTGGAGCAGGACCGGGAGCAGCTGATGAGGTGGGAGCGGAGCCGTCAGTAACCAGTAGCCAAGCGTTGATCATGCCATGCCGCTGCACTATTACCCGTTATTGAATTCAACCAACTCCTTCTATTTGCACATCAGCCGATGACGTGCTCACAGCGACGAGGAGGGCTTTTGTGTCAACGAGGCTCCGAGGCTCTGCGTCGGCTACTCGATAAGGGGACCTGAAGCCTAGTCAGCCTCGGTGTACCACACCAGATCACTAGGCTATCCAGATCGGAGACAATTATATTATGCACCCGAGCTGCTCAGAGATATGGCGATCAGCTATGATCGATACTGAAGGGACGCCAATAACTTTAAGTCTATCTTAACTGAAGCATGTGTCCGGGGGACCGCCGAGGTGCCGGGGTCAGCCGACGCGGCATCTGCTTTGTTTGGAGCAGGCCGCTCTCGGATTCCATACACGACCGATGTTCGTCGGCCGGCGGCAGCACTCGGCCCACACACCTTTGCTCCACATCTTGATGTCGGTCGCATTTGCTTTTCCCGCACGTCTGTCGCACCGCTCGTTGTATAGATGTGCGCTCGTGTGGTCGGCCCGCAGCGATTATAGAGTCGAATGCAGGTAATGGGGCCGCCCACCACCTTGGATTCGATCGCCGCGACCATCTGGGACACGAGACTTGCACCCCATAAATAGCCTTGATTCTCCCTGGAACTCCCCGCAGCCGCGCGATTAGAATACGCGCCGCCTGCGCCCCCGCCCAATGCGTCTCCTGCCTTATCCAGCCCCTTCTCCCAACTTTTTCGCACTCAAACTCGATCCCATCAATTGCTTCTTTGCGCCGAGCGATCCTTCTGCTGCACCAGCGTTCACGCGGTCGGGCTGCCAGTATGCTTGTAGTGCTCCCGCCACGGTTGGTCTTATCGTTGTTACACGCGGCATTCGCGTCCGACGACGTAGCCGATGCCATCAGCTCATGCCTATCTCACCTCGCGCCTCGCCATGTCGCGACATAGGCTCAGACACAGCCGGTACATTTGAGCTCCGCAAGAACCCTGCAACTTGCGTTGCAAGACCCCATTCTACGATTGCAATATGCTCGGCTTGCCCGGCTGCTCTTCGTCGGAGTCGTTAGCAGCAGAGAAATTCGAGCTCAGCTGCACCGATAGCCTGGATTGGAGGCTAGTCGCGATACCGAGGCTTGACCGAGGCATGCTCGGCAACGCTGCAAGGGCTATCATCCCAAAATATTTAAATTTTCAGATACGCACCCTCATGCACAGTCATGCACGCCCTCTCGGCTATCCTTACATGATGGAATCTACACGCTACAACAAACTCTCGTGATCTCACGCCAGTGCACCCTGGCGATAAGGTCAGCATTGCGATCGCGCGTAGAGACGTGTGATAAAGGGCCAAGCTCACCATGGGATCCCAGGCTGGGAGCACTGTGCGCTCGTCCTTCTCGAAGACCTTAACGAGCTCCTTCAGGGCCAGAGCCTTGGGCACAACGACTTGATAGACGAACCTGCGAAGCAGTTTTAGCATGCGATTTACGTGGAATACACACGCGTCGTGGAAATGCCATCAGAGCGGCACGAGGATCACACACTTCCATGGCCCAGTGCCAATGCGGCAGGCCAGTCCCCAAAAGCGGAAGCAGAAACGAGGGAAAAATCACTCACTCCTCAAACCAGCGGTCCGTCATCACAAAGTAGCCTTTCTGCCCGGCAGAGTCGCCCCACGAGTTCTCCACCTTGTAGCGCAGCGGCTTGCCCTGCGGGTCGAGGTGCACGCCTGAGATGACCATCGCGTGCGTCATGGCCGATTCGCCCGTCTGTACGCGCTCCGCCTTCGTCAAGCTGAGCTTGATATCGAACGCGTTCTGCGGGCAAAAAGTACGCGTCGGAATACGCTCATCAGAAGAGGGTCTGGACCCTTTTCCTCACCTCGTATTCGAAGAGGTTCGTGTCCATGATACCCGTTGAGGATTCCGAGAACTTTCCGACATCACAACCGAAGAAGACAGGTCTGCCCGCTTTGATGGACTGTAATAAATGTCGTAAATATTCAGTCTAAGATGCGCATCCCATAAATCAGGAGAAATGTCACCTTGACCACCGCGACCTTCAAGTTGTCGATCTCTGTGTTGACATCTGCGGCGTACGAATGAGCTTCGCGAATGATTTACATTGATATGGAAATTACGCACAGAGCACGGCACGGCCGCCCCACACGTTCCCGAGCTTGTCAACCGTGTACAACTTCGAGTACTCGTTACGCGGGTCGTTGATTAGCGAGAACGAATCCACCACCTAGCCCGCCAAGGTCAATAATACCCGACAGGGCCACATAAAGAACACGCACCGGGTACTGCTTATTCGCAAATGCCTGCAATACGCGCGTGTGAGCAACTTTTCAAAGCAGACAAAGATGCAGAGCTCCCGGACCTTGTAGAACTCGCGCGGCGTGCCCTCCCACCGCCCGGCCTTGCCGTCCTTATCGTAGTAATCCCACGCGAACCTATCGTCGGGCCGCGGCGGCACGCCGAGCGTCGCACTCATGATCGCGTATACCTCCTGCAGGAGCTCCTCCTTCTTCGCGCGCACGGCCGCAAGGATCTGCACGTCGGAGAGGCCGGGCGCCGTGCGGAGCGACGTGAGCAGGTGCCGGAGCGTGAGCGAGTGCTCGCGCAACTTCGTCTTGAGCAGCGTGTTGAGCGGGCCCGAGAGCGACGAGTGCGTCGACTCGGGGTACGCGGCTTGCGGGAGCGCGCCATAGTTCTGTGCGCGAAGCATGAGCAGCCGTCAGGTCGTGGACGGAAATAGAGTGCGTACCTCGAGAAGGTTGACGACCATATCCCATTGACCGCCGTCGCTGATGAGGTCGCCGGTGAGGTGCATGATGAGGCGATCGTCGAGCGGGAGATCTGCATGCTCGATGGACAGCTCCAGGAAGTAGTTCGCCTTGTTCAACTTGTCCCAGAAAAACAAGTACGACTGTCCCGCCCCTATCAGCCTAACCATCCGCACACGCTCACGTACGACTGGACACGCACCTGCGAGAGCTCAAACTCTTTCAGATTCAGCTTCTTCATCACGTCGTAGCGCAGTACATTCGTAGTCGCGAACAGCCAGCAGCGTCCGCTACTCTGCTGGTTCGTGACAGGGCCCGTCTTGAACTCAAGCTCCGTGTTAAAGACGTGCGTGCTGCTGATACGCGCCTCGCGCCGCGCGAGCGCACTGCGGATGTCCGCATGCGCGAGGATCGTGCGCGCGAGCTGCGTCTTGGGGCTCGCCGCGGCCTCGGCTTCCCACTGGGCGATGCTCCCGAGCGCTAGCGAGCCATCTGCGGAAAGCGGAGTCGCGGTCGCTGCGGACGACTGGGTAAACAGTGCCCGCTTCTCGTCAAGAGACGAAGTGCGCGGGGCGGGTGTGTCCTGCGTTGGTTTAGAGGGTGCGGCGCCCATAGTGGTATGTTGTTGCGTAGAGTTGAAGGAAACGAGGATAACGAGGAGATGGGTACAGATATAGCTCAGCTCAGCTGCGACTGCGAGGGTCGACGCTGACACGTCCGAGGAGGCTGTTCTCGGATTCACGGGGCACCGTCAGGGTCGTGGTGTCACCATACGGGCAAGACATGGCGAGATAACGTCAGGTCCCGTGTGTCGTGTGATAAGAATTGTTTTGATTGAGAGGGCTCGCTGCGCCAGTGATTTTAGCTGGAACAAGTGTTTACAAAGTGAATTCTATAGGGAAAGACGATGGACGGGATATCACAACATGCAGCACAGAATATCCGTAGACTAGAAGCTGTTTGCCAGCAACAACGTTATAGGCCCGTGGCGGGGAGCATAGAAGAATCATATCAGATAAGATGAAGAAGACGGGATAAGATAAGATTATCATAGAAGAGGGCCAATGGAGACGATTTAAGTACAGCTGGTCTCATATCGATAGACCAGCGCCCGCGCGTCCAGCATAGGCTGCAATGATTCTCCGCTCCAAAATGAAATAACTTCCTTCCATTTCGGGCTGCTCCACCTCCACTGCGGGGTATCGACTGGATCCTCAAGCAGATCCATATCTCGCTTGTCTCTCGCTTGTCGCTGGCTCACTGCAACAGGTAGTGACAAGGTATCCTTGGCTAGCAATGGCGATGTCATGGCTCCTGTAACTGCGGGATACGACCGAACGGGGAGGTCAGATGCGGCCAATGTGGTGAGTGCTCTTCACATTTTGCCTATTTTATCAGGATTTCTTCGCGTATTTGCCAACCTGACCACTGTGATGATAGATGTAGGCCTTCAAACTGACGTCAGGACTGGCAGGAAGGTCATTTATAACTTGGTGCGCTTTTTCATGATTTTCTCTTCAATTTATCGTGCATTTATTGTCTCTAGTACTATGTCGAACAACAACAACAACAACCAGAACCGTCCCCCGATGCCACAGCCAGGATCTGAAGCTGACTGGCGTCGCTGCTTCCATCGCTCTGGCTACTGGCTGGGTGTCTTGCCTGATCACCCGGTCATCCATGGCCCAGGTCCACCTTCCGAGCGACACCCGTCGAGTGTACCATCAACGTCAACCCATGTACCTTCTCAGTGCACACGGGCTACCCCTTCCCCCCCATATGCTCTCCAGACACCAGCCCAGTTCCCACAAGCTGGTGGTCCTCTGCATGCTCATCATCCGCCACCTACTCTTGCGCCGTGCCCTCAGCCGAGCCAAGCGAGAAGTGTGCAGGCGAACGGTAAGTTGTATATAGTGATGCCTTGTATACTCTCTATATTGAATCTTACTATCTTGTAGTGACATCAATGCGGGTGTCCATACCCAAAAACACGGGCATCTCGGGCGCTGTCATCAGCCGCGTGATGCTCACGCTACCTGTCGACATCCCGTTCAGTGACTTCTTCGACCGCACCTGCGCGCAGATGGATTTGCATCCGTCCAATGCCACCATCGGATACAAGTTTGATTCGGATTGAGTCCGTGATCCGCCATGCCATCTATCAAATGCATTTGAGTTGCGGGAAGCGATGGATATAGGTGTTGGTATGGCAAGTCGAGCGTGCTCGCGAGTAGTAGTTATGGAAATTCATAACCTGGTGCGTACGTCTTGTTCTCACTAATCAACTTACTAATGCGTCATTCGACAGAGACCAGCTCCTGCACCAGCAGTGCCAGCTCCTGTGGCACCACGCAAGCGATGCACTCCTGATGACAGCGTTGCTTTCGGAGATGGTAGTAACGACGAGCCTAACACAACACTCAGCTTCGTCAAAGAGTTCCGACAGCTGAAGGCGCATCTGGAATGTGCCCGTCATCCTGGGCGACACTGCTATGTGTCTTTCACAACGGGAGAGCATGTCCAAATGGATACGGCAAAGCTCATGTTGTGGGCGAAGAAGATGGTATGCATTATATATCTTCTGTTCGTTGTTGTATTATGCTAATTTTGTCTTCTAGTTCTTGCACGAAGCCACATTGTATCATCCACCAAGTGCATTGGACTTTGATCATGTCCAGAAGAAGCCGTGGTGCACTCCGGCCTCTGTTCCTTCTACGACAAACACACCGGCAATTCATGTTCATCTCCCTGCAACATTTCCGTATGCGAGCAGCCCTGGAGCCAATGCAGCTTCTTCAGCAGCATCGACATCTACTCGTCCCATGACTCGCCCAGCATCCCTTATCGATCTCATGCAGAGCGACGAGAGCAACGGCCCGGGCAATGCTCATACCGACACCTGCTATCCAAGTGTTGACGAGTTGCTCGAGGACCTTGATTTGCAGTACCCTCGCATGGATATCTTGCAGTTCGCAGCAGCGCTTCATGGTCATGGATACACCGATGTTGGCTTGATTGACAGCTTGGACATTGATGTCTTGCTCGGGCCAATCGGCATGCCCGCTGGTGTTGCCTATCATGTCCTCGAGCATGCCGGGACGTTAGCGTGGCGCATTCAGAAGGGGAAGGGGAAGGCTGTCGTGAAGGAAGAAGATTAGCTCTAACCATGATGGTGGCGAGGTGACAGCGGGGAGGATGCCGTGTAAGTGCTCCATGTTCGGACGATGCGACAGCAGGCTGTCATGCTTTTTGGACTGTTCTCTCTGAATATATTGGACGGTAACCTTCTCTGGTGTTTGATTAGATTCCGTAGATTTCTAACTTGTAGACTACATTGTATGTTTTACTAGGCACACAGTAATTGTTAATCTTTTTTCATTCGAAGATGGTACATGTTCGCTGAGGAATTTATGTGCCATAACCGCAATCCCGATACCACCCTGCTGCTTTCTCGGGTGTCGCTGCCATGAAGACAGCTTCCCACAGCATGCCATATGGATCACAGGTGGGTTCTCCGGTCAGTTCGCCACGAACATAGTCCCGATTTGACCGAATCCAAGCCTTCAATGAAGAGAATGCTTCTTCGATAGGATTAAAATCGGGGGAGTACGGAGGCAAATATAGTAGATGCATGCTGCTGATTGATATTGATGAGAATTATGCTCGTTCCATCTCAAACAAGCACATACCGTCCTTCGATCATATCTCGAAGCTCAGCATGTTTGTGAATTGATGCATTATCCATCACAACAACTGAATTTCGAGCTGGGAATGGGTTCATGTTGTCAAGCAGACCCTCGACAAATTCGTTAAAGAGGACAGCATTATAGGCACGCTCTTGGATATCGAGGTGAAGTACACCATCGAGGGACAATGCAGGAAGGATGGAGTACCTGCAAAGAAAAATAAGTCATCAAAAGGCCATTTCCACATGCTTGAAAGCTCACCGTTGACCACGGATGAAATAGTCGCGACGTCGCGCACGATTTCCCATCGGTGACCACGCCATCCTTCGCTTTGTCGTATTCCGGTTGAAGGCAGACTCGTCCACAAAGACAAGCTGCTCAGCATGATATTGTTCGCCTACATGAATTAAATACTCGTCGCGTGCGTCTTTGCTGCGCTCAAGAGCCTCTCGGGACACCTGTATACTCATCGTAAGAGATGCCTTCTTAGACTTCAAATAACTTGTACTGACCTGCTTTCGGGTGAATCCGCGGTGGCGCAAGGATCGAGAAATCGTGTCCGCAGATACTGAGACCCTGCATGATGCTTCCAGCTCAATATGAAGCTCTTCCAATAACATGTCCGGTGTCCTCTCTATGCAGCCCTCCAGAAACTCGTAGAAACTGTCAGATAGCAATATTATTATAGACAAAGGGCTCACCGATACATGAAGTCCATTGAGTACCTGCGCGTGGCCAGCCTGCAGAGGTTTTCGAGTGACTTCGCCTGTCCTCGAAGCCAGGCTGAGGATACGGCGGACGGTGCGCTCGCTAATCTCAAGGATATTCGCAATACGGTCATTGTGGTAGCCCTTGGCAGATAACGAGACAGCATGTTCTTTTGTAACATCAGGAATGTAACGACGATTACCCATGGTCAGTCTGGGAGCATCGCACGAAGAGAATAGACATTGAGAATCAACGGCGAGTTGGAACACCTCCATCCAAATTAGGCAAGATCGAATCGGGTTGCACCACAGGTGCCTGAGCTGGAGCGGCGGGCACTGGTCTATCGATATGAGACCAGCTGTAAGACAGGTGCCGCGCAAATCCAGCACCTTATGTAAGATTATGTAAGGTGGTGTGGGAACCGCCAAATCTGCTGGCACCGACACATCCGTACCACGCTGACCTCCCAATGTACAACCACACCCCACTCGTGAACCTCCACTTTGACGTGCTCGAGGACTTTGCACGCAAGGGGAAAGCCACTCTCGTCTGCGAGCGCAGCAAGTTCACACCCCAGCAGTGCGTCAAGACACCCCCGGGCGCATTCCAATACGTACCCCCACCACATGTGCACTAGCTCTCCCAGAACTCGGCATGCTGCAGCTGCTGCATGGCGGCAGCAAGACGGTGCTTTTCAAGAACATTGCGGATGGCGCGCCGCTGTTCCTGTTGCCGCAGCGACTTTTTTCGCATAATGGCAGCTGGGGGGGTGTTGCTCGGCACGGCGAGCTCATTCGGGAACCTGCTGGGCACGGCGCGAGCGGCACTGGGCATGACGAGTGGCCGTCGCAGTTTTTTTTCTACTCGAATGCACTGTCTGCGACGACCCATGCGCGCAGCTTGGTAGAGCTGCCAGAGGATGGTCAGACATTTAAGGAGCTGTTCACGGGGTTGTCATTGTCAAATGGGTCTGGATCTGGTCCTGCTGGCATCGGGCTCTGTGTCCTTTTCGTTCCCGAGGGGTGCGGCATGGCTGCTGGCCTCCTTCCCTTTTTTTAAGTCTATACTGTGTGTTCTCGCTCGACAAACCGCGTTCAATTGCATCACATGACCGGGCGCTTAGATCACGTGTGGGCGCTTAACGGGCGTCTAGTGAGGTCCTGCCCCGCCAAATTCCCGCTACCTATAGGTAGTGGGTCTTAGGGCCTCCAAACGTGTTTCACTTTTGGCGCAGGATTTTACGTTCATGACATTCGACTCCGCTCCGGCTAAGTGCGGCGCAGCACCGCTGTCGAGCTCGTACAAATCGACGACTGTCAACTCAAATCGCCGGAGAAGTATAATTCGATTTCAGAACATAGTACTTTCGATACCAATCCACATGTATGTAAAATCTTATATTTTACGGATCGTCGACGGCGAAGATATTCCAATCCGAAATCGAGCCCACTGAACTCCTTCACGGCACGTGCTTCCGCGCGCGAGTCCGTTTTCAGAGACTCGAAAACGCGACGTGCTCTGCAGCTCGTGGATTATTTTCGAGTAGATGGAATGGAAAGTACGATTCGATACTTCAAATATTGTCTTTCAATGCCATCTGTGACATGTGCTAAATCGTATGCTTCAATGCGTGCCGACCAGAAGTGATCTCAAGGGCTCAGGTAGCGGGCTCTGCCGCGAAGCCGGCGCCGTCGTTATGTTCAGAGGTCGAAAATTCAAAAGTGTGCGGGATAGCTCAGAATGCATCGAAAATGAGTTTCCGAGGTTTCTAGGGTGTGTCACGTAGTAAGGCTTATAACTCTACAACGAGGACAGATATCATTGAAATTCTTCCTGGGACTTGTAGCTCTACATCTACAGACTCATTGCCAGGAAGCAGAATGGCAAGAATCTGACGGGCGTCGGTGCAGTAGGCGTCGCCGTCGGGCGGCGCGCCTGCTTACATAACACGTGCGGCTTTTGCGCGGCACCTATCTTATCAATTCATCGACCTGATCTCCATGACTTCCGGTGTTCATTTCTTTCTTTCCCCAAAATCTCCGTCTCTCCGTGCCTACATTACTACACAACTGCGCTATATGACAGCATTTAGCTCACATGAGGGCATTCTATGCGCCCTCTTTTCCTTCCAAGACGTTCGAAAGGAGCAGGCAAGGTCGGGATTGTGCTGAATTTGGACAACGAGCACTTTTTTCTGGTGGAGCTTGCGGTCTGGATCCTATGAGAAGGCGGACTGCTTTCAAGGCTCTTGTAAGTCATATACCGTTTATCTTACCACGCAGCTGAAATCACCGCCCCGTTACTGAAGTGCTGATATTTCGCCGAATCCTGCATGGTAATGCCCGAGATACCACTCGCTCCGTAACCTAACAGCGTCCTTGCCCAACCGCTGTGCAAGGATCTGACATTGATATCATATTCTCGGCCGATGAGACCATTCGAGCCTATCTCATACCAGCTCTCGAGCTTCGTCGCTGTCAGGCGGAGCATCCTGAGGTCGTGAGGGCGCGTTCACCAACTCCAGCACTGTTTTTGAGGTCGCACTCCACTTCTTGTGCCTTTTCCTCCGCATTCAGCTGCCAAGACATTATCCTCGAGTGACGTGTCTCACGTTCTCGAGCTATTTCGATGTCACTGCATCGGCCCGAATTGTTGCGTGTGAACGGGTGTGTCGTCCTTTTCCCTCTTTTGAAGTCTTCTCATGCTGTTGAATAGCCAATGGTAGACAGGCAATTTCCGTCACCGGGAGCGCAGCGCAAGCTTGTCCAGTCTGCTGCCAATATAGGACTCGGATCCAAGATAGAGGGTCGACTCCTCAACCCCGGTGGCGAATGTCGGTATCTCATTGGACGTCCCTGCTAGAACTATGCTGGCGCTGCGATTCTGCAGCCATTCTCCATGTACAGTTCGAAATTCACGTCTAAGATCCTTCCTGCGATGGTCACAGATTGTCTCAATGTCGTGTCGCCTTCAAGGTCCACCAACCCGCGTAGCCTTCATCGGCTTCTCAAGCGGTTGGTTCGTTATCCAACTTTCCTGCCTAGTTTCTGATGAAATATCACACGCAAAGTTGCCTGTCTCGATGGCCAGAACGCCGCGACGAACGTAGCGTGCTGGGCGCTGTAGTCCCAAGTCCTAAACATCAAATATCAAATATCAGATATCGTGTTTCTCTTTCCATTCCAAGGTTCCTCCGACATAATCGCTCGAGGCACCGATACACTAATCCTTTGATTGACTATGACTCTACGACCACTACTACGTTTGGCTTCAAGAACCTTCTTAAGCTTCTCCAGCGAGCTTCTTCTTCCAACGAACTTACTTCCAGCGGCATGGATCAATGCTTCACGTTCGGGAGCGGAGAGCTCTACCATGGGAGCGATCCCAGATCGCTCAACGATGGATCGGTACTTCTAACCCGTGACATGCGTTTTTACCGCACGACCGGTATGCATCTATAACCAATTTGTCGACCACTTTTCCAAGCTGACTTGCCCATTTTCCTGTTTCCTCCGACTCGCAATTGTCATGTGTCGATGACCAGCGTATCGGTTGTCAATTCTGTATTCAAATATTCTTGGCAGACGATTGGAGGAAGCCAACCTGCGGCCTCAAGCACTTATCCTAGTAGCTGTGCACCTGATATGTACGGCATCGCACGATGCACCTTCGCTTTCGGGCGTGGGAGCCGGACATGTTTGCGTTCACAGACGGTGGCGGCTTGCGGCGCGTCGTTCCCGGTGGCTACTTACAGATCGCGCTGCCCGCGTTTCTGCTTTCCATTCTAAGGTACGATTTGCAATGAAATGATTGATTGTCTCCCAGATTGTAGCAGGATAACTCGTCAAGTCCGACGTCGCAAGTTTCGAGACCAATCGTTGTCGGACGAAGCGTCTGAAAAGCGTGAGGGCATGTTCACCTATACCCGATTACTGTCCTGCCGGTACCGCCCCAATTTCCTGCACTTTTTTCTCCAAATACAGCTGCCAAGACATTTCTTCACTATCCTCTAGTGAACTCTCTCACATTTTCGTGCGATTTCGACATCGTCGCAACGGGTCGGGTCGAAAAGGGAGCCCGGGTTCGTCCGTGTGAGTAAGTTCTGTCGTCGTCTTCCCACTTTCTGTGACTCTCAACCTCTGAAGACCCAATGACAGATGGGCAGTTTTCGCCATCGGGAGCGTAAAGATAGCTTTGTCCAGGCTGCTCTCAGCTTAGGACCCGAGTCCAAGGCACACACTCAACAGCGATAAAGGATGTCATCATCCAAGGGCTCGAGACTACGGGTCGCACACGGTCGTTCGGAACCTGCAGAAGAAACAATGCGGATCGCGATGTATAGCATTGAATTTTGAACGCTGTCCAGTCACTGGATCGTTTAACAGCCTCAAGCAATTACTCGATCTACTCTGCTACAAAGCGATCCAGCAGATATCCTGCGTTCATTCTGGCCTCCAAACTGGTTCTGTGAACCCAAGGTTGTGTGACCCGTACCTATATCCGTCGGAACCGCTAGTAACCAGATTTTCAGCGCTTTCCCATTCCGTGATTCAACGTGCTTCCATATCCCCGGTACATTGTTCGTTCCTCTTACACAACCTCGCGGGCGATACCTGCTACATCACCAGTTTGGTAGAACTGGCATCCTTGCTACACTATCGTGTCAACGGACAAGGCAGTTTCTCATAAGCTCCAGCATGCGCAAGGAACATACGCTTGGCGTCGCTAACAATCTAGTCCTCATTGGATGTTCATCCCCAGACCTGCACTCTTGCGACGACTCTGGCCGTCCTGCATGCGTATTTTCGAGGCGAAATGCAAGTATAAAAGGCCCTACAGCGAGGGCCAGAATTCTTCAGAACAGCTAGTTCTCTCACTCAACTATTTCGCATAAAATGGCTTTCAGGAAACTCATCACCCTCGTCGCTCTTGTCGGCGTTGCAAACGGTTCGTTCTAAGCATACGGCGTTCCCAGTCCGGCTTCTAACGGAACGCTTGCAGCTGCCATCACGCGCAAAGTCGCCTGCCCCGACGGCAAGAACGTCGCGACCAATGCAGCATGTTGTTCTCTGTTCGCCATTCGTGACGACATTCAGACCAACCTGTTCGACGGCGCACAATGCGGAGAGGAGGTACACGAGTCTCTGCGCCTGACCTTCCACGATGCGATCGGTTTCTCGCTGTCGAAGGGTGCTGCCGGGTGAGACAACATCGTCTTCAATTGCTTAGTTACTGCAAATACTAAGCTACCGCGCTGGCAGTGGTGGAGGCGCAGATGGCTCCCTCATCACCTTCTCGGACATCGAGACTCCCTTCCACGCCAACGGCGGTATCGACGATATCGTCGAGGTGCAGAAGCCGTTCATCGCGGCGCACAACATTACCGCTGGTGACTTGTAAGTTCCTCGGCTGACATACATAATCGGGAAACCTCTGAGGCTTTCTCTTCAGCATCCAGTTCGCTGGTGCCGTTGGCGTTGCAAACTGTCCTGGTGCCCCTCGCCTCGAGTTCATGTTCGGTCGTCCGCCTGCGAAGGCCCCGGCGCCAGACTTGACCGTCCCAGAGCCGTTCGGTAATCAGATTTCAGTATCTCATGGTGCGGCTGAGTATTGAGCTGACATTGCATGTGCTCAGATTCGGTCGACAAGATTCTGAGCCGCTTCCGTGACGCTGGCATCAACACTGCCGAGGTCGTCGCCCTTCTGGCTTCGTAAGTCCCACTATAAGTCTGACTATGTTAATTTTCATATCCACTGACACGTTTCCTTGCAGTCACACTATCGCAGCTGCCGATACCGTCGATCCGACCATTCCCGGTACTCCATTCGACTCCACTCCCGGTTTGTTCGACACCCAGTTCTTCATTGAGACACAACTTGCCGGAACCTCCTTCCCAGGGTAAGTGCCGACAAAGTATCATATCTTCTTATCATACTCACGTTCCTACCCTGTTAGAAATGGAAGCAATCAGGGTGAAGTCGAGTCTCCTCTGAGGGGCGAGATCCGTCTGCAGTCTGACTCCGAACTGGCGCGCGGTAAGTCAGCGAGCTAGTCTTCTCCCTCCCATTTTCTCAATTCATACTCCGCAGATTCTCGCACAGCCTGCCTCTGGCAGAACTTCGCTAGTATGTTTCCTTTCATGCTCTACCCTTTTCATGCTCATTCATAGGGTTTCTGTCTGCAGATCACCAGACCCAGATGGCCGAAGCGTTCAAAGAGGCAATGGCGAAGCTCGCCGTCCTGGGCCAGAACCGACAAAAAATGGTCGACTGCTCTGAGCTCATCCCGACGCCACCCAAGCTCACGACGACCCCGCACTTCCCCGCTGGTCTCGGCATCGCCAACGTCCAGCAGGCATGCAAGGCTACGCCATTCCCGAGGCTGCCGAGTGATCCTGGTCCGGTCACGTCTGTCGCGCC
Source organism: Hericium rajendrae (assembly GCA_033439255.1). NCBI lineage: Eukaryota > Fungi > Basidiomycota > Agaricomycetes > Russulales > Hericiaceae > Hericium > Hericium rajendrae. The sequence continues at coordinate 971,554 of CM065891.1, forward strand.
TGTGTGCGTTTTTGTCCTCATCTCAATGTGAGAGTTGAGATCACTGACTATAGAATGTAGTCCCCCGTCTTGAACATCAAGCATCACACCTCATCTTCCTCTTTCTGTGCGGTTTCGAAAAATAGCCATTGCGCAGTGTTCTTTGTCTTCCAGTGTATGCATGTATATGACTCGATCTCCGGGTTTATCAAGGTCATTATCTGGTCTCGTTCATACCGCAGAAGCACACTTTCGATGGATCATTAGTGTGATAGCCTGGTGAGCACTGCTCTCCGTTTTCCAAACTTCGGAGAAAACAGTCGTGGCGTGATCATGCTCGGTTGATGATCAGCTTCTGCTTCATTCTTGTTTATGTTCGTTGAGATTCATCACTTCCATTTCGAGACTCATCCGACATAATCGCTCGAGGCACCGATGCACCTCCGGTTGATTGACTATGTTCTAGGACCACTACTAGGTTCTACTCCACAACCTTCTGCCGCTTCTCCAGCGAAGCTTTCACGACGATCTTACTTCCAGCGCCATGGTCGACGCTCGACGCACACCGAAAGAGTGGGTTATGGGCCCTGTACAATGCAGTTTACGAACGCCGCCATACTCTGTGATAGCATATTTAGTTGCCTGCGCTTGTCAAGTTTCAGGCCGACAGCTGCTGTCCACGCTCGGGAGCGGAGAGCTGTACCATGGGAGCGATCCCAGGTCGCTTATCCATGGATCGGTACCTCTTGCCCTCAGTCTGCATTTTATCTCACACCGGGTAAGCGTCTTTATTTAGGGTGCTGGTCGCTTCATCACGCTGACTTGCCTGTTTTCCGATAATATCGGGCTCCCGGCATGAGAGGCGCGGATGACGAGAACGTCGGAAACTGGTTCTGTATTTTGGAAAAGGCGATTGGAAACAGCTTACCGCCGGCCTCGAACGCTTGTCCATTACCGGTTCGTGTCTAATATGTACGGGACCGCCAGAAGCATCCTGAGGTTTGCGCGTGAGAGCCAGACATGGCGCGTTCACAGACGGTGGCGGCTTCCGACGCGTCGTTCCCAGCGCTCACAGATCATTTCACTCTCCATGTCTACTCTCCATTCTGATATATGCTGCGTATTAGTGCATCAACTAAATGTCTTTCAAACCTCAGCGGACTTGACGGGCTCGAATTTTCACCTGGTCATGATTATGTCACCGTTGGTCACTCTGGATCACGGGCCACGGCCATCGCGCTGCTCTCGACGTTGATGAGTCCTGATGAAGCATATACATTGCCTTGCAGATTCTGTGGCTCATGTGCATGGATTCAGGCCCACTCTTCCGGTGTGGGTTCAGGGAAAAGTACCCATGGTAAGAGGTCCTCATTAATGTATTGTTTCAGCCCGTGCGTGCACCTCCTACCATACACGTCCATGCCTCACTTTCCGGGTGTCGCAGGTTCCAGACGCACCAGTTCCATGTACTCCGATTAGTCGATACGTTCCTTGGGTTCGGGCGAGTCGAGGGAATGGTACGGCTGTGATTGGTGGAGCACCATGCTTCGTCGTGGACGCTAACGGGAACAGCACGAAGGCCATCGTATGCTACTGCATTTTGTGCCTGGGTGGTTGCTACAGGCGCAATGCTCGTAGTCAAAAGTTTGACCATTATTGGGCAGTCAGGGTATAAAAGATGCGGTAGGATCGTGGTGCAAGACCAGAGCACTCAGGTTCTCCAGCCCTGATCTTCCGCTCAAGTCGTCTTCAATGGCCTTCAAAACCATTGCATCCTTCGTTGCCCTCGCCGGCGTAGCCAATGGTGAGCTCTTCTGTTCAATCGGAGAAGTGAAGCATGAATATTGACAAGCCTGTGCTAGCCGCCATTACCCGCCGCGTCGCCTGCCCTGATGGCGTCAACACGGCGACGAACGCAGCTTGTTGCTCGCTGTTCGCCATCCGGGACGACATCCAGGCCAACATGTTTGATGGCGGCGAATGCGGTGAAGACGTGCATGAGTCGCTTCGTTTGACATTCCACGACGCCATCGGGTTCTCGTTGTCGTCCTCAAACGCGCCGGGCTCGTTCGGGTATGTAGCCTCAGCGTGTTTTTGGCGAGCATCGACTAAAGTCCATGCCTAGTGGAGGAGGCGCGGACGGCTCTATCATCATATTCTCAGACATTGAGACGGCATTCCATGCCAACAACGGCATCGACGAGATCGTCGAGACGCAGCTACCGTTCATTCAGGCGCACAACATAACCGCCGGTGACTTGTAAGTGGCATTTGTGTTGAATCCATGTTTGATGTGGATGAACCAGTTGGATAGCATTCAGTTCGCCGGAGCAATTGGTGTCAGCAACTGCCCGGGTGCTCCTCAGCTGGAGTTCAGGCTCGGCCGCCCGAATGCCACCGCCCCTGCTTCTGACTTGACCGTCCCTGAGCCATTCGGTATGCATCAAATCAACCTCGGCCCTCCAAATAAACTAAACTGTGCGACTTCCAGATACCGTCGACAGCATCCTGTCCCGGTTCGCCGATGCTGGCTTTACTACCGACGAGGTCGTGGCCCTGTTGTCCTCGTGAGCATTCATTTGACTATACAGATCCGAATTTTATATGACGGTCGTCTCTGTAGCCACACGATCGCTGCAGCCGACCACGTCGACCCGACGATCCCCGGAACGCCTTTCGACTCTACTCCTGAGATTTTCGACACTCAATTTTTCATCGAGACGCAGCTTCGCGGCACGCTCTTCCCTGGGTAAATATGGTATATCATTGTGCCGGCTTCATCGTTCTGACTTGTGGAATAAATAGCACCGGTGGAAACCAGGGTGAAGTAGAGTCTCCTCTTCACGGAGAAATCCGTCTCCAGTCCGACTCTGAGCTTGCGAGAGGTTCGCTTTGCTTGACTTCTTCATGACGTACTCGCTCAACAATTGGATGCATAGACTCGCGCACTGCTTGCTTGTGGCAGGGCTTCGTTAGTGAGTGAGCTCTGACACAGAGCCGGCCAACTTGATATGACCTTCTCGTAGACCAGCAGTCAAAGATGCAGACCGCCTTTCAGTCTGCTATGGCCAAATTGGCTGTCGTCGGGCACAACCCTGACGACATGATTGACTGCTCCGATGTCATCCCCACGACCAAGCCCGTCACTGGCACAGCTCACTTGCCTGCTGGTCTTTCCAGCGCCGACGTCGAGCAGGCTGTAAGTAACCGTCCGCTGAGCTACACATCGAGGTACTTATCGGCATCTGCTTAGTGCGCTACCACGCCCTTCCCTGCTCTTCCCGTCGACCCCGGCCCGGTCACCTCGGTCGCGCCCGTGTAAGTTGTCCAGTGACATCGCGTTATGACTATCACTGATCATACTACAGTCCTCCCTCTTAAAATTTCTCTGCGGGTTTAGAGAGATACTTCATATTTATGCCACAAACAAGTTGTCGTCTCCGTCATGTAGTTGTTGTTCAGTCGTTGAAATTCATATCTTTTGGGTCGGTTCTTTGCACTTCGTGCCGCATGATCGAATATCGAACTCAAGAGCCTCTCGACAACGTCTCCAGATTCGAAATTGGGGTACTGTATCACAACGGTCGACCGGCATGCCTAGACCATACTTATACCAGCGTGCGTACTAAAAGTGAGACAATCCACATCGTGACGCTTGCACCACCACGTCTTGCGCGACCTCGACAACATCTCTCTAGCTGCGACGGTGACAAAGTATATGAAGCTGACTCGAAAAGCAGGAGGGTCAATAAGAAAACATTGACATATAGCCAACTCATGTAGGGATGACAAGGAGGATATCGGATAATTCATACAGTGCCGTAGAACGGGATCATAAGCAAATCCCATGTATGTAGCTTACATAGAAATGAACGGCGACAAAGAGAAACGGATAGTACAGAGGAGCAAGACATATGAACAATAGTGAGAGCTGAGCGCTTTGCCAGGCCGTAGTTAGACGTCGGGAACGGGGCGAGTTGCTACGCATCACGATGACTTGACCGGTATCAAGAATATCTCGCGAAAAATTTTCTGCAGGGATGCATTGCTATTAGCGGAACGCAATTATATACAAACGACAGGCAGAAGTGCAGCGTACCTAAGGACTTCCGAGACTACCATGACTAGAAAGCGCTTGCTTTCGTGTATTATCGTCGAAAGCAATCTGCAGTCCAGGGATGGAACGGAGCTCCTCCAGCCGGCGTTTGTCCATGCGAAGGCAATCACGCAGTTCTAGCTTTTCGATCGGATTTCCAAATTTCTGGCGCGAAGCGACGGCCCTCCGCAGACAGGGAACAAACGCACAATAGAATCCCTGTAATGAATCTAGCAATACATCCCTCAAGGAAAGCGTCCAAAGCTCAGGGAATATGAGAAAGCCGCCCTGCTGGTCTGCTTGCTCCGGATAAGTAGCATCGGGCTCATTTCATTCGCAAAGAGCATCGCAGAGGTTCTGAAATCCAAGGCTATTCCCCATGTAACAACACCACATCGGTTGTTTTGAATGGGCTTTCGGTGCGGTAAGATGTGGATCAAGTCTGATTTCACTGCGTGGAACCAGAAATGTCGAAATGAGAGGGTATCGGGCGCGAGAGGATGCAGTGAGGCAAGACACCTCCGCGTGAAGTCATCGCGACGGGAATCCCACTCGGTGAAGATGGACACACGGTAGACGCTGGAATTGATGGAGATTTGACTCCTCCTGAGGTCCATATCGACTTCAACCTGCGATAGAGTTGGTGTAGCGTGCTTCCGAAAAAAAATGTGATCTTCCAAAACAGCGGCTATAGCGGCAAATTCTTCTTTGCTTTGATTTTTATTTTCGGACGCATTCAGGCCTAGAAAAGCATTATGCGATGGATAGATGTGCATTGCAACACCAGCACAGTCGAGGGCATCCCCGATAAGACGACAGACCTTGAGATTCGGAAGAGAGACAGCTTTGTCCCGGTCCCGGTGAGGATGGACCTTCGCAGGGCATTTTGGCAGAATTTCGTCTAGTGCCAGATACTCTAGACAAGGGGAAAGCCGCAAGAGATCGAGGAGTTGTGTTAGGGAAGGGATCATTTTGCTTCGCGGGATAGCAATATCCGTCGCCGACCATAACAACTCGTCAAAGAGGAAAGTGATGTCCAGTGAAGTGAGGTTTCGGACCAAATTGCGAAAATTTAGCGAGTCCCATGGGACTACACAATTGACTAAGGCCAATTTACTGACTGCGAACGTGTTGCCGTCGAATAATGCCGGCGGAATTCTTGATACTATAGGCCGCTCGTCTACATCGCAGGCTGCAAATATCACGGTCTTCAATAATGATGCGGGCCCGAGAAGCTTTGAAAACAATGTCTCCATTGTCACCGGGTCTGTTGAATTGTGGAGGCACTGGATATGAGAGACGTGTTCGTGTATGGCATGTATGGCATCTCCGGTGAGATCTCCACCTTCGGTAAATTGCAGGATGGACAATGGCACAGACTGAGAACGCGTCAAGATAGTCCACATCCAGTCAGAGTTCCAGGTAAGCGGAACGTAGGACCAGAGCGAGCATGCTTGAATAGCGACGTCCCGCCAATATCTGCATACGTGAGTGACAACTATCCATCCAAGGCCGGTCTTTCTGCTAGGGACGGCGATGCTGCGTTTATTGCGCTGATAGGGTTTGAAGTATTCCGGCGTCTCATCGTCTCGAAGGTGAGAAAAAATAGCGACGAGAAGTTCTGAGGGCATGCATGAGATCGGAGCAACGGCATTATTGCTGAACCCAGGGTGATTCACGATAGCGACTTCCGGATCACAGGCATGAGAAGGTAGAAGTGGATAGCTCATGTTCAGGGCAAGCGAAATGCTGATTGCCAGATCGATCGAGGCCAACTTAGACACATCAGCAGCTGTAGTACAGGGAACGCGTGAAGGCAATATACTTATTTGTGATTGAATTCATTCGACGACACACTCTGCAGCTGTGTAAATGGCTTGTGTCCTTTCCTATGAAGTGGGTGAAGTAATTCAATGGAGGTACGAAATGTTGAGCTCGACACAGCTCACCGAGGGTAGGACGATTCCAACAAGTTGGTTCTGAGCTTAATCCCAACAAGACCGAAGGAAGAAGGTGGTTGAAGTTGATTCAAGCGAGTCCAAATAGGTAGAAGTACCGTTTACACGAGAGGGCGGACTCGGAAGGAGCGTATGTACCTGTCCGAGCAGCGCTGAGCGCTTTCTTCCAGGAACCTCGTGGGGATCCGCTCGCGTCTCTGATTGACTTCCGCCCTCTATTCTGAAGTTTGTGCATTCTTGGTCGTCGACCTTGCAACGTCCGCAACGGAATCGACCTGAACGAAGTCTCTCTCGCTTCAACAGTGACTACGTGAAGTGTGGCGAGGGCATTTAGCTAAAGGAAATGCCATCATGCCAGCAAACACCTTATCGTCCGTCTTTTCTACCCTGAGATGACCTTGCCGTCGCCGGGCAGTGCCTATGATGATACCAGCTGTCTCGGCGGGAAGGTCTCTGTTTCTAGTTCTTCTTCAATCCCTCTTGACGTTTTGATCGAGGTGAGTTGATCTCCGAATGCGTCGTTCGCCTTGCTTTGCAGCCCATGCGATGGGATACGGTCATCTGACCTTTTTCAATGATGTGGTCAAAGATTTTTGTCTATATTCAGGCATCCTCGCTACTCGCCCTTTCACGTACCTCGAAATGGCTTCGGTGGATCATCCTTCGTCGGACACCGATTTCTCTCGAGTTCTGGGTCCAGTCCCTTCGAAACATGGACGACCTACCACCGTGCCTCCCAAACATGAGCGAACCATGCTATGCTAGCTTAACGTGCGAGTTCTGGTGTCAGGTACAGCCCTACATGTTATTTCTTCAAGCGAATCATGGTCCTGATTGCGTAACGCAGAGGTGCGGAAAGGATGATGAGATATGTCCTATCATTTGGCACCACAGAATACGTCTCTGCAGGGCTTGCATTAGCATAGAGTAAGTCTTGCATCGGACACGAGTGACGAAACATCCTCATTGTTCGCCATAGCTTCTTTGATTCGCAGCCTTCAGCTCCTTCACACTTGAACAGGGTTTCGTCTTGGGGGTTGGGAATGGAGGCGTATGAATCATTCGTACTTCTCGGCGGCTTCGGGCGTATTCCAGTGGCAAAGTGCATCTGGAACAAACGTCTCGTTTGGAGATTTGAAGAGGCTCTCTTGTCACTGACCCCCGACTTCCAGACAGACTTTGCCAACAAAGTTTATGAACGACTGGCTGACTATGAGGTGATTCAGTGGTCTCTCGGTGACTATATGAGTACAGGATCTCACTATCTTTCACAGATTTTGGCGAAGTACTTGGCTTGGTATGAGAAGCGCTGGTCAGAAGCTCCCGAGAACGACTTGCAAAGCAAGATGACTCTTGCGCGAGTTGTGACGTCTCACATGAGAACAGCAGAGTATGTTTAACGACCCTCATACCTTCGCAATCCTGTGTCATAAGGATCCTTGGTACATTTAACACTCTGCTGACCACATGTATTCGATATAGAATCGCCCAGGGAGAATACGGTGCCGATCTTTCGTTGATACCTAATTGGTACGGACATCCGCTGGTCTATACCCAGGGCACGATCTGGGATTCAGGTGAGCTCACACGTCTCAAAACGTCTCTTCATCCTGTTTTACTCGCTCGTGAATATTCAGAATGGCAGGACATGAAGCCTATCATGATCAGACACTTTGACCAGCTGCGGTCCATCGCCACCGAGCATGCGAAATTGAAGATACTCAACAGACAGATCTATCTTGCTACGCGAACCATCGATGTCATGGGTAAGAACGGCGCTCTCCCAAAGTTAACATCCCCCATGGTCGCCGACATACTTCTCATGCCTGAGGTCGAGAGGCTTGTCAGCTTAGGACGTCTATTGGGCGTGCCCTTAATCACAAGCAAGCCTTCGGAATCTACGCCTGATCCAGGCTTAGAAGACATGTTGCCAATGATCTGGGAGACCTTTATACACCAACGATGTGAACAGCTACTCTTGTCTATCGACCAGGGCACGGCGACGATTTTGGATATCTTCAAAGAGCGTGGTACTCTGGACCACCCAGCTGCCATCTTCTTCTGCACGACCTGCTCCGACGTCCTTGATTACCCCCGCGCCATCATGCACGCATGTTCTTATTCCCCAGTGTCGTCCGCGCCCCTTTTGAAGAGCAAGCCTGTCCCGAAGCCCATGTATGCATATGCCGTGCAAAGCAGATTCGGATGCGCGCCTTGGTCTCCCGGCGTGCAATACCGTGTGCATCCGGCCTCGGATCGTATCATTGCTTTGATGAAAGCATGCCGCGTGGACCCTGTGACGGGAATTGTCGTTGATTTGGATAAAGCAGACGTGAGAGTACGATGCAGTGCGTGCGCGCCGGCCGATCAGAGGGCCATGGACTGGCATACGGCGGTGAGTTTTATCATCTGCTGTCTGTTTAGATCATTCTCATTTACTTTCACATTTGGTCTCTTGCATCTACAGCGCACCCACGCCATCGAGCAGCATCTCTATGTTCAGGATGACGGCTCGGGGTCAAAGACGATCTCGTCTGCAGTCAATATCATGTGGAGTCCCGCCGAGCGTGTTTGAGCTACCCTTCCCTTATCAGCACTCTCTTTTAGATTTCTACATATCTTACATTCCACTTATAGTTGCCACGATGTCGATAATCGTTCGCATATATTCAGCATCATACCGCACCAGGATCAGATTACAAGATATACACAAAATCTGAGTCCGGCTCTGCCCTGCCGCCATTGCGACTCCTCTCCTGCAGTCTCCTTTTGACCTCCGCCATCATGCGCTGCTCCCGTATTGTTAGATCTACTACACTTGACTGCGTTGGCTGTGGTTTGCTCATGTTGGAGTTGAGATGCGCGTTGCTAGCCAGCGTCATGTTCAAAGACCGTTCGATCTCGGACGTCAGCGACGTCGAGATCCTCTTGACTGCATCCAGTATCACAGGGGGCGAGGGGAAGTCCGCCAGGCTCATAGAGGTATCGCTGGAGCAAGTCGAGACACTGAGAAACCCATTTGAGCCGCCTCCGCCTCCCTCGTATTTCGCAGTATGAGGCCCGAGAATGTAACGCGTCCCGCTCTCGGAAGACGTGCTGGCAGATACGACGAGCCGCGGCACCGAATCTTGTCTATCCTGTTGGGTATCCTTGAGATCAGAGGCCGAGCCGATGGAGACGACCAGGCCTCGCCCGAACTCCATGCTCCTGGGTTGCGCTCGCCGGACCTCAAACACAAGCTCATCATCGCTATCAATGATTACTTCGCTCTCAGCAGCCTCTTCTGACTCGTAAGTAGAGAAGGACGTTGCCACAGAGAGACCCGAGCTGAGAGGAGAGAAGATGACGCCTTCGTGCGACCCAGTCGTCAACATGCTCGCCATCGAGATTTTCCTGGGAGGGCTGGCAGCGCGTGCGCGCAGAGCAACAGTCTCCGAGCCAGAGCGCAGGGCCATTGCGGCTAGAACCGTGTCTTCGGGATGTACGCACATAGAGTGCTTGCGAGCAGCTGGATTGGAGTCGAGCGTGCTGACGGAGGACGAATAGTTCTGCAAGGCGAGCCCCAGAGCGTGCGCGATGTCTGCGACCTCCTTTGAATCGAGGTTAGAGAAGCTGTCGTAGCCATCTGAATCTAGGACCCGCATAGGAATTTCGCCCATGTCTTGCTCCTCCATCTCAGCTACAGAAAACAAGCGAGGGCTGCCTTCATCGCCCGAGGAAGCATGACTGGAAAATGCGGGTATCGCGACGTTGCTACTTTCCAGGTCATGCTTGGCATAGCGCTGCTCGCGGTCTTGCTCCATGCCACGCGTCGATGCTGGGACAGGCGTCGAAGGCCGGTAGGCAGGCGCCGGCGCCAGCCCTTGGACAATCACCCAGTCGAGATCCAGACCGTCTTTCGGTGAACTGCGACGGCTGATGAATGACTTCGCCTTCACCTTGATTGATGTCCCGAGCATCTTGGCCGATGCTACCACCATCTTCGCTGGTGTTCGCAGTATCTTGCTTGGCGTTTCCCACATCTTGCCCCGCGTTCCCCACATAGAATCGTCGTGAGCAATGCCGCCCTTCCTCTTCTGCAGGCCACCTCCACCTCGGATACCTTGATCGCTCTTCGCCCGGCGTCCGGCATTCTCATTCTTCGATGAACGCCCGGCATTCTCGTTCTTCCTCGACAGAGTAGGGATCACGAAAGCTACACGCCCGCCGCGCCGCTTTAGCATCACATGCGCTGCCCCTGCGACGACAGCCAGGAACGCGATGCCGAGGAGGATAGCTACGACCACAAAGCGGCTGTGATCTGTGCTGATAACAGGCGAGGCACTCGGCGGTATGGCGGGACTGGCCGTAGCAGTAGATGAGTCCGTGACGGTCAGCGTCGGAGCATGTAAAGGAATTGCTGGAATATATGGAGGCAGCGGGCCAAGAACCTGCGGCTCGACGATGGTGGGTGGTAATTTGCTTGGCGGCTGGCGGCGGAAGAGGCGTCTACACCTGGAACGAATCGTGCGTGAAGACTCAGCAGATGGAGGCGGACGGGCGAATAGATCAGGTCGGTTGATAGATCCGGAGTCAAATGGGACGGTGTCCAGAGCTAGCTCTGTAATCTGCGATTGTAGTTCATAGACGGTGGGTGCGTTAGTTTGTAGAGAGAGTTGTTGTGTTGGCGTCGGCGCCATCTAGGCTGTGCATGTAGGATGTGGGGGAGCGGGTCGTGTTCAAGGGAGCGTTGGAAGGAAGGAAGGAATTGGCGTGATTCCAGAAAAGGTTTGGATCGCGAACGACGCGACATGATCGACAGCCAGGATTACTGTAATCTGGAATACATCCTTCACCAAGCCACACTGATATTTATTCAAGGCCAACTAGTCGAGACGATTGCCATCAAGTAAAGGTAGCCTGGTAGATCCATCAACAGTCGTGCTTTGCAGACATATGGCAGAAGCGAGTTGTCGAAGACCTGCATTGATAATACGGTAGGTTGAGAGTGCCTACCTTCCCTCCGGCGCGATGCTCGCACGCGAAAGACATGCTCCGGATCATGATGAGAACTTGTCTCTTCATATGTGGATGTGAAGTCACTTTTCTCACAACATCAAGAGGATGAGCATGATGAAAAGATATGTCGGTACCGCATTTGTCGGTGTCGGTGTCGAGGCAAGCCGAAAGCTCTCTACTGAGACCGACATTCGTACTCGGCAATGCACTCACCCCAGCCATAGGGTAGCCTATCTGATGGTGCTGAAGCGTAGTGATTTGTGTGCCTGCTAACATCGGTGAGAACATCAGACACGATGAATCAGGCAAGTTGGCTTGCCTTCGATCGAACAACGGGTCGGTTTGTGCTCTGCAGATGTTTAGGCAAACCGACTGCAGAAGCCCAAGAGACTATCAGAGACGCTGCATCTATAGCTGTGGCTCGACAGAATTTCAAGTCTATCCATTTTTCAGCTTTCAGATCTTGAGTACCAAAGAAATCCTGCGACCTTCTCGTCTGTCCTCCAATCCTCGAAAGCTAGAAATCGGACTGCAAATGCCCTCACCTTCCTGGTCTCAGTTTCCAAGTTGTTATGACAAGAGCAGGAATAACTTCGTCAGACTGCTAACTAGCCATGAAAAAGAACTGAGTACGAAGTTGCAGTGGGAATGCGAAGGGATGGTGAGGCGGAACCCAGAGGCGCACGCGCGTCGGAGCCGCGCGGCCCCGAGAAAGCTGGCGGGATCACGGGCGCTAAAGTTCACCTTCACCGTTCGTTCTTCGCGGTTCCATCACGATTTGGAGTAAGAAACATCTAGTTGTCCTTCAAGTCGCGTCGTACTTTCACCGTCCATTTTACCACGATGCTTTAAAGATCACCATATAGTCGATCCGCAATCGCAGTCGTAAGTCGTAAAGGTTGCGCCCATTCAATCATCAGGTGAGCTGGTGGTCATGTCTTCTTCGATTTGAGCCCATCTCCACGGTATAGGTGTGCGTCTGACGAGCAATACGCCCCTTTATCCGCGAAGTAGGCCCTCTGCGCGTCTTACTCTACTTGAGTAGTCCATGGCCTCCTCGGGCCTGATTTCATCTGACAATTCCACCACTGTGTTACCAGATGGCAGAGGCGTTCGGTTCGACGATGCCCTGTCATCTTAGTCGTTCTGGTGAACAACAGCGACCCCATTCGTCGGGAAGTGATGTACCCTCATCTCGTCCAAGGAAAAGCTTGACGATTACGGCGGGCTTACCGTTTCTCGTTACTCTCGTTGGCCAACCTCGCAAGCATCGTACCTTCGAAGACTCCCATCTCTCACTGATGACCGAGCTCTCCATGGTGCAGCCAGTATAAAGAGGTTTCGTGACGCACTGTTAGAATGTCAGGACACTTCAGTTCTCTTTCCCTTTCCTTACTATCACCGCCATGTCTTGGAAATCTCTCATTGCCTTCGTCGCACTCATTGGCGCTACCAACGGTGACTATTCCATAGATGCCTCCTTTGCAGGTTCTGATATATTGCATTACAGCCGCCCTTACTCGCCGCGTTGCTTGCCCAGATGGGATAAACACGGCTACCAACGCAGCCTGCTGTCAGCTCTTCGCCGTTCGCGATGATATTCAGCAGAACCTCTTCGACAATGGCGAATGTGGCGAAGACGTCCATGAATCGTTGCGACTCACCTTCCATGATGCCATTGGATGGTCTCTTTCTGCAATCGCTGCCGGCACTTTCGGGTAGGCATAGTTCTCCCTTCATTTCTGTCCACGAGCTGATTTGCATCCTCATCTTTCCTAGCGGTAATGGTGCTGATGGCTCGATCAGCACCTTCTCGGAAATTGAGACTCCCTTCCACGCTAACAATGGTATAGACGAAATTGTTGAAGAACAGAAGCCGTTCATTGCGAGGCACAACCTCACTGCTGGCGATTTGTATGAATTCCTTGTTCTTTTGGCGGGACTATCTATTAACTTAGAATTTCTTCTCCTCACAGCATTCAGTTTGCGGGCGCTGTCGGCGTTAGCAATTGCCCTGGTGCTCCACGTCTCGGATTCTTGCTTGGTCGTCCTGCAGCCGTCGCTCCAGCTCCTGACAAGACTGTGCCGGAGCCGTTTGGTAAGAAAGTGTAGGCATGGTTGCTTGGAGGCAGCCCCTAACTTGAGTGTGGGTAGATTCTGTTGACAGCATCCTTGCCCGCTTTGCGGATGCCGGCTTCGAGCCTGACGAGGTCATTGCTCTCCTGGCCTCGTGAGTTCATCGTCTCCACCGACGCTGCGGTCTGGGGCTGACGCTTCTTCGTCTAAAGCCACACTATTGCCGCTGCCGACAAAGTCGACGTGACCATCCCCGGCACGCCCTTCGATTCTACCCCAGAGATCTTCGACACCCAGTTCTTCATCGAGACGCAACTCCGCGGCACTCTTTTCCCAGGGTACGCAAAACTTAAAGACCTTCGTGGCAAGCGTCTGACAAGTTTCACTCCACAGAACTGGCGGCAACCAGGGCGAGGTCGAGTCGCCTCTGAAGGGCGAGATGCGTCTCCAGTCTGACTCTGAGCTAGCCAGAGGTTCGTTCCGCAGATCGGTCATCCACAAACTAGCTTTCTCATGTCTCACGCAGACTCCCGCACCGCCTGCCTCTGGCAAGGCTTCGTGAGTAAGTGGTCCCATCTACGGGTCGTGAAAATTGCTCAGACACGATTGGCGCATGCAGACCAGCAGCAGAAGATGGTCACTGCCTTCCAATCTGCTATGGCTAAGCTTGCCATTGTTGGACAGGATACGACTGACTTTATCGACTGCTCTGAACTCATCCCCGAGACCAAGCCCGTCACTGGCACTGCTCATTTCCCCGCTGGTCTTTCTAACGCTGACGTGGAGCAGGCGGTAAGTAATCATTGGTTAAGTTACATGTAATGGTACTCAAGAACGTCCGCATAGTGCGCTACTACGCCTTTCCCTGCTCTTCCCGCTGACCCCGGCCCGGTCACTTCCGTCGCCCCCGTGTGAGTTTCCTGAAAATTGCCCTGAAGCTGCCATATTCACAGCCGCATCATCATTTAGCCCACCTTCCTAAGTATCCTGACTTGCCCGTCTTGGTGTTTCTTTCGACTCGGGTCCGTGTTCTGAATGCCATCTCTATGTATATGCGGTTCGTGTGTACCACCACCAGTCGTAAACGTGAATACACGTTTCTTTTCCATCGGACGCGCAGCTTGAGAACCGGAGTTGCAGGATCCGAGCGCCCTCCATCCCTCTTCGGAATTTGGGGTATGTCGATTGGTTAGGGAATATAAACGGCGTCGCACACTTTCATCTAGGTCCCACGAGCCTCCGCGCTCCCCGACGTCGACTCTGACGAGTTCCTATGATGATCTACCGATATTGTCTGTGAACGCAAGTGCCGATGCGCTGGTAAGGGCATCATTAATCGGTGAGAATGTTCTTTCAATCGCATGCTGCATGGACGGATGCTGATCGCGGATTTATGACTGGGTTTTTCTTCTCATCGTCGTCTATGTCGGACGCTGCACTTGCACAATCTTTCGACTTGGCAGTGACGCATTGACGTATGATATAGAATTTGCCAAGGACGCTGGACAATCGAACTGAACAGCCGTCGTCTCGCAGACAATGTGCCGTGACTGCAACATTGTCCTGATTCGGTTTCTTGCGAACTGCATGCCGGCTAAGAATGGGTCTGACAGGTATTCTTGGAATCAAGCTAGGACGAAAATAGACTTCTTTACTTGAAGAAGTTCTGAGAACGCGTCCCGCCGGGAGATACTGTGTTCGCAAGTCAAAGTGAAAAAAGGCTTAATAGTCTGCGCTGAAGGCATGTCAAGCTCTTAATGGGCTTCATGGACTACTGAATGATCTGCGACATGCGACATTTGTTCTAGATTCTCTTAGACAATATCCGCGAAGTCATAGAGCATATAACGGCCGCTATGGTCCACGGATGAGACATACAGTGGAGTAGAAGTGATTCTTCTTCAACCATGCCCGTATCCATGGTCTAGGTGCGTTACCCGCTTATGCCTGTCTGCAGGAGCGCCTGCCTACTGCCCTTGTAGGCTGTGAGAGTGCGCTACACGAGCACAATGCCGTCTTGCCCTTCTTCCCGAGCGTGTACGGACACTAGTCCCTGTTGACGACCCGAAAATACGGGTGTTCATCTCGAGGCCTCCCTGTCTGTCGGTGAATGCATTGAATGGCCATCGTTTGATTGGCAGTAAAACGTATTGAGGTGCCTATGGCGAACAGAACGTCGCGACATTCTGGTACATTGGCATTTTGATTGGTTCTCGCGACGACGAAACGCAGGTAGTTGCACAGCTTGATGGCTCCCATCTCCAGAGCATGAATCCTCCATACTTTGGACCTTCAGGTATAAAAAGGGATCCTGTTCACTGCTCATCGACCAGGACATCCCAGCCCTCCATTTCCTACTCACCTCTTTCCCATGGCGTTCAAGACTCTCGCCGCTTTCATTGCCCTCTTTGGTGCCACCAACGGTAAGCCTTCCATGACTTCGGCGCAGCTCAAGCTGATCCTTCGTTGCCAGCGGCCATTACCCGCCGCGTCGCTTGCCCCGATGGCGTCAACACGGCTACGAATGCCGCTTGCTGTTCGCTGTTCGCTGTCCGAGATGACATTCAGCAGAACCTCTTCGACAATGCGCAGTGCGGCGAGGACGTCCATGAATCGCTCCGTCTGACCTTCCACGACGCAATTGGTTTCTCTCAGAATAAGAGCCTCGCCGCGGGGTAATAGCATCATGCTTCTTGTTCATTAATATATCGCTAATCCAGCGCGTCGAACAGTGGAGGGGGCGCTGACGGCTCGATCATCATCTTCTCCGCCATCGAGACTGCCTTCCACGCGAACATCGGCATCGACGAGATCGTTGAAGAGCAGAAGCCCTTCATTGCCCGCCACAATATCACTCCCGGTGACTTGTACGCGTCAATCTCCATACTGAGTGAATCTTTGCTGAAAAGGGATCACAACGCTTGATAGCATTCAATTCGCCGGCGCTGTCGGCGTCAGTAACTGCCCCGGTGCTCCTCGATTGGAATTCTTGCTCGGTCGCCCCAATGCCACTGCTCCCGCCCCCGACTTGACTATCCCTGAGCCCTTCGGTAGGCGATATTAGGTAATGGTTCGAGATTGCTCGGAGACTGACGGTCTCGCATTCAGACACTGTCGACACCATTCTTTCTCGCTTCACTGACGCTGGATTCACCACGGAAGAGGTCATCGCTCTCTTGGCATCGTAAGGGCACACTCAAAGTTCTTCTTGAAGCTCGATCGCTCATAGACCAATCTACAGCCACACTGTCGCGGCAGCCGACGAGATCGATACGACCATCCCCGGCACGCCCTTTGACTCGACGCCAGAGATCTTTGATACCCAGTTCTTCATCGAAACTCAACTCCGCGGCACTCTCTTCCCCGGGTACGTTCAACTGACAGTGGATGTCTTGGCATATATTTAATGTCCTTTTCGATCTACGATAGTGACGGGCCCAATCAGGGTGAAGTCGAGTCTCCCCTGCAGGGAGAGATGCGTCTGCAGTCCGACTCTGAGCTCGCCAGGGGTTTGTCCTCGCAAACCGAACTCGCGGAACTTTTACTCACTTTCACTGGCAGACTCTCGCACCGCCTGCTTGTGGCAGGGCTTTGTCAGTGAGTATCTGAGTCCCACATGCTGTCGCAAAACTGACTGCAGTCTCTCAGACGAGCAAACCAAGATGATGACTGAGTTCCAGTCTGCGATGTCCAAGCTCGCCATTCTCGGCCACAACCGCGACGACATGATCGACTGCTCCGACCTGATCCCCGAGACCAAGCCCGTCACCGGCACTGCCCACTTCCCTGCTGGTCTTTCCAACGCTGATGTTGAGCAGGCCGTAAGTACTCATCCGTTGAGCTACACGTCGAGGCATTTACCGACATGTGTTTAGTGTGCTACCACGCCCTTCCCCGCTCTTCCCGCCGACCCTGGCCCGGTCACCTCTGTTGCCCCCGTGTACGCTATCTATCTGTTCCCCTCGTATGCACATCCCGCTGACTAAACTCCCCATCCAGCCCCCCCTCTTAAAGTGTTTCGCTCCCGGATCTGGCCTCTGCAGGCGGATCTAGTGTCTTGTATGTGTTTTGTATTCCATATATGTATTCAGGTTTCTTCGGGCGTATCAAATACACTGTGCTTTTCTTCTCAAAGCTGCGTGGAAAAGAACAGTCAGACCATCGGCCTTTCATCGGGTTTTCGCACGCCAAAAATACTCGTGGAAAAAAGGCAATCTGAATATTGATATTGCCTAGCATCACTGACTATCCATCAGAGCAAGCTGCACGGTCGAGATGTTCTATAGTAAAGGTGCGTTCCAGACTGACTCTATATCGCACCTATCTATGAAACAGTAACGTTGTTCTAGGAATTCCGGCCTGCACATGTCGTGAAGATGCTGGTCAGTCGATGATGCGATCATATTCTCACATCCTGCCATCTGCAATCCTCTTCGATAGGAAAGAACCGAAGTCCGAGTCGGTACGGTTCCTCACCCGAGGAGTAGGTAGCCTCTCCAATGCTGGATGTATGGTATTCGGTGTCAATTTCTACCGTTCATTGTTCGAGCTGGCGCTAAGAGTGCCTTGACCGCAAATGCAGATGCAGCTCCTTCATCCGCGGCCTTTGCAACGATCATTTGGCGGCGTCATCAACGAGGTCCTATTCAGGTTATGCGTTGTCGACTTATCGCTCATGACGAGATTGATGAGCGCCTGAGTGCATACTGGGATGCAAGGTTGCTATCTCCTGCAGGTAAAATTCTGCTCATGCTTGCCAAGGCCACCCCATTATGTCGGCGTGGCTCTCAACCAGAACTTCGTGCCACGCTGTAGGCCTTTGGTCGGCGCTTGTTGACGGCGCCTCCCATACCATGGTACTCGGTCGTCGACGACCAGCGTGCAATCTTCCTCTGCTTACGATGGGCCCTACCTCTCCATCGGCGCCGTCCTCGAATGTGACCGCTGCCATTGGCCAGCAGGCCATTGTCTTACCGAATCCAGTGAAGAACTGGACCCTTGGCCGTCGCAACCAGCAAGTGAAACAGTTATCAACGTGCAGTTACATTTACTTGACCAAATTTCCAGAATTTACCTTCCTGGTATAAAAGGCCTCGCTAACATGCTGAGGATTGTCAGAGTACTCGAGTTCTCTGTCTTGTACATCCGGGGGCCGCCATGTCTTTCAAGTCACTCACTGCTTTCCTCGCTTTGATTGCTGTCGCCAATGGTGAGCAATTCCCGATGCTCGCCTCGACGAACGCCATCGAGCTGACTGACGCTGTCATTTGCAGCGGCCGTCACCCGGCGCGTCGCATGCCCTGACGGCAAGAACACGGTCACGAACGCAGCGTGCTGCGCGCTCTTCCCGATTCTCGATGACATCCAGGAGAACCTGTTCGATAATGCCGAATGCGGTGAGGAGGTCCACGAGTCGCTTCGCCTCACCTTCCACGACGCGATCGGGTTCTCCTTCGCTGCCAACCGCGCCAACACGTTCGGGTATGTTATTGCACTTACCTTTTGCAGTCCTTGATTGATCTCCATCATTAGTGGTGGAGGAGCCGATGGCTCTATCATCACATTCTCCGACATCGAGACCAACTTCCACGCAAACAATGGCATCGACGAGATCGTCGAGGAGCAGCGGCCCTTCATCACGAAACACAACATTACGGCCGGTGACTTGTGAGTGTAAATTTCCTGAAACTCTCGCATATATCCCGAGGCTGATAGCGATGACAGTATTCAGTTCGCTGGTGCCGTGGGAGTCAGCAACTGCCCCGGAGCTCCCCAACTCGACTTCTTCTTTGGTCGCCCAGCAGCCGTAGCTCCTGCGCCCGACAAGACCGTCCCAGAGCCATTTGGTATGCGACGATGCCACATTAAGTGCAATTGATTTGAGAACTGAAGGATATGACCTCCAGACGACGTTGACAGCATTCTCTCCCGGTTTGCCGATACCGGGTTCTCTCCTGCCGAGGTGGTCGCCTTGCTCTCGTCGTAAGTAACGTTAACATGTTTCACTCCGACGGTGGAATCATTTTCATCTGAATCTTAAATTAAGTCACACTGTTGCGGCTGCTGACCACGTGGACCCATCTATCCCCGGCACGCCCTTCGACTCGACACCGTTCGTCTTCGACACCCAATTCTTTATTGAGACCCAGCTCCGGGGCACGCTTTTCCCCGGGTCAGTGAACTTCAATACTCATTCGGCTCCTTGTTCCCAGTTGACGCGTACATCTGATATCTAGAACTGGTGGTAATCAAGGTGAAGTTGAATCTCCTCTGCGTGGAGAAATCCGTCTGCAATCCGATTCGGAGCTTGCCAGAGGTCTGCATTCATGCCTGTCGTTAAAACTACCGGCTCACTGAACGGCTTACCGGCAGATTCTCGCACAGCCTGCTTGTGGCAAGGATTTGTCAGTGAGTAACAATAATGAATTATCTCGAAGGGCGACCACAAATAATTCTTATGTCCACAGATGAGCAGGCCAAGATGCAGAGCGCTTTCAAGGCAGCGATGGCTAAGATGGCTGTTCTGGGCCACAACGTTGACAACATGGTGGATTGCTCCGAGGTCATTCCCTCGACGAAGCCTGTCACTGGTACCGCGCATCTTCCTGCTGGATTGAACCACAAGGACATCGAGCAGGCTGTAAGCAACCATTCGCCGAGATACATGCCGAGATACTCACCGATATCCGCATAGTGTGCTACCACCCCTTTCCCCGCTCTGCCAGTTGACCCCGGCCCGGTCACCACCGTTGCTCCTGTGTACGTCTTTTCTTCACTCACCAGCTTGATATACTGATCATGGACATTTCCAGTCCCGGATCTTAAACGAGTTAGCAATATGCAAGGGTTTGTTCTGTGATCGGAAATTTGGGGGGCTCAAAGTCTTGTATCATGGGTTTTACGCTGGTGTTCCTTAAATCTATCTTCTGAATGGAATTTTATTTGAACTTGTTTCATTGCTTCATACAATTCAAACTTGGAGAGATGGCGACTGTTGACCTAAAAAGGCATGCGTAGAGTTCGCCTACTTTGACTCCGGCGGGATGCATGCATGTGCTTCGGCGCTCGCCGTCCCGCGCCCAGCGCTAGCTTCACATCGACGACCCTTGGCATCTTTTGGCAGTGGCCCAAGGCTCACTTGACGTCACAATCTTCTGCTACTTCTCCGTTCGCAGCGGGTCTATTGAGCTCTGAACTCTGAAGATCTGAAGCTGTACAACGCCTGGCCTGTGCCTCGCGACATGTCATCCACTGGAGAGACGGGCGGAGGGAAGGAGCACACTGAAACCACGCCTTCAACAGAACCACAACAGGCTGCTTCGTCGCATACGCTAGATGCTCTCTTATCGCCGAGTGGCACGCCCCAGCCGGAAACTCAGTCGTTTCCTCGAGATTCGGTCGTTTCAGTGGCAGAGTCCGAATTCGCAGACGTCGGGCTCGACGATTCACGGTTCTCGACGGTCGCACTCACTGCACGCGATAGCACCATAGCTATAAAGTCACCAGTCGAGGAGACGCCTCCCTCTAGATTTGGCGAAGATGGACGTCGAACGACAATTGCCATGGGACAGCCAAGCGCAACTCCCAGACAAACCACCTTCAAGCACAAGAAGTCGGCCTCCGCTGCGTCTGCAAGATCCGCCAATAATGTCGCGTTCTTTATGCAGAGGCTCGATGTACAAATGGGAGAAAAGGATAAAGATGAGCAAGGGAGAAGAATCAGCGTGGATGGGAAGCAGAAGCTGCAGGAGGAATTTAACAGGAAGCAGAGCGAGCTGGAAGATGCTGGTGGAGGAGGTATCAATTGGGGTATGTGCCAGTACACTGTGTCGACGATGCACCCCATTTACTTTTCACGCCTCGAAGAATTCTGGGGACAGGTTGTATCAGGTGCGTGGCTGGGATATGTGGACTATGAGCCTTATACACGTCTCATGCAAGATGAACAGACTATCAGACTTTTGCTTCGGAAAATGCAGATGAACTTGCGCGCGCTATTGAACGTGGTATACCAGACAGCCTTCGTGGTATGATGTGGCAATTAATGTATCTGGACCCCTCGTTTTGGAGTCGGCTGCCCACTCATGCGATCTTAGGTCGGCTTCTAAGGATCCGGAGATGGAGGCTCAATATCTCAAGCTGATAAAGGAGACAAGCCCCCATGAGAAGGCTATTACTCGCGATCTTGGCAGGTAAGTCACTCTCGTCAGCCAAATTAACTGTATATCGACCTATCTAGGACGTTCCCTCATCATGCCTTCTTCACGGATGGACAAGGCATCGGTCAAGAGAATTTGTTCAACGTTCTCAAAGCGTATTCAATGTGCGTTTCATCGATACCTCCTTACATCTTGCTTGACCTTCCCAGGAAGATATGATCCACAAGTAGGATACTGCCAAGGACTGCCTTTCGTAGTAGCAGTGCTCCTGTTGAATGTGAGTTCGATGAAAATATCCATGCTTAGACAATGGTCTCTAAGTCCTTTCAGATGCCAGATGAGGAAGCATTCTGTCTGCTCGTGCGGCTGATGCATTCGTACGATCTGCGGGGCCATTTTCTTCCCGAGATGCCGAAGTTACAACTACGCATGGTAAGCACTTTCGTCTGAGCATTTAAACGTAAACTCATACTTCGGAAAATCTAGTTCCAGGTAGATTGGATTCAACGTCCAAACTCTTTCACGACTTACATGTGCCATGCAGTTTGATCGACTGATCGAGGACCTGCTTCCCGTATTGAACGTTCATTTCCTGCGACAAGGGATTAAGTCCAGCATGTTCTGCTCACAATGGTTCCTGACGTTATTCAGCTACCGGTAACTTGAGTTTCAATCGCCAATTATGTCATACTGAATGCTGCTTAGATTTCCATTAGATATCGTATTTCGAATATTTGACAACTGTCTCGCAAGTGGAATAGAGGCGATCTTCGGATTTAGCCTTATACTCCTTCAGAAAAATGAGGAACAACTCCTGAAGCTCAAATTTGACGAGTTGGTCTCTTTTCTCAACAACAAGCTCCTTGATACCTACAAGGTCTGATTCATGGTTCAATGGCATCGGTTTTTAAACTAAGTTTGAATTAGATGGAAAACTCAACATCGGAAAGTTCGAAGCCGTCGTATCGAGTGGATGATATCGTTCAAGATGCGAACTCTATGAGAATCACACCCTTCATGCTCGATGCATATACCCATGAATATAACGACATGATTCGTGCACGAGACGCACATGCAGCGGAGATGGATTCATTGCGAAATAGCAACCGCATCTTGTCCCAGCAAGTGTGCGTATTGTTCGAAAGCTTCATAGCAGGCCTGTCTGACGGTCTTCTTCCAGCAATATGCTCGAGACAAGTATGGCGCAGTTGAACCAAGAGCATGTCAAAATTTTGGTAGTGCCGTTTTCTTTCTGATCTCGGCATGTCTGACTCAATTTTTGACTAGAACGAGCTTGTGATGGCGCGATCACAAAATGAGGAGCTCGAGGGCGAGCTCGTGAGATACAAATTCCTGTGAGTTACCTTTTGTTTCGGTCTCAAGCCCTCTCTCACCTCTCGTCTACCTTCAGGTATGCCGAGGCTGTACATCAGACTGAAGACGCCATGTCGTCACATCGCTTGTCGTTGACGCACAGCAGACGAGGAAGCTCAACGAGCACGAGCATGCTTAGCTTCACATCGAGATAACTGCACAGGTTCCACATAGACATTTCACACGATCATTTTGCATTGCTATCTTCACGTTCTTCTTCATACCTGTGCCATGTTTTGTTGTTTTGTCTGCATATAACGCATAAATAACTTAGTGAATTTTGGGTTGTTGGGGTGCTGACGTTACTCGGACCGTGAGGCCTTGAGGGCCAGCGCGTCCGACGCGTCTCGACTCTCGGACATAGCCATCTTTGCTTGCTTATTGGCGTCTATGACCTCTCCCCGCCCTCTATGCAATTCTTGGCCCATGGCTGGTTTCGTTGTCGTGACATACCCGTATCTGCAATAGCTACAAAACTCTCGAGAAGATCCTTGCTACGCAGAGCATGGCCCAATCCTGTCCGGACGTATACCGGCGCTGCACCGGGCGGCGGAAAAGCCTCTGTTAGCAGGTCAAGACCATGGCTTGCTGGATCCACCGCATTACTATTTGTCTCTGGGGTGGGCTGGGCTGCCTATGAGAACTACCAACCCTTCAGGCATACGGTGCTGGCAGTTGTGCGGTGCTCTCGGATCGCTGGTGAGTTGATCCAGAGGTCGTGCGCGCAGCGTCGTTGACTGACAGACTCATGTCTCCAGAGGCTGCTGTGTTGGGCGCGATTGACTACAAGCGAACATTTGCGCAGACGTATGCGTCGGAAAAGGAGCAGCTGGAGGCGTATTCGCAGTGCCATAGTCGGAGCGCAAGGCGGGTACTGAAGGCTCTGTTAGCAAATGGAGGTGCGTGGATATTTTGCTTCTGCATGGTATGATTCACTAAAAACGATGAAAAGGCGTTTTCATCAAGCTCGGGCAGCATATGGCGTCCCTGTATGTCTTTTCACTGTCTCATGGCCCTGATTCTCACTCAAGACTTGTTCAGAATTGTGCTACCACCTGAGTGGACGAGTACCATGCGGCCGTTGCAAGACCAATGCGTTCCGACCCCGTACGAGGACGTAGAGAAGCTCTTCGTCGCCGAGCTGGGTCTGCCTTTATCGGATATATTCGATGACTTCAATCCGGAACCTGTAGGAGTTGCCAGCCTTGCGCAGGTGCATGTAGGGCATCATCGAGAGTCGGGGAAGACTGTTGCTGTCAAGGTGCGTAGGGCTTACATTGACGTTGTCGCCAGTAACTGAGCTCTTGGTACCTCAGCTTCAGCACCCTCATCTGGACGAGTTCTGTGAGATTGACATGGAGATGGTCGAGGTTACTCTCGGTGCGATTTGCTCTACAATAATTACCCCAGACATAGCTCACATCTCTCACAGGTTGGATAAAACGTTGGTTCCCTGACTTTGAATTCACGTGGCTTGGCGAAGAAATGCGCGAGAACCTCCCGAAAGAGATGAATTTTGTGTACGAAGCGCAGAATGCGCAGCGCGCTACGGAAGATTTCAAGGACATTCGGACATCGCTGTACATTCCGGAGGTGGTCTCCGCTACCAAGCGTGTACTTATCATGGAGTACATTGAAGGAGCAAGGGTGGATGATCTGGTGTACTTGGCGGATCATAACATCGACCGGAATAAGGTGTCCCTCGAACTGGCACGAATATTTTCCCAGATGGTGTATATCAATGGCTGGTTCCATGCTGTAAGATTTCTTCGTTCGAATGATCGTCCTTTCTTTGAACTGAGCTCGTTTCACCGTAGGATCCTCACCCTGGTACGTCATC
The DNA here is from genome assembly GCA_033439255.1 of Hericium rajendrae. Lineage (NCBI taxonomy): Eukaryota > Fungi > Basidiomycota > Agaricomycetes > Russulales > Hericiaceae > Hericium > Hericium rajendrae. The sequence continues at coordinate 996,034 of CM065891.1, forward strand.
GAGCCAAGGCATATATCTTACATTTGACTTACTTTACGGTCATAAGGCAATCTGTTAATCCGACCAAGGCCCGCCGTCTCAAAATCGCCCTACAACTTTGAAATCGTCTTGCTCGATCACGGGCTTTACTTCGATCTGGATACCCCTCTCAGAATAAATTATTGCAAACTCTGGCTGGCTCTCATCGCGTCTGCGTCACCACAGACAAATGCGGACAGACGCAAGTATGCACAACTAGTCGGGAATGTCAGCCCAGAATTGGTCAGTCACAGCTATTCAGAGTGTCCTGTTCTGTTTTCTGACGACCACACAGTATCCCGTGTTCGAAGCGGCTCTTACCGGTGAGTTCTGACCTTGAATTCAGCGTTCTAACCTGACTTTTGTTTCAAGGACGTGCACATATGGAGAACACTGCAGAGCTGACTGAGGATGAGGCGACTGCATTCACACGTGCTACGAGTATGCTGGACATGGTCCCTCAATCGGAAAAAGAAATGGAGGCCATCAGGAATGCAGTCGTTACGCGCGAAGGCTTGTTGCTCTCCGTGTTCGATGTGTTGCGGAGGGTACCCCGAAGAGTACTTATGGTATTCAAGCTTAATGATTTGACTCGGTCAGTCTGGTGTCATCTCAACTAACGAGAAACGACAGCTCATCATATTGCAGGAGTCTTGATCATGCGCTGGCTACTACCCATGCCAAGGTTCGTATGATTGCTTTCCTCATAGATGTATGCTAAGATGGTCTTCACAGATCCGGGTCTTCCTAATAATGGCAAAATATTGTGCCGTAGCTGTCTGGCAAGACGATCGCAGGCGATTGATAGATGAGATGAGAGAGAAGGGCTTGCTCAGTCCGTCGATATTAGCGGAATATTTTAAATGCTGGTGGTACGTATACACTCTCTGCATAGCAATCGCCGAAGCACTGTTTGACCATAATCTACTTACAGGGCGTACGAAAAGATATATAGGTCACTGATAGTCGCGGAGACTTTCCTGGATCTGCAAGCATACCTGCGGATGACGACTGCATGGATACTAGGTTTGTGGGCGAAGGGCTTCGAAGGGGCACACAAAGCCGCAGCTGGCTTAGCATAGATCATGCGTAGACAATATATAATACACGCCACGAGCGTCAAAATGAGGTATATAGAAAGGAAGCAAAACATAGAAAAGCAAGAAATGCTGAGGAAGGCCGTCGTGCGAGTTACTTCAGTTTTGATATCATAAGGTCGACGGCTTCTGTGCCTTCCGCCAACATTTTCCACTAGATAAAGGAAAGGATCGTTAGAACTGAGACTAATGTGTATGCGCGGCAACGTACTTGTTCGGGAGACAGCGAGATGCCTTTCTTTCCAGGCTTTTCATCGCCCTCTTCTCCCCAATACTCTCGGATATCGATCAATGTGTTTCCTGTTGAGCAAATCAGCTACGGACGCGGAATGTGACTTACAGACGGCATACCCTTGAAACTTCGTACAGTAACTCGTTTCTTCTTACCCAGGTCGATGTACCTGTCCCCCTCGTGATTGGTTTGGATGGTCACTTTCGATTCCTCCTCGCTACCGGAGGGGGATGCCTATAGGGGCCCGTCGGTCAGCTAGCAACGTAGTATCGACATGAAGACAGACCTTTTTCGCGTCCTTGCTGCTCGCAGCACGCTTTGCGAGAGGAACGTGCTCCTCACCGGAATCATCGGAATCGCTGTCCTTTTGTTTCTTCGCTGCGGATATGCGGGGTTTCTGCGCACAACGGTCAACTCGCAGGAAACGACAGAGACAAAAGCGGGTGAATACCTTCACCGTTTTGGCCTTCGCCGATACTTTTCCACCTTCCTCTGCATCCTTCGAGGGTGACTTGCGTTTCGCTGCTCCGGCCATTGTGGTGGCGGGTGATTCGCGTCGGACGCGGCGGTGTGGCGCGACGCGTTGGTGGACGCGTCTTGGTCAGCGTGACCGTGAAAAACGCCTTCCGGATATGGCGAATGGGGTCTCCTTGCATTTGACTCTTGAGCGAATCCGCGTCAGCGTCTTGCAAGCTTTGAACAACTTCGCAGGAACCTTCACCTTCTCATCCCCGCCCACCTCTCCGTTGTTCAAAATACCATCAACAACAAGACAGTGACCTTATTTCACGACTTCGTCGTGGAAAATGAAGATTCTTCATAGGTCAAGGAGAGCACTACCTCCGGTAAGCATGACGTCGGAAGTCTTCAGGGTTCGGGGTGACTTAAGCGAACTCCTCCATCGAATAGCTCCCTCAGGTGGCGGAGCTCATCAACAAGCTTCATACCACACCCAATGACGAACTGCACGAAGTTCTGAGCCAGATCGACTCTTGGAAGTGGCCCCGGTCCGATCTTAACGCATGGATCAAGGTCCTCAACAAGTTTGATGCCATCCTGGAGGAGGCCATCCAGGATTACGAAGTTGACAAATTGCAAGTCAACGTTTTCACGCCCTCGACCAAGAAGACTGTATGCGAGATTCTACGCTTTGAGCGCCTGTTGCTCGAGAATTCGACAAACAGGAAAACGTTCAGCTCCTACGACGTGAGTCCTGTTTTCATCCTCGGATCTAGGAGTTGCGATTCTCAAATAACTGGATGCAGCGCATCAATAGTCTTCTATTCACGTCGGACCTCGACGTACTCATTCTCGCTTTGAATCTGTTGCTGCGCCCCGCACAACAGTACTCAGCGCAACCTGCGGTGTCGCGTGCGTTGAGCATCTCCACACCGCGCCTCCAATCCCTCGCCAAACGGTCGTCAAATCTGCGCGAGTACAATGTCAGCTTGCTCGACCTCGTAACCGACAGCGGCAAGCAAGCCATCGACGCACTTCCATCCGAGGCCCGCGAAGTGCAATTCAGTTTCTACAAGAAGGAAGGATCTGATCTCGCGAAGGATAAGCAGAAGGATATGGAGGTAGATGTCCCAGAAGCCCCTCAAGTCCCTCAGACCCCTGTTCGACGCGGCTCGACAGCGGCGGGCGCTGGTCCCAGCACCACAGTAACTTCCGGTGCAGTCAACATCCATATCGACAGCCATGCTTTGGAGTCCAAGTCCACCATGGATGTGCTTGCCGACACGATCGAAGCTTATAATGTCCCAGACGAGGAGAAGTTCGAGCTCATGTGCCGCATTCGGACAGCGCAGGTACTTCTTCCAGGTCATGAAAGTGACCGAGAGAAGCTAGCGATCGTGCGCCTCCTTGCCACCGCAATCTTTGTGCACACGCACTCAGAGACGCTGACAACGTCTTCATTATTCCTCTACGAGCCGGATCTGACTCAACATCTGGCTGAGCTCCTTGCTCTTGATCGCGGCGTGCCGATCGCCGTACAAACGGCAGCTGTGGCGGCTCTTGACGCCATGGCGAGGTATCGCACAAGAGTGCAAGAGGTTTTGTCAGCTACAAACGCGGGGGTGAACCACGGCACCCTGATGGCATTGCTGCGCAAGACAGTAGCGGATGTCGCTGCTCCCGACTCGTCGATTCCCCACTCCTTCGTTGACTCCTTGCTCTCATTCGTTACCTTCCTGTCCTCGCATGCGGCGGGAGGGAATATGGTGGTCGGCGCAGGACTTGTGCCGCTCCTCATCCAGGTGATTGAGAATAGGTTACCTCAGCGACTCGCGGTTGTTTCGAAGACGATGCAACTAGTCGACAATGTTCTCTACAGTTTTCAGAATGCCTTTCAGTTGTTCTGCAATAATCGTGGAGTTGATGTACTCGTCGAAAGGATAGAGGTACGTCTATTTGCCTCGGACATTATAGCAGAGGTAAACGGAATTTGCCACAGTACGAGGTGGACCTCAATATCAGCGAGTTCGGAGCACAAGAGAAAGTCCAAGATGTTCCCAAATCATACGGTTAGTATCTTGCATCGTTTCAAATTCGTCTCGGTCTTATTTTCGATTTCAGGCCAACTGCCCGTCGTTCGCGCTGCACTGCTGAAGCACATCCTTCGCTCCATGCATAGAATGATGCAATCCTCAGGAACAAGTGAAGGACTGCGTGGTCTAATCGACTCGTCGCTGCCCAAGTCCGTGAAGAAGATCATCGAACATCGAAGTCTTTTCGGGCCCAGTGTCTTGCCCATTGGTAATCCTCATCGTTCTTATGAAATGAGTCTTCACTCACCAGAAATTTAGCGATCAACATCATGGCTACCTTCGTTCACAATGAGCCAACGTCGTTGGCCATCATCCAAGAGGCTGGCTTGCCCGAAGCATTCTACAAGACTCTAGAGAATGGGCTTGAGCCAGTGATCGAGGTTTGTGTCACCGCAACATATACCGACTGATTCACATGCTGAGGCCTTCTCATAGGTAATTCAGGCTATCCCGAACGCTATCGGCGCTCTGTGCTTGAATGAAGCAGGCCAAAACCAGCTTGCCGCGCGTCCCACGATTATCCCGGGGCTTTTCTCCATTTTCACATCGGAGCGCCATCAGCGAGTTCTCCAGGATAAGGAGAATGCAGTGCTCATCGGGACTGCCGTGGATGAGCTCATTCGTCATCATCCTGCACTGAAGCCGGCCGTCTTTGAAGCTATCAAAGCCACGCTCAGCAAGATCGAAATACTGGGCAATTCATATGTGATCCCGGACAACATCAAGTCATGGTATTGCCTTGTACCGCTCTCACCACCATCGACGTCCTCAGATGGTGATGTTGCGATGGCGGATGCAGACCAGCCTGGTACTGCTCCTGCTGAAACGGCCGTGACGGGGAGCAGCTCCCCCGAAATCTCGGGTGGCGATGAGGCCTCTGGGAAGTCGCATGAGAACATCGTTATCTCTTATATCGACGTTCTTTGCAGGGTTCGTATTCCTCTTTGACTCATATTGGATATTCATGCTGACGCATATATAACCAGTTCCTGGAGGGTCTTTTCCAGCATACGACACACTGCAAGGACTTCATCACGCAGTCGGATGGACTGGAGCGATTGGGCCGTCTGACCTCTCTCCCGTGTCTGCCGTACGACTTCGGTAACAGTGTCGCCTCCGATTCATTTGTGCAAGTGCTGCGTACGATGTCTGAGGCCTCGCCAAACGACACTATGGTGTACTTCGCGAAGCTTGTGCGGTCTTCACTGGATGATACGAAGGACATTTGGGCCACTCTCAGCCCGAAGTCAAGGTTCCTCGATCTGATCAACGTGACGCGTGAGCATGCTTCTGTTCAATATGTGGTCAATACTCACTCTTGTTGCACTAACTGACAGCGGAGACGGAGGAGGCAGCAAACGGGACGTTCCGAAAGCTGGTGACATTACACATCCGTGTCACCCTCCTTTCAGATATCTACTCGACTGCTGGCTACGCGCATGGCCGCTTCGCTATCAGCCTGCTCCAGGTGCTCATGGGTCGGAACGCGCCCGAAATCATCCCCGATCTGGGCCTTCTACACCGTGCCTGCGTATGGGAGAATGTCCTGCTCAAGAACAGCCTTCCAAAGGACCCAGATGCAATTGCTAGCCAGACGGTGTCACCGCTTCTACAGTCTCCTAGTCGTGATTCGGTGGCTCTCCCTGAGGCCGAGACGACCGCTGCAGCAACGAACGGCGCTCAGGCGGAGGCTAGTACTACGCCGGACGCCACGCCCGCTGAGGAGATTCATCCTGCGACGGACCAAGGTTCCGCAGCAGATAACAGTAGGGCGATGCGACATATTGCGCACCAGATTCCCAGTGCACTGTCGCCGTTCTTCCAAGGTTAGTACTGTTTTATATGTAATTGAGACATTGCTCATCTCTGTCATCTGTAGCAATGGTCAAGCTATTCTCCACACGTCGCAACCCTGACGCTGTCCAGAAGCAGCAGATCATGGATGCATCGAAGGTTGTGGCAACAGTCATGCATAGGCATCTCGCCCCCATTGATATCAGTAAGTAAATTCTTGCCAGCATTCGCCACGGTTCTCATCGCTTCATGCAGCGGACGACAAGCTGTCCATCATCTCGTATTATACGTTCATGCTTGGCCTCATCACTATGCTATCCGTAGAAGGTGGGTCGCTTCACTAAACTAATGTGGATTCTTCTCATAATTTGATGTCCCAGAACGAACCTCTCAGACGACGATGCACACTGTGCTTATCCATGCATTCTATCGTCAAGGTGGTATACAGGCCGTCATCGACGTATGTCAACTCTTCATATCGACCATTGAGGAAATTTCCGCGACAAAGGCTGAGGATCGATCCGAGACGGCCTCTCAAGAACTCGCGCATGCGTTTGGTGGTCTGAAAGTCGCTCTTCATCTCCTGCTCCCTCTCGTTTCGTCCAAGCCCATCTTTGAATCAAGCCAGACCGCACTGCTTCTGACCAAGGACAAGAAGGATACCGATCCGGACTACTTCGAATCTCACAACTTCTTGGTCAAACTTCGACTTGCTGTGTTCCCTATGGTTCAACAGCTCTGGGAAGCAAGCTGGCTCTCGACCGCACCTCATGGCTTGATGCGGTCTGTTGTTCAAATTGTCCTCGAGATCCTGAATGGTGAAGGTGAAGAGGGCACGACTGGGGCTGCCGAAGGGCCGGCAGGAGGACCCGCGTCTGTGGTCGTTGGCGCGCCATCGCTGTTCAGGACGACTGTTCCGGATGAGAACCGGATCCGCCAGCTAACGGACATGGGCTTCGCCCGTCCTGCCGCAGAGCGGGCTCTTGCGCGCACGCACAACAATGTTCATGCGGCTGCAGAGCTGCTGGTGTCTAATCCTTTCAGATTCCAGACTGAGACGGGGACACCCGCGCCAGCCGATCCAGAACCAGCCGCGGAGGCCGACCCTGAAGAAGCCGCCGACAACTCCATGGATGAAGATACGCCCCCGCCCCCGCCTGCTGCCGAAGGACAGGCCGAAGGTGCACCGGCCGAAGGTGCACCAACCGATCAGCCCCTCGCCGGACCATCCGAAAGCTCAGAAGCGAATGAACCACCGGTCGAAGTCAAGAGCACCGAAGAGTGGCGCAAAGAGCTGAATGCGCTCCGAGAACCCGTGAAGGCTGGTATTGGTCGAGTGGCCCTACGTCTGGTGGACGAGCACCCGTCCTTGATCTTCGACATCCACAATGCATTTGTCGGCCGTCCCGATGGCTACCAGCAGGCGTCTATCCGACTTCTACTCGACGACATCAAGCAGTTCTCGCCTTCCGCCTATGATGTTCATGAACAACATCTCGCAGTCCGCTTCCGGCTCTTGGCTCTTGTGTTGAATGAGGCGCCGTCTTCCTTCACGTCGGTTCAGAATGGCGAGAAGCCTTTCATGGATGTTATTCTAGCGCTCCTGCTGGCTCACCCACTCCGTGTTGAGGCTGAGCACCCTTCGATCCCTAAATGGATGGCCGCTGCCCTCCTAGTATCAGAGGCTTTATTATCGCTCAGCGAAGAACCTCGTTCCATTACCCTACCGAAGGAGGGCGAGCCGATCCCCAAAGAAGAGTTGTTCACTGGGCCTGCATATAGCGAGGCTCGCCCGATTCTGTTCGACTTCTCATTGCGCTTGCTGGCTTTGCCGAACCTTCCTCGTGACGAGCTGCTTGCTTCTCTTCGCTTGCTCGTTCTGCTCACAAGGAATCACGACCTGGCTCTCGATCTCGCCAAGCGAGATGGTGTTGCGCTATTGTTCCAGTCGCTCAAGGCATCTAGCGCGGGGCTTGCTGGCGCTCAGTCGTACATCACGATCATACTTCGCCATATCGTCGAGGACCCTACTATCGTGAAGGCCATCATGCGTCAAGAGATTCGACGTTTCTTGTCACATCCTCGTACTCGCGTCGCCGATGTCGCCGGCTTTGTGCGAAACTGCAACTCCGCAGCTCTGCGGGATCCGAAGGCCTTCATTGACGTAACCGCGTCACTCTGTCAGCTTGACCGCCCTTATTCGAGCTCATATCATATCACCCTCAAAGAAGAGTATGCATCGGGAAAGAGCGGCACCACAGCAAGTGCCGAAAAGGCTGCTTCGAACGCTCCGAAAGATTCATCTGAGCCAGCGCCGATGCAAGTCGACACACCTGTGCATGCGTCTGACTATCTCGAGAGTGTCGTCCACTTCTTGATCGGGGAGCTTATGAGAGCAGTGAAGCAGCCGACTGATCGCGCGTCTGATGCGGGGCAACAGAGCACTGGCAATACCGCGGAGGAACCGGCAACGCAGGACGCAACAACTTCTTCTGCCGCCGTAAAGGATGCGACTGGGCAAGACTCGACTGGACAACCCGACTCCGATGGCGTTGATTATTACTATTGCGGCTTCCTCATGCAGTGTCTCACGGAGCTATTGTTCTCTTACGACTGCTGCAAAATCGCATTTCTGTCCTATTCCCCGAAGAAACGCCCACAGGGAAATGCCAAGGAGACCAAGTACCGAACTGCAGCCTTACATTTCCTTCTCACCGACATCATCACCTTTGGCACGATCAGCCCCGAGCATCCGGGCGAGACACGCAAGAAAGTCATGCTCTGCAACTGGGCGATGTCAATAATTGTTGCCCTTTGTGTCGATAGCTCTGCCGTGCCAGAGTCGAAAGCGGTTTCCCAGGAACTTGTTTCTGTACGCAAGTTTGTCTTGGAGGCCGTCAGCCGTGCAATCAAGGACCCAGTCGCTTCGGAGTCGACCGATGCTCGTTACGGACGGCTCTTGGCTTTGTGCGAACTGTGCTCTCGCTTGCTAACTGTGCGGTTCAACAATGGCTCTCGCAAGCCTGCGGAGGAAACTCCGACACATATCGCCAAGATCATGCTCGAGAAGAACTTTGTTGCTACCCTCACCAATGCCCTGGCAGACGTGGACCTCAACTTCCCTAACGTACGGGGACTCGTGGCGGCAATCCTCAAGCCACTCGAGCTTTTGTAAGTGATTTTCAATCCATCAGGCATGTGATCCGTGTTTTAAACATTGACCGCGGATAGGTCGAAAATCGCCATTAAGATGAGCCGTGCTTCAGACAAGCATAAAGGTGCTGAAACTCAAGGCGAAATCGAGGAAGTGTCGCTTTCAGAAGAAGAAGAGGAAGAAGAAGAGGAGGAGGAGGAGGAGGTCTCGAATCAGGAAGATACACTTGATCTCTACCGCAACTCTTCTCTTGGCATGTATGGAGGGGTAAGTCGTGTGGAGTCTTTGTTCACACTATCGACTGACCACGTGATGTTTTCAGCAGATGGAGGATCATTTTGATCACGAAGAAGACATGGATGAAGACCAGGGTGACGAAGATGAAGATGTGGATATGGACTTCGGGGAGGAAACCGGCAGCGAAGATACGTCCAATACAGAGGGTGAAGACGAGGAAGAAGATCTAGACCATCCTAGCGGCGAGTCTGATGAGGAGGTCTGGCAAGATGAAGAGGAGGATGATGAAGAAGACTTGGTGGAAAATGAGGAAGGTCCGGTAGGAGAAGTCGATGAAGAAGGCGAGGAAGACGAGGGCGAGGATGATGAAGCCGTCTGGGAGGTAAGCACGATTTCTCAGTGATATCCTAACAATCTGTTGACGCGGACACCAGGACATCGAGGTCGCAGGCAATAATTTGCCCCACATTGCACCAGAAGATCAAGAAGATGACGACTTAACTGGTGCGTACCGCGCTCTGGCACTATATCTGAAAGCTTATTATCTTAGGTGCTGTTCCAATCTATCATGAAGGAGACGACGAAGAGGGTGAGATGGCGTCAGATGAAGAGTCAGTGCAATTATAGTGCCTCTACTGAAAACCCATTATTAATCCACTTCCTTTTGCAGACTTGGCCATGAGCTCGGTATTCTCGACGTGCATGAGGGAGCTGGCGGCGCCCGTGACGTCTTTGGATTCGGAAACGCAGTCGCAGATGGTTTTCCTGACTTCTTGGACGCGCAATCGATGTTCCTTGGAGGCCCTCGGTCTCATCGGCATCGCGGAGAAGGTCAGTCGAATCAAATTTGCATAATCTTCCTTATACTGACATGGAGAATGTCACGAAGACGATGATATGGAAATCTTCGGACACAGCAGAAATGCGCCAGCCCCCGCGCCGGAAACTGTCACTCATCCACTCTTGCTCGAGGCTGCGAATGGCGCCGGTCGTGCATCAGCAGGCCAAGGCCGAGGTGGTCGTAGGCCGCACCGCAGCATCTTCACTGGAAACAGCCAGCAGGATCTCATGCAGGCTATTGAAGATATCATTGGAGGAGGAGCCGTGCAGTTCTTCCAACATATCATCCGGAGAACGGGAGGACAACCCGAAACCATCCGTCTGGACGTCCCTCCTGGTGCGCTTGTTAGTCTTGATCGGGGTGGACATTTCCCTCGAAGAGGTGGAGGAATCTCCGCATCACTTCGAATTGAACGAGCTCCTCGCGCAGGTGATGGTCGTCCTGAAGGTCGCGATTTTGAGCCGCTGGTAACTACGCAACGCTGGGCCGAGGAAGTCAAGATTTTGCATGGCAAATTTGGACCGGACCGTGCGAGCAAACTGGCAAACCATATCATCCTTGCATTGCTTCCTGATGCAGTAGAGAAGGACAAGGCAGCCAAAGCAGCAGAAGAGAAAGAGTTGGCAGCGCGGCGTGAGGCTGAAGCAAGAGCTGAAGCTGCGGCTGCCAAGGAAGCCGAAGAGCGCGAAGCCGCAGCCCGCGAACAACGCGAGGCAGAGGCTGCTGCTGCCGCCACGGCCGCGGCGACGCATGGCCCAGCTGATGACGACACTGAAATGCTGGATGTTTCCGAGGAACACGAGCCTACTCCCTCGGGTGATCAACCTTCCTCTGGCCCTGGTGATGTGGAGATAACGCCTACCGAGGGCCAGGCTGGACAACCTGAAGCTGGTCCGTCTGGCGCAACCCAGCGCATAACCGTCATGATCCATGGAAGCGAAGTGGATATAACAGACACTGGTATTGATCCAACATTCCTTGAAGCTTTGCCAGACGACATGAGGGAGGAGGTACTCAACCAGCACGTTCGGGACCAACGGGCGGCTCGCGTTGAACGCCCTGATGACTCGCAGATCAGCGCAGAGTTCCTCGATGCATTGCCACCAGAACTCCGCGCCGAGATCATCCAGCAAGAACGCCTCGAACAAGCCAGGCGAAGAGCAGAGGAATCTACTACTGAGGCCCAGCAAGGAGCGGCGGCAGCAGCGGCGGCGGCGGCGGCGGCGGTTGACATTGACCCTGCAAGCTTTATCGCTAGCCTTGATCCAGAACTACGTCAAGATGTCTTGATGGATCAGGATGACGGATTCATCCAGACTCTCCCGTCGCATATGATAGCCGAGGCGGGCATGTATCGCGACGGTGGGTCGCGGCGTATTCCTGTCAGACACTTGGGATCTCGCTCGGACGCTCGGACTACTGCTGCTGCCGCGACTGCTAAAAAGGTTCCCCCTCCCCGAGATGCCATTCAACTATTGGACAAGGGTGGTATAGCGGTTCTTGTTCGGCTCCTTTTCTTCCCTCAGATCTCCAAGAAGAATACCCTGTTCAAGGTCCTTCTGAACTTATGCGAGAATTCTCGTACTCGTACAGAGTTATTCAACCTCCTGCTCAACATCCTCCAGGAAGGCGCTGCCGATCTCGCCGCAGTGGACCGAAGCTTCGCCCAGATGACCTTCAGGAATTCAAAGGGTCAAACGCCCCGTGCAGCTGGCAAGCAGAGAGCCGGATTAGATTATCTCAACATGCTACCGGTTCCCCACCTTCCCAGCGAGGTTGTGCCCGACCTCATCGCGCAGCGGTGTTTGGAGGCTTTGACCTTTATAGTCACATCCAACGAGCAGTCGTCACTCTTCTTCCTTACCGAGCATGAACTGCCTGTCGGTATGCGACGAACTACGTCCAAAAAGGGCAAAGGAAAGGAGAAGCAAGCTCCTCAGACGCAGTACCCCATCGTTCTTCTTCTTAGCCTTCTGGATCGCCAATCCTTGCTGAAGACTCCGTCCATCCTTGAATCCGTCGTCAGCCTTCTGGACACCGTCACACGTCCGTTGACTGGTCTGAAAGACGCCCAGAAAAGAGCAGCAGAAGCCGCCGCAAAACCTCCTTCCTCAACGACTGAAGCTGCAGGACAGCCAGCAGATACAACCGTCTCCCCAGCCACCGAACCTCCCGCTCCAACAACGCCGACGGCTCAGCCGATTCAACCAGCTCAACCAGCGCCATCAGGCACAGGTATTGTTACCCCTCTCAGGTCTCGCATTCAGTTACTAATAATCATGCTAGATTCGCAACCACCTGCTACACCTGCCAAAGACACCGCGGCTGCGGCCGCGGGTGAAACGATGGAAGAGAAGATACTGCTCGCGAACCCACCGCAGATCCCTCACGCTGTTTTGCGCTTGATCGTCAACATCCTTACCGTAGGCGAATGTGGTGCAAAGCCATTCCATCACAGCTTGTCTTTGATTCAGCACTTGTCCTACATTCCTGACGCACGAGAGGTTATCGCTCAAGAGCTCCGATTGAAAGCTCAAGAATTTGGTCAGAGTCTACAGCGGGATCTGGATGACTTGGTCAATGCTCTTCAAGGCTCAGATAGCGACGTCCTTGCTTCTTCGGTTGCTTCGAAGTTCTCTTCACCTTCATCCGATCAAGCGAAGCTCCTTCGCGTCCTGAAGACCATCGACTACATGTATTCAGCCAAAGCAGGAACGACACCGGAAAGTCACAATGCTGAAGACTCGGAAAAGATCCAATCAATCTACGAGTCGTTCCAGTTCACGCCTCTCTGGCGGAGGCTTGGAGACTGCCTTTCGATTATCGAACAGAGGCCTGAGATCGAGCACATTGCCACCGTCCTTCTTCCCCTCATCGAGTCGCTCATGGTCGTTTGCAAGTACGTCGGGTCGACCACCACCGGATCTGCAAACCATGCCCGTATGCTGCGTGCTTCCTCGTCACCCAAGTCCCCTACGTCTGCTCGCGAATCAATGGAGGACCTCTTTGTCAGCTTCACTGATGATCATCGAAAAGTACTGAACGTCATGGTCCGCAACAACCCTTCCTTGATGAGCGGTTCCTTCTCGCTGCTGGTCAACAATCCTCGTGTTCTAGACTTCGACAACAAGCGGAACTACTTCAACCAGCAGCTGCATCGTCGACCACATACCCGTGAGCACTACGGGACCCTCCAGCTGAACGTGCGGAGGCAGCGTGTCTTCGAGGACAGTTTCCAGTACCTGCAGCGTAAGACGGGCGACCAGATCAAGTACGGCAAGTTGAGCGTGCGGTTCTACGACGAGGAGGGCGTGGATGCGGGCGGTGTCACGCGGGAATGGTTCCAGATTCTGGCGCGGCAGATGTTCGACCCGAACAACGCGCTCTTCCAGCCCTGCGCGGCCGACCGCCTCACGTACCAGCCGAACAAGGCGTCCTGGGTCAACCCGGAGCATCTGTCGTTCTTCAAGTTCGTTGGCCGCGTCATTGGCAAGGCGATATATGACGGACGCCTACTGGACGCGTACTTCGCTAGGAGCATGTACAGGCAGATGCTGGGCAAGCCCGTGGATTATAGGGATGTCGAGTGGGTTGATCCAGAATACTACAAGTCTCTCTGCTGGATCTTGGAGAACGACCCAAGTATCTTAGATTTAACGTTCAGCGTTGAGGGCGATGAGGTAAAGGTTTTGCTGGAAATATGTATGGCCTTCCGCTAATGTGTTTTTTTTTTCCTGTGTAGTTCGGTGTCACGAAGATCGTTCCATTGAAGGAGAACGGCGACAAGATTCCCGTAACATTAGAGAACCGTCGCGAGTTCGTGCAGCTTTCTGCGCAGTACCGCCTATATTCCTCGATTAAGGATCAGCTCGAACATCTGTTGGCCGGATTTTACGAGATTATTCCCAAGGACCTGGTATCGATCGTAAGTCGTCCTGCTCATTCTGTCATCATTTCAGTCCCTAAATTTGTGCCGACAGTTCAATGAGCAAGAGCTGGAACTGTTGATTTCGGGAACCCCAGACATCGATGTGGACGAATGGCGTGCGGCCACGGAGTATAACGGCTACACAAGCTCGGATCCTGTCATCGTCTGGTGGTGGCGTGCACTCAAATCCTTCAACCGCGACGAGCGGGCGAAGGTGCTCAGCTTTGCCACGGGCACGTCGCGTGTGCCTCTGAGCGGGTTCACGGATCTCCAGGGTGTACAAGGCACACAGCGTTTCTCCATTCATCGCGCGTACGGCGACCCCGACCGTCTTCCTCAGGCGCATACTTGTGAGTATTTTCCCTCCTGCGTAGATGGTCTCAAACAGTGATGCTGACTTTCATTTTCAGGTTTCAACCAGATTGATCTACCACAGTATTCATCTTATGAGAAGCTGCGTCAACAGTTACTCGTAGCCATCAATGAAGGAGGCGAAGGATTCGGGTTTGCATGATCGAAGTTCGTAATAATGAAGTTCAAGTACTTGTAGATGTCTCTAGCACGCATTCACTGTAATTCACATCCACAATTAAATTTCTATTCTTGTTTCGGCTTTGCTTTTGTGGGCTCTCGTTTCGCCTCCATGTTTCTGTCCGACCGACTGCGTCGGTGCGGCGCGCACAAGGCGCTAGCCGACGACGTCGCGCCCGTCACGTGCGCACTTAATTGAGCTCTCGGGCTCCGCCTTGAGCAGAGTCGGCTTTCTTCTTCCCCTCATCATGACAATGCAAGCCGACGGCTTTCTGGAACCGACTGTGCGTATCAGAGAACTCAAGAAGGACCGCGTCAACTTTGTCTTGGAGAATGTGGATCTTGCGTACGCAGTGCAGACTTTCGCAAGCGCGTCCCATTGTAACACTAATGCAGGTTTGCGAACTCTCTGAGGAGAGTTATGATGGCCGACATCCCTACTGTTGGTGAGTTACATGCAGCAGCAATGGTTTCGCTTTGACTGAGGCTTGGTTAGCCATTGACATGGTGGAGATTGAGGTGAACACGACCGTGCTGCCGGACGAGTTCATTGCGCACAGGCTGGGCATGATTCCGTTGGTCAGCACAAACTGCGACGAGGCCATCCGCTACAACCGAGTGCGTTGCTGGCACCCATCCTTCTCCATTCCTTCTGACCTGCGTTCCGCTTTGTCAGGACTGCACATGTCTCGCATCATGTCCGAATTGCTCGATCGAGCTGACACTCAATGTCGCGTGTAGCGAGAGTCGGACGATGGACATCACGAGCAACCACCTGGATATCGTCGTGCGTGGCCAGGGCGGGTGGGACGAGGAGCAGGTTGAGATCGGCGAGGAGCTATCGAAGCGTGTCGAGCACTTTGGGCAGCCCGTCGGCAAAAGTGCGCTTTCCCTTTTCTTCTCTTCTCTTTCAGACGGTGCTCACGTTTAGCAGGCGAACCGGGCGTTGCGCCCGTCCTCATCGGCAAGATTCGCAAAGGCCAGGCGCTCAAGCTGCGCTGCATCGCCAAAAAGGTGCGTCTTCCCCAGCACAGTGCCTGGATGGGCAGCTTACGCGTCACAGGGCATCGCAAAAGAGCATGCGAAGTGGTCGCCATGCTCTGCGGTCGCGTTCGAGTACGACCCGCACAACCGCCTGCGGCACACGACATACTGGTACGAGACAGACGCGCGCTCGGAGTGGCCCGTGAGCGAGAACGCGAAGGAGGAAGAGCCGCCGCGCGACGACGAGCCGTTCGACTATAATGCCAAGGCAGACAAGTTCTACTTCGAGGTCGAGACGGATGGCAGTCTCGGCCCGCAGGAAGTCGTCATGAAAGTCCGTCGCTGTCCACTGGCCTTCCTCCAGTCACAGACACTGACAGTCCACACAGGGCCTCGCGGAGCTCCAGAGTAAACTCGCAAACCTCATCCTCGGGCTCAAGACCGAGCCTGAGCTCGACATGCTTCCGGGGACAGAACAACTACCGCCCTCGCAGGGCGCGGCGGGTGGTGCTCCCGGCGCCGCTGCTGCTGGATGGGGTGCTGCGCCTGCGCCGGGAGGCTGGGGCGCGCCGCCGGCTGTGAATGGCGCAGGGGGATGGGGCGCCGGTGCCGGCGGGTGGGGCACAAGCCCCGCTGCGGGCGCGGGTGCAGGTGCGGCAGCTGGTGGGTGGGGTGCGGCGGCAGCGGGAGGCTGGGGCACGAGCCCGGCGGGTGCGGGCGCTGGCAGTGCTGGATGGGGGGCAACGGGGGCGGCTGGTGCGACGGGGACCAGTCCAGCGCAACGCGGGTGGGGCAGCCCGCAGCAGCAGCAGCAGGGATGGAATGTATGATCGTGAGCTTTTTGTATCTATATATCGTTTGTAATGGGCGTGATGCGCTTGTGCTACCGATGTGCGTATCCCCTTGCTTCGCAAGGGGTTTGGCACTTTTGAATTGAAGCCAGCAGTGCCAGATGGCTAGCCAGGAATGCAGCAACGATTGGTGGTTGAATTTCACATCCCAATCTGCATCACAGACTGTTGTAAGGCAACAACTGAGGCTACATGCGGACATTCTACTCTCTTTACGCAGTCGCAGATTGTCTCCCGGTGACAATCCGCAATGCGGACCGGCTTGTTATTTTCCGAGAGCAGACAGTTTTATTCCACAGCCATTCCCGGGTCGCAGGGCAGCAACTGAAGACGCATATGCGGACATTCCGGTCCCTTTTCTGGCACGCGGGTTATTGCCAGGCGACGACGTTGAATTCCACAATTTCCGATCTGTATTGCAAGGCAACAATCAAAGCTACAAATTCGGACATTCTACTCCCTTTTGGGGGTCGCAGGTTGTCTCCCAGCCACCATACCACGAATCCGGCCGCCGGCGTGGCATTTTCAAAAGCAGATGAGTTCCACAACCTCTTTCGGTTCGCAGACTGCTGCAGCGCAACAATTGCAGGTAAGCATATGGATATCCTCCTCCTATTTCTTGCTCGCGGGTTGTTGCTTGGAGACAACCCGCGACAAGAAAAAATAGGACATGTCGCCTTCGGCTCACCATGGCCCACCTGCAGTTGAATTCCACAACTCCAAATCCGTATCGCCGACTATTGCAAGGCAACAATTAAGGCCCCATACAGACATTCCACTCCCTTTCTGAGGTCGCGGTTTGTCGCCTCCCGTGTGTGCCGAGTCGGAGATCGACGGATTCAGGAAGGGAGGAAAGAAACTGTGTAGTCTACCCAATCTACACGGAAAGGTAGATACATTCCATCGTACATACAGTACTCACTGTGACACCTCATTTGTAGGCACTAACAAGGGACAGTCGCCAAGGAAAATTTCGGTGATGGAAGGCCGATCGCATCCTTCAGGCTCTCCAGATTTTGCAGATGTTCCGGTGGGACTGTCCAACTGTTAATCACCAGCTCCTTCACATCGGCAACTTTGCCTGATCCTTTCCTAGCAATCAAGCAATCAACGATAGCGGCAACAGCGTGTCTGCATTTTCGGAATCAGATAGTTTAACCACGTTCAGAACAATGAGAGATGGTAAAGCGCTCGGGACTGCTTCCATCTGCCGGTGGGTGCATGACGCGAAGGATGTGCTTGATAGCTTCATTTTCCGCCCTGAGCATGCGAACGCCGCGAAGGCCAGAAGCCAGAAGCTGAGCGCTGAGCAGTGACTTCTCCGACTTCCAGGCGGCCGTCGTAGCTTTGAACGCGCAGTGTCTCAACGCTGTCCAGCGGCATCGCGTCGCATAAGTCGCGCTAACGCCGCTCGGGATGGGAAGCTAAATAAAAAAGCGATCTACAGAGACTGAAATCTTGCGATTTGTGAGGCCCAGTCTTGCGAAGTCGTTGACTTTGGTGTCGGTTTCGTGTCGTTGTGGCCAACTGACAGTGAGCGAGTGACTGACACGTCTGTAGAACCCAAGTAGAGGCGCCGGCAAAGCCCGGTCGAGCAAACAGCCTTCCTGCGACATCAAGCGACTGACAATCCTGCCTCCACGCTGCCCAGAGCATCTCGTCGGCACGTCGAGACACCCGCTACTCAGAAACGTTGACAAATTTGCTCTACATGCCATCTACCGTCTACACTTCACACTCACGCAAGCACAGCCCGCGTCCGTACGAACCCAAGAAACCCGCTATATACGCCACTCATTATTACATCTATAAGTCCATTCTCCCTAGACCGGCGGCAGCCTCGTGGCCATCTCGATCTCCTCCGCAGGCGAGCGCGGCATCATCACCGCGCTCGGCATCCGCGGCGAGGGCCCGCGCTGGCGCAATCCGCTTGGAGTCGGACTACTACCGTCGTACGCGAGCTGCGTCGGAATATTAGCATAACTAACTCTATAAAAAAGCGGAAAAGAAACGCACCTCGCTCCGCTCGTCAAAGATGTCCTCCGATCCTGGCACTGCAGCATCCGAGAAATCAATACTTGCAATCTTAGAAACGCGGGAGACACGCACACGTCGCCCCGTCCGATGAGAACGTCGGCATCTCGACGCCCGGGACGGGCATGAGAGGTGCAGCCGCGCGCGGCGCGTCGCGCACCGTGTCCCACGGCACGAGCGTGTAGCGCTTCGGCGCCGGCGGCGCGTCGGGGTCGCCTGTGGGGCCGAAGACGCGCGTCTCCGCGAGAGCGGTCTTGAGCGCGCAGATCCACTTGTTGCGGCGCTTCGCTGGAGATCGTGTCAGCATACGGGGAAGTGGAAGGGGGGAGGGCGAGGCACCTTTGATCGAGCCTTGCTGCCAGTTGCTCTTGTACATGATGTCCGCCTTGAGCGTCATTTTCTCCTGGTCCGGGAAGTCTGCGGGCGGAGGTGAGCATGGGGGGAGCAGAGAGGGGAGGGAGGGGACGCGCCGACGACGGTGACGTCGAATGCAGGCTGGTAGTCCCGTCGGTTCGCGCGCACGAACGTGAGCATGTTCTCACGCAGCGCCTCGATCTGCTCGAAGCTCGTCGCATACGCGACGTCGAACACGAACGGCTCGCTCATCTGCGGGCTGCGGCGTATATTTTGTATGAACTGCACTCCACCGCGTCAGTGCCGCGCCCGCAAAATAGAAGGAACGGAGTGGAGGGAGGCGCACCATGTCGTTCAGCTTCGTGTTGGGCGCCTGCACGAGCGCGGCATTGCCATCAAGGAAGATGGTCGAGAGCAGGCGGATCTCCTTGACGGTAAATGTGCCCGCCTCGCCGAGGTCAATCTTGTCGCCGACGTCATATGGGTGCTTGATGAAGAGGAAGATTATGCTCGTTAGCACCTCCGCGAGGCTGCTGCCGATCAGCCAGCTGAGCCCTACGTCGTTGAGCAGTCACGCCCCTTCCGAGCCAGTGGGATGACGCACCGAGGATGAGGGTGCCTGCGCCCGTGATGAGCGAGGCGAGCTGGGCTTCCTGCAGAGGCGTGAGGTGCTGTGCGAGGGAAAGGCGGAAAAGACGTACGAGACACACGGCGAGGATGAGCACCGCGACGACGACGTACACGCTCATAAGGATATTGTCCAGCCGCCCGACCGCACTATCGAGATCGCGCATCGAGTGCTCGATCGACAGCTGCTCGCGGTGGAAGTCCCTGCCGAAATCACACCCCTCAGCGCCGCACTCCAACTTCCCAAGAAAGGAAGCACGCACAGGCAGGCCATCTCCATTTCGTCCCTTGAAATATCGCCATTTCCGTCCTTATCGAAGATTGTAAATGCGGCATCCGCATCCTCGATGTTGGTGTAAAATGGCGCGATGTCGTCCACAGTGAGATAGTCCGCGTACGGCTTGTGGAACGAGTCGAACAGCCGGCCCGCGAGCAGTCGCGTCTTGTTTGCGCTTTCCAGTGCGGTCTGCACCATCGCCTGTGGGCTGTTCGGTTGCAGCACCGAGCTACCACCCACGGCCCCTCAGCGGCAGGAAGGAATGGAGATAAGGTGGGAGTGCACGCACCTGCCGGCGATTTCGGACGCGACGTTGCCGAGTGCGGTGGTCGTTGTCGTAGCGGCGAAGCGCACGCCCTTGAGAGCGCGCTTGAAGAAGCGGCGCGGGTTGAGCGATGCGCGCTTGTCCTGTACGCCATCGCGCGTGCCGTCGGGCCGCCCTGAGGTGTCGCGCGAGTGTCGATAAAGCAGCGAGAGCGTGCGCACAGCGAATTTTTGATCGGTGATTCGTTCTGCGGGTCTGGGTCAGTGTTTATGCCAGTCATCAAAAAAGCGTGAGACGGGGGGGGAGGGGGGAGAAGGAAGCGAGTAGGACGAAATAAGAAGGGGGGACGCACCGGCATAGGAGCGCTCGTGGAACTTACCCGCGATCCACTGTATGGAAAACTTCTCGAACAGCAGGACAGCGGCGCAGATGAGCAAGCCGAAGAGGAGCTTGCCGATGGTGTTGATGATGTCTTTGCTGCCCTGACTCACGCCGGTGTCCTGCCGCGCATGAATGAGTGGGTTCCACGCGATCCAGATCGCGGTTGTCCACCCGCTCAGCGCGACGTATCTATGGGCGGTAATCAGTCGGGCAACGCGATGAGAGGCAGGATGCGTGCGTACCGGCGAAGGGCGTCGAGCCAGTCGATATAGCGGCGGATGCCGACTGCAATGATGCCGAGAGTCACGCGGATGAGAGAGGGGAGGAACATGCTGGCATAAAGGGGCGGTAAGATGTGGTGCGAGTTCATGACCGCGGAATGAACTCACGAAACCGCGAGACATGTCCACCAGCCTGTCAAGATACGTCAGCGTTTCGCTCATATCATCACATTAAAAGGCACAGCGACCACGTTCTCTGAGCAATCATGTCTGCAATCAAGCGCCTCAAGCACGATGCAGGTACCAAGAGCTCGGACGAGATATGATTTGTGAGAGTAAGAGAACAAACAGCCTCATGGACTGGCCAGTGCACTGGGCACAGCGGATAGAACAGAGCACGCATACGCACCGACCCATGCGATGCTGAGCCATATGCTCCAGAACTTCATTCGAACACCCCATACCTGTGGTATGAACGTGAGCGAATGAAATCAAACGGAGCGAAAGGTCACGTGCATTTGCATTTGGAAAGGCAGTGAGACCGAGGATGCCAGGGATCCAGAGGAGAGCAAGCACGGGGACGATGAAGAGCGTCCAACGCGTCACAATG
The DNA here is from genome assembly GCA_033439255.1 of Hericium rajendrae. Taxonomy (NCBI): domain Eukaryota; kingdom Fungi; phylum Basidiomycota; class Agaricomycetes; order Russulales; family Hericiaceae; genus Hericium; species Hericium rajendrae. Next base: position 1,017,022 of record CM065891.1, read on the forward strand.
GAGACGTTGAGAAGGTAGTTATAAAAGCGCACGAACTAGATCGCGTCAGACCACACCCCGCATTGCGCGACGCAGACTCACTCTCGTTTTCGGCAGGTCGCCGTCCGCAAAGGCAAGGTGCTGTTCGCTGGCGTTCCGTGGGTCGTACTCGTCCATGGAGCGCTTGAGCAGGTCCCAACTCGAGGCCTGCGAGTGCTGGGCGCGGAACTGCTCCGTCGGGCGCGTCGGTGCATTGGCGTCCACCCCGAATCCACCGGGGAACTGCACGCGGCGCCCCGAGCCATTCGCACCATCATGTGGCAGACCTGGGGGGTATGTGGGCGGAACGTTGAAGGGCGCGTGCGAGTGGTAGGAAAGCGAGTCTGCGCGGTCTGCGAGCTCGTCGGAGAAGCGAGACTTGGTGTCCGGTTTCTCCAATTCCTGGGGTGGGGTGCTGAGTTCAACAGCGTCGTAGCCCGCCGTGCGCCGCGGGGATATCATGTCAGTAGAAAGGATGAAAGGAAGGAGGAAAAGGGTACCTTGGAAACTGCTGGGATCTTTCGCCCAGGTTGCCAAGACCGGTCACTATGCCTTGTTTCGGGGTGCAGGCTGGTGCAGGCACCGCTCCTAACCCCATTTCATGGTTATATCTGCTTGTCGAGAACACGAATGTGTTATTCTCGTCGAGTCAACGTCCATCCAGTTGATGTCTTACCTGTCTACTATTCATTGAATTCAGCGATCTGATCCTTCCGATGCTCTCTGAACTGACACCAAGAAGAACAAGACAGAGTTTTTCCAGAGCTGCGTCGCGTGACATATCGATCACGCCCAGTCGCACGGCGACCCTGCAATGTGATGTGTTTTCTGTTAGAACTTCTCGTTCAAGTTCAGCGATCTGATCCCTCAACATGCTCAACGCCGCGAAATGCCGATCAGAGAAGAAAGAGCTGGGGCTTCAGTACTTCAGTGGCGAGGTAAACCCCGTGACGTTTGTACGCAATGATACACGACTCACGTTATATCTCTTTTTCTGTGTTAATTCTGTTCTTCGACTTCATCAATTTTCAAGATCTAGAGGACAAAAGGGGTCAGATCGCTTTAGACAAGAACAAGAAGGAAAACTGTGGCACCTGCGACCACATGCCGAGACTCACTGAAGGAATGGGATCGCCAATCTGCATAGCGACCCTGCCATATGCCGTGTTGCCGATCTGCGGCCCCGCTAGTCAGTACTGTTCCTAGCCGAATATTGCTATTTTTTACGCTACTATGATGTCTTTCTAAACAGATCAAACTCAATAAGGCTCAAACAGACGACCTTATTGGCCGACGACACTTTACGGAGAAGAACTAGCCGGAACACGGGGACCGTCGGGATGTTATCCGTGACGTACGAAGAACGAAATGGCTAACGCGCTCAGCGACCCTGCGATATGTTCACGTCGAACTTCAACACCAAGACAGTGCGATCAACGCCATGGGATTCCCGACTTCGACGTCTGCTCAGCGCAGTGCAATCCCGGATGTGTTCCTGTTCTCGAAGACGACTTCCTTTCCACGTCCGCACTCAATCGAGACCTGAATGATCTGCAACTGACGGTTCGGTGCCGTTAACGAGCAGGAGGTCCGTCTCGTAGCTCTCGAACGATCTGGATCCTCGATACTACGGTCACATCAGAACGAGAAAGAGCGGCTCAGGGACATGCACTACGATGTGCACAGACAAGTAAATTACCAAGCCGTATACTCAATCCCACGATATGTTTTGACGTCGCCATTTTCAGCCAGCCACCAACACGGCCCATATCAATGACATCCATGATCTTTCCAGATCAACGTCGGCTCATGGGTGAAGCGCTGTCATCCAGTCCATTACATTAATTTATCCTGGGGAAAGTCATCCAGTCATCCAGTATACAGTAATATGCAACTTCAAGCTTAGAAATCTACCCTCGATCCCGTGAAATCACAAGGGAACGAGAAGGCATTCTACGACCTGAAGGTACTCCCTGTGACGTACCTCCAGCCCGCACAACGACCCCGCGACGCCATATCGCGCTCTCGCACTTCTTCTTCCAGCCGAATGATCTAATCGCCCGATACTGTGTACTGATCAGAAGAAGGTTAATGAGCAGGCCCTCGGTGACTTCAGAGATCTGCGCCACGATGTGCACAGACGAGTAAATCGCCAATCGCACAGCGACCCTGTGACTTCGATGTATTGGTAACGAGCTTTTTTCGGACAGCGCTCAACGACATGTACCTCCCCTCTTCCCGGAGCCGTCGACTGGCTGTCATGACGCACCAAGAGCCCAACCTGTGGTCTTCTTCGCGTCAATGGCCATTACAAGGAAAGAAACGTATTTTCTATGGTAACCCTGTGCGTTGAGCGATCTCGCCCCAGATTCTATGAACGAAATTAGGAGAAGCATAAACAGCAAGTTCTCGGCGATCTAAGGTGTGCATTATGACCTACCCACACGACCCTGCGATATGTCGCCTTTTGGGCAGCGATCCACATGTAATCTCCCACAGGCAGATTGACATTATATCTCTCAGATCCAGACGCATCTGCGAATGGCTCTGCTGCACTATGAGGTCAACAGCGGCGATTACAGTTCTGCACATGCCTGCTCGGTCCGTGCAGTGCAATGCGGTATGACCGACCGCCCATGCCCCAGGTTCGATCCACACGCAACGCTCGTCCGCGGTCCCGCAGGCGCACGTCACCCAACTCCAGGCTGCAGCTCGCCTCGCTCGCCCCATTTGGGCGCGCGTTCCCGTCCGCGCATCGTAAGGTGCCTGCAGCCTCGCGTAGCGCTAGGGGGTGGCTATGGCTACATACAGTACGCAGACCCTGCACGCCCCCCGCACCACCCAGCGCGTTGGAAATTCGCTCGCCCCAGCCTGTCCTGCTCTTACGCAACGGCGCAGCGACCTGAGCCCGCAGCGCACCCGTGTGTGCAATGCGCACGCGCACGTTGCGTCCATCAGATGAACGCGGTCCTCGCGATCTTCGAGATCCTAGGACAGGCCGCTTGGGCTGCTGCATTGAGCCCGTCCGACACCAATACATTGCGACAGTGACGCACGGCCCGCCTCGAGGCACCAGCGCGCGACCGCGGACGCGGACTTCGCGGCGAGTGGCACGCGAAGCCAGTTGGAGAACTGCCACCGGCTAGCGCCGAAGCTTGAGTCCTCGGCGGCGGCGGGCGGGACGAACAGGGCAGCAGCAGGGCAGCCCACGTCCCGCCTGAGAATAAGGATCGCGCGGCCAATCATGGCGTGCGCACGGTGTGACAAGTGCGTTGCGACGGGAGCGGATGTGCCGCGTACGGAACGAGCATCTTCTCCGATTCGGAATGGGGGATATGCGTATGTGGTTCGCGGCGCATAGATAGAGCGAAAGTCTGGAATTCTGCGTGCCGTCGGCGGCGCTGTGGATAGCGGCTCTGTGGGTGCGGTGGAAAGGCCGAGGCCTTCGCTGGCAGGACAAGGGGGAAGATAGAAGCCCGCATCGAGGTCTACATAGGTATCGGGACGCTAGAAATAGATCGTATCGTACATACAGCAATAAATCATCCCATGGATCGCAAGCGCTGTCACCGTCCGATAGCATAGCCATCCACGAAGCACCGGCTAAATACATTATAACAGTACAACAACAAAGCTTAGTCTGCGCACGAGTCATGGAATCATCACGTCAGTCTCGTTAACACGGTCGTGAAAGTCGTCAAGTAGATCACAATAAATCACACCTCTTTCCAAGCCGGCTTCACATCGAGAGCGCTCGCCCCGTCTGGATCCGCGGCCCACGCACCGTCGCGCGGCCGCGCTCGAGCTCGGGTTCGAGCTCAGGTTCGGGTTCGTCCTGCCCGTACGAGTCTGGCGCAGGGTTGAACACGCGGTCTGCGCGTACGTACACCACCGCGCGCGGGCTCTTGTGCGTGAAGCCTGCGAACGCGAGTGCCTTGCGTACGTCGAGGATCTCTGCGCCGTGTGCACCACGCAGCAGCGGGTCCTTCGTCGCGTCTGCCGGTGCGCCATTTGCCGGCGCAAGTGGCTGCGATGTATCAGGTCAACAGGAGCGGAAGAGAGCGTGGAGGGCCGCACCTCGGGCGGAATGTCGTCATCGAAGTGCCTTGTGTCCTCGGGGCTGCGGAGCTCTGGGCGGTAGGGCGCCGGCACGCGGTGGATGTTGCGCCAGTCGATGCCGCGGAAAAATGGGTGCGCCTGCGATACGGGTGAGTGGCAAGCTGGGCCGACAGGCGTCGCAGCGTACCTTGATCACGTCCGCGCCGTCGACGCCGCCCAGCGCAGAGACGAAGCCGCTGCGCCGCGCGTTGATGATCATCGAGTTAGGGCGGCCCACGGACGCGGCGGCCTGCGAGCCGAGGCGGTCCTCGGGCTCGCACAGGAGCTGCTTCATGAGGTCGACGCCCTCGTGCGAGACGGCGGGTCGCGTCGGGAAACGCAGCGCCTGCTTCCAGTTGAGGATCTTCTGGCGTGTGACGTGCCGCTAGCGAACGGGGATGTCAACGGGGGCGCGCGAGAGACGGGGTGGGCTTACCGAGTTGCTGACGAACGGAGGGAAGCTGTGGTGCGGATGCGTGGTAAGTGTGCGACCGTTGACGTATGAGGACACACGCACCCGTACAAACACTCGTACATGATCACGCCAAGGCTCCACCAGTCACATGAGTAGCTGTAACCCTGCCCGCGAATGACCTCAGGCGACACTACGGAACAGAAAAGCAAGTTGAGCTGTACTGATGCACAGCGGGCAGTGCTGCGCTTACTATACGAGTTCGTTCCGCACCTGTCAGCGGCAGATCGGTAAAAATCCAGCGCTGTGAGAAGCCGGATGGACATACACAGAATAAGCCAGCTAGAGGATGGCCGGATGTCAGTATGGAGCTGGGGCTGGGTGATAGATGCATGTACGCACCTTCCGACGGTTCTTTTCGCGCCAGGTGAAGATCCCGCCTTGGCCATCACCACCACCCATCAATAGCTCCATGTCCTTGCGGTTCAGGCGCTTCGTCCCCCGCCCATCGCCCAGTGAGGAGTCTTCAAGATCGATCCCGTGCTTGCGCAGCAAGTGTAGCCGCTGCTGTTCATAGTCTACCCGAGGACCATCGGTAAGATCACGCCTGTAGGGGGGGCAGAACAACTCACAGGACGTATCGTGAGCCCAGTGCAGATCCGTGCTGTGGTTTGAAAGATGGTAGACGAAGCGACATAAGATGGGGTCTGATGCACAGGCCAGGAGATCCGCACTCACGCAAGCCCGAAGTCGCTCAGCTTGATATGCCCTTCGGGATCGAACAAAAAATTCTGAAAGCGGTGTCCGGCGTTAAAAAAATGTCGTGGTACCGGAGGGAACGGTGAAAGGCACTCGAACGTAGCGAACTCACGTCTGGTTTGATATCACGGTGGATAAAGCCGTGCTTGTGACAGGATTCGATGGCCAGAATCATCTGGAATGGAAGAGCTCAGCGTATTTTCACAGCGGCGGAGGAAGTGGGTGTGTTCGGACCTCTGCGACGTAGAAACGCGTGAAATCTTCTGGGAAAACATCGCGTTCAATGAGGAGATTCAACAGGTCACCCCCGCCCATGTATTGAAGGACCTAGCCGAAATGAAATCGAGATGAAAGATCAGCATGCCTGGTTCCTTTACAAGGAAATGGGGGGACAATAGAAAATTCATACGAACCAGATAGAGATTATCTCGATCCTGAAAGCTGTAATGCAATCTAACGATCCACTCCGCACCACCTGGCGAGCTTACGAGGGAGGCCGACTTGAGCACATCGCGCTCCGCTCTAACATGGCCCTCTTGTCCTTTACGTAACATGTCTGTCTTTCGTAGCTGGCAGCAACAAGGGAAACAGACGGAATGGTCAACAGATCTGGGAAACATCACGGAAGCACTTCATAGAAGGACAATGTCACCTGTTTCATAGCGAAGAGCTGACCGCTCGATCGCTCTTTCACAAGGGAGACCACTCCGAAGGCACCTACAGAGCGGCGAGATCAGGCTAAAGAAAGAGCAAGAAGACGGGAGAAGGAGCGCCGCTCCGACAGGACATACCGTGTCCTATTGTCTTCAGCTTGATAAAAGCGCTGACGTCGACCTTACGACGCTTGTCCCGCAGATAATCGGTCTCGTTCTGGCGCCAACGTGCGCGAAGCTGTTCCTTCCGTTGCTCAGACAACCCCATGCTCGCCATCTCTTGTTCCATAGCAAGCCGCCTTTGTTCGCGGGAGGGAGGTTGACGGAAGAGTGGGAAATACAGATTCTCAAAGTAGATACGAGCAGACACCGCTTTCTCCAATGTGGCCAATGATGGTTCGATGGTACGGGGCGGCTGCTGGGGTTCGGCAGGGATGCGCACCGTCGCCGCAGGATCATCTTCACGTTCGTGTTCTGGATGCGTGACAAGCCCTCCAGTCCATCGGATGGTGGAGTTGCCGGGTCGACCAGGGAGCCCTTCGATCGGAGTGATGGGAAAGTTCTCGCGCGCTGCAGTCGTCAACGTCGAAGACGACTGGGTACTGATGCCGTTCACCACATGCAGAGGCTGGGGTTCGTCGCTTCGGCTGTTCGACGGCTTCATGGCATTCACAACTTCGTTAATCGCCTTAGCTTGGATATCCTGTCGCACGCGGTTCTTGATGGGGTTAGCCCAGCGAGGATCTGACGGCAGAAACGGTGATCACGAAAATGTCAGACCGATGCGCAAGGCCCGTAGTCTTACCTCCAAGCTTGCCCTGGCGGTCCGGGCCCCATCGCATGAGCAGTGCTTCCGCCTGATCAGCGTCGGATGCATGTACGAGATGTCTGCGGAGCTGTCGAGTCAAGAGGGAGGTGAATGTACGTGTTATGAGGGCACGCACACAAAACCCATTGGCTTGGACACCATGTCTTTGCTAATTCTCCTGCCCTTCTTGGGTGACAGGGGGCTGGCAGGAGGCGGAAGGCGAGAATGCGGTGACAGCAGCAGGTTTGCGAGCAGGCGCATAGCCTGCTGCAGGTATGTTCTCGTATCTTGGCCCAGCTACGGGCTCGGTCGGGGTGCTTGGATCGGCGCCCCAGAGCAATCTAGACGGGTTTGGCGTTGGGATCAGAGCAAGCAAATCGTAAAAGCCTTTGTGAAGGAGGGTGCCTCCACGTAATGTCGTGGTTGGTTCGTCATAACTCGGCTCGTGCGCTGCGGGTGGTGCGAATGGGGGCGGGTATGGGTGCGGCGCATGGTATGGATTAGATAAAGAGTATATATCTCTGTCTTGCAGGGAATACATAGCTGGAATGGCGGTGGGGGGTGTGGGCAGTGGCCTCCTGTAGGGGCTTGCCATGGATATGTTTATGGACGGTGAAGGACGTCGGGGACGGGGACTGTCGTCGACTGATCAGGTCAATCGACGGCGCGCCGGCCACGTGCTCGAGCGCTCTAGCCTGGTTCTCGCGTACTTACTCGCCATTGTTTTATTTTGTATTCATCCTGAAACGCAACCGCTTAATATTTCATTTCATACGACAAAGCTTAACCTTCTTCCCCGGATGGCCAACGGATTTCCTTGTTCTTCGTCGACACGCCCGCAAGCCACAAACCAGCCAGCCTCCTGCAGTTGCCAATTTGATTAACCTGCACATTGCCGTCGCGCGTTCAACTGCTCAGCCTGCACAGGTTATATTCCACTCAGTGATGCCGGCTTACATCTTCTTGATCGTCTGCAAAGATGAGGGGGAACTGCTTTTCCGCCAACAATCCGAACAGTTCCGTTTTCCACTCGAACAACCGGCCGGTCAGATCGACGTTGCCTGCAATGGCAGGACCCGGACGGGCTCCCTTGTTCCCGGCACGCGCCTTCTCTGCTAGCGCATTGCAGACGCAAGCCGCAGCCCGTTGCCCGGCTCCTCCTGGCTCGAGGCCGTCTCCTCGAGGCATATCTTGTGCGCTCTTTCTTGGTCCTCGAGCGTCATCCCCCTGCTATACGAATCGGCAATCGGGGTCGGGCGGTACCATGCTTTTGATGTCGTTTCATTCGAGAAACGAAGGCTTCGTTTTCATCTTATGATGCCGTACCGAGCGCGTTACCCAATCGGCGATCCATTCCTGACCTTGAATAAGGGTCGCCTTTTTTGAGTTTAGGTGCGATGGAGGTCCGCGAACCGTGACAGAGAGCAACGCCTTTGTTCACTCTCGGTACATTTCGTCTCTGCTCCCACACGTCGCTCCGGTGCCCTGCACTGCCGTACTGTCAACAACAACGCCTGTCAACAACAAGGTTGCTGGGCATCCAACGGGTTGCCCTGTCTTTTATTCTCAATCGCACAACCCCTTGCCCAATTCGTCACCCACCTTACCGCGTGGTCGCCGCCTGCACCAACTGTGCTCCATGCTCTCGGTATCTTGACGAACATCGCCTTTCCTGCTTCGTACACTGCTTCCCGCGTGCCCGAGAGTACTTAATAGTCGAGGACCTCCGCCCATATTTCGCTAATATTATCATCCTTCTTTCTTCTTCTTCACCTTAACTATGTCCGCTCCCAGGGACAATTATTATTACGACAGCTACGGAAGAGTGCAGAGGAAGAGTCCTTCTGGTGGGGACTCGCATAGTGGTTCGTCTTTGCAGGAACAGGGTAGGCGTACTATACTGCCCCCACTCACCGTAGCCTTCCCAACCTCTCATTCCCCAGGTTTGTCTTCTAACGTAACTTCAACATATTTGGACTCAACTTTGAGGTGTCCCGACTTAGTGTCCGCAAGCTATCCCAGTCATTATCCCCAACAGCGCGCAACGCCCAATTCATACGACCCCAATGCGTCGGCCTATGGCCACTATAACTCTTGTAGGCCTTCCTTTCTGTTCCGGGTTCCATATTGGTTGATAGCCGTCTATCCCCAGACGGTTCTGCTCAGCAGCAACAACCGAGCTCTTACGGCGCTACCTATCAGCAGCGCTCGGGTTACAGCACCCAACAGAGCTACGGGACGTACCAGGGTCGCACCTCGCCGCCCGTCACCGGCCAAGACCATCGCCACCTCCCGCCTCTGAGCGTCCCTCAGCAGGCCGGCTATTATCCCCAATCCACCTCCCATTCGCAGATGGCCGCGATGAATAGCGTGCGCTCCCCGCAGGCCTCATACCCCAATGCTTACGGCGCCCAGTATCCTTCCATGCAGTCCGCCTCCTACGGGTCAACGCAGAGCCCGCCCCGCGGTGTCGCGCACGCCGCTCCGACTGCCCACGCCTACCAGCACGTTCCGACCAGCCACGCCAACGTGGAACGTACCATGAACTCTCGGTCGGCCGCCGCCGCCATGCCCTACGCTCGCGGCGCCCCCGCCCTGTCGCCGACCGACTATGACCTCGAGCCCGATCGCGGGGGAGAACCCACCATCAAGAAGAAGCGCAAGCGCGCCGACGCGCACCAGCTCGCGGTCCTGAATGACACATACAACCGCACAGCGTTCCCGTCGACGGAAGAGCGCGCAGAGCTGGCGCGGAAGCTCGACATGACTGCACGCAGCGTGCAGATCTGGTACGCCCTCCTACCCCGGAGTCTTATCGCCCGCTGACGCGGACTCGGTTTCATAGGTTCCAAAATAAGCGCCAATCGATGCGCCAGGGCGGACGACAGTCCACCACGACCTCCAGTGGCAGTTCCGTCAGTGCGCCGGCTCCTGCCCCGTCCCCACAGCCCGGCTACGGCTCCTCGAGCCTCGTCAGCCCCACCATGACCGGGTCATCTGGCCCGGGCTATTCCTCGCGTTCTCCGCCGCCCGCCATAGGCCGTTCCGGCCAGTCGCCCTCGCCCCCTGGAGGCAGGGTCGACCCGCGCAAGTGGGCGAGCCGCGGATACTAGGCGGTCAGTGTCCCTGGGACCGGTATAGCAACTAATTTCCGATAATGCCTTTATGCTGTCTATTATGAACCTTTGATCTCACCGTCATTTCTGTCCTTAGTTATTCCTATGCTGTTTACGCTATGCAACTTACTTCCCGCTTAATCTGATCGCGTTGTGTCATTGTTCGTTATGGACCATATTTATGTATTATAGCCTTCCCTTCAGACATTGTATACTTATCCTCTTCCCGCTGTCGTCATATATCATATCTAGACTTGAAGACACTCACTACATTTATTTACTATACCACATTACTGCCCTAGTACCATATGCATGCCTTCCCTTGTCTTTCTCTTGCAACTTATGGACTCGTCGAACTCTGACGGCACGCTCTTCTTTTTCTGTGGGATGGAATCATGGGACCCTATCTCTGTCCAAGCTGAATCATCGTTTGCATCGTGGACTTCATATCCACTTCATTAATAAAAGGCTTCATCTCCCCCTATGACCGCGGAAGCTTGTTTAGATCGTGAGTAGCTTGTCCTCAGAACGTCAGTCCTCGACGCGACCCTGCACGCGAAGACGACAGTTCCCATCCCAAACCCGGAGCTTAGAACGATAGACCCACGACAGCAGGCACGACAGACAACTGGCCGGATATCATGGTGCATAAATATACAGATGCTGAATACATATAAGAGGCCAAACAAATAGCCGGCAAGGGACCAGAGGGGACATCAATCGATATCAAGTCATGACGAAGCGCACCTGCTTCCAGAACAGGTGCACGGGGAAATGAAATGATGAAGCTCTGAGGAACACGGCCAGGCGGCCTGCGACGATGGATCATCAGCGATGCGATCGTGGAGCATAAGCAGCGGCTGCCTTACATAAAGCGGCCCGTGTCAGTGCGAGCGCCGACGATGCACGGCCTGGCGCGCGCTCAGAGCACGTTTGCGCGACAGCCCGCATTTGCCGTCGAGATTGCCATGCGTAGATGCAGCCGCGCCAGGCGCGGAGGCCGTCGCCGCGGGCACGGACTGCGATGACGTCGGCAGCGCCCTCGCGGACGTGCTTCGCGCAGCGGAAGCCTGCCCGGTGCCGGAAGAGGCCTGCCCCGCGGCGCTACCGTCGAACTGCACGACCGGCGGGCCCGGGACCTTCACGTCCTGCGGGTCGCTGTATATGTTGGGCCATTGGATGTTGTCGTAGAGACCGGGGATGGCCACCAGGATACTGGTCGGCGGGCACACCAGACCCGCCGCCGCTGACGCTCACCTGACTGCGCAGGCGTCAGCGACTGCGTGACGCAGGACGTCTGGAAGACTTACGTGCAGCTTGGGTAGTACTGCGGGTCGCCCGTTGAGTGCAAGGCGATGCTGCGAAGTTCGAGATCAGACGCGATTCTCCGTGCGCGGTAGTAGCGTGCGGCTCACATCTCGTGGCGCATCAGCTAAGACGTCAACGTCAGCGATCGTCGGTCTTACATTGGGCATGCGACGTACGTATTGGCCGTCTGCCAGCGCCGCGGGCACCGTCGAGTGCCACGAGAAGTTGTCTGGCCGGATCTCAGCGTCTGCGCGAACCGCCGCGGACGTCGGGGCGGGACTTACCAGCGATCAGCTTCGCGGACGCAAATTGGCCATTGTCGTAGCCTTCCGCGTCGAGCTTGAACCACTTCGTGTTCGACGCGTCAAAGACGTGCAATCGCCATTGCAGGACGTCATGTAAGTAGAGACAGGGCCGAGGTGGTCTGTGACGCAAATGTATGCTTATTAGGCAGCTGATGGCAGTCCGCGAATACCACGCACCTGCGGGCCACTGCCGGGTCCAAAGTTCGCGTAAGTATCGCGTTCAAAAACAGAGAAAGCACTGACGTATTGCCACTGGAAGGTGACCTGCGAGCCTGCAGTGACGTTCGCCACTAACGGCGTCCCAGCCTCACCGCCCTGGTTGCACGCGATATCGGGCCCCGACACGTCCGCCAACTACAATCAACGTTCAATAAATCCACCGCATTGCCAGATGGACAGATCCGCACCAGGCCCATCGCCCGGAATCTTGCGCACAACCCGCGCAGGAACCGGACTTGCGTATCTGCCATCCCAGCAGCTGAGCACACACGCGCGGAGAGGAAAAGCCGGATTTACGGATCAGAGAAGGGGTACCACCCGGGATAGCTCCCGCCCGGCGTCGTCACATTGTGCACATACCCATGGCCCCGCACGAGCGGGACGACGAACGCCAAGAGAAACACGCTGTATGCCAGCATCGCGCGCGCAGACTAGAAATACGAATCGGCTCGGATGGATGCGCTGGCAGTGTGGGGAAAGGGAAAAGATGGCGGAGACAGAGAAGTCTGACACATTTTGATAGCTGCAACCTTGCTGTTCGCGTCGTGGTGGACAGCGCAGACACGGTGCGGAGGCCTTATGCACCGGGCACGGTGGGACTGTGTGGAAGACGACAGAGAACTCGAAATTGGATGTCCGGCGGCGTGCGAACCGCTACGCGCCGCCACAAGGTTGCTCAAATAGGCAGCTGTAGTATTCGCGGTGATCGCTGTCTGCGAATCCCGGACACAATCTGCATTTTTTCTTGTTATCCACTTGTTTAAATTTTCGACAGCAGGACAGGAAGCTGATGGTATGCGAGCACACAGCATCACCATGCCGATATGGTGTGCTGAATGAACAACTGCTGTCCATGGAGAAGATGGACGGCAGGTATACACGTGGTTGAACCTCCGGTTCTCGACGGAGGCAAATGTGCAAGCACTCGAACAGCACCCCGGCCCTTGGGCCTGCAGCGCCAGGCATGTTCCATACGATCACCACGCCCTTCCCTCATTCAGGCGTCGTGTATCACTGGCCCCCAGACTGTCGCGGTGCCTATTCCCGAGGACGGGCAGCCGTCGAACACAAGAAGCCGAACTCATAACTCAAACTCTAGGGTAGCGACACGAGATGAAAACCGGCAGCCAACGTGCCTCTATAACAGGTGGTAAAGTAACAAACACCGAAACGCCACAGAACTCTACACAACCGACAAAACACCAACTAGTCCTCGTCGGTATCCTCAGGCCGCGGCCCGCCCGTCTGCAGCCACGCCAACTTGCGCAGCCGCCGCCGCTCCTCCTGCGCCTTCATCTGGTTCCGCGTCGGCTTCTTCTTCCTGACCACCGGCATCCCAGGCGTCTTTGTGTCCTCGGCGCCGCTGCCGGCGGGGGTCGCCGCCGCAGAAGCAGCAGGCGTCTGCGTCCGCGAGCGCGCAGGCGTGCTGGGCCCGCTGCCCCTCGGCGATTTCGGGTTCGCGAGCGGGTCTTCGATGACGGCGACCTTGCCCTTGTGCGACATGCGCCCCGCATCGACGTGCCACGTCTCGGACGCTGAAACTCAATTAGCTGGTTTGCCGAGATTAAACACCGGGCGGGGACTTACTCAGAGCGCCCACGAATTCTTCGTTGTGGGAGATGATGACCACTGCGCCTGCCCACTCTTTAATGGCGACGGCAAGCCCGCCCAGCGCTTCTCTGTCCAAGAAGTTGCTCGGCTCGTCGAGAATACAGATCTACATTGCCGAAGGTCGTCAGCCGCAATCGAACACCAGAAGCACGCGAATCCATACCTGGGGGTTGTTCCAGAGACAGGCCGCGATGACCAGCTTGATCTTCTGACCTGCAAGCCAACCGCACGGATGAGCCTCACCAAATGCATCAGCCAATCGCGAAGGGACGTACCGCCTGACAGCCCGGAGATCTCGTTGTATTGCGCGATATCTCCGTCGAGCCCAATGTCTTCGAGGTGCTTCCGCACGACGTGGAGGGATGTCTCCCGGCGCCCGGCGCCCTCGCGCGACGACTCGAGGTCGTCGAACTGCTGCACGAACTTCGTGAAGCCCTTGCTCAGCAGCTCCTCGCGTGGCAGCCATGTGTTGAACCGGTGGTCGAAGCCGCGCCACTTGACCTCGTACTGGAACGACTTCTTCAGCTTTTGCCGCCCCATGATCATCTCGAGCTTGCGCTTCTCCCCGTTTTTGCCGACGATCTCGGTCTCCATGATCGCCTTGTCTTCGTCGGTGAGCACACGCGTCACCTTCTCGAGGATCTCGCGGTCGTGTCCGTCCTGGAAACGCCACTGGATGTAGCCGATAGGCGTCTTCTCCAAATGACGCTCTGCAAAACAGTCAGCAAAACGCTACCTTGAAAGTGAACAAACACATACCAATATGATGCGTGGCATGTTGCGACACATAGCCAATCCGCAATGCGGGGTGTTTATATACGGTCCCCTGCTGCGGCACCGTCTCTCCAGTCAGGAGCTTGATCAGCGTCGACTTCCCAGCCCCATTAGGACCGATCACTCCTACACGACTGCACAACCTATCAGCACGAGCCCAGTAACTGGAAGAACACCGAATGTACGAACCTCGACAACGACAAGCGCGCAGCTGACATTGATTAGACTCGGGGTCGTCCTGCCCGGGTATGTAAACGTACAATCCGACATCTTCAGGATCGCGCGGGTGTTGCTCCGCACGCCCATGAGGCTGCCGGGCGGCGGGAACGCGAACTTGACAGAGGTGGCCGCTAGGGTATAGTAGGACTTGGCCTCGGGATGGCCCTCCACGAAGTGGGATAGGTTTCCGGGGTAATACACGAGCTTCTTGCTCTCATAATGTATGATGTCTGTTGTTACATGGTCTAAAAAGCTGCGGGAAAATGAGCGCATGAACCGGAGAAAGGAGACAATGCAACGAACCCGCTGTCGTGACTGATGATTAAACATGTCACATTTTTGTGAGCAATCAGATATTGCTCGAGCCATTTCACGGATGCGCGATCCAACTGCTCGGAAAGTCAGCGACAGCATAGAACATGATCGAAAATAGGCGTACGTGATTCGTAGGCTCATCCAGGAGCAGAAGGTCGGCATTATACAACATAGCCCTCGCAAGCTCGAGCTTCATCTTCCATCCACCCGACAACCCCCAACGAGCTCCGCCTGCCTCCCCTCATCAAACCCGACCTCCAACAGTTGATCGTGTATCTTCTTCCGCGGGACCCCCGCCAACGCCTTGTCCGACGCCACAAAGTCAATAATCGACTGCGACGTGTCCTCGCCCTGCAGCGAGTGCTCAACCATCACACAGCGAAGCTGCTCCTGCGGCGGGAAGTTTTCGACCTTCCCGTCGCGCAGCTGGCGCATCAGTGTCGACTTGCCCGAGCCGTTAGTGCCGAGGATGCCGTAGCGCCGCCCGCGGTACAACTTCAACGACGTGTGCGAGAGCAGCAGCAGGGCGCCGTACGCGAGGGAGAAGACCGTGTTGCAGAGCAGCTCGCCTTCCTCGTCATCGCCGTTGGCAAGCGGTGCGTATTTGGCCTTCTCGATATCGTGGAAGTGCTCGCGCACGGTCTCCGCGAAACTCGCGCCGTCGGGACCGCCCGCAGGCAACCACGGAGCCGCATATACGCCGACGCAGCGGTTCCATGCCTCTTTATCCGTGAAGCGCTTAGTGTGCACGAGATCCGCGACGAGCGATGCCTGGAAATCGGCCGAGAGGGCGAAGAGCGGCACAGCTGGGCGCCCAGGTTTGCCGTTCGAGACGTCCATAAGGTCAGCAGGGATGAGCGCGCAGAGGGCGTCCATGGCCGCGGCGGTCTCGCCGGCGATGTCGCGAGGCGCGGGCGGCGGGGCATCGGCGGAGGCGCCAGATTTGTGGAGGGTGTGGAGCGCCCCTTTACCGAATGCGCGGACCTCGGGAAAGGCGGCGCCGTTGGCGATCTTCTCGACGCCGTCGACGAGCGGGCTGAGGTACATCGCGGCGATGGTGGGGTCGCGGACGAGCTTGACGAGATTGTCGATGACGACGACGGTGCGGCGCTGCACGTCCATGCTGCGGTCGTTGAGCGCGCGTGTGAGGAGCGGAACGAGGACGGCGAGCGCAGGGGATGTCACTTCCGCGACGAAAGTGGTATTGGAGAGAGACTTGATGCAGGCGGGGACGGACGCCGGGTCTGACATGCATTTTACGAGAACGGGAATGTGCGGTGCGAGATCGGCGTTGGCAAGGGTCGTGCAGAGCGCGGTGGCGCATTTGATTGCGGCGGAGGATACCTGCAGACAGGAATTAGGAGTATTCACAAGGCAGTGAAAGGCGTCGTACCTCAGATTTGGTATCATGCATAGCTACTTCTACTTTCGGCAGCACGGCAGCGAGCTCGCTAGCGACGAAGGGGCCGGCGCTGTTCACGAAACCCTTGATCGCATCAAGAGCGCCGACTTTGGTACGCCATTTCCCATTATCAAGGATGTCCTCGAGGGCACGGTATACGACGCGGACGGATTCCGGAGGGAATAGTTTGAGGATTGCCTTGGTTGCGCCGGCGGATGCTTGGCGGACGACGTCGCCCTTGTCCATGTACAGCTCGAACAGGACTGGGAGAGATGGAAGGAGGAGAGGGGCAGCGGAGGGACCGAGGATGGCGGCCAGGGATTGGAAAGCTATAGGAGCGGATTCACGCTCGAAGCCTGACTTCTTGTTTGCAGCGAATTTGTGGAGAGTAGACAGAACGTCTGCATCGCTGGGTGGAAGGTTAGACCAACATAGTAACAATGAACAAATCTACTCACGAAAGAGAGTGAAGACCTTGCTTAGATACTTCTCTCGCAAGTCTATCAGCAGCGGCTTTGGCATCTGGCACGATTACAAATATTAGATAAAGTGTAATGGTGAGATTTGGACGGACTGACCTGGTGCTGTAGGCGCCGATTTGAGTGCCTCGAAAAGAGGAGAAAAGATAGGGTCCAGCTGGGTGGTTGCGGCGGGCGACATTGCTAGTACAACTAAGAGACTGAGATTACTGCAAAGGAGGCGATCCGATAGAAGTCTAGGGTTGAAGATCTATAAGAATGCTGGGATGCAAAGACAGGGACGATGCAGGATGCGTAAAAGAAAGGAACGAGGGTACTTTTGTCCTGTCGTAGGACCTTGAGGCAGCTGTGAGGCCGCAAGTCGTGAGTGGAGGTGAAGAGAAAGCGCAGATGCCTTGCACGGCCATTTCACCAGAGGCATTTTTTTCGCACGTGCCCCGCACGTGCTCGCAAGTACTGTAGCCCGGATCGGGATCATCACTTCGGATCTCTCTCCTCCGTTTCTTCGTCAACGTGTCAAATCCTCCGACTGTAACTCGCTGTCGCTCCATTCATGATCTGTGCTCCATCGATCCTGCTTTGATCTCGCTTTCAGCCCATTCGTGCCTGCTCGCGGTTCTCGTACTGCATTTCTTTGCAACTCGCTCGGCATGGTCTTCGTTCGTCAGCTCGCTATCAGTGACAACATATCCTGCAAGAGACTGTTGCTGATGACTAGTCGCCTCCAGCCACATTTTCAAGCATTACTTTTGCTGCTTTTCAAGAGATATGTCTATGAAGAACGTACGTACATGCGTAAATGCGTCCATCCATACGAACCAAGTTGGCAGCCTGTCTATTCAGCACTTTGCTCGTAGTTCATCATGAATGAGCGATCCTGACTGGTGTTCTTGAGATCACTGCTCTTCCGAAGGTTATTTATATTTGTCATCTGCTTGTCCTTCCACATGCATCCACATCATGACACCATTCACTTATCCTGCCTGCGTCCCGAGGTCAGCTCAACTGAAATCACGCACTCCGCCATCATACGGATCACCTTCTCACGCTCTTCAAACAGCCTGCTACCAGAGGTAGCCCCCGCATGCAACGCGCCTTATCTTTCTTTTAGGACCGGCACTATGCTACTCCCAATGCCTTTGTCCGTCCGTCGTCATATGCATAGCACCCAATGCGTATACTAGCATCCGCTTCATCTGAGCCCAACGTGCTACTCGGAGGTAGAAACCCTAGCTTCATGGTTCTATCTGTACTAGCTTGACAGTGTTTCTACAACATCTGATGGATTTCGTCGACGAGTAACGGCAGATTGGTCTTCTCCCTACCGGTGCGTTGATATTTAATAGATCGTGAAGCGTTCTCCATCTTTGGGAAAGAAACCCCTTTCTAGCGACAATGGGTCTTCACGTATGTCGTCTTCTGTATTCCTGCGAACCCGCTAACACCCCACGCTCAGGTACTCACAAAACGCGGGTCTACCCTCGGCTTCGGTGGGATCCTCGGCATAGTCGCAGGGGGGCTTGCCATCCTCAACCTCATGCTGCTCATCGCATGGTGCGTCGTCCGACGGCGGACCAAGAAGATGGAGCAGGAGCAGCAACAGCGACGAGCGAGCAGTGCTTCTTCCACCGACGCCGATCTTGAGAGCATCTTGTCGAAGTCGTCCATGGCTTCCATCCCCAATGCATCGTATCTCCGGGTCCTGCAAAACCTGCAGGTCACCACCGTTCCCCGCCCGCGGTTCGTCACAGTACCGCAGGACAACGTCTCTTCACAGACCCGCACCATCGTCCCCTCTAACGCTTCTCCGTCCCCCACCACGTCCCGCTCAGCGAAAGCCAAAGCCAAACGCACATCCCACATAAGCGCCGAGTCGAAATCCCCCGGCGGCATCCTTCCCAGCGCAACAAACTGCACCGCACCAAAGCGCATAAACCCCAACAGCGCTCACACACCTCTGTCCCCGCCCCCATGCCCCAAAGCAGCCCCTCACCCGACCCGACCCTGCGCCGCGCCAACTCCTTCGACTCCGCGAGCATCTACTCCGCCGCCTCCGCCCCGCGCGAGCTGTACACGCAGCCCTTCGCGCTGGACCCCGCGCCGGCGAAGTACACATGGGCCCCGCGCCCGCACGACCCGCCTGGCGTCGTCTTCCTCGTGACCCCACCTCCACCCCCTCCGCTGCTGGTGCAGCGTGACATGAGCCCCATTGCGGAGGCTAGCGAGGTGTCGTCGCTGATCTCGGCGGAGTCGGACGCGACGGTGACGTTCAGCCCGCCTGCCAGCCCGGAGCCTGTGCATTTGCGCGCGTCCGACGGGTCTGGCGGTGCTGGTGGGAGGAAGGTGTCGGATGGGGTTCCTGTCAGCTCGCCACCTGGGATGATTTCGTTCGCGTCGCTGCCTCCGCCGCGGCCACTCAGGATACGCCCGCGAGCCACTTCGATTTCTTGACTGGCTTTGGACGATGCTGGTTTAGACTGGCGTACTGTAGTTTTAGCTTCGCTCGTCCTTTTATGTAAAAGCACGATCCTTTATACAGCTGAATTTATTTTGTAGGTCGCAGATGAGTACACTGTACAGTAAGTTCGTCATCGAGCCAATGTCGCATTAATCGCATCATAATCTAAGTCGTCAAAAAGCATGCACGTCAATCCCGGACAATAGCCAAATCCTACACACCACGGCCAAGAAAAAAACAGCGCAAAATCACTCCACACCCCGCTTCGCATCCGCCTCCTCCATCGCAACCATCATCTTGTCCATCCACGTCTGCGCCGTGTCCACCAGCATCATCGTCGGCTGCAGGCGCGTCCACACCGCGCCGTACAGCATCTCCTGGTGCTCCTCGATGTACGCGCGGTACCGCCGCTCGACCATCTCCGCCGTCAGCGTGATGTCGCCGCGCACGAAGCGCCGCAGCTCGGGCTCGAGCAGGCGCATCATCTCATCGGCGGAGAGCGTGCGGGCGACGTGCGGGTTGGGGGCGGCGTCGAGCTGGGCGCGCAGCGAGCGGGAGCGGGCGAGCTCGCTTGCATGTCGGCGTGGGTCTGTGCGGTGCGCGCTTCGATCTGTGCGAGGGGGGTGAGGGTGTTGCGTACCGAAGCATGGGAACAACGCACCTCTGAGACTTGTGCTTTCAGATTTTCGTGCTCGGCCTTGATACGGCTGATATCTTGCGCCGTCTCGTTGTTCATCAGAGGGGCAAACCGATTCGCCTGCTCCTCGATGCCTGCGCCCGACGGCGCTCAGCCGCTGGTTCAGCGCATCGAACGGCGCTCGCAGCGCCTCGTCCTGTGCCGCGAGCTGCGCCTGCGCAAAAGCGGCGACCAGCTCAGACTTGCGCTCTTCCAGCCGCTGGTCCACCAGGTCGGACGTCTGGTCCACGCGGTACTCGAGCTCCGCTTGCATGGCGGCTGTCTGCTCTTCCAAGGTCCGGAGCTGTTGGTATATGGGGCGGATGGAGGCTGGTATATAATCGGGTTCGTCTGGAGAGCGTTGTCTCCTGCGTTGACGTTCAGCAAATGATCTCAACTCAGCTGGAAAAAGTGAACGTACTTTTGTTCTTGAGCCCTTTGCTTCCTGGTCTACGATTTGTTGAACAGAGGGCTGCACCGCCGCCGTCCACTCCTTAATCTGACCGAGATAATCCAGTGCTGAACGCATCTCCGTATCCGGATCGAAGCCCGTGAGGATGCTTTCGAGGGACGGATAACCGGCGAGTTTATTGATGTACGTCTCGTACTCTTTCCGCGACGCGTTCACTCTGTCCTGGAACACTTTGCGCTTGGCATTGAGGATGTCCTGCCCAGATCGGCCGACGCGCTCATAGCTTTTCGAGATCTGCATCCGCTTGTACTTCGCCAGTTCTTCCTCTTCTTTCTGCAGCCGCATGTACAACTGGATGGCGTGGGCCATTGCTCTGCCACAACTCAATTTAGCGCTTGCAATGAAGCAAAGGATTGTGCCACTCACTTGATCTGGTTCTTGCACGCATCACGCCGTCCGGGCAGCGATTCAGGCGCATATCGACCGACATCGCTGTCGAATGGAGTGGCTGAGGGTTCGCGCTGCTTGTGGTCGATGTCCATGGCAGGAGGAGGGACCGCGATAGGGGGTATATGCGCGGATGCTCCTTTGTCCGCCTGCGACTTTCTCGACGGATCGGGCTCCTGGATCCCGGCACGTGTCGGCGCCTGCGCGCCCATATTCGCGTCCACAGACGCGTCGCCCAAGCCACTGCCGATTTCGGTCCATGTCTGCGGGGGTTGTTGCCATGCATGATCTTCATCCTCATCTTCGTTTGCCTCTTCAGTGGGCAGATCCTGCATAGTCGCATCCGCGCCTTCCTGCACCTCACCCTCCTCCTGACCCGCATCCTGGTCCTGCATCGTTGCATCCCCGTCTGCGTCCGCCCCGCCCTCTGTGCCCCATGATGTCGAAGCTCCCCATCCGCCTCCACTCGGTGGGCTCATCGCGCCCCATCCACCATTATACGACGCCGCCCACCTTTCCTTCTCTTTCGCCTTCTCCGACGTCTTGCCCGAGCTTGCTTCCATGTTCACCTTCGACTTGGGCTTGCTCTCCGATGCAGCCGCCTTCTGATCACCCCAGCCGGTCGACTTCCCTCCAGCATCGCCGCCCTCATCCCCCCATCCAGTCGTCGTCGTTCCCCACCCAGAACCAGATCCGGCCGCCGACCCCCATCCACCCGACAACTCTTTCTCCTTGCCCTTGCCCTTCCCCAGATCCGCCCCCCGTACCCATCGCGTCCCACGTCGCCCCCGCACTGCCCCACCCGCTCCACGCATCCTTCTTCTCCTGCGCCGGTGCCGCCGTCTCCGATGCTCCCCACCCGCTCGTCGTCTCCGCTGCGCCCCAGCTGCTCGTCGCCTCCGCAGGACCCCAGCTCGTCGCCTCCGTGCCCCACCCAGTCGCCGCCGGAGCGGGAGCCGGGGCCGCCCGTCCCTGGAACCCGCCTCTCGCCCCGCCGCCCCGCCCGCGTGCTCCCCCGCGCGCAGGCGGCGGCCCTGCGGGGTCCGCAGGCGGCACCTTGCGCCCGACCGTGAACCACGTCGGCTCGCTCGGGTGCACGAACTCGCACGAGGAGCCCTGGAAGCGGCAGCCGCCGCTGATTGAGTTGCCGTTGTCGTCGTACCACTGCGTGCCAGAAAAGTGTTTGTGAGTTGGGAGTTGGGAGAGAATGTGGGAGTACGCACTCTGCATCTGAGAAGCGGCATGGTTGATGAGGAGATAGGGTGGTGGATCTATACGGCTGCGATGATGGAGGAGTACTTTGTATGAGATGAAGAAGTGCGACGAGGTATGCAGTTCGCCGTGATGTGGTGGAAGCTTACTGCGGGGAAGACCGATCTTATTTATCGTCCGCTCCTTTGTTCCATGAACAGCACAACGGCACGATAATCGATGCCGTGTACCTGCGAAGATGGTCTGATAAGTGCTCTGAAAAACGACTCGTGGTGGTCGCGAGGTGGTACAGTGGAGGGTGGTAGATAGGTGAGAAAAGAGGGTGCCCCGCAGGTGTCTCGCGCGCAGCAGGTACCCGCGTTTCTCAGCCACAGGCGCGCTTTCGCGCCCGAAGCTAATCAAAAGTCTAACACTCCGGGCGCATCACGATGAACACGCCGCTGTCATTTTAGCTCTTTGAACAGCTGAATATTCAGCTTGCCGGTTGTACTTAGCAGAATTCACGATGCGTGGTGCAAGCTGATCGGTTGATGTGAGATGTATTATTTAAATTTATAGACTTCTAAGGTACAACATGGATGCTGGCAGGTATACGGGCGTGTATGACGAGCGGATAGAGTTGCAAATGCGACGACGAAAATCAACGCTGGCCGTCTGGAACATAAGCCATAAATCAGCACGCAGCCCATCAAACCGAGCAAAGTACTCACAAGCCTTGGTTTCGTACTTGCCGAGGCCAACGATGACGTTACCGGGCTCCTGCTCCTTGCCAGTGAAGAAGTTCTCCAGAATCGACTTCGTGCCAGCAGCGTAGCGCGCCTGCGCGTCGAGCGTCGTACCGGAGTAGTGCGGCGTCATGCCATTGCCGCCGCCGAGGGGGTTCTTCATATGGCGCCAGACGTGGTCCTTCGGCGCGGGCTGCACGTTCCAGACGTCCCCGGCGTAGCCGGAGAGCTGGCCGGTCTTCAGCGCCGCGGCAACGTCCTCGGCGTTGCAGATCGCGCCGCGCGCGGTGTTGACGAGCCATGCGCCCTTCTTGAAGTGCGAGAGGAGATCCTTGTTGATAAGGCCGAGGGTGCCTTCGTGCAGAGGGCGCGTTGACGGTGACGACGTCGCACTGGGACACGAAATCCTGCAAGCGCGCGACAACTCATCAGTATCCGAATTTCTGATGAAGTACGAGCGTGCAGACCTTCAGGTCCTCGACACGGCGAGCCTTGACAACCTTCTCGGCCTTAGCGGGCAGAGTCGCATAGTCGAAGTACAACAGGTCCTTGCAGTCAAAGGGCACAAGGCGCTGCACACACGATAGCCAATGCGCCCGGCCCGATGGTGCCGACGACCTTGCCCTCGAGATCGAACGCGTTGCGCGCGATATCGGAGACCTGCCACTCGCCGGCCTCAATCATCTCGTGCGCGGGGACGAAGTTCCGGACGAGGAGGAGGATCGACATGACGACGTGCTCCGCGACGGAGACAACGTTCGAGCCGGAGACCTCGACGACCTGCACCTTCTTCGCGACGGCGGCGTTGAGGTCGATGTGGTCGGAGCCAACGCCGGCGGTGACGCACAGCTTGAGGTTCTTGGCCTTCGCAAAGAGATCGGCGGTGAGGTAGCCGGGGTGGAAGGGCGTGGTGATCAAGACATCGGCCTAAAGTCATATCGCTCAGACCGCCGGCACGGAATGAATGAACGAAGGGCAACTCACATCGACGATGTGCTTCTGGAAGTCGCTGTCGGGACCCTCCTTGGAGCTCGAGACCTTGCACATGCCATCAGACCATCTGTTCGAGGGGCGGGTCAGGAATAATCGGCACTCACGATTAACTCGTGGCCCTGCGACTCGAGGTACGGGCGCAGACCAAGCTCGTTCTCGACGGTGCCGAGCAGACGGGGCTCCTGCTTAGCAGCCTTGAAGCCGTTGTAGAGGATAGCGAGAACCTGTCCGGCCTCTGATCAGCAGCGCGTCTCCCTTCCCCCCCATGCGAAGAAGCGCACCTTCATGGTAGATAAGAGTTTGTGTGGGTGTGAAAAGGCGAGTAGTAGATGAGAGTGGTGTACCTCTCAGGCCAGACACAGGCAGCCTTTATACATAGACCCCACCCCCGCATCTTCCGTGTTCCTCCACATACGCGACGCGTTTTCGCGATGGGAAATACGACCTCCCATGACACAATCCAGGATGATAGTCCCGAGCTGATTCACCCGCCGTCGTTTCCATCCAAACCACATCACTCACCCAATCAAATTGCGTAAATCGGCAGACCCCGCATCACAACGGGCTGCAAAACTGTGAAACGTCAAAAATTCAGCGCGGTGGAGAGCATGACGGGGGACATACAACCCGGGTCCACATCATTCTCCTCCTCGCGCCGCGAGCCCGCCGGAGCTCAGCAGGGCGACTGCGGACGCGCCCGAGCGACGCGCGAGATGCTCCGGACGTGCAACGGAGAGCATCGATGTGATCCGTAGCTGACGCGCTGGTGTCCGCGAGGGAAATTTTTCTACGTTTCCGGGCGAAGTGTACAACCCGCACGGGAGACCGTCGTTAGACGCGCCTCTACGCAGCAGCGCTGCAACAAGTCGATTGTCAGCACGCGTTCCCCACCAGTGCTTACTCGTCGTAAATATTCCACAAGAAAGCACACCTCGGGATGTGGCGGGGGCTCGATCCCATAGACGGACAAGCTTGAGTCAAAAGTCAAATTGAGAGTTCCGAGTCCGAGAGGCGAGAGTCAGCTGGAGCCGCCACCGCGCGACGCGCGACAGCGTCGGATTCCGCATTCGCCCGATGGACGTATGCCCGCCCCATCACGTGGACGCGCTCTCCCGACTTCCCCGACTTCCGCCCCGGGCCGGCCGCCATGCCGACCTTCGAACCCGGAAGCGGGCCATCTATCTATCTACTATCTATCTACAATCAAAAGCAGCAGGTTTGTGAGCCTATGGGCAGAAAATGCGCGTTCATTGCAAAACCATTGCGAAACGGCGAGGACATTGCTATATTTGCGCCCTACGGCAAATAGCTGCTGCAGAAGCTGAGGATTATATTTGGACAATGAACTTGAAACAAAGGCCGTGCGACAGCACCGGTCATTGTTAGTACAATACCAATTAGAACAACATCCCGACAAACGAAATTGAACAATCCTTTAACCTAGATGGCGAACACGCCTTTGAAATACTTCTCGACGCCTTCGACCCCGCCCACCAGTGCACCGACCACGCCATCCGGCCGCACGATCGCAATCTTCGCAGCCTCGGACGCAGCGCCATACGCAGGGTACGCATGTCCATCCTCGTCCCTTAGCGTCAGATCCACGCCCCCCACCGCACCTGCGCTCGATGACTTCGGATAGACCGCCACAACCCGCACCGTGCCCGCAGGCAGGCGCTCCACAGCCCTGACCACCGAAACCGGGTCCGCGCCGTCCGCGAAGACGAGCACGGTGTGCCGCGTCGGGCCGAAGACGTCAAAGAGCCTCGTGGTGCGCCCAGTCTCGACATCCACAAGCCCAGGCGCATCGTGCGCGCGATCGCCCGCATGCAGCCGGTCCGCGTCCGCAGCGCCATACGTGCTCGCCTCGACCGTCTCCGCGCGACCCCGGTCATCGACGACGACCGGGCTCCAGCGGTAGTGCACGCCGAGCTGGTTCAGCGCGCGCGGGCGGCGCCACGGCGAGGGGTCGCCGGCCTTGCGCGTCGTGGTGTCGAAGGTCTTGTTGAGCAGCGTGGTGGTGAGGCTCAGCATTTCCTTGATGACGGGGAGGCGCTCCGCGGTATAGCTGTCGAGGAGGCCGGGCGCGGCGAGGCCTTTGATGGCGAGCGCGAGTTTCCAGGATAGGTTGAAGGCGTCCATGATGCTCGAGTTCATACCCTGGCCGCCGGTCGCGCTGTGCACATGTGCGGCATCTTCGAAAGGTCCATCAGTAATTTCGACGGCGAAACATGAATGCGGGACGTACCTCCAGCAATGAAGACTCTGCCCTGCTGGAACGTGTTGACTACCCGGATATTTGGCCTGTAGTCTGCGATCGTCTCTATCTTGCCAATCTTTAACTCTGGCAATTTAGTGACGCGGGATACAAACTCGCGCAGGTAGTCGTCGTCTTCAAGGACTCGCTGGTAGTCCAGACCCGCCCCGCAGAGCATGATGAAATAGATATTCTCTGCTGCTGTACGGTCTGTGGGACGCAGCATGACCCTGGGATGCGAAGCCGATCAGCGTTGTCATAATGAAGCGGAATCGAATGCGAAACGTACGCGTCACCTGGTGCGTCCCCAAATTTATGCCAGTGCTGTAAAATGAGCAGAAAAGCATGAGCGACCCTAGCATGTATAGCAGAGAAATGGATTGACACACCTTATCGTCTACGCCCGTTACGATTGCGTCCCCGATAATAACATGGAGCGCATCTCGAGTTTCTCCCACGAACGTGAGATTCAGAAGTTTGCGAACAATACCTACAAAGAGGCATCAGCGGCATATCATTGAAAGTCATTTCATAGACCATCGTACCTTTCGCGCCATCAGCGCCAATGACATATTTGGCGGTCACCTTCTCTTCGGCGTCCTCCTTCGCGACAGTGGCCGTAACCGAGTCTGCGCTCTGCTCTATAGCGAGCAGCTCGGTAGATAGCTCGACTTCGACGCCGAATTTCTTGAGATGATCGCGCAGAATGCGACATGCTGCATCCTGGCCGAGCAACCATGGGTTGTTCTTTTCACAGGGTTAGTACATCATTACCCAGAGAATGCATCTGGCATTCACCTCAGGGTAAATGGGCGTGGGTTCTTGGTAAGGCATGATGGCGAAGTGCTTGACAGGTTTTCCATTTTCATATTCGAGCCATTCGGGACTGTCCGAGCCAGCCTTCTTGATATCGTCCAATACACCGAGATAACGGTAGATTTCGAGGGTGCGAGGCTACGACGGTGTAGTTAGAGGTGCAAGAGTAAAAATTAGTACTTGCCATAGACGCACCATAATTCCAGCGCCCCGCTGGCCTATGGGGAAGTGGGGCAGCTTCTCGATGACGCGGACGTCCACGCCATTCTGAGCGAGAGTCAGCGCGGCGACGAGACCCGTCGGGCCAGAACCAACCTGCAACCAAATACACGTGAGTAGCAATGCAAATACTACGAAACTGATACTGACAATGAGAACGGAAGTGGCCATGGTGTGAACAGAGTCAAAAGGTGATATGAAGAAGGTATGAGGAGCACTAGGTAACAGGATGTGTTGCAGGATACCGATGATGCGAATTGGTTGTCCATCTTGTCCTCTTATATGTGATCCTAAGCTCGCCCCATGACGTGAGGGCACGGCCGACGTGTAACGCAAGCCTCTGGCATCTCACGACGGGGCTCTTCCGTCGCGACGGGGCTCTTCCGTCGGCAGATTGACGCGTCCGCCAGAAAACGAATCAAACTACGCGATATTGCGGGCCTGCGGTGGCAGATGTGAAACCGGTATGAAACGGACTCTTGCCGCTGCGGCCCTCAGGCAAGCGCCGCTGCGGCATCTGGCTTACGCGCTGTTTACGCGTCATTAGTGATCTTATCAGATATGATGTTGTTGTAGGCGTCCGTCCCCCGTCAATCTCAGATAGCCGCCGTCAACAACGTCCTTCATGGAGAACTCGGGGCCCGACAACCTGCAGGTTCTCATTGCCTTTGGATGCGCTGACTCAAAACGCCCCAGCCATCCCTGCAGGAACGTTGCGCTTCTATGACTTTGTGGGTACATTCAGGTGTGGGCGTTCATCAGCGCCACGAGGGCTCAAACTCACGACAACATGTCGGTCGTAGGTCGCATGAAGGAATTTGACTCGAAGCATCGCTGATGATGAAGTACAGCAGGACGCAAGCTCGATATCAGAGTCGGCTACTCTGAGCTAGTACCTCGGAATGCCACTCACCTTCGCGGTTCTCTGACCAGTAATTCGTCCCACCGGCGGAATGAAATGTGCCTGTGATTGAGCAGCGCGATGAGATAGAGACCATGAGCTATATCTACTCAAAACCAACTGTAACAGATGTGTACGTAGTATTAATCTAACCCGCCAGCAACGAACGAGCGAAGCCTGTACCGTACCGATGTCTAACGCCCCCTCCTTCCGAGTCTATGCTATTTAAGATAAGAACTGCCCGAGCGCACTGCGCGCGACGAGCGCAACACGGCGGCCGGCGGCATCGCCTTCCGACTGGTCCGCAGCCGTAAGCCACCATCTTAGGCGCGCCTTGAGCTCTTTGCCATCGAGGCCATCGCCGATGCTGCAGGCGACGTCAAATCTGCTTGACACAAAAAGAAGGGACACGCGACTCACATGCCGCGCTCTTCAAGCGCCTCGAGCAGCTCGGGCGCCGTGAGGCGCTCACCCATGCCTTCCTGCCTGAGCAACACATCGTCAGCGGCGATGGCGCTCAAACGCCGCTGTATCCGCCACCTGCGAACAGGCGGCGGGCCGAACGTCGACAGCGACAAAACCCTAAAAGCAGTACGCGTCAGCCGTGCGCAAAACAGCCCGCGAAAGGCACTCACCCGCAGAGCGCCAGCAGTGGCGGGCCATTCGGCACGGCCGCAAGCGAGTCCGCCTTCCGGACGGCCGCGAGGTCGTGGCGCATCCCCTCCGCATAGACGCGCTGTTTCTCGCGGCGCTTGCGCTCGATGCGCTCCCACTGGCTCGGCATGATGCACGTCGACGGGAGCATAAACGGCGCGTAGAGCGCGATGAGCGGGATTATCTCCTCGACGACGAGCACAATCACCACGAACGGAACCATTCTACGCGGCTCAGTCAGTATTCCGATACGCAGGGGCGAGGGTGAGAAAGGGAGATACGCACTTGATCGCGTCCCTGCGGAAGGTCTGCACGAAGCGCGTCTCCCAGCGCGTCTTCGGCGCGCCACCGCTCTTTACACGCGCGTTGATCTCGTTCACCTGCTTCAAGTGCGTGTAAAAGAGCTTCAGCCCTCTCCAGTAAAATTTCTGCCGCACACAAACACACGGTCAGCATGCACACCGCGCAGACCAGGAAGGACGCACGAAGAGCTCCTTCGCCTGATGGAACAGCCGGCCGACGCGTCCCGCGTTCGCCGGCGGGGGGATGAGCAGCCCGTGCAGTTGTGCGTCACGCAGGTCGCGCCGCGTCACCTCGATCAGCGAGTCCGCCGCCTGCACGGGCGGCGCGGGCGCCTTCTCTGGCTCTCCCCGCGCGCGAGCGGCGGGGCCGGCGTGCTCGCTTTCGGCGGCGGCTTCACAGGCGCGGGCCGCAGCTCTACCTTCGGCTTGCGTGGTGCAGGATGAGGCGGCTCAGGAATGGAGGAAGAGGATTTGCCGGTGGTCGGGGGAGGCGGGGAGGGGAGGTGGAGAGGTGGCGGTGGAGGAGCAGCGCGCGGTGCTGGCTGCTGATCACGGAAAGGCCATGGAGGTCCCGACGCAGGTAGATATATCTCGGGGATATTGATGCAGGGCGGTGTCGCGAGACGAGGGACCTAAGTTGCGCATTGCAAGAGACGGTTAGGTGAGGGAACGCCGGAAGAAAATGAGTTGGACGGGGAGAGCACGGACCTCTCCACTACGCCATTCCTCCCAAATGAGCGGATCATGCAAGCCCGTATGTTTCAGTCACTATGCACCTGCAACGTGGATCCTGGGGTGGTGGTAAAGACGACGAGCAGGTTATGGGAAGGACGACAAGCAGTTGTATGCAGCCGGACGATGCGTGTGCTTCGGGATCGGCACCGGAAAAGGAAGGAAATATTCTTTCCCACGCTTTCCGCCTGGCATTGACTCGGCCTCGTTCAGCTTGCCCTCACTACGGCCCACTACTCCCAGTGTCCGTATCATAAAGCTCTTACATCTGGATTTCTTTCCCTGTCAAATATACTCGCCTGATCCGACTGTGTAGCTCTCGGTTGAAATAAACTATACGACTCAGGAACTGCTCTCGATGAGCGCTGTGAGCACGCGTCGCGTTCAGACGCTCAGAGTCCTACGACGTCATCTGAAGCCTACCCGTCATCCTATAGCCTCAATCCGATTTCACGCTCTTGCTTCCTCGACCACCATCTTTCCGCAAGCATACCGAATTGGGTACTACGGCCTTTGCGCGATTTCAAACAACCATGGCCCAACTCGACGCCGCGCAACTCCCCGCGGACATCTCGCTCGCAGTCACGAACACCCTTGACCAGCTCTACGATCCCACCATCACCAACCAGACGACCAAGCCGCCCTCGGTATCCGCACTTACTGGTCTGCCCGCGCCGGTGCAGACATATCTGACGTCGCTGACGCTCGCGGCCAACAAGGCCGCGAATGCGAACGCGTGCGGGAGCGTGCTCGCTGGGCAGGGCAGCGAGGGCGACGAGTTCGGCGACGCCGCGTTGTGGCTTGGAGACGATGTCGCTGGGAGTGAGAAGGATGTATTAAGGAAGCTTGGGCTGAAGGAGTGGCTGGGCAATGGGCGGACTGTATGTGTTTCTCAATGTCCTCCGACGTGTGCTGAATTGCTCGGGCGAAGATACATCGTGTGGAATTAGATCCGTCAACAGGCCTGCCTCGTACATTCAAACCAATGCTCTCGCGCGTAGAGTCGGACGAACTGAAAGACTTGCTGTCAAGGCTGTCGGACAAGACGTATTTCTATGTGGACGGGGGTCCGAACGGTACGGTCCTTCATGTCCTGTATGGCCGTGTTCCGGAAGGAGTAGCGGGAGGATGGGTTGCATTGGTAGGACTTGGTGTTGCTGCAGATTACTGAGCAATGCATGACCTTGTTGCGAGGCAAGATTATCAGTCAAGCGTTCACGTATGATTGCGTCTCTGTTGCCTCTCAAAGCTGATTGTTCGTACGCAAGCTGCATGGATACAGCGGGCTTCGCTGTCGTATCACTCGTCCTTCTCAAACGAGATCGACGTCGTCCTGGGATCGACTATGACACAAGCAGCTGGTGATGTGTACGCTCGCAGCACGCGCTGCAGCAAACCCATCGGGTAAATAGCCTGGTGCACGAGTCAGGTCTGTAGGTAGCATATTTATGACGAGTTATGATCGGCGGAGGTAAACAAGGGGGCTTTGGTGTCGCTGCCGGCATCGACAGTGGTAAGTGCACCTTCCACCTTCAATGCGTCGCACTTCTGGCTGAATTCCGCCGATGTAATAGGTCGCGCTCGACGTGTCTTTTGGAAGAGTGTATGTCCCATGAATCCTTACACCTTATGCCAGCAGCCGCTCTCGATATAGTGCATATATGCACAGCTTTCAACCCGCTTGCTCAATGTCTTGGACCGAGAATACATCAAGAAATGACTCAACTCAGGGCCAAGTGGTCCAGAGCTTCCAAAATCATTATAGCAGCGCGATCTACACACAAAACAGGATCATCTTCGCAGTATTGCCGCATGGAACCCGCCCTCGGAGCGCCGAGCCAGCAAAGAACTCAATTGCCCCGCATTTGCGTACCCGAACAAGAAGACATCATGTTTCATGTTTCAAGTGCCAACACTTGTCGCCATCCAGGCCCTCGCCAAAGTGTACGGTTCTTTTCAGTACCGGGTGACCCTAAATAAGCTTATTTGACGGCGAGAGCCTTTTGTGGCGAAAGTGTACGGGTACAGAAGCAGGTTCGTCGTGGCCGCTGTTTCTCTGCTTGAATGGGGTCTGACGAATCCACGAGTGCGCAGTGGTCGCCGACCAATTCAACACATGCGTCGGCGCTAAACTGAACAATGGGGACGTGTACACACGCTGACATATTAACTCAGAGATATCACCAAGACACGATTTGCGGCTTGCCTGTCAACATGTCACGATCCACTCGCCTTGCGAACCACTGAATTGGATATAATTTTAAGCTTTTCAAATTGGTCCATGGCAGGAGCATGTTCCGGGCAACTCCATCTTTCTAGAGGCGCAGATCCTCAACGCCGTCATTAGTGGCGGTATAAATCTGCAGCATGCATCCCTGCTTACTTTGTCGACAACTCGCAGCGACAGCCCATCCAGCATGGAGCAGGGAATTCCGTTAGATACGTATTACTCGGCGCTCATGGCAGACACTGAACGTCAGTTCGTCGGTGCTCCCAGCTATCTCGACGCCGGACACGACCAATATTCTTCAGCTGCCGTTTGGCGCAGGGTACAGCAGTCAGGCGCAGGTATGTTCAACATTTCTCGCAGATGGTGTTGTATAATCGCTGACATGACCTGTCTCGAGCTGCAGCCCGTCCACCCTGACGCGTTTCTTCAAGCCCAGTGGGATTGGCCGCCTTACCCGCCTCTCCAAACCCTGCCGTACCCCATCTCGTCCGACTACCACTATGCTAACGCAGGCCTCTCCATTGTCGACCCATACCCGTTCATACCAACCATCGACCGCCCGTCCGCCCCCAGCCAACGCGCGCCCGTCCAAGCTGAAGACAGAACAGGCACAGAAACTTACCGCTTGTGCCAGACGGACGCGTTCGCCGCGCCTGGTACGAATGAGGTAAGGTTTTCTAGTGCGCCTGCCTTCGGCGCAGACGTCCGCGAGCTATGCTGATTCGTGAACGCGCCACAATAGGGACGGGGCGGCGCTATGTCCCAGATGGTCGACTTCAATCCCGACGAGCCGCACGGCATGACGCTCTGGGCCCCGCGCCCTCTCCACGCCGCCTCCACCACGCCGTTCATCCAGGGCACGACATATGCGCGGCGTCGGGCATTGGGCGCACCGCTCGACAACGGCGCTCCTGAGCTCGCATTGCACGCCTCCGCGCCCCTGAGCGTCATCGGGGCTGCGTATACCGGTATTGATAAGCTGGAATCCACCTATCAGGTGGTGCAGCAAACCAATACCATACGCGGCACCGGGGCTCAGTGCGACGCATCCGCCTACAGCTGCGGTGGCTCGAGCGTCGTCCAGAGCGCGTCCAGCATCCCCCTCACTATATCGAATGGCGCCCTCACTATATCAAGGGATGCCGATGGCAGGTCAGAAGCTGCCAGTACCCACACCGCGTCGAGCGCCGCCCATTACGCCGCCTACAATGCATCCGGCAACATCTCCGACGCGAGCAGTGACGTCCCCATCGCATCCAGCATTATCAACAACGCGTCGCGCGGGCCCGGCCGCGCCCGCAAGCCACCGACTGGCGGCGTCGTGAAGAAGAAGAAGAAGGTCAAGGCGCCGCCTGCACCCAAGAAACCGCAATTCCTCGCGTGTTTCTTCTGCCGTGGCCGCAAGATCGCGTGTGGGCATCCCCCGCCTGACAGAGTGGATAGGACGTGCAAGTGAGTACTTACATTTGCATCGGTGTTGGTGACCAAAGCGCGGGGAGAGAGGGGAGACGAGACTGCGCAACAGTGGTCTGGCTATGATGTGCAGGGTGTTTGAAGTCGAGGGGGAGACGAGTCCTGCTCGCTGCAGCGACCAAGCCTGCAGCTCTGCAGGCTTTATACCCCCCCTCGTCTTCCTGCTACCCATTTCGCACTTATCGCTCCCATCGGAGGAGCTGACTTCTGCCTCCTCCCGTTCGCGCTTTTTTTAATCATCTGGTCGCGTTTGACTCATACTGACGACCTTATCGCTCCATCATCATTGCAGCCAGTGTGCCAAACGCGGCATTTCCTGCACGTACCCCACGGTCTCGCGTCGTGGCCAGCGCCGACCTAAGGAGATCAGCGACTTGCCTTCCGCGGGGGGATTGGCCCTCAAATGAGGTACAAACCACGTCGCAGGTTCTCGCCGTATTAGGTGTTTCGCGGTCGACCCCTTGGCATTGGGCTTTCAATCGATGTGGCTTCCGGTATTTTCGCCGTCGCCTTACTGGTTCCTCGTATTGTATTGACTCTATGGCGTCCAAATACAGTATTCGGTATTATATCTCGTTGCAACATGCACTCTGTATGGCCCAGTCCGTTCGTGACTGGGGGTTTCAATTCCAGCTTTCCGCTCTTTGTTTTCTTGTTTATTCTAATACAGTTCTTTAATTTGCTACGATATTTTCCGTGTCGCTATCGTCTCCCGCTTCGATTAACTCTGCGCCCTCCATATTTTTCGGCTTGTTCACAGCAAATGCATGATCGTCTTGTCCATTTGCAGCGTTTGCCCTGTCCGTCGTTCTAGTCCGTATTCTTCGAGGCACAGAATGCGCCACGACGCTGCTGTCTCGTTAGTGGCGTCCGCATCGCGTGTTCCGTTTGGGCTCCCGTCTGCCTCGTGAGCGCTCCCATTGGCCCAACGCCCTATATTGCAGCGCTTCTTCCAACTCCGACTCACCCATGCGTTTCATTCGGGCACGATTACTGATGCTCATCGCAACGCGTGTGTATCGTGCTCGCTGTCCCGAAGGACAAAATGGCGACGGCGCCGTGGAGCCGCGGGGCCGAAGGTTTACATGAAAAGTATGTGCGCACACAGAGTTTTGCGGTGTCCGAGTTTGTGGAAAGATAGACCAGATCTATCCCCTCGTTTCGTGAAGTCGGAGGAACATCGATAGCTCGGCCTGCATCATTAATGCGCGAAATGCACGCGAAAGGGCTATAACGACAATGAACTGCATATGAATGGACTCGTGACGGATGATGGCTGCAAGAGGGAACGTAATGGACGTCTCCCAAAGGATGTAGAAGCAGTGATTTATTCGGATCGTAAGGTGCGTAAGACGTACCCAGCCACGCTCAACAACGCCTCCAAACCTTCTGTCGTCCTTTCGCCGCAGTGAACATCCGGCTGACCACCGTACGTCCCCGTGAACGGTCGCAGAGGTAGCTCATCCCACAGACGCAACGGAACAGGACGCGCAAGGCGCAAGCGCTTGTTTGCTATCAAGGGGATGGCCGCTCTCGACAGTGACAGTGGATGATCGTCAACAGTGCTCCCAAGTCAAGATGTGATTCGCAAAATGTGCTGGATTTACACTGTCACAGCGCCTAGAAAGACACCAGCTCCTCTAAAAAAAATGTGCTAGATAGCTGTCGATTATCGCTAAGGAATACATATGGGTGGACGAACCTGTTTGGCGCCATGCTACGCAAATCCCGAGTTCAAGTACTGGTAAATTGATGGAAGGCGTGTAAGAGAGTCGAGTAACTCGAGCGATTTAGCCGGCGACCGAGGGACATCATCAGGTCTCATGGAGAGGTCGCGTGGGTAGATAGCTTAAGTGTAGAACCAAACGTAGCAAACTCAATCTCTCATTGCGCACTGGGCGCGAGCGCTGCCGCCTCAGCTATGGGCAGATCGTGAGCACTGGTAGATAACTTTTGTTACCGCCATCTTGGGGAATATTTTCGCGGCGTGAACGATACACTGCCGCTCAGAATTCGACTCGAAGGTAGGACGATGAGCTCAGATTCACTGTCAAACTCGCGTCCATAAAGTCGTCGGAGCTGGCCGGGTTTTGCCGGCCAGATGTGTCTTTAGTCTTCGCCCATTCTTTACCCTTAGCCCCGTCGACGAACGTCAAGACACCAAAACAGCGGCCCCAAGCCAACGATTCATTTTAAATCTTGCAAGTTGGGGGCTTCGAATTCTTCAAGGTGCGATCTCCGCAGAATCATCCTTATTTTCTTTTAAATAGCTAGGCTGCAGGTGAGACACTCGCATCTCGTGGCTTCCTTGGGAACTGTTTGCATGCCGCGCTGGCTATCCTCGTACGTTTCTTGATCGTTCTCAAATCGATGCGAGATATTGACTTATTGTGGGCTGAAAAAAGGTCATCATGAACCCCGATATGCCATTCAATTCTCCATGGCTGAGCGTGGAAGATTGTGCTACCGCCCAGCAAGTTATCGACACGGAACTCGGCGAAATGACTCCATCACCATACCCAGAACGTGCTCGCAAGTTGCGCGCACGGCGCAACGAGTATGCTCTGATCAACGCCTGGCTCCCATCAGAGCTCATGGTCGCAATATTCTACGAGGTCATCATCACTTCTCAATACGGTCACATGCTGCAACACCGTTTGTTCTCCTGATTGCTTAAAATCGCCCGGTGGTTACAACTTCAGCCGCACGTCGATGGACCGTGATTAGCCACGTTTGCCAGAAATGGCGCACGATTGCTGTCGGTACGCCCCAGCTCTGGCAAAAGATTTCATTCGTCAATCCCGACGTGACTTTCATGATGCTGCAACGCAGCCAGCCATCACCGATATGCATCGACTACCACTCACCATCACCGAGACCCATCGACTACAACCCACGGGGGTCCATCCTTGCGCTCGGAATAGCACTATCTCATTCTAACCGTGCATCCGAAATTTCTCTGGGCATGTGTTGGACTCGCCTGCAGGATCTAATTTCCGCGTACCTCACGAAGCCCATGCCGCTTCTGAAGTGTTTGGAACTGCGGACAGGCAGCCGCGACCAGCAAATGCAGGATTTTTCCTTCCTACAGGTTGTCTTGAAGGGGCGAATGCGCTCCACCGCCTTGTTCTCGTCGACATTGGGTTCTCGCCTACGACCGATCCTTCCCACGACCCTCACTAAACTACATCTACATCGCCTCTCCAAGAAATTCACGCCGTTACAGATGACAGCTCTTTTAGAACCTCTGGAGAACCTTTGCGATTTGCACATTGAAGATGCCCTCCGCTCAGACACGCCAGATCCCAACCTGCCTCCAGATCTTCACCGTCTATCACCGCGTACACATCTCACCCGTCTCACCATCAGTGAGACGGCACGCCCGAGGAACGAAGTTCCTGGCTCGATTCTCAATAACATCTGCGACACAGCTGAATCTTCTGTGCACATCGCGACGGCTCGAAGACGTTCATTTTGGGCAGCTGCTCAGGCCTATCTACGGCGCGCGGGGTCTGGTGCGCGATCTGTCTATCTTGTGCTGGCATTTACTAGACATGTCGCTCATCGTAACGGCCTCTGGTGGCACGTCCTCGGAGGTCCACTTCAGCCTGAGAGTGCCACCGGATAGCGACGGTCACATTCTGTTGCGTGAAACGTTGCGCGACTTGTGCGAAATGCTGCCGCTTGACAGCGTTGAGACGTTGTATTTTGGAACCTCGAGACGGTCGCTTGGAGTTTGGCGAGGTCGCTGCTCCGCTTTTGGCCTCTCACCTTTACGGTGTCCGCATCCTCAGGGTGAAAGATAGAGCTGTGGAACCCGATGAACGAAATGATACCAGAGATATAGACGGGCTGTTGCACGCTATTACGGATTGCCTTGTTGCTAGAAAAAGGTCAGGCAAAGCTGCCGATGTGGAGATGCTGGTGCTTAACGGTCGGATAGTCCCACCGGGATATCTGCGAAATCTGGAGAGCCTCAGGGAATGGGACGGCCGTCTTTGGCATCTATTAGATGAGGAGCCATTTTTTCCAACGGACGATGATGGACCTTTTTTTTATCTTACCCTGGATATTGAGTAGACTAGACTTACAGCTTTTGTTTCCTAGATCGTCAATCTCATCGTACTGACCCGTAACAGTTGGTCTTCTGCAAAATTATCTATACACCTGATCTTGTTCAGCTTTCCTTCCCCCCTTTTCCGAATGCCCGTTTCTTGCGTTCGGGTTGAACGTTGAGTTGTCAAGGTGCAATTGTCGAGGTGCTTGCAGGTCGTCGCTGCTCGACGCGTCGGACCCGCCGGCCTCCTTCCTATACCCTGTCCTTGTGTTGTCCACGGCGTCGCTGCGTTCGTACAATTTTTGAACATATAATATTTGAACACCTTAGACAATACCATACTGGTATGTAGTCAGCAGTAGCGGCGGTGAACTGATTGGAGACTCGGATCGCGTCGTGAAGGGGATGACATCATCACCTCCGACCTGGTTTGAGCACGGCGGGCGCTGTTGAACCCGGCATGTCTGCCTCTTACCAGCCCGTCAATACCGACGACGACACCCATTCCCCAGAATCTCTACCAGAGCCTAAGAAGCCGCGCACATTTTCGCGCCGAATTGTTGCTCTCTTCCTTGCGCTCTGCTTCGTTGCATTCGTATCCTACAAACTTGGCCAATGGAATGTGCCTAGCGCTGTTCCGGAACAAGCATTGCAGTCTGCGGCCCCGGAGAAGCCGGCCGTCCCATCTCAGGACAGTGCATCGGATTCCACGGGCGACCAGCTTGAAGAGACGCCGAAACCTGCAGAGAACGACACCATGAGCGGAAAGTACAGCGTCGGATAGTGCGTATATCACCTCACGTCTGCGATAGCACCAACTGATAATTTTCTTTAGTTTCGTTAACTGGTACGTATTCATGTTAGACCGGCGATTGTCTGTCTAGACTAGAAGGCGGGAAGTCCGTCGATACAGACAGGATGTTCACCGTTAAGATGAAATCCCCGTCTCTCTATGTCTCGCACAATGGCTGGTTACCGGTCTATTCGTCGGTTGGGCTATTTCGCAGCGCTAACAATTTGTAGGGGCATCTATGGGCGTAAATACCCTCCCTCCCTGATACCCGCCCAAGACCTCACGTATGTCCGCTCCTTCGTCCCGCTGTCCTTACTAACTACATACCTACCCCCTACAGCCATATCCTCTATGCCTTCGCCAACATCCGTCAGGATACCGGCGAAATCTTCCTCTCCGATCTCTGGGCAGACCAGGACATCCACTACCCAGGCGACAGCTGGAACGACGCCGGCACAAATCTTTACGGTAACTTCAAGGCGCTTTACAACCTCAAGCAACAGAACCGCCATCTCAAAGTCCTTCTCTCCATCGGTGGCTGGAGCTACTCCGCCGCGTTCCACCCCGTCGTCGTGAACCCCACGCTCCGCAGCAAGTTCGTCGCGAGCGCCGTCGCGCTGCTCGAGAATTACGGGCTCGACGGACTTGATGTGGACTATGAGTATCCGCAGAATGAGTCGCAGGCCCGCGGGTATGTCGAGCTCCTCCGCGAGCTCCGCGCCGGGCTCGACGCGCATGCTCAGCGCAAGGGCGCCGACTACCGCTTCCTGCTCACGGTACGGATTCTCTTTCCGTGCATGCACACCCCACCCTGATCCCACACAGATCGCGCGCCCTGTGGGCCGACAACTATCAGAAGTTCTTCGTGCGCGAGATGGACCAGTCCCTCGACTTCTGGAACCTGATGGCCTACGACTTCTGTATGTCCCTCATCCTCTCCCTCCCCTCCCCTTATCTAAGTATCTACAGCAGGATCATGGGACCAGATCGCAAACCACCAAGCGAACATCCACGGCCCGCCCATCAGCGCCTCCCAAGCCGTCTCCTTCTACACCAACGCCGGCGTCCCGCGCGCCAAGCTCATCCTCGGCGTCCCGCTCTACGGCCGCTCCTTCCTCAACACCGCCGGCCCGGGCACACCCTTCAGCGGCCTCGGACAGGGCAGCTGGGAGCAGGGCGTGTACGACTACCGCGCGCTGCCGCAGCCCGGCGCGCACGTGCAGCACGACAACCGCGCGCTCGCGAGCTGGTCGTACGACCCCGCGACGCGCGAGATGGTCAGCTTCGACGACGCGCACGTTGGGCGGTGGAAGGGCGCGTGGATCGCGCAGGAGGGCTTGGGCGGGAGCATGTTCTGGGAGCTGAGCGGGGACAAGGGCACGCGGCGCGAGGGCATGGAGGGCGGGCATGGGAAGGAGGAGATGCCGGGCGAGAGCCTCGTGCGCGTCGTCAAGGACGCGATGGGCAGGCTCGACATGAACCCGAACTGGCTCCGGTATGAGGGGAGCAAGTTCGAGAACATGCGTAATGGGATGCAGTAGGCTACATTTCTGTAGAGATACAGTGTACAGACAACACGAACATTCGAACATCATTGGTGTAGTTCTTATACATACCTCATCTTCACTCAGCCCGCACGACTCCGCACGAAACGCCAGCGCGTCCCAGCCGCGCCGGTCCCACGGCGCGAGCATCACCGACCGCTGCGCCGTCCGCACCGCACCCTCGCCCCGCATCGCCTCCGCGACCGCGCGCAAGACGCATCGACTCCCGCGCGTCCGCCAGATCAACCTCTTCGTCCGCAAGCGCCGCCGCCGCCACATCGGGCTGCTTGCTCTGCAACGCCAGGCCCGCGAGTGCCCGCCGTTCCGCACGGCGCGCAGGTTCGGCGTGCACGGCCTTCTGGCTCTGCGCGAGCGCGGCCGCGCATCGCCCTGCGCGAGATGGTGCTGCGTGAGAAGATACGCGACGTGCCGCTGCGGGTCGCGCGCGTGCCGGCGATCGGGCGGCAGCGCGAGGATCTCGGCGAGCGCGGCATCGACGAGGACCGTCGTCCGCCGTGAGGATGCCCATGCTCGCCAGCGCGTTGATCGCCGTCAGGTTCTCCGGGTCCTCCGTGATACTGTAACAACAGTTCAGGACCGCCTTTACGAACCTAACTGCAGAATGAAAGGCACGCACCACTCGAGCAGCTGCGCTTTGGCGCTCTCCCGCGCGTCGTCGGTTCCCAGCGCCCACAGCACCTGCGCAAGCAGCACCGTCGCCTGTCCGCGCAGCCGCACGTCGGCGCCCGCAGCGCAAGCGCCGCCTCGAGGCTCCCGAGCGCCTCCTCGAGCCGCCGCTGCCCGAACGCCGCGAGCCCGAGCCCGAGGTGTCCCTGTGCGCGCAGTACCCCGCTCTCATCGTCGCCGCCCTCCTCGGGCAGAAGCCCGAGCGCGGCCTCGAAGCCCTCCTTGCGCGCCGGCAAAATCGCGCAGCGCGAGTCGCACGCGCGCGAGGCTCGTGTTCGCGACGGCGTAGCGCCGCTCGAGCAAGGGATCTTCTGTCTCCTCGTACGCGGCCTCGAGCAGGCTGATCGCGCGCTGCAGGTAGTCCGCGCCGACGGCGGTGTGCCCGAGGCGCTCGCAAACGAGGCCGAGCAGGTGCAAGCCGCACGCATCGTCAGGCCGTTTTGGACGTAGCGATTGAGGATGAAGAATGCGGGGAAGAGCTCGTCGGGGGCGCCGGAGCTGCCAGGGTCGGAAAGGCGGGTGAACTCGCGCTTGGCGAATTCGAGGTCGGCATCCGGCTGGGCGAGTTGTTAAGTGCGGGATAGATAATGTTTGTGGGAGACTTACTGCATTTGCAGTTAGGCTGACTGCGTGCTCGAGCAGTGTGCGAGAGTCTTTGTGGTGCTCGTTGCGGCTCGCTACTAGGCTTTGTCCGACCCACGCCATGGTGTAGTCAGGATCGAGTGTCTGGGCCTTGTAGAGCGCCTCATTAGCAAGCTCCATATCGTCATGATACAGATACAGCAATCCAAGCTCTGTCCAGGTCGTGACGTTCTGAAACTGATGTCAGTAAAGACTGGTTTTTCGCAGCGATGATGCTCACCTTGTTGTTTATTTCGAGAGCCTTGATGTACGCGTGCTGCGCAATCTTGGGGTGCGAGACGAAGTGTGCATCTCCAAGGGCTCTCCAGTAAGTATCATTTCCAGGATCAAGACCCAGGGCCTCCTTGAAGCACGAGATAGCCTCCTTGCCGGCCTTGTTCCTTTGCTCTTCGCCCAACGCAGTAGTAGAAAAGCGGTTCAACGCGACACCGAGGTCAAACCACGCACTGCCAGTAGCAGCGTTGTCCAGCAGGCCGAGGGAGATGCGGTAGTTGTAGGATGCAACAGCCACTCTGAGCGCACTAGAACCGGTGACAGGCGACGAGACGAGGGGTCCACTGAGTATGCCTGAAACCCTGCTGCCCGCGTCCAGGCTGATAAGCGGCGTGATCTCAGACAAAGCCTGATGAACATCCGCCTCGTCCAAGAACGATGTGCTCTGCGACAGCTGGTAGACGGCATCCGATATCGTCTTCCATGCTACCGTCCTGAACCCTGGGCCAGACTGCAGGAATCGAAGGGAGGTGCGGATCGCTGTCACGAACGACCCTTCAGCTCGAGCAATGAATCCATCCGCAAGTTCCGACCGGCCAAGATCAAGGTGCGTCTGAGATAGGGACATGAGAACACCAGATTCCTCGGGTCGTTTCTGCAAGATGGCCTCAAATGAGTC
Organism: Hericium rajendrae; assembly: GCA_033439255.1. Classification (NCBI taxonomy): domain Eukaryota; kingdom Fungi; phylum Basidiomycota; class Agaricomycetes; order Russulales; family Hericiaceae; genus Hericium; species Hericium rajendrae. The sequence continues at coordinate 1,058,640 of CM065891.1, forward strand.
GACTGATTCCTGGAATTCGCCCGTCTGTCGCTGCACGTCTGCAATCAGATATGAACATATCCAGTCGTCAGGCTGCAGCTCCAGAGCACGCGTCAGAGCTTTGACTGCTGCGACATGACGACCGGCCTTGCTATATGCTTCCCCAAGGCGCAGCCAAGACAGCTGGTCTTCTGGTTGAGCTCGTAAAGCAACTTGGAAAGCCTGTATGGCCGACGAATAGTTGCGGCGGTTCTGAAATGATAAATTTGAGTAATGATCCTATAGACTGAATAAGATCGTCCCACCAGCTCGACCACGCCAAGAGCCTTCCAAGCCCATGCGTTCGTCGCCAGATATCTGCCAGAAACTGCATTTTCGGACCCTTCTGCTGTGCCCTCAAGACTGCCTTCTCCCTCAATCGTCCGTTTCGCCACAACCTCCACCAGATCCCATTCTCTTTCTTCCGCGAAGCCTTCGGCGAGCCGATGAGCAGCGTCGGCTTCTCGCGCATCCAGCTCGAAAGCTTTTTGAAAGCACTTCGACGCACGACTAGGATCTGGGGGATCAGCGGCCTCCAGATAGTACACACCAAGTGACGTAAAGGCAGGCGCAAAAGTTGGCGAACACTTTAGCGATGTGATGAAGTGTCCATATGCCGCTTCCCGGTCTACTGAAGATATTAGAAATAGATCGACCGGCTGGGCGGAAGACGAACCTCCCATCTCCCAATATGCTCTGCCCAATCGCCACCAGCAGCGTGCTCTGTCTTCGTCTCTACCCTCAATACCCTCCAAAGCACCGATCGTGGCCTTCAACAGCTCCGCACCCTCTTCCAACTGACCTAGTTGCACCTGACACCACGCATGTTCTTCCTTCGCCCGAATAGCATCGTCGTTAACTTCCGGTAATAACTCCAGCACGCGGGAGAAAATTGTGTCCGCCCTCGACCAGTCCTTACTGTATTGCAGTATGAAACCTTTGCCCATAAGGCTCTGTACATTGTCCGGATCCTGTTGGAGGACTTCATCGATGATGCGCAGAGCACGCGCATGATGTTTCGGAGGGTAGAGATGGACGAGAGATGTTGCGAGGATGATGTTGAATGCTTTCTTGACGCTAAATCCGCATTTAGAGGGTGATATTAATACATGAACAATAGTACAAACTGGGGAAGTTCTTTGCCCGAAGCCTTCTCTGACCGGCGAGTGAGTTCAAGACCAGCCTCCGCTACGGACATAGCGTTTTGGTAGTCGAGATCCCAGAGATATATCGAAGCCAGCACGCGGTGGGCGAAGATAGAACCTTCCAGACTTGAAAACGCGTCCTAGAATCAAATCGCTAAGAATCAGAGCGGACAGACGTTGATAGAACTACTAACTAGAATGGTATCAAAGGGGTCACTGTCATTTTCATTTAGTTGCGCTGACTCCGACTCGTCGTCGTCGTCCTCGGACAGAGGGATACCAGAATACATGAGGTAGCCTTGTATGAGTCTTGTCAAAGGCAAGTCGGGAAAGAGTTGCACAAATTGACGGAGATGCGAAAGGCCATAATCCTCTATACCCCATGAAACACTCAGCAACGTCGTGTATTTGCAAACGACGATACGTACCTAATGTCTCTGCGTCTTGTTCATCAATGAACATTGTCCATGCCAGCTCGTCAGGAATCTGAAGCAACACCATTCCATTGACGAGTTCTTGCACCTCCGCCATGAGTTGCTTCTTGATCTCAGCCTTCTCGCCAGAACTCGGCAATGCTTGGAGAAATTGTCGTTTATAGCGAAGAAGCTTTGATTCAGTCGAGCGGCGCAGTTCATCCGAAGTGTTTGGATGGTTCAGGATTTGGTTGTAGAACACAGGAAGCTAGGCGGGAACCTCGCACCATGAAAATCGGAGGCGAAGGAGAATTAACTTACCTTGGAAGAACCGTAGACCTCTCTCCCGACCTCTCGTTGGATTTCCTCCGGGCCTCCGGCATTTAGGCGCGTCCGACGTTTCTTTACTTCCTGCTCAATAGTCTCCTGTTCTTCCCTTTCCAGCAAAGATACGATTTCCTCTAAAATGGGTAGAGAATTCTGCACCGCAGACTGGCTACTGAACGTGGTTGTTGCCGTAGGGTTGGTCGGATCGGGTGGAGGCAGTGAAGATAAGGTGGAATAGAACGGAGAGTCGGGTAGATAGAGCGAGAGAGCATCGATCAGCTGCGAATGCGTCAATACTACAATCACATCGGCAAGTCTCGGCAATACCTGTGTTCGATTGCCTCTTTCACGGCGAAGTTCAACAATCTTTTGGATAGTCTCGGCGCATTTCGTCGCGTCATCGCTGGAAGTCCTTGTTATACTGAAACCGTGACTGCAAGAGCATATGCATACACACCTCTTCGAAAATAGCTTCGCTAGACCAAACAGGCTCTCGACATACTGGTCCCAGCTCTGCGACCGCTCATAGACCCTGGAGAGCCCCTGTCTCGCGAATATAAATATGAATACTGCGCTAATGACGCGTCCGCTCCCCGACTCACCTGCCATGCAAGTGCTTGCTTAGGATTCAGCTCTATCGCGGATCGGTATGTCTGCAATGCGGTACAATCAGCAGTCCGGGAGACATCTAACGCAAAACTGCACTACTTGCTCGCTCCGTTCACTCTGGCCTAGCTCCAGGAGGGACAGTCCCATAAACACCTTTCTGTTGTTAGGTCCGATATGCTGTTAGGGTTCGAAGTTCCGGGTGTCAAGACAGATGGACGCACGCGTTATAATTATCAGGCTCATACTCCAATATTTGGCTGCTCGCATCCAGTGCAGTCTGATAGTCTTTCTTGCCGATCGCCTCGCGGGCCGCCTTGAGCTTTCCTTTCACGAACGCGGTCGACATCACTTGCTGCCGCTGTGGCCCAACACTCAGGCGCGATTGCGCGCGTTCGCAAGATTTTGTGGATGAAGCGTAGAAAGCGTAATGAGACCAGTTGAATAGGGACGAGTATAAGTATAGAGACCTTCGCAATAGATTTTCAGAAATGGAGGCAATCGCGGAGGACGCGAAGGTGATAGCGTGGGAATGACATACCTTCTACGGTCAATCCTGCCGTTCTGCAAGCATTGAAACAAACTTTAACAAAGTGAATTTAAATAAAAGCTCAATCAACACTCTAGGTTCTATTCTATTACGGAGACTAGAATACAAGTCTACCGCTGACGACACCAGATAACGAACAGTGAGTGGCGGATCGGAGACGATAATACATGGTATGCATAACAATTCTAACTTTTTCTAAGCAAATTCTAAGCGAAGTTGAAAGCATAAAGGAACTCAGAAAGTCTAGTTACATGTCAGCAGATGCCGACACGCTATCATTAGGATATCATGGAACGAAACAGATGGGTGGAAATTGAAAGTAAATGAACCACTCTAGAAAGTATGTGCCAGGCAGATCTGGCAGTCCGCCGTAAACTTAAAGGCCGATGCGTTCTTGCTGGAGTCTGACAAAAAGATGGTCTGGAGGCCAATAATTGTTAGCGGCCAAGCTTTCCAGAGGAATGAAGGGGACGCACTAACGAGCCCGCACACAGGTGCGTAAACGGCCATAACGGCCTGAAGCTGATCGAGTCCCATCCTTGCCTCCGCCTCTCGTTCAGGTGTGGGTCCGTGTTCAAGTGGTGCATTTCGCATAGACGCAATTTCGCGAATGAATACGCGTGACGCGGCTGCCCAGAGAACCTACACATGGAGTAAGTACAATGCGTGCGGTCTATTCTAGCGCTTTGAAGCTCACCCCGAGGATTGGATTGATGATTAGGAAATTGTGCATCTGCACTGCAACGTTCGCTTCCATTATCGCTTTGGCCGACGCGAAGCACCTATTGCGAGACGCGGCATTCCGCTGGGAGAAGGCGGCATGCAGCTGTATTGTGGCCGCATGCGTCAGGCAATGGATAGTGTACATGGTCCGGACGACATCCGAAGACACCTGCGGAAGATTTGCGAGGGAATATAGCTGCTCTTTGAAGTCCTCTATGCGCTGATCGAGGGCGACGAAGTCCGCATAGTATGTATTCGCAGTCTGGGCTTCTACTTGTGTGTGTCAATAAGTGATCTCTTTTATTTTTGTAGCCCAGACTACATACCCGGTCGCCACTGTGGACCCAGCAGCGATGCCTGCTGAAACAGAACAGAAGCTTTGCTCAACTGTGCCAGAACAGATTGACTCTCCCATGGCCAGCCCGTAATAATTCCGACCATAAAGTTGTGCAGCGTAAAGCTAGTGCGGAAATTCGGGTAAACCGGACCCTAAACCGTGTGATTAGTATCGAATTTCTGCGAATGAAGGGAGTGCATACCCGTTCATAAGTGGTCATATCCAACGGCCACGGCGTATCGATTTGGCTTGAGAACGTGTCGCCGTCAGTGATAATTGAGGGAACATTGAAAGCGACTGCCCAAGCACGATCCAACGTAAACATGGTCCATAAGCCATTGATGCGCTCTCCTTCCTCGATCTGGTCTTTTGGAGCAGCCAGAGTAAGCGAAATGGAATCTACAAAGCTCGACGGAGTCCCAACGAGCTGAGCAGATCGAATTTTATGCAGACCACTCGTGAGGGCAAGAGACGCTGCAGAGTCGGACTGGTGGCGACCCTCGATAAACTTGCCTATCGAATAGTGATACACGGACAGTAAAATTCGTGCTTGAATACTCTGGATGACTTGCTGCGAAGGAGCGCCTGAAAGGGAGTGTCCTATCTCGGAGAGTGCTAGCGATAGAAATATAGCTTCATCAACCGGTGGATTGCTGCCAGTGACTTGCCGCATGATTGTGGCGCCGCAAAGGTATACCGCATTGAGAAGAGCGGGCAATGGACGGTTGGCATTGCGTGCCGGAAGTAAGGTAGCATGACGGAATCGGACAACGTGTAGGAACCAGCCGAATTGAGAGGCATGTCCGAAGAAGTGGTCCAGTCTATACGTCAAGATGATCAGAAAGAACTATATCTTGATATGAGGTACTTACAGCTGCTGAGAGAGATGCGCAGGGAGTTCCTCGTTGCCCCCGGAGGTTGCAGATGGGCTGCGTATAGCTGTGAAATGGCATAAATAACATATCCTCAGTGGGAAGCTCGTCAACCTCACCGACATGAGGACTTGATGTACCGGATTGAGCAGAGCCTGCAGCGCTCGATGGTCGCAAATTAGACGGGGACGAAGAAGACCCGCGCATGGATCGATACGCTCTAGAATGTGGATCACGGAGCTGCACCATATTCTGGGCAATCTCCGGGTGCTCCAGTTCCTCGATCCGGGCTTCGAGCTCAGCTATGTTGTCCTCCAGCATCTGGGTCCTGCTCCGTGCTTGCACGTCCGTGTAGCCACAGTCCTCTGGCTTACCGGCTCGGCTGCATTGACCGCAGACCGGCCGTAGACCATCGCATCTCTGCACAATCATGAAGACAAAATTATGAGTTTCTAACCGGTATCATCAGAATTCATCCTACCATTTTTCGTCGCCTAGACAAATGTCAGAATAATTCATGCAGAAACTAACGGGCATGCTTACCGGCAGCTGAGGCACGCCTTGCCCCTTTGAAGGGAGCCATACGAGGCACTCGAGGATGCAGCGTCCATGTTGCTGAATACTACAATGCAAAAGGTATAGAATGGGATGCCGGAATCCCTAAAGCTAGGATGTTAGGGAATCGGCTCCACAAACTGGAGTCGCCCATTTATACGAGGTGAATGCGTCCCCATGCTCAAAAAATGGCGTCTCTCGTTAGTTTCGGTGAAACACCAGAGCGACAGTGGGCGACACAGCAAGGAGTCAGTGAGTTGCGCGTACATCCTCGGGGAAGCGTGGATAAGCGAGCCCGAAGTTCTCTTTTGGTTTTGCGGGGCAAAGCTAGAGCGTTCGTGAGGACCGATGTTAGAGCAGTGTGCGCGTTCTTTGACCGAAAACATTGAGGACGTGACTTCCTTGCGATGACTAAATTATATAACCTGCATCGGTATGTACCGTAAGCTTTCCCACCGTCCGGCTCCCTGGCCACGACTCGTCGGACCCGTGCTCGTTTGACACCAATCCCGACCTTCAGCGCAAGCATTCTAACGCCTTTGTATTTAACTTACCAATAGTGCTCTATCGAATTCTTAGGATCAAAGAATGAGCAGCTGCTGACCGCTTCAAAGTTGCCAACGTCCGCATCGGCATCTCCAGATGCGACCCACTCAGCAACGTCTCGCAGAAGCCTTGACCATTCGTGGTCAATGGGGATGCCCCATGTGCGGGTGCGTCAGCCCGATAACAAGATGATCTAAGTACGTCGATGTCCTTGGCTTATAGTATTCAATTGCGGCTCATGTTTAAGATTGTCCTGAACGGGCCTTCGTGGCGTCGTGATTCGTCGGTGTCCGGCCTCTGCCGCATGTCGCCGCCTTTAATTGCAGAAGCAGGAGGCCGCATACTGGCCGCATACGGTGCTGATCGCCAATCCTGGTCGTGAGCCTTATCCTTTGAAGATATGTGGTTGAACTGGTTCTTGCACCTCTGAATATTTAATTTTCATAAACTGAAGGAAGACGTGCGTGAGCGCTTACTTGCCATTCCTATCAAAATGGGATAGAACGCTTACTTACCACAAGTATAGAGATGATTAAGCAACTTACTGTTACTTTTGTGAACTCGTCATGCAATCGCAATGGTGACTTCGCTATGTCATTCGCGAAGAATGACGCCCGAGCGAAAGAAGGCACAATAATTAGGCCTCACTCAGCTTATCCAATTGCTCAGAAGACGAAGAAGCGTTTCAAAACCAAATCTCCATTGGATCGATTGACAGTATATGTACCTCCATTAAACCATGATCAGTGTACTTACCTCCGTCGCACCGATTGGCATAAAAAAGAAGCACTGGCACTGTCGAAGACCCACCTCTGCCAGAACCACCCGCGGTTCCTGATCATGCAGAACGCGGAACCCATTCCCGGTGGCTTCGGGTGGATCTCTCACAGGGCTCTAAAGGAGCCAGCAATCTGGACAGATAAAGTGGGCAGCGGGGCCGAAATTCCTAACTAGTCAGATTGTGTTAGTGCTCGTAACTCCCGAGGGATTGTCTCGAGTACGGCGTGACTATCTTCCTTACCGCACGAGCCCACAGGAGCCCACTTACTGAGCACCGGCCCTTCAGTCTCCGTTGCTGACTCTTACGCAGTTCAGACAGTCGTTCCGCGTTTGAGCACTGTTTGAGCCCGATCTATTCGCGGTCCCGACGGACGATCGACGGACGATCGACGGATCTGGACAACATGAATCTGTGGGGTGCGTCCACCTTGAGCCATTTGTGCGCCTTCGCGGACCGCGACGACGTTCTTGTTTGCGCTTACCATAACTAGCGCGCACGACTCGCAGGGCTTACTCGTTTAGCATGTCCTTGTCATGCGTGCGTCTTGCACTTCGACAAACTTTAGATAGATCCTTACAAGTGCATTGACTCGGCCTGACTTGCAAGACAAGCAGACCTAATAGATACTACAGAGCTATCGCTGACATCTATGGTGTTTGTAGTAACACTACGTCCGGGGCGAAACCAGGCGCCGGTTCGGGGCGCCTCTGCGTCTCCCGAGGCCTCGGGTTCATGGCCGGCATCGAATGCACCCATCTCCTACCACTGACCGCCATCACCACTTGACGCACACAATGTGCATCAACACCTCGCAGCTTTTATGATTGCAAAATTGCACCCGCCCCGGTGCTCACTTCGCCGATATCTGTGCGATTCACGTTGGAAAGCCCTCCACTTTCTCCCGCAGCGCCCGTGCCCACGGCGTCGCCCATGGCACCAACCTTATCCTCGTGTGCTCACCGAGCTCGCACAGGTACGAGCATACGCCCATGCATGCAGACGGTAACGGCAACAGCGTGTGGATGAGTCGACTTACCTGAACTCTTCGCGTCGGACATTCCTCCTATTCTCCCGCGGCGCCCGCGTCCACGCCGTCGCCCATCGCGCCAACCGAATCCCAGTGTGCTCACCGAATTCCTCGAGATACGAGCGTATCCCGTGCATGCCGTGAACCGGGTTCCCTGAGTCCTTCACATCGGAAATCCCCCCCGTATGCTCTCGCTGTGCCCGCATCCATGTCAGGACCCATGCTGCCAGCCTCATCCCAGCGTGCTCACCGAGCTCGTGCAGGTACGAGCGTGTTCCTATGCATGCCAACGGTATTGACGTGCAGCGCATGGGTCGACTCAGTAACACAAAATGAGAAGCAAGAAAGATGGCCATTGACCTGCATAGTCTATAAACCCGTTGTCAAAAGCAACTGACACCCTCAACCCTCAACCTCCATAACACCCTGATACCCCTTCTCTTCACGACTATCCGTTTTTTATGCGTTGGGAGATAGCGCCCCATGGGACACACGTGCAGCGGCGTCTCGGTGCCTGTTTCAGCATAGATTCAACATTGAGCCGTTATTCACACAGATAGGTGCAAAAACGTACTCACCGTTCAGCATTGGTGATGAATGATGATGCCGTCATCTGCGGCCCGACAACACACGTTCATAGCCCAATCAGTTCCTGTTGCACTCTCTCGAGCTGGAAACCTGGGATATAACGAGTATGTGAGTATTCGGACGCTGGTGGGGGGAGGGGCATGCAACGCACTGATGAAAGCACAGACGGGCGCGAAAACAGCCATGGTGGTCTGCAATTGGTTAACCGCAGCGCGCACCTCCATCTCGCGGTCCGGGAGGAGCGGCGCCGCGCCTGCGGGCATAGAGCGCATGAAGACGAGCTCGCGAATGAACACTTGGCATGCGGCGCCCCACACGATCTGCAAGTCGTCGATCAGCACGGCACAAGGATCGTCGATCAGGCGCTTACCCCCAGAACCGGATTGATGATAAGGAACTCATGCGCATGAACATCCATGTTCGCCTGTACGATGGCCTGCGCGGCCATCAAGCTTTTGTTGCGCGACCCCACGTTCTGTTGCGCGAACGCGGAGTGCAGTTGTATTGACGCGATGTTGGCGAGGCAGTGGATGACGTGCATCGTACGCACGACGTCTGCGTCTGCGTCCGCGAGGAGATTCGGCAGCGCGTACAGCTGCGACTTGAACCCGTCGATCCTATTATCGACTGCCATAAAGCTCATGTAGAATGCGTCCATGGCAGGTATATCTGTGTGATGATATGATTATTACATGAGTATTGGTTGACAATGCACGGAGGTGGCACACGTACCAGGACGCCAGCACGAGGCGAGGTATGTGGCACGGTCGAAGAGGGCAGACGCGTTGCTGATCTGTGCGAGTAAGGAGTGGTTCTCCCACGGCCAACTGGGATTCATCCCCCCGAGGAAGTTGCGCAGCGTGCCGCTACTGCGGAAATTCGGGAAAACTGGCCCCTAAAAGGCAACGTCAGACAACCCATCCAAAGCGACAAAGACCTAAGCTTACCCTTTCGTATATCTCCATATCCAGCGGCCACGGTGTATCGATTTGGGTACCAAACGCGTCATTGTCCGAGAGGAGGATTGGGGCGCCGAACGCGACGCCCCAACAGCGGCATATAGCGAACACCGTCCACAACGCATTGATGCGCTCGCCTTCTTCAACCTGGTCCTGCGGCGCCGGCAGCGTCAATGCGATAATATCGACAAAACTCGATGTATTTCGGGAGATATTTGTCGAGCGGATCTTGTGGAAGCCACTGGAGAGGACGAGCGACGCTGCCGCATCGGAGTGGTGCCAGCCCTCAATGAACTTCCCTATGCCGTAGTGATACAAAGACAGAAGCACGCGCGTTTGGATGACCTGCACGACTTTCTGCGACGGAGCATCTTTGAGTGCGTGACCGATGTCGCTGAGCGCGCGCGAAAGATAGACGTCCTCGTCGATGGGTGGCTCCTTGCCGGCAATTTGGTGCATGTTAGTAGCAGCAATGAGGTAGACCGTGTTGATCAAAGCAGAGATCGGATAGCTGACGCTGCCTTCGGGGAGTAAAAGGGCATGGCGAAATCGGGTTATATTAAGGAACCAGCCTTGTTGTGAGCTGTGCTCGAAGAATGCATCCATCCTAGTATAGAGATGATTTAAAAAGGTTCGAATCGACTATGGAACTAGTCGAAGACCAATCAACGTACAATTGCGCTGCAATTTCGGCCGGAAGTTCCTCGACGCTTGGTTGGCATGATATTGATGATCGACGGGAAGAAGTACCTGATAAAACCACACTGAGAATTTGCTGCGTGGTGAATGAAAAAGCAAAGTGCAAAAGTGATACGTACCAACGAGAGGACTTGATGATTCTGATCCCCCGGACTGCTGAGCCTGTGTAAACCCCCGCGGAACCTGGAACAAGAGGGAACCAGAGGGTGGGGATCGAGGCGACTGGGTATGATGGGATCTCGAACGAGGGTCGTGTAGCATAATGGGGCCCGAAGTTGGCGCGCTCTCTGGATGCTCCAACTCCTGGACGCGCGCCTCGAGAACAGCGATGTTCTCTTCCAGAAGTTGGGTCCTGCTGCGCGTTGACACGTCATTGTAGCCACACTCTTCGTGTTTGTTTGCGTTGGCGCATTGACTGCAGACAGGCCGGACACCGTCACATCTCTGGCGGAAGAGACGTGTCAGTTCACGTATTCCCTGGACAGAACCGCGACAGCCAGTGCGAATCCATTACTCACCATCTTCCGCCGTCTAAGGACAGAAATTAATACGCTCCATAAACGGAGCTGACTGTCAAATGTACCTGCACTTGAGGCATGCTCTGCCTCGCTGGAGTGAGCCCGAGGAGCTAGAGGACTTTGAGCCAGAATGATTCGATTCCATACTTACGAGTGGGTGGGGAAGGAGAGGATGTTTAACGGCGCACTGCATCGAAGGAACCAGCTATTTATGCCTTTCGTGGCCGCTTGCACCGTCCCAATCGAGCGGTCGGACACGGTGCGCACCGACGGACATGAGTCACGACAGCAGTAAACACGCCCGAACATAGACAAGACGACCTGGGGAGACAGGAAACAATGGAGGATGGCATTTCTCGCTATTGAGGACAGGCAACCATGGCGAGCATCCAAAGAGGATGTAAAGACAGCCAGGAGCCATGCGAAACGTCGTCAAGCGAGGGAGTTTCCATTTTTATAATCAGCCAATCGTGGCCCCAGCTTGACCCCGGTTTGGCCTCCATGACGTCATCCTCGGCTCGACTTGGGTTCCGCTTTCGAGGTACCGAATCCTGTCATTCAAATGACCCCGTCTCCCCAACTCATTGCGACTGCCCATCGGTGCGAGGTCATCCTATTGCCAAAGCACACACTTAGTACGATGCCGAGAACATACACCATGTCATCTTTAGAAGGCAAGTATTCGCTGTTTTGGTTCAGATCGACGTCCTTCTGGCTACGCGAGATGCGGATCCTGCAGGATTCCTACTGGGGGATGGCAGCTATTCCCATCCACCCGTCGCAATAACTGAGGAGCACGCGGAGGGTTTCAGAAAACCGCGCTATTACATCCGTGCATGCCCGCAAAACCCTACAAAACGATACAGACGATTATCCCGGGCGGAGCTTGACAAGGCCTAATGCGCCTGTACGCAAATCAAGTCCAACCTAGTACAGCTGGATTCAAAACGATAGACCAGGATGCGTGCGCCCAGCTTCGGAGCTGGTGGGGCCCGCGATCAGATCTCCTGCGAGCCAAAGCTTGCGAAATGTGCCCCTCGCAAGGAACTCTGTCCTTCTGGGCCACATAGCGACGTGCCTTTCAAGTCTGTTCAGCCTCAGTGATTTTTTCGTCCTCCCACACCAACTTCAGCATCGCTGGTCGGCATTGCGAAGAGGGAGTCTGGTGGAGTCAGTTTGCTTCGACCCCGCCGACCTGCCTCAAAAGGCCATCTTCGGAGCAGGCTCCGTAAGTATGGAACGGGCGCTTTGGTCTATCGTTTTGAATCCAGCTGTATTACAGCAGAGCCTATCGGCCAGGGAATTCTAAGGATTTACGCAAATCTGATTGGTTCCGAAGCGGAACCGCAGGGGCCTTAACCAATCGAATTTCGAAGAAATGCTAAGAAATTTCTAGGCCGATACAAGGCCGATAAGCTATCCTTAGATTGCAACGGGACACGCACTTAGTCAGCTTATGTCAGGGTCCTAACCCTAGTCCGACCCTCGCCCGAGATGCCCGGCGACCGCCTCCGGACGTCGTCCACGGCGCAAGTCGCTCGATATTCCCTCCGCCGCCGCGATTTTTGGCAGGGACGTGGTCCCGATGTGAACCTGCCTGCTGGCGAAAAATGGGATTTTTCGCGCAAAGGGGAGGGTGCAAAAACGCGTCCGAGTCGCCGTTTTTGCCGAACCTGACCCATTTACCTAAGTTCGTGCCCGCATCACGTCGAGAACCACGCTCGGCATGCTCGGCACGTTGCCGAGCGTGTCCCGTTGAAAATACAGCACCTTAAGCTTTCACGGGACACGCTCTTTTGGCTGGGCCGGCACCTTCCGCTGGCAGGGGAGCGTGTCCCGTTGAAAACTCGATTTCTGGTGTCGTCGGGACACGCATCCGCATCGGGCAGTCTATTCCGGCGTTCCTGGCGGCGCTAAAATCCATCAAATTTCATTTCTCACCCCGCCGCCTCGGTGCGCAGGTCCGCCGGTCGTCCCCGCCGTCTCGGATGCGTGCCCGCCGCCTCGGTCACCGTCGCAGACGTCGCCCGACGCCTCCCCGATCTGCCGCCACATCACGTGCCTGCATCGTGTCCCGGGACACGCTGTTAGTCAGCGCCCCCGCCAGCCCGCCGTGTCCCGTCGACACTATGCTATCCTTAGATTGCAACGGGACACGCACTTAGTCAGCTTATGTCAGGGTCCTAACCCTAGTCCGACCCTCGCCCGAGATGCCCGGCGACCGCCTCCGGACGTCGTCCACGGCGCAAGTCGCTCGATATTCCCTCCGCCGCCGCGATTTTTGGCAGGGACGTGGTCCCGATGTGAACCTGCCTGCTGGCGAAAAATGGGATTTTTCGCGCAAAGGGGAGGGTGCAAAAACGCGTCCGAGTCGCCGTTTTTGCCGAACCTGACCCATTTACCTAAGTTCGTGCCCGCATCACGTCGAGAACCACGCTCGGCATGCTCGGCACGTTGCCGAGCGTGTCCCGTTGAAAATACAGCACCTTAAGCTTTCACGGGACACGCTCTTTTGGCTGGGCCGGCACCTTCCGCTGGCAGGGGAGCGTGTCCCGTTGAAAACTCGATTTCTGGTGTCGTCGGGACACGCATCCGCATCGGGCAGTCTATTCCGGCGTTCCTGGCGGCGCTAAAATCCATCAAATTTCATTTCTCACCCCGCCGCCTCGGTGCGCAGGTCCGCCGGTCGTCCCCGCCGTCTCGGATGCGTGCCCGCCGCCTCGGTCACCGTCGCAGACGTCGCCCGACGCCTCCCCGATCTGCCGCCACATCACGTGCCTGCATCGTGTCCCGGGACACGCTGTTAGTCAGCGCCCCCGCCAGCCCGCCGTGTCCCGTCGACACTATGTTCTATGAGATTCTATTAGCTTAGAAATTACGTGCAAATCTGATTGGTCAGTTTCAGCGCCCAACCAATGAGAATTGCGGGGAACTCTTAAAAATTCCCAACTAATAGTCTATTGATCTACAGCCCAAAAATTATAACATCTGCTCTATGGAGAATACAACAACGCCGTAGTAGGATTATATGAAAGTAAACCGCTGATTACACAAACATAGAAAGTCAATAGACAAGATCGCAACCTCGCACCGTCGCGATCTACCCGCGCAGATCCCCATTCCGCATACACCGCCAAAGCTTGTATTGCCCCACTTGGCTTCAATGTCTATCACGCGCTCCAATGCAGGCAGCCTAGACTTTCGCACCACGCCGTCCGTCAACGCGTCATGCCCGCGGCGCCCCGCGCGAAGCAGTGTAGCAGCGGCCGTGCGTACAGCCCGAGCTCAAAACATTCCGCGGCATGCAAGTGCACTGCATGAGCTCGGGGATGCCGTTGAACATGGGAATGAGCAACGGGGTCGGCAGGCTCGGCAGGGCAAATGAGCGCTACACCGTCGGGAAAGCTATCAAAGAATCGAAAGAAAGGTAAGTACCATCGATGATTGGCCACACGACGCGATAGAAGGCAGAGAATGGATCCGACGATGCATGATGGACGATGATAATGGCGCTACTAACATGTAGCAGACTATTCGGGTGCACTACATGAAGATAAGCTTTATCTTCACAGATCAAAAGGGAATAGAAGCGCACCTTTTCAGGACATGAAGACAGGAATAGATGAGTGTGGGGCTGACAAGGGCTGACGATAAACCATGACATATAGCGCATAAGATATAACTATGGATCCCCATTTGCGGCTATGGGCGTATGTTATGCTACGCATACGCTCATAGCCCCATCAATTCCTGTTGTACCTTTACAAGCTGATAATCTGCGGATTGTGATCCACAAACAAAAAAAATTAGTACTCAGACTCCAGTTCGCATGGCGGAAACACATACTGATAAAGGCAGAGACAGGCGCAAACACAGCCATCATCGCCTGGAGCTGGTCAACAGCGGCCCGCACCTCAGCTTCGCGGTCTGGGAGCAGAGGCGTCGCGCCGGCAGGGATCGAGCGCATGAACAGGAGTTCGCGGATGAACACCTGGCAGGCCGCGGCCCACACGATCTATGACAGTCAATCAGTCCTGGACCTCAATAGCGCGCGAGGTGGAACTTACCCCGAGCATCGGGTTGATGATGAGAAATTCGTGCGCGCGGACGGCGATGTTAGCCTGGACGATCGATTTCGCAGCTCTGAACGCCTTGTTGCGCGACAGGACATTCTGCTGTGCGAATGGTGAGTGCAGCTGGATCGTAGCGGCATCGGCCAAACAGTGTATCGCATGCATCGTGCGGATGATGTCCGATCCAGCGCTGGTCAGGTTTTCTAATTGATACAATTGGGTCTTGAATTCGTCGATCCTTTGATCTAATGTTATGAAGTTCGCATAGAACGCGTTCGTGTTGGCTATATCTGGGGAAAGAAACCACTCTGATATGAATGAGCGTAGGCGGTGACGGGGAAAAAGAGCTGTACCGGGTCGCCAGCATGATGCGAGATACGTCGCACGGTCGAAGAGCGCAGCCGCATTGCTGGTCTGCGCGAGCACAGAATGGTTTTCCCACGGCCAGCTGGTGTTGATCCCCGCAAGGAAATTTCGCAGTGTGCTGCTGGTCCGGAAATTCGGGTACACAGGTCCCTAAAGTCTCGTCAAGAAATTGGCCCAGAGCGAATAAGATCTACACATACTCTTTCGTAGGTTTCCATATCCAGTGGCCACGGCGTATCAATTTGCGTGCCCAGCGCGTCGTTGTCGGATAAGAGCACAGGCGCACCAAATGCAACGGCCCAGACGCGGCATATCGTGAACACAGTCCACAACGCATTGATGCGCTCGCCTTCTTCAACCTGATCTTGCGGCGCCGGAAGGCTCAACGCCATCACATCGACGAAGCTGGACGCATTCTGCCAGGGCTGCGTCGAGCGGATCTTGTGCAGGCCGCTGAAGAGAACGAGCGACGCCGCAGCATCCGACTGATGCCGGCCCTCCATGAACTTTCCGATGCCATAGTGGTAGAACGCAAGCAGCACGCGCGCCTGAATGACCTGCACGACTCTGTGCGACGGCGCGTCGGCGAGACCGTGGCCGATATTGCTGAGGGCGCGCGAAACGTAGACGTGCTCATCGATAGGCGCGGCACCTGTGATTTGGCGCATGTTGGACGCGCCGAGGAGGTAGACTGCGTTGATCAGGGCTGCGAGTGGGCGGTTGGGGTTGCCCTCGGGGAGTGCAAGAGCGTGCCGGAATCGTGTGGTGTGCATGAACCAGCCGAGTTGTGAGCTGTGCTCAAAGAAGACGTCCAACCTGAATCAATTTAGAAGTCAGGAAAAGAGAAAAGGATATTATGCGAGCGACCAGGAGCGTACAGAAGCTGGGCGTTTTCGGCGGATGGCTCCTCAGACTCTTCGCGGACCGGGCCAGAAATGGACGACCCACGCGAGAAGGAGCCCACAGAAAACCTGGAGATTTGTTGTGTTGAGAACAGAATTCAGAATAGTACAAGGCTCCCGTACCAATTACAGGACTAGATGGCCCAGATGGCCCAGCAGAAGACTGCGACGAATCCGGCGTCGGAGAAAAAGGCGTCGACGGCGACTGGGAAGAGTAAAACCTGGCGTGGGGGTTACGCAGCATAATAGGACCAGGAACGGGCTCGTCATCTGGGTTCTCCATCTGGCGGATACGCGCCTCGAGGACGGCGACTTCCTCCTCGAGAATCTGTGTTCTGCTACGTGCCGCAGAGTCATGGTAGCCGCACTCGTCGCGCTTGTTGGAGCGGGCGCATTGGCCGCAGACGGGCGGACGCCGTCGCATTTCTGTTGAAATAGATGTTCAAGATGTTTGCGGCTGAAAATACGGTGAACTATCGCCTTACCATCTTGCGACGTCTAGATAACGAGAAGTCAGTACCCACCGTATACGATGTCAATATGCGTACGTACCTGCAACTGAAACATGCTCTGCCTCTCTGAAGAGAGCCGGATGAGCTAGATGACTTTGAAGAAGACGGCTCCAGTGCTGTATGAGAGTATCACAAGGAGGGATGTAAGTGTTCGAGTGATGAGTATGGTTGGGTTGTACAGAGAGAGACTCGAGCGGGAATCGAGGAGACTTATATACTTCTGGAGAAACCTTTGCAACATCTCATTCCAGCGACAACGAGCACTCACCAGAAAGCACAGCTCCGTGGCGGACCTACATTCACCAGCGCTATGTCATTTGGAACGAGACCAAGCTGCGTCCCCTCTCTTTCCGAGCTCCGTACATAGTTGCTGACAATGAACGACATCAGGTGAGGCTATGCGGGGATAAAACATTTTGTAACGATGTTCAGGAACTCGAGCGAAGGGGTCGAAGTCAAAGCCGCTGTGGAGATAGGCGTGCCGAAGCGGCTGAGTCAGCGATCTGTGCCGCGTCTCTGGGCCATCCGAGATGCTCCGAGGACAGCCCGGTGCTTCAACTTTCACTAGTATGTTCGAGTCTCTAACCTCCACGAACAACCTAGAAAAAAACGTGTCCATCCGTTTAATCTGAGCTTTCGAGCCCTTCGGTGGTGAAAGCTCCGGACGATCCAGAGTCATGTATAGTCATGAGTAATAGTGCCGTGTTTCGAGTCTCCACCGGTCCCAAGTCGTTCCAGGTGCATATATGCTTTGAGCATGTTCGGCCCGCGCAGTGGCACTTCCTATGGGTCCATGGGTGCCTTGAAGGAGCACCCCAGCGAAGCGGTAAGTATGTTCTCGAGACGTTGGCTCAGATTGCACCGCGATCGTGCCGGGGTCGCGTCTCGGTCCCTTGATCAGCGCTAACTGTTATTTCCGTGTTGAAGTAAGAACACAGGAAGTCCCAAGAATCGCATGGAGTCGCAAGCAAGTCATGCCGGGGGGAACTAGTCTGAGAGCTGTATAAGCAGTGTATAGTCTAGGCAAGTACAGGTGTCAACAGCCAGGTTCCTGATCTAAAAAGCACAGTACCGATCGACATTAACTTATCTACAATGCAACATTGACGATGGCAGGGTATATACACATCCAAGCTGCTGAATGCAAAGAATAGTTCAGGTATATGTGATAGAAAACCAATAAAACAAGACAGGATAGAAGATGACCTCTCACGCCCCAGCAGCCTTCTCGCGCAGATACTCGACATACGCCGCGAGAAACTTCACCTGCTCGTACGTCTCGATGGCCTTCAAGCTCCGCCGCCGCCGCACCGTAGCAATCACGCGCTCTATCAGCTGCAGCGTGTCTTTCCGCACGACGCCCTCCGCCGTGCCCGCGGCGCCCGTGGAACCAGGCCACGCGCACAGCCCGAGCTTGAGCATCCAGCAGCACGCGACGAGCCCCGCGCGCCCGACGCCCCCACGGCAGTGCACGAGCACAGGCATGCCGCGGAGCGTGTACACGGAGATGAGCCGCGAGAGGTGCACGTCGAACGCGGCGGGGTCCGTCGGCGCGAGGCCCTCGGGGATCGGCAGGCGCAGGATGTCGATGCCGAGCTCGTGCGCGGCCTGCGAGTATTCGGGCCAGGGCGCGCCGAGAAAGGCGAGCTCTTCATTGTCGAGGCAGCAGACGATGCAGCCGACGCCTAGCGTCTTCATCCGCTGCAGGTCTTGTTTGAGGTCGCGACAGACCGCGCCGCGGCCGTGTACTGGGCCATTGAGACGCACTGCATTGAGATAAGCCGGGTTCTCGAAGCCCACAAGGGAAGCGAACAGTACCTTTTTTGCCGGGACATGAAGATAAGAATAAGTTACCGAGGACAGGTGGTGTGGATGAAGGTGGCGCGTGGGCGTCTTCGCGAGGCTGGAACGAGGAAACATGAAATTGACCTGGGAATTGCGTTGTCCTCGGGCTCGGCGACTGGCCGTCGGCTCCGACAATGACGTTCAAGTGGAATTGGGGCCTAAACGAGCGCTTGTAACATTTCTTCCAGACTATGAATGATGCACGCTTACCGTGATGGAGAGTCAGTCATCGCTGGCAGACCACTGTTCTGCGGGTGCCTCTTTATGCTTATGGCTTCTGCAATGAGAGCCTTGAAAACGGCAGGCGGTGCGGTGTACGAGCGCTCGTGTTTGCCGAGCACCGAGGGCGGGAAGCCAATCGTGGAGTCGTCCGCGGTCGCGAGCACGTCGCCAAGGATATTGCAGTCGGGCAACTGTAGCGGGGGTATACGGGGTATCGAGAAGACTTCAACATTTACTGGGGTGCGTGCGGGGGTATTATTATTTGGTGTGCGTGCTGGGAGATTACCATTAGTAAGGTCAGAGGGAGATTTAATGTCGCTGGCGAGGGCAGCTTCGAGCGCATGTTTCATGGAGGAGCGATTCCAGATAAACTGGGATACAGACGACGGCTGCAGGTCTCGGGCGCAATTACCAGATGCGGGAAGTTGGGGTATCGGTTCCAAAGGGATTGGTGGAGGCGGGGGTATGTTGGCAGGGATGGCTGGCATAGTGATACGATCTAGCGAGAATGCAGGGTGGATATTAAACATTGTGGGTGCGCATCGGTCTGATAGCGTGATGTGCAGGGATATTGTAGATAGTAGTTCATGGGGTATGATAGTCGAGATGCTAGCCGAACAGTAAGGACATGTATAACAGCTGTACGAGGATGCTCACTTGATAGGATGTGACGTAGAGGTTTTCCAAGGCAGTTCACCTATGGTGGCGGTGGCGGCAAGAGGCGCCTCGATCGCTGCAGATATCTCGTTCTGAATATCAAACGAGGGCCGCCGATAAGTGAGCACCGGAGAACTCTGCGATGGAAGCGTTATCTCTCCCACACGCTCATCTACAGCCGCACGGGACTCCGAGGTGAACCTGCGATCGGAAATCCACCACGCTTTTTCTTGTGCACTCAAGGCCTGGCGATCCTGAAGTTGCTTAAAGTGATCGGGGAGATGAAGGGACATGGGGATATAGGTGAGCGCGGCGCCTAGAGAATGTACGTGAATGAGTGCTGCTTTCGGGTTGAGGCATGCCTGAACTGACCCCTTGCTCCAAATTTGGCACGAGAATAGGCACTCGCGTGAAATTGTGAAGCCAGATGGATCAGCTGGAGGAAATTATCAATGACGAGCTCATGCCAACAAAATCACCGCATACCTGGACGGCCAAACGCTGTTCGTTGGAGAGCTGGGGCGTCGGGGGCGGTGGCATGAGGGCTGTAGACCGCACGGAAGGAGCGTAGGGCCGCTCGTGGGCATTTAAGGCCAATGCATCCACGGGGGTTTCGACGACGGCGGAAATCATGGGGACGGAGAGATAGATAATGCCAGAGGACGCGACAGAGCGTTGACGGTCGCGATCAACGAGGGAGTCCCAGAAAGGCACGTATCACCTAATTGGGAGTGGATCAGCCACTTGAGTCTGTCTATTCTCAGGTAGCGTGGCGATGGGAGTATTGCACTTCGTATACCATCCGACGACGACCGCCCTTCTTGTCTAGTCGCCTTTCAGCGTCCATTCTTTTTCTCTTTCTCCTGGCCGACGCCTTCACCGGCCGACGCCTTGCCTTTCCTTTCGTTCATGGCTCGAGACTACGACCCCGCTGATGTCCCCGTTCCCACCACTAGACTTCAATCAAATGCAACCGTCCGTCGTGCAAAGACACTCACTCGCCCCGAACGCGGCGTCGCCCCTCCTCCTCTCATCAACCCACAAGCTACCCTCGTCGCATCCGTCTCAGGAAACATCGTCGAAACCGACTCGGGTTGGGACGTATGGACCATCTTCTCGCGCGTGGTTACCTTCTGGGCCCCCGGCTTCCTTCTCAGTTCCATAGGCGGCCTCCACGATCATAATACCCAGCAAGCATGGCGGGAAAAGATGGCATTATGCTTTATCATTGTGGTCATGTGCGGCGTCATCGGTTTCATGACCATCGGCTTGCAGAGAGTCCTGTGTCCCCAGAGCTCCTCCTCCTCGACGACGCGCTTCATAAGCTTGAACTCAACCGCCGGTACCATCGGCATCGGTGGCTTCGCTTTCAACGTCTCCCAATCAAAACCGACGCAAGACGTCGATTTCTTCAAACTTGCACAGCAGTTGCCAGGGCAAGACATCACCATTCTTTTCCAACGTGCCGCAAACCAGTATCCTGCATGTTCGGGTGTTCCGTATCGCATTGCCCAGGATAATCCATGCGGCGGCGCTACGACGGCCACAAAATGTCCTCTCGGCGCCCTCAATAATACCTCTACTACTCAGACACTAGGCCTTCAGAACATCACAAAGCCGATTGGTTACGACTGGGACCAAGTGGCCGAACTGAACGACTACATCGTCCTCGATGGTGCGGTTCTGAACCTGAACTCGTACTTCAGCCTTCACTCGAATCCCATCCCGGGCGATGCTGTGGACGCCGCGCTCCGCACTGTCCTCCGTTCGAATGGACGTGACGTGACGCGGCTCTTCGTGAACCGCCCCGAGCTCAAAAGCGCCATCGACTGCATGGTCCAACGCTATGGCGTGGGCAACATCGACAAGATCACGCCCGGCTGCTTCGTCTCACAGCTCGTCCTGTATGCTGGCCTCATCGTCATTCTCGGGCTCGTCGTGGTGCGCTTCATAATGGCCTGCATCTTCAGTTGGTTCCTGTCCGAGCGTCTCGCCGGTAACCCAGACAGCGCAACGCTAAAC
Organism: Hericium rajendrae; assembly: GCA_033439255.1. Taxonomy (NCBI): domain Eukaryota; kingdom Fungi; phylum Basidiomycota; class Agaricomycetes; order Russulales; family Hericiaceae; genus Hericium; species Hericium rajendrae. The sequence continues at coordinate 1,079,903 of CM065891.1, forward strand.
CGGTCCGCCATCAGTCCTGCCGTCATGCCGGAGGGCGCGAACGTGTCGATCGACAACAGGCTTGGGACCGCACCGTGGTCGGGTCCGGGAGGCGCGAAGAAGGAGAAGCAGTTGAAGTCCGCGCGGTCGCTGGCGTCAGGGTCGAGCACGACGCTGAACAACTCAGGCGAGAACGCTGCGCCCGTTATGAGTCTCGCGCAAATCGGCGCAGAGCTGTTCGCGGTGTGCTTAGTGACGTGCTACTCGGAGGGCGAGGATTCGTTGCGGGCTACCCTCGACTCATTGTCTGCCACGACATACTCGGACGCGAGGAAGCTGCTGTTCGTGGTCGCGGATGGGATGATCACAGGTGCAGGAGAGAAGTTGAGTACCCCGGACATCTGTGTCGGGTTGGTGGAGGCGGATCCGCGGTTCGGCAATCCGACGCCCATGAGCTATCTGGCTGTCGGCTCTGGCTCCAAGCAAGAGAACAGAGCGATGGTGTATGCCGGTCATTACAGTGAGTGTGCCTTCATAGTGTCTGCCCACTTAATCTCAGCTGGTCATATAGCCGTCGCCGGCCGCAGGACGCCGACAGTCGTCATCGTCAAGTGCGGTACAGAACATGAAGCCGCTACGGAGAAGAAACCCGGGAATCGTGGCAAGCGCGACAGTCAACTTATCCTGATGAACTTCTTCTCGCGTGTCACTTACAACGACCGCATGTCGCCCCTGGATTTCGACCTCTTCCGCAAGATCCACATACTGATGGGTGTAACACCTGATTTCTTCGAAGTCTGTTTGATGGTGGGCCTGACTTCCGCTTCCATCGCTAATGCAGCTAATATGGGCCCCGCATAGGTTGATGCCGATACGAAGGTCTTCCCCAGCTCGCTAAAGGCCCTAGTTAACTGCATGCATCACGATCAGATGATCATGGGCGTCTGCGGGGAAACTCGAATCGAAAACAAGCGACAGTCCTGGGTTACTGCCATTCAAGTGTTCGAGTACTTCATCTCTCATCATCTCGCAAAAGCCTTCGAATCTGTCTTCGGAGGTGTCTCGTGTCTACCAGGATGTTTCTCCATGTTCCGTCTCAAGGCACGCAGATCGACAGGCGACGACTGGGTCCCGCTCATCATCAAGCCCGAGATCGTCAAGGAGTACAGCCAGTGCGAAGTCACGACACTGCACCAGAAGAACCTGCTCCTGCTTGGCGAGGATCGTTTCCTTACGACATGTCTTCTGCGCACCTTCCCGAATCGGAAAATGATGTTCCTGCCGCAAGCACGGTGTCGCACCGTCGCGCCCGATACCTTCTCGGTCCTGTTGTCTCAGCGTCGGCGTTGGATCAACTCCACGATTCACAACCTCATGGAACTCGTGCTTGTGCGCGATCTTTGCGGGACGTTCTGTTTTAGCATGCAGTTTGTCGTGTTCATGGATCTCCTCGGCACTATCGTGCTCCCTATCGCCATTTCCCTCACGTTAATGCTCATCATCGGCTCCGCGCTAAGCCCACCCAAGTCGTTCGAGGAAGCCATTCCGCTCGTTCTGCTGGTCGCCGTGCTCGGTCTGCCTGGAGTGCTGATCGTGATCACCACGGGCAAGGTCATGTACGTTTTCTGGATGCTCGTCTACCTCGTTGCACTTCCGATATGGAATTTCGTCCTCCCCGTATATGCTTTCTGGCACTTCGATGACTTCTCGTGGGGTGAAACGAGGTGTGTTGCTCTCTTGTTTCGACTGGTCTCATGTCCTGACTATTATCATCAGAAAAGTCGAAGGCGAAGCCAAAGGAGAAGGCCATGGTGAGGGCAAGGCTGTCTGGGCCGGTCCGCAGGTTCCGCTCAGACGATGGGAAGACTGGGAACGCTCACGGCTGCGCAAAATCCGGCGTGAGGAGAAGCGACGGAGGGACTTCGAGCGTGCATACCCACAAGGCTACATGTCAGGCGATAGCGAGCACCTTGGCGTTCGCTCGGACAGCCAGTACGACGGGTCGGATACCTACTCCGTGGCGTCCTCCGATGATCAATGGGGTTCGCAAGTAGGTGAGTACAACGAGAACAATTCACAGTACCCACCACCACCGCCCGCACTGCATCGACCGCCGGATGAGGCGATCGCCGGCGGTGCGACGGTGGACGCCGCGGATCTAGCGGCAATGCTCGACTCGGGGTGGTCAGAAAACAATTCGCCAAACGCGTCTTCGGACCATCTACAGCCTGCACCACCGCCCTCGCGCATACGATATCAGCTTTCGGATGGTGCGGGCTACTCGCCGGTCTCGCGGGGCGTCCCTTCTCCGGTGTCGCCGACACGGCCAACGCAGGGTGTCAGCAGCGCCGTCAACGAGGAGTGGAAGGCACACGTGAAGAAGCGGAGCGGGGGCGGCGCCCCCACTAACGACTATGGCCCGCTGGGCCCACTCGATCCCGGGAGGCGGGTGTAATCCTATGAAAGGTGATACAGTGGTGTTCATGAAGCGTCTCGACTCTGTCTGATATATATAATGCATGGCTTGTTTGTCTATACCCTCTGACCTGTTCCATTCGCGGCGCCCCGTGATATAGTAGTCCCGCTTCGTAATGTTAGCCGGGACGTTTATCTCTGTCTTTTGCGGCAACTTGACCCACCTCTACATACTCCGACCTCTACATACTTCTCCTTCCGCGCCTCCCGTCGTGCATCCTCTGTCCGCACCCCTGCCGCCGCATCCTTCGTTTCCCATCTCGCACCACACTCTTTCTTGGTTTGGTCACCACTATTCGCATTGTTGTTGGGGATCCCGCTTGCATTGTCCACGATATCAATAGTCTCAATACATAGATTGGCTCTGCGGAGTCACGGACAGCTTTTGCTATACCGTGTAACTTGCTCGTTGGATCTTCGCATGATATCGTCGATACGAGTGGCGTGGACGTCTTGACATACCTTCGAGTCGATATCTGTACTGTACATACAGACCACAAGGAATCGCGAAAAATATATATCGCACAAATGATAAACATGAACTCGCGAAGAGTCGGTCCCAAAGATTGATAATGCAGCTTTGAGATGAAGACAGTACACGGAACGCCCTAGTAAAAGGCGAGGGCGTTGTCTGTTTGTACCATCTTCAGCTGCTGATAGTACTTGTCGTCTATTGAGGGCGTGGCAGGAATTTTGGCATTTTGTTTGGGCGGCGGGTGTCAACCGCGCGTCGCGTTGCCGGTATGCCCCGACATACAGTCACTGCGTTCCGGGTATGGCTGGTCCAAGTCGGAGCCGGCGGGAATTCCCGCGAACAGTAGTCAGGCGTGTCGAGGTTGGCGTAACATACACGGCCAAGTGGTTTAGAAGACCGTAGGCTGGCCTCAATGATAAGACCCGAGGAAGGCGTGAATGCGATCCTGAGTGCAGAAAAGTCCCACGATCTGCGGGGTGAACTGGAGTTGCAGGAACGGCTGAGACGGCTTCTGACCTACGCGATTAGCCGAGGACGTCCGTAGGATGGTTTGAGTCCATCCTGAGGTTGACTTTCGCTACACACGCATGACAAACCCGCCTAAGCGGGCAGCCGAGATCGATCCAGGGAAGAGATGGGGACGGGCAACAAAAAGCCCAAATTTCCCACAAAAATTATGCACAGCGAAAGGATCGAACGTATGACCGTCACAAGTCCATAAGTACAATGAAGACCACTAAACTACGATGCCTTATGCATTGTTCAGGGATATCATAATATGACGGCGTGTTCAGCCATCCTGCTCACTGTAGAGTCGACTTAACCAAAATTTCATGGCTTTCGTCTCTCGCGATTTGTGGCTCCGAAACCTTTCACCGTTGCCGGTACACCGCCAGCCCATCGATCGAGTGCAGCCACAAATATTTCGGATCAGCGATAGCCGCAGATTAGATCAGTCGCTGCTTCAAATTTGTATCGTGTAAAATCATGAGTCCGGCCGATCGAGTGGAGGCTTGAATCCACATTTGCATGAACCACGATTCCTGCTGTATTGTGAGTAGCCACGGATCCATACTCATGAAGTTCACAGATGCATCTTCGACACACAGCGACAGTGGCGGCACCTTGCAAGCAGTGTAAGTTCCTCAGGCATCGGCCTGAAGCATCTTCAAAGCATAAGTGAACAGGTACGTATATGTCTTGTCCTACTTGCTTTGAATCATAGACAAATACTGCGACACATCCAGCCCTGCAATCGTCGTGTGTGCCATTCTGACAGAGACTAATCTGGTCGTGAGGTTCACTACAACACTGCGTGGAAGTTCGACAAGCACGATGATGACTCGAGGTATCGGAGCTGTATCATTAACATTTCGTGCAGCAACGACCTTCGCTGTTGGAAAAGATACCTCCAAAATGAGGTGGTCAACACGGCAACGGACGCCGTGCTCAGCTCGCCTGCAACGGCTGCGCAGTTGCAGACCACGGACGGGCGGCTCATCCAGAATGCGAACGACATGATGCCGCTGTATGCCATACTCGAACTGCTGCGAACAGCATGATCATGAAGCTCGAGATGAGTTGGTCGACGGAGCCCACATCGGACGATGCCACGGAAACGTTCGCAGGGAAGTGTCATAGCTTATCCACCCAATCTGCTGCAGTCTACACCTGCGTGAGCAGTCAGACCTCGCCATCCTCTACCATGCTCATACTCGACCTGCACACGTCTGAACACTGCGAGACGCTGCTCAAGATCACGCTGCACAACCTGCATCACGTCCAGCATATCCTCTTCCATGTGCTCTTCTCTCAGCCAGTTTTCAGGAGATGGAGACATATACCGTGCTCTTCGCCATGCTCCTTTCGGCAGACCCTCGTGGGTATCGCATTGCCGGCAATCTGACACCTGGCATACTGAAGATGTTCAAGACAATTTTACAGGGCCTTAAAATTGGTCGAAGGTATAAATTATAAGACAGTTTGGTGTAATAGGTTATAGTGCTTGTCGGGTACCTAGTTCGATTCTTGTTGCACGCACGATGATTTATGTTGCATTTTTGCGGTTGGAGACTGTGAAATACTGTACCAATACGGTCATAGGCTCATCAATTTCGGCTGTGACAAGATTTTGAAAATCCCAAAAATCTGAAAGAATATTCTGGGCACATAAAAAAATAGGCTCACAGGTCCTTGTGACCTGTGACCTGAGCCTTCGACCGTATTGGTACAGTAGCGCGGACACTATCGGGCCGTGTGGACGGATTGCATGCTGCCACCGATCTCTCAATCATGAAAACCATGATTCTAATTTGAGGCTTTACTCGATCGGCCAGACTCATGGCTGCCGCAAATCCGGATCTCAGGTAACCGGAGATTACGAAATATCGGGAGCAGCACACGATCCATGGGCTGGCGGTGTAGCTCTGGGCATCATTTTTTAGGCACATCACACCGCGAACCCTCGGTTGAAGCGAAATCCATCCTGAGGACGGCCTGAGCTCTATCCTGAGGCTGCTTGGCTATAGAACCGTCGGATAGTATTTACCTGCCGCCGATGTCATCTTTGTCTCGAGCCGTCGCATTGATGGGATCTGTCTGCTGGATAGGTGGCGTGTGAGACTGAGTTCGCCTCTACTTGTAGACTTTTTTTAAAAACGTCCCGGTCAACCTACGGACGTCTGAACCACTTGGCCGTGTAGGTCTAAATAGATCAAGCCAGTTCAGGCGTGCTCAAATTTACTTTTGGTGATCATCGCACCGGATATGGCCAGCTCGCTCTGAAAATTGACAGGCAGTAAAATAGGAAGCAAATTATTATACAAATAACCGCAGGCAGTCGAGCACTACAAGGCTCCTTGTATGTACCCCACCGTTGAGCCTTACGCCCTCATCATTCTCATTGCCCTGCTTCTCTCTGTCGCACCCACACCCATCGACCTGCTATATAAACGCTGACCTGGGTCAGCCACCGCAGGGCGCCGACCCTGCGATCCAAGCCATGTGGCCGAGCTTCGACTTGGCATCCCATAAGACGTACGCCGAGCATTTGCACATACAGTTGTACGATGAGAAAGCGTCTGAAGGCGACCCGTTCGGGCTCTAGGCTCCTGACCAATGCGAAGGGAGCACTGCATCGAACACTCTGCATACGCATGAGGGGCGGCGTGACGGTCCTGTTACACGCGTGGGGTGGTGCCAGGAGGATTCTACTCCACGAGACGGATGGCACCGCGACGATCCCGTTTCGCCAGGGAGGAAGGGACCACGAATGTTCTCATGACCGGGGACATGCGCATACAGGGCGCCGTTTCGGGTGCCTTCGCCGCCGTTCTGAGTCCCCTTGCTGCTGAGGACAGATTTCTGCTCGGCACAAGTGCAAGCGTGAGTGCAGTCGAAGCCGACGTGATTGGTTACTTAGCTTGCACGCATTCCTCGTCGTCTTGTGCACCATCGCTGTCCTGAACAGGCTCCCGATTGTCTTGCACCACGCGCTCCTCGATGTGCGAGAACATCTGCAGAATGTTGTCGTCTATATCCGGGTCCTCATACAGGCCTGGACGAACGTCTCCTTCATTTAGAGGAAAGACGGGGCCAGGCTCACCTTCATCAGACTTAGCCGGACCTGTGTCTAAGCGACATTCCTAGAGGGTGAGACAGAGTATAATGTTAGTCAGTTTGAGCAACGGCAGAATAAAAGCAAAACGTTCGAATATCAGAGACTTGCAAATCCAGCTCGTCATCACTTTGCGTCAGTCGTACGCATTTCAATGGCCCGTTGCCTTGTCTCTCCCGCTCATCGCGAGCGAGATCCTCCAGTCGGCTACTGCTTCCTGATGCGCGTGCAGAGTCCGGGACTCGAGGCGCTTCCTTTGACGGTGCGTGTCGGACTCCCACTTCGGAACCCAGTGCCTCTCATCACCGGGGAGGGCGCCTTCCTTGCAGTCGGGGCACGTATATAGTATCGTGGCGTTGCGACCACGAGTAGGTTTGCATCATTTACAAGAGGATCCATCAACATAGGAGGACACGAGGGAAGGAGGAGGGTGGAGGGAAGAAGGAGGAAGGGAGGATGAGCGAAGGGAGCGGGCGAGGGCGAAAAGACAAAGGTTTGCAAGAAAATCGTCGAAGTCGATGACCTCTCGACAAACCCTTGACCCAGTTCTCGTCTGGTCTCACCTTTCCCACATCAGATGGTCGAGGATATGGAACACCTGGTATGTCCTGCGGTAGAGTAGCGAGGCGCAGTGAGCTATTCCAACTTGCGGAATAGATGATGTACTCACTGTCTGACCGGGTGGTATTGCCTCATCTAGTACGATTACGCAAAGACTGTGTGGTCGACTTTGGTGACTAGCTAGGACAAGCTGACCTAACCTAATCTACTCCAACTCGGACAAGCAATGGCCAGAACGCAGTGAGTATGTTCCACGGATAACGTTAACCGCCTCTTTTCTTTCAATTTGGTGTCATGCTCAACGGCTGCAGTCGTCTTATGGCATGTTCTAGACTCAAGGCCCAACCATTATTATCATCGTGCTGCCGACGAGATTCACAGCTGGATCTAAGGCCCACGAACAAAGCTGCAAACCGCATGCGACCCACATGCTAGCGTGATGCTCGTTCTGATGGTCTATCAGAAGCCCGGAAAAGCAAAAAGCTTGTTCTCGGCAGAACTGGGGACGGTGCCGTCGACGCCGCAGCAAGAACAAGGACGCCAAAGAACAAGAGCGAGACCACCGGACCCACACAGGCACTCCGCCGGGCGCGCGGCGCACTATGCACGTGGTGTCTTGCCTAATCCGGCGTGCGGTTCGTGGTGGCGGCGCGCCGTCGGCGACTGGGCACACCGTCGCAAAGAAAGCAACGACGTCCTTGTCCTCTTTTTGTCTGCAACGACCGTGTCGGCTCCCGAGGACATAACAATGGAAGACTCTGCGCCGCCTGCGCAACAGGCTGAGGTGCAACCGCCGCTGACGAAGTTGCAGTCCCAGATCGACGCGTTGACGGAATTTTCGGCGCGTCTGCAGAAGTTGCGCCAGCTGCCGCCGTCGTTGCTGCGCCCGGAGTCTGACCCTATAGGGTCGTCGCTGCCTGATGTGCTGCGACGTGCTCTGCTGGAGGCGCATGGAGCGAAGACGGCGTTGTTGGAGGACACGGTGCAGGGTGCGTTGAAGGCAGCTGCGGAGAGCGAGAGTCGGGATCGCGTGGGGATCAGGGGCAACGCGAGAAGAGACCGTCGCAGACGAAAGTACGTTCGCATTATTTTGTTCAACGCGCCTCGTTGTTGAGCGCACGAACGCGTTTTAGGCGTTCACCCACTCCGGAGTCGCCACGACCCTTCCCTGCATTCCGGCCAAAAACCACGTCCCTATTCCCCACTACTTCCACAGGATCATCCCTCACTCTATCCCAGCTGCCGGAATATATTCGCACCTTCAACGCAGCCCATACCAAGAAGGCAGCCTTGCACATCTGGCTATCGTCCTCGCGCGACTCGCGCGACCTTCATGTGCCCGTGGTGATACGATTCTTGATCCCTGACGTGCTGCGGGCCTTTATCACCGTTGGGCATGCGGATGGAGAGAACGATACGCCTGCTGAAGATCGTCCACTCCTCATCGAGAACATCACGGCGTTCGGAACTCGAGAAAGGGTTAGTGTTATTTGGACGCCACAGCGTACATGCTTATACAAAGGACTTATCCTCGTGTTTCCCCCTATATCGCAGAAACCTCCACACTCGCAATCCGATTATCTAGTATTTCAGAAGCTATCGCAGCAGATCCTGCGGATGATTCAGTCAACGCCTCGTGTGCCCGTCCAAACGCTGATGGTAAGTAATGCGTTATATGTCGGTGCTTATCCGTTGCATTGTCCTGTCAAGTACCCTAAGTTAACTCTCTTTACATGAAACCCTCAATATCGCCCATCGTTACGCGCTGTCAACTTCATCCATTGTGCGCTCTCCTAGGAAATGCTCACTACATACCAATCATTGTTCTCGGAGCAATGCTCTGCGTGCCAGCGCGTTCTTTCCGCAGAGGGATATATTCCACCAGTTGCCCGTGTGTGGCTCGAGCAGGAAGGCAAGCCGGGTATCTGGGTGCCTCGGCATGTAACTTGTCTCGGTTTACAGAGTTGAGCGAACGTTATTGTGTTGTTGTGACGCTCTCGATCATGCACCGCTATTTTCAACGACAAAGCGAATCTACGGGTATTTCCAGGACGTCTGCGTGGCAAACGCTAGTGAGGGGACAGAAAGTAATGCAATGGGGCCAGTTATGAAGAACAATGACCGCTCCTTTTGGTGGGAGATGCAGATATTGGGGTGCGGGTGACTCACTAACAGTTCCTGGCGGCCGGGTTCTGGGGCCGAATTGGACGGAGATAACGGCGCCGGTTCTGCGATGCATGTGCAGGGCGATTCAACCCGTCTGCAATTGCATCCCATATCTGCCCTTTTCATGAGGTCAAATTTTTACTTCTCTTCATTGTCTGCCTAGAGTGGATTATGATGTGATGGCAGTATCGCATAAGCAAGTCGTTTTACCGAGGTTGATTGGCTTTTCTTGACCCGGAACTTCTCGGTAATTGACGGCATTCGACTACGCGCACAGGACGCACTGATGGTCAACGCGATTTCTAGAACTTTGCCTGGACCAACGCTGTCGCCATTGGCAGGCGCCTAGGACCCTCGATTTTTGTCGGAGTCTGGCTACTCAATTTAGACGACATCTTCGGGCCCGTCTTCACCTTCTATCTGCCCCTCCGCGGACAGTTGGCTTTCTTTTGCTCTATCTGGCGAGAAGGAAGGTGATACACGCTTCCCCAGCTGGCGTGAGGAATGCTTTGCCTAGAGTGGCGGATAATTTGAACAAGGCCCGCGCGGTGGAATCTGGATCCAGATTGAGACTCCCGATCTTGTATGGATATGGCAATACGGCTCCATCAGCCCTGGGATCAGCCTTGTTTTGTTGGCGTGCAAGCACGAGGCTACGAGATCTCCTCCCCGCCGAGAAAGTAGCCGACAAAAATACCTTCCTTGGAAAAAGCAATTTGCATTCACGTCAGGATCGCTTCCCGTCCCTTCTCCCCTCCCCATCTTTGTTCCGTCGCGCGTCATTCCTCACTACGTAGCGCATGATGCGCAAGGAATTCTTGGAGGAATCGACAATTGAGAAGAGGAGCGATTTTCGGACCATGTCGGCGGACAAAAAGAGGTAAAGGCGGAGCGCATCGTGCTTACATGCTTGCTTTGTCGCGATTTGGGGGACAACGGAAGCAAATGGGAGTAAATTGAGTGAATACGGGGCTGGCAAGGAGCACAAGGCGATCGTAACCCTTAGATATTTCCTGACAGGGCGGGCCAGCCGATCTCCCGGCTCGGCCGGGGGTCGATAGCGGGGCGTCGTCTCGACCCGACAACACAAGATCTCGCGCTCTGCATCTTGCCCGTCATTAATTATAATATCACGTTCTCTTCTTTGTTCCCTCGTCCTCTTTTCTTTATTTAATCCCCTAGCTTTCCTCTTCGTCTTTTCTGTCTCGGTCCTCCCGCCCGTGTCAGTCCACCCTGCCTCGTCAGCCTCGTCTGCGTTAAGTCAGCCCACCAGTCAGCCAGCTGCCCGCCACCTCCATTTGTTTGATCTGACGCCCCATCTGTGGCACTCTTTCACCTTTGTCTCCTACCTCTTTGTCTGTCGCCTTCTTATAACCAGGTTTGTTATATGCAAGGTTGTCCTTGCATGTCCCTCCCTGACATTATCTCCCAGCTTAACGTCCTCGATGTCTACAGTTCTTTTAGCACCCTCGCCCCTCGAATCGTATCATACCAATTTCTCTCATCCGGTATCCAGCGCGCGGGGCGAGCCATCTAGGAAGTCACCCATGTCCAACGCCTACACAATCCCATACGCTCTGCCCTGCCTAGCGATATCGCCTCGTGGGATGTTCCGCGTCTTAAAGTATACCCCCCGCGAGGGCGAGGCAGACGTCCCACTCACTGTCTATACCCACTTCTACAATCTCTTCCCTGAGGAACAGGTCTTTCTGCGCGTCGTTATAGGCCAGAAGGGCGTCGCCACAACGCTCCAGAAGGATGACATGGGCGGAATGGGCGGACCGGACTGTTGGCGTCTCGAGGGGATGGTCCCGCCCTTCGAGGTCCATCGTTCGATGAACCCGACTGTCACAGTTTCCATCCAGGCCGTGACCGACAAGCATGAAATCCTGGACTCTTCGACGTTCGGCGAGTTCACGTATTGGAACGCAGGTAATTCGGTGCCCTCGTCTATTCGTCATCGTGCCACATGCTCATCGCGATTCGTACCGCAGGGGGTTCACCAGTCATGACCGTAGACGAGGGTATGCCCCTCCATGGTTCGCTTCAGCGCAACCAGCGCAACCGTTCTGGATCTCTTCTTCACCACCAGCACGTCATTCCCGCCCGTCAGCAGCTATCCTCGGAGGGCCGTATACAGGTGCTTCGCAGGCGCGATGCTGCCACAGACGAGACTCCTGAAAGCCAGCTAGAGCCGGCTGTCCTCGAGTTCGTCACCCCACTCGAAGATATGGGGCTTAACTTCAGTCAGGAAGAGTGCCGGGCTGGTCGTCGACTTGTGCAGTTCTCGCGGCGGCAGGAGGGGAACAGGCTTGTCGTCTCGTGCCAGCCTCTATCCCCGTCCAACTACAACGACCGGCTCACGGTCATCTCCTGCATCTACCGACCGTCTGACGGCGGGTGCTTCGTCACGTCTGTCGACATCATCTCCCTATTGCAGCACTTCGTCCAGGACAACTTCTCTGTTGAGGAGAAGAACAGGATCCGGCGCAACTTGGAGGGATTCAAGCCCACGACGATCTCGAAGACCCGCGCTTCATCGGAGGACTTCTTCCAGCAGATCATGGACTTCCCACCGCCGAAGCCGCGCAACATCGAGAAGGACGTGAAGGTTTTCCCATGGCCCGTTCTGAGCGCCGCTTTAGACAAGATCATCTCAAAATACGTGAGTCGTCAGCCTCCTTTATTCCCTACGCGTATGCTCATTATCCTTTTCAGTCGCTGTTCACAATTGCAGGCAGTGAGGAGCCAGCTGCGATGGCTGAGCAGCCGGCGGAGCAATACCATGCGTCTGATTCGCCGAACGCAGGTCTCTACCATTCGTCCTCATTCACCGACCCCATGCACGGCTCGCAGCTTCAGCTCCAGCTTGAACCGACCGATCCCTACCATGCCTCTTTCTACGACGCCGGCACTTCGCACACGCACGTCGATCCCTCGCTTCTGCATGGTCATGTCTCATCCGGGTCGCTCGCTCTCGCGCCCGCAGACGGCGTCGACCGCTCCAGCAGTTACGGCTCCTCGAGCGACATCGGTGGCGACTGTCCCGTGAACTTCAACAACCTCAACGCCCCCACTTCCTTCCCTTCGCCTGTTAACCACGACCCGTACATCGGCCACATCGACATGGGGTACCCCAGCTTCGACTCCCTCGAGTTCCAGACCCTGCGCGAATATAATGCGCGGATGAGCGTGACGACCTATGTATGATCACGTTGTAGACCATTTGGACTTTCCAGGGTTCGTTGATGTCGTTGATGTCTTTTATACTTTTCTTTTGGATGGATGCACTGTATCATGATTCGCATTTCTAGTTCCTCACTCATACCACTGCTATTTCTTATACATTCTACTGCCACCGTATCATGTCTATCTCTATCTCCCTAGTACATAATGTATCTTTTACAACAATGTAAGCTATCGTGTTAGATTTTCGTGATGTTCGTCTGCGCGGCCTCTGATGGAACAAGGTTCGATACCGTCGGTTGCTGTTGGGTTTAGTCTGATGTTCGAGAGTCGGCAGTACCGGAAGGCGTCGACCTGAATTTCGGCGAAGATGATGGTGAGGAAGACTTCGGACTTCGAACTCTCGCCGTCTGCCGTGATGAAATGAAGTATGTTCCGTATGCAAAGCGCCGGGTTCTTTCCCCCTGTGCCTCGGATGTAACGAGTTCTAAACCCACCATGATCCTCGGAAGCCTGCCTTTTAAGGCGAAGAATGAGGAGGCGAAGGTTACGGGGAAATATTCAATCGTGTCATATTTTTGATCGGTTTAAACCTTGTATGGCCGCCTGGCGCAATGGCTAGCGCATTTGGCTTCGATTGCCGACATACCAAAAGGCTGCAGGTTCGAGTCCTGCGGCGGTCAATCTTTTTGCTTTCATGAAGCTCGCAACGTCCACACCGGCAACCCGGCTCCGACTCACGTGTACTGCTCCTACGACGCGACCTCCGAACGCGTCCATCCTTGCATGATCATCGTCTCCTTGTCGCTCTTCCACCACCTCCACCATGATTACCATGCTGAGTCCCGATTCAGTATCAAATTTCCTTTTAAACGACCAGGAACAGGATGTCGTTTCCGAATATACTATCAGTAGTACTGACACCAGCACCGTAGTCTCGTCTCGAGGCCCTTCGTTAGGATCTCGCACTCGTTCTGGCTTGGTGACCCACTCGGCCAATACAGCAATTTCTCCTACTTATCAAGATCGTGGAGAAGAAGGAGAACTCCCTATTGGATCTAGCACTCCAGATCTTTCCTATACAGACTCAAGCCCGAACGCACATGCCTTGTCCGAGTATTCGCCTGACGAGCTCGTCTACCCCTCTTCTGACGGTGTTCTGCATGTGCAACTTCCTGCTGATCATCAACTCTCTCAATCTGGTTCTGACGATGCGTCTCTGTTTTTGGATCGCTTGGATCGCTTGCTTCTGGGTCTGCAACGCGGAGACTCCCATCCTTCATCGTCGCACGATGGTACTGACGACGCGCGTGATGCGGAATTACTTGGCGAATATCTGGTTGATGGATGGGACGCTTCTAGGTCTGGATCGGATTCTCGCCATTCTAGCTCATCGGGACTCCGTGGCTCAGTAAAGAGTGCCCACAACGGACGCCAATCGTCTGTATGTACCCTGCCTACAACGACGCTTAAACGGAAGTCGTCATCTGCTGGTCTTGTTGATGATACAACTCATCTTACTGCTGAAGATAGTTCTCAACAATTCATCTCGCATAGTATCCCTTGTTCCGGCGCCCTGGACGACATTTCTTCTCTTGGTCCCCGTACATCTTCCAAGCGGCGCAAGCTGTCCCAGGTCTCTTCTGTCTTTATCGTCTCTCGCTCTGCATCTGGCTTTGGCTCTGGATATGGTCTAACGCAGTCTCAACTTGCTACTGAACCTGCGACCCTGCGCAAAGCGCGCTCCCTCCGCTCGGACGCGTCTATATGCGCGCCTGCCTCTCAAGAGGTGCCTCCGGAAGACACAGGTTCAGCCGAGGTACGAAACCTATCTCATTTATGCGCATATAGCCGTCAAAACATTATGTCTCTCAGCTCTCCACTGCATGTTCAACTATCTCCGATGATTACGGCTACATTGCGACTGAGCCGGTGACACCCGTTGTCAGTCGCCCCGTATCACCGGTACCTGTCCCGCTGCCGGAGCATATTCCCCGCGCGCCGCTGTGCTGCACGGAGGCGGCAGAACGTCGGCTGTGTGCATTGCTGCGAAGAGAGGAGGGCGAGAGGGCGCATGCGGATTTGCCCACCATACGAGTAAGGCATCAAGAAGACAGCAAGGGTGGTACAGATTCCAGTGACACATCTGAAGAGGAATCGTGTATGAGCATAAGTGAGGATGAGGACGGGAAGTCCAAGTGCAACAGCCGTTGTGAGGGAGGCGTCAGCCAGGACCTAGACTTTGGAGTTGATATTAGGGATGGCTTGCGTACGGAGGCTATGAACTGGATTCTAACTGTGCGTGCCATCTTCTGTCGGGCTCTTTCTCACGCATATATGCAGCCTTTCAGGTCGTCCCGCCCTATGATCTGCCCTCGCACACCCGGAAACCTAGCATATATTCGAAAGACTTGTACCAGCAGCTGCTACAACACCCGAACACGCGCTTCCTCGCCGCGTACATCTTTGGGCGTTACTTCCTGGCGTGCAAAGGAGGGGATTCGGGCTGCACGACACCGGGTTTCTGTGCCAGTCCAAGTGTCCATAACGTTGAGCCGGTCGCTGATCTCGAGGACGGCGAGCGGCGACTTGTGTGGGACTTTGCCCTTGCCGCGATTGCGCTGAGCGTAAAGGTAACATCATTTCAAAACAGCGGTGGGATTCTTATTCATCAGCGCCAACCTACAGATTCAGCGCGACTTCCTTCCACCCCTCCGCCCCATCTACATTCGCGACTTTCTCGTTCTGGCGCCGCATGAGATGTCTCACGACGACCTCGAGGTATCTTCTACTCTCATACATTTCCTCATGCGTTGACTTACTTGCTACTGATCTCCAGGCAGCACAGCGCGATATTCTACATGCACTTTCTTACCGAATCTCATTACCTACACCAGAAGCATATCTCGATGAACTTTACTCTGCGCTTCCGGCGCTGCGCCAGCTCTCAGTTGCTCTGGGCGGTTGTACCGGGTGGGATGTCATGAGAAAAGATGTATGGGCACGATTGCTGGCCGCTGTACAAGGTAGGCTCGTCATTGCCGTTCGTCAAGCAAGTAATGACACCGTTTCTTGACAGAGCCAGACTTGTATCGGTTTCCGATTTCTGTACTCGTTGCCGCGGCACTGCAGAGGGCTATCGGCTCGATGTTAGTAAGGCATGAAGGCCGGCAGCTTGGACAATTCCAAGGAAGGGCGAGGAGTCGGTGTGCTTCCCAGATCCAGATAAATCAGCGGCGCATAGGTAAGCTATTCATTCCTCCAAAGATGATTCACGAGACCTCTTCGCGTATACAGGATCTGTGTCGCGACTTGCATGGGGCGTACAACAGGATATCCAACATATCCTACAGGTCCCTCAGGTATGGCTTGCAATAGATATCAGTACAGAGGGCCTGATATGTCTATTGTGTGCAGATTCTGTTGGACGAGTGTAAGCGCTGGCTGTCGCCGCTGCGATTTGAAAATCCGTCCGGTCAAGACTGGTTTGACCACGCTTCGTCGACATGAACATGCCTTCAGTCGCAACTGACTTGTGTGCATTTCTTTCGGGCTGTAGTCGTCATCAGTGTGTTTCAGTTGAGGTTGTAGATGCTTCTATCCGTGTGATCCGACTCACATTATTCTACATTGCTGCTGGGCTTGTGACGACGAAAACGTGCTACAGGTTGACTGCTACGTGGGGAAGTATCAAGTCTTCACCATTCTACCGACGGACCAATTACTTCCTGTTTTTTTCGGAGTTTCTTCATTGAGCATTTATTTATCAGACAGCAAGAAGAATGTGCATTATACAACAGATCCACAGAAAATCCTCCAAGCAAGCCACATTAGCGTGAGTAATTACAAGGCACGGCCGAAGATGTCAAAGAGAGAGAGATCTTGCAAAATAAAAAATTACGGTAAATAAGTCGATGATTGTCGCACATACACTCTGCATGAAAATGAAGCATTAGGGCAAAGTGCCCTCCCGTCTTCCAAAATTCAGGCTTCCCAAGCGTGAGAAGCGGCCCTTCAGAGAACCGCCTATGCTCCCGACGATTGAGGCGCCGCTGTTGCCGGCGGCGTGCCCTCCGTGGCCACCGGTAACGTTGACGAGCGATCCTTGAGGCGATCCTGCCGAGATAGAGTTGTCGCTTCCCGGGCCCTCGCCGGCGGGTCCGGATGCAACTCCGTTCATACCGTGACGTGCTAAGTGGGCCAAATGACGCTGAAGAGGTGTTTGCTTTGGCAAAGTGCCATTCGGACTGAAGTTGCCGCTCTGTGGATTTTGAGGTGACGAGGACGGAGAGCTGATCACCGAGGGCCCAAGATGTAGGGGAGGAATAACAAAGGAGGGACGAGTAGTGGATGAAGAAGAGGCCGTACGATTCAAGGATATAGTATCGTTGGCTTGGTGCTGTGGTGGGTCTGGGGCGCGACTCAAGAATGACCGAGAATCATCTGGTTCTCCAGATGGTTCACTGAACTCAAGCTGGTCTATCTCTCGTTGGAAGTTCTTCTTGAAGAATCGCTCCAGGGTGTCGTGGAATGTCAGCATCGCCGCAGGACACAGCTGTGCGTGTAATTCCAAGCAGCTCTTGATGATACGGACCTGTTGCCATTCTCAGTGATTAGGAAAGCAGACGAGAGATTTTGGACATACATGATCCATGAAAGCATCTCGCAGTTTTTCGACAAATGTCGCTCGCTCGGGATATCGTGCGACATATTCTGAAGTCAAGAACACATCTCGGTAGCCGAGAATGCCGCCTTTGCTCGGAGCGTCGACGACAGTATTCAGAGTCATCGACAACGGATTTGTAGACATCACTTGCGCGGTCTTGGCCACTGCGGAGAATCTGGTGTTCAAAGCAGATAGTTCCCTATTTTTCTGCTCTATGTCCTGAGAGCATTCTCAATTGGCGAAGTCTCCAGTACTTCCAGTGCTATGACTTCAGATCGCCGAAGGACTGTGGGGAAGGATTCTTCGGTGGTGAAGTATGTCTTCTCTACCCATCCATCTTCGACGCCGTCCCGCTCTACCTTGCTGAAGGCTCGAGAACAGCTGAACAGGTTGATGGCGCTATACGACAGATGAATAAGCTCGGATAGACAAGGAACACAAGTGATGAACACACCTATGCTCATAGTATGTCCTGACCGCAATTGGAACGTCGGGATTTGTGAAGATAGGAAGTGCTTGGTTCGGCTCGGGCACGACGGCGGTGCATTGGATGTACTGGTCGCTTCCAAAACGGATGTCCACTGGTGGATCGCCGACCATCTTCAATAATTGAGCTCCAGGATGCTTATTCAACATGCGTTCGCAGAATGCACCGAATTTTTCCCATTCGAAGCCTCGGTACTGTTGAAAAGATGAGCATTCACGCAGGTCATGGTGGAACGAATACATACGATGAACTGCTTATTGCGTATCGCGACGGGGAAGTTGCCATAGAAAGCGACACGGAAGTAGTCTGGGTAATAGCGCTGGTCTGTGACGATATGCTCTAACAAAGCGGCCTGATGGCGGAGAACTTCGGCGAGACGTCCGCTGATATGGCAATGAACACTTCATATCTTATGAACTTAGAGAAAGGTGCTTACTAGTTGAAAGTAACTTCAGAATGCTGGAAAGCCAGTTCCTTGCAAATTTCAATCGCGCTCTCCCATGCCTTCCCTTTACCTGCAGACAAATTAATATCGCTTTCAAAGGAGAAAATCGAACAACAAACCAAGATAATCCAGAATGAGTAATGACAGCGTCTCCTTCCGGTGGAACTGAGATTGCTGGGGCAACCCAAGATCTTCCATCGGCTCCACGAAAGAATTGAGATCCCATTCATGGAGATCGGCGTGGAGCTTCAAGGTTAAAGCAGCCTCGACATAGTTCTGAGACTGAAGATGCATCTGAAGACATCGCGATATGTTAGCGTTGAGCTCAGACGATCGTGACCAAAGTACATACGTTCACAAGCTGATGCACGTATTTGATGTAGATTTCATTGCGACCAATGCGGCGGATGAAGTTCATAAGACGCAGCTTCAGGGATAATCAGTTATTTGTGCCGAATGAAGATGAAATTAACATACTGTTGCAATGACCCGATCATCAGCGAATTCCTCGCCCTCTGGCAAAGCACGAACACTGAGCAGAAGTTCGAGGAACAAGTCTACTGAATCAAGGAACAGCGCCACACGCTCGCGCAAAGGCTCATCAACAGTAGATGAATCAAACAAATGCCGGAGCTGGCCAATGAAGAAGGCACGCGATATGTCGTCGCCTTTGCTGTCCGACATGAACAACGCGTCGAGCTTGTTCACAAGCTCGTTCTCGATGTCATCAAAGTGCTGGTGCTCTTGGTACTGCGACACGATCATGCTGTAGAGAATTTGCACGGCATTGTTGCGCAACTGATCGTGGTGGCTCACGCAGAGATTGACGACATGGCCAACAAGCGAGCTCAACATTGTTTGATAGCCCTACCAGTGTCGATGAGCAATGGTTATGGTATAGGAAGCCGAAATGACTTACGCCGTATCTTGTAACCGCTCCTGCGTTCGCGGAGACGTCTTCTGGCCAGCCTAGTGCGTCCCAAAGCTGCAGTAGAATAGCAGCACCTTCGCCACGAATGTCACCTGCTAATCGCCAGACAGCTCGACGTTTCTGGATAAAAAATGCTTAACTCATTGAACAAGACAGAATACATTGAACCCACCTGAGGACTGAATTCTTCAATCACTAGTTGATCGGAGGACAGCAGTTTCAGCAGCATCTGCATCCCCTCCCTCCACAACTCCGTATTGAACTCAAATAACTCTTTTTGGTCCGGAATGAAATCGCGCTCCAACAAGACCGCAACGGAATCCATCATTTTGATCAAGACTTTGTGCGCCAAAATATTGACGTTCAGCCAATTGCTCGGCCACGCATCGTTATCCAAGATTGACGATGCGACCTTAAAGAATTGTAACAACAGAGCAGCAAAGTTGTCCCGGCCTTCGATCTCGAACATCGATTCAAAGAAGTTGACCAGGTGCTTCTTGGGAGAAGATAACACCAGGACGAGGAAAACTATGGCTATCTCTCCTTGTGCCGGGCTGTAAAGCGTTTGGCCATCTCCATGATACGCGCCGTTGAAACCTTTCGCAGCACCAGGGAGTTGTGCAACCAGCGAGAAGGGATATGATTCAGGGAATGTGACCGGCACTGGCGCCGGGGTCGTTGCCGCGGATCGTGCACGTTCGACAGCCTGAGCGTTAGCGGGGCTCTGGAATTCGCGATATGAATCCAGCAGCCTATAAAACATGGGAGTTAGTTACAGCGTCGCCAGTAAAATGATCCTACGCACCTTGGCATCAACGAAAGTAAATATTCGACGTTGTCCTGCTCCTGTCGTATCGCAGCGCGATCCGCAAGAATAGCGGGATCGACCAGGCATTGCTGGAGTTTGTCGAGCATGAGCGCTATGATCGTAACACAAAGCCTGATATCCTCCAGCCACGACACCCTTGCAGCATCGCGTGCCGAATCCGAATCACCAGGCGAGGTCTGCGTGTACTCGTCGAACCGCCCAAAGTACGGCTTAATCCACATCACGACCGACTCAACGAGCAACGCCCGCGACTTGGCATTGTCGAAAAGGAAGCCCTTGACGACCTGCAGGTACATGATCAGCTTCCAGATCACGACTCTGCCCTTCACGGCAGGGATGGAGTTCGCGAACGCCGTGGCAAAGCTGACGAGCTCGACGGTTGTGAAGATCTTGGTGAGCTCGGGGAGGATCGACGTGTAGTTCTGCAACGCCATGGTCTGCGTGCCGATGATGGACGGCGGTGTCGTGGTCGCCATCATGCGGTTCATCTCGGCCAAGTGCGCCTTCAGCTCCTTCTTAAACGTTCCTCGAGGTGCTCCGCGGTAGCTCCACCGCCCATGCCCAGTTCCTTCTGCTTCTGCAGTTCTCTTGATCGCGCGATAAACTTGAAGATATAGTGCCACACCTTCAGCGCGGCGCGCAATGGCGACGCCGTCTCAGTCCCAGTTGGATTTCTAAGTAGGCGGGTCATGGAGTTGATGATGTGTGACGAGACGGCGGGGAAATTGAAGTGTTTCTCGATGTAAATGTCGAGCACCGGCTGGAAGTTGCTGAAGCGGCGATCCTGGACGATGCCGAGCACAGTAACGAGGGCGTTGAATACGAGATGATCCATCTCACCCTGCGAGTTGATCTGCGATGCGAGGATGCCGAACAGGGAGTCGAAAATATCTCTGAGGAACTTGACGATCTCGACCTCGCCGACGAAAGTGAACTTGACTAGCACGGCCGAGAGTAGTTCGATGTTGTCAGATATCTGATTCCAATTCAACAGGCTCAGCAAGACATGGTTCTGGGTGTGCCGAGTCGAGCACAGCGACGACCGGATGGTGAGGTTGTCCCGCATGGGCGGGGCAATCTTCTGCAACTCCAGGGGTACTGTGATCTGCTCAGGACGCACGCCAGCAGGCATCCACGGAGATGCCTGGAGGTACATATCTGGTGTGACCTGGTTCATCCGTTCCGCGCGATAGAGCACTAGCGTGTGGCTGCCATCCTCCAGAAACGCCCGACCCTCCGGAAACAACGGCAGAAAGGCAAAGGCAAATGGCTTGTCCAACACCTCGCCACCTGCGCGATTGACGGGCTTCTCGCGCGAACTGCGGTAGCGGAATGTGAAGAACAAGTGCCAGTGCGGGATCCCGTCAAGAGGGAGTTTAATCTTGATAAGTTCGCCGAATGTAGGTTGTCCATTGCGAAGGAAGACCATTGAATGAAAGTATGAGACATTCGGCTCGCCGCTACCCTGCGAGATGACGCGGTCGACTGGCTTGCCATCCTGATCGCGCACCTCGACCGTCACCTGAATGTTATTCGTCGGGCGAGCGTCTGAGCCACGCGCGAAGTTAACAACGCTGCGCCGGGCAGAGCCATTGTGCGATGATGGAAAGTCGCCGCTCCAAAGCTTGATGTAGAGCTCATTCCGGACGTCACCCGGAAACACGACATCAGGAAAGCCCAATCGGAGAGTCAGAGGTGTGTCCTGGAGGAGAGATGTGTTCTCTTTGACAATCGTGTCGGCATTACCGTGGAAGATCTTGACTGAAACGGCCATCATCTCTGCTCTATTACGGCGACGATATCAATACAGGTAGCAAGCGGAAAAATTATTCTCACCTTGGTGACTTCTCGAAGTCCTTCGAACTATTCGCAATGATATCTTGATGCAGCATAGAGAATATCGCTTCATTGGCCGGCGTAAAAATCGGCATTGTATGCTCCTTCATCGACGACACCTCGCCTGCCTCCACAGCAGCCTTATTCAACTGCGTCAACTCCAGCACCGCACACCCAAATGGCCTGCGATACGTCGCGACGTTGTCGACAGCAGAGAACGCTCGGGCCGACGACGGGGTGCTCGACGACGACGGGGTGCTCGACGACGACGGGGCGCTCGACTCCCACCCCACGGGCCCCGACTCGCGCCCAGAGCCCGCGGCACCAGAGCCCGCGGCACCAGAGCCCGCGGCACCAGAGCCCTCGGACTGGACGCCGGGCTCTCGAGCGGCGCGCCGCTGCTCGGATTCGAAGCCGATCTTGAGCGCACCGTTGCGCACGATGCGGCAGATGAGGTAGATGGGCTCCTGCACGTCGGCGGCGGTGAGATCCGCGAAAAGCGTGCGCACGCGGGTCGTCGGGTCGCGCGCGAGCACGCCGTTGTGGTTGAGGATCGCGCAGAAGTCCTCGGTCACGAAGCGCGAGCCTTCTCTGCTGTAGAGCGAGAAGTAGAGCTCGGCGGTTTCGCCGGGCGAACATGGGGATGCGACGAACGCGCGGAGTTCGAGGAAGACGTGGAAGAATTTAGGAGTGTTTGGCTTGTTTGTGCTGGTACCAAGGCCAAGGGGGAACGAACTGAGGATGCGCGAGTGGTTCTTTCCTGCTCGAGAAAATTCTGGGAAGGCAGAGTGCGCGGGGGTGGGGAGGGGTCCTGTAGGGATGCTATCGACACTGAACGTCGGTCTGAGAGCAGCCTTGATTGGTTCCGGACTGGCTGCGTCCATATATGCGAGGGAAGTTTGCATCGCGTACATCCGCACCGCGCTCATCCAGCTCCGCGGGTCGATCTCGCCCTCCACGTCGACGGTGACGAGTCCACCGCCCGTCGGGTGCCGTACAATCACGTCGAGGCCTTGCACAATATTCCCCGAGACGAGGCGCGTAACGCAATCCCTGCGGAGCGCCACAGTTTCTTCGGTGCTCAGCGTCTGCGCTAGTAGTTGCCGCCGCCCCAAGTGCAGCGCCTCGATGTGCTCGCGCACGCTTTGGAAGAGCTTGTACTCGCGCCTTGCAAGGTATTGGAACATGAGCATGTGCCATTCGCGGAGCGCGCTCGCGATCTCGTCGACGATGGGCTGCATCGCGCCAGACGCCGTATCGTCGCCGGACTTGAGTGACGGTCGTGGCGGGAGGGGCTTCATGATGTGCGACTCGGTGGGCGAGACGGAGCGGATGCTCGCGGGGTAGACGGGGAGCCCCGCGCGGGAGGAGTTGGCCTGGTCCGGCGGGGGCCCCAGCTTGAACGACTTGCGCTTCGCGAGCGCGTCCTCCTCGTCTTCCTCTTTCACGGCATCCGTGTTCCCGGATTTGAAGCCTTCGAGCGCGGCGAGGGGCGTGCCGTTCCGAAACGCGGCCGCGATGTCGGCCAGGCGGCCCTCGGCGTCGGGGAGTTCGTCGCGGATGAAAATGTGCGAGGCGGGGAAAATGCCAATGAAGACTTGCTGGGGCTCTTCGACTTTAGGGCCTTTGGAGGAGGAAGGGTCGGACGACGTCCATGATACAGGCGGCCGTCGTGTGGTGCAGACAACATAGCTGAGTTGGATGAGCCTCCGATGCTCGGTCGAGATAATAAAGCACTCACCCTCTGTACCAGATACCCTCCGTCTCTTTTGCCCTTTGGCGTATATTTTCAAAGGCGTAAACCTCGTCTCCGACTTCTAGTGAGACTACATCGCGATGGACGAGCGAATCGGCGGTGGATGTTTCGGTTACGGTCGAGAGTCGGGTACGTCCCGAGTAACGCGTATCTCTATGATGAGAGGGGGAGAGTGGATGCACGGCATAGCCGTAGACAATGAGGGGAAGGGGCTCCCATGCGCCTTTGCGACCTGGAGTTGGGCCGACGATGGGTGCCGTAGGCATGCGGTAGTCTGGAATGAGCGGATAATTTGGAGGTTGCTATAGAAGGTCAACCGGTCAGTGATGGGTAAGGATTTGATTGTAGGGTATCAGATATCAAGTACGCTAGAAAGCGGGGAATATACAAGATAGATAGGCTCAAACAGAGCCAGCTGCAGCTGGCACTGGGCCTTGGGATGTTGCTGACGGTCTGCAGCGAACAGCGCTACGGAGACCAGTAGTAGCAGTACCATACTCGGCGGTGGCACAGCCATTATGATATTCTGATCTCAAAAGTTGATTCTTCTCCATCTTTCCCATGTCGTATCTCCGCCTTCAGAACAAGAGCTTTGGGATTGACAGCAAGTGTCTACATATTCGTCTCAAAGGAATCACATCACGGATAGCAAAACATGGGAAGATCAAAGGTCATTAATCGTAAAGCATCCGGAAATTGGCGAGCCGCGATGACACCCAGAGTTGTCGCAAATTGAAAGAGACACCTGCGCCCATGATGGTGATGGTAGAAATACAGTATGTGCAGACCAGATCCATCCATCGGCTGTGCGAACAAGCCCCGAAACGTCCATGAGAGGTACAGCTGTTGCGCATCCAAGATGGCAACAGCGAGGTATCTGATGAACACATTCGTCAGCCATACTGCATCGGAGAAGATGAAACAGAAGAGAGGACAGGATCAGAGGACATAGGTTAGATTATGATTGAAACCGCATTGTGCAAAGCACTCTCAGACAGCAGTTGGATATCATGAATTGCATCTTTTTGACGGTCGATGGAACGAGACGTGTGCTCACCTTTCACAAATCTGCCAACGAATGTCACATAGGAAACACCATCATGTCCAGAGGCAACAGATGAGAATGAAGGGAAGTTAGACAATTGTTAAAAACGGGAATTATATGGGGCGCCTATGATTTAGGGCCGGCCGCGACGCGTCGCAGCGCGAACAACGGCGGCACTGCTCCCACCAACATAACAGACTCAACGATGGCCTTCCCTCTCCGACCACATCGACCGCCTCTCCCTCGCCGTCAAATCCATCCGCGCCTCTGCATCCTCCATCGCCACCACTTCCCCACCCGCCGGCGGGCCTTTCACCCAAGCTGTCCTCAGCACCGCCCTCGGTGACCTCATCCGCGACATCGACCCGTCCGAACTCGGGCTGTTCACTCTTGTTCCCGCCGCAGCGTCCAACGTTCCCGTCGGACGCGACACGGATTCGGCAGCAGCCAACGCGCAGGCCGAGATCGCGCGGATCGACGTCGTGAGCGCGACGCCGTTGAGGAAGCACCCGGCGGCGCGGAGGGACGATATCCTGAGGCCGAAGGAGCCAGAACCCGAAGTTTACGCGAATGCGGCACTGAAATATCTCGATCGCTAGTGCGTCTTCATTCAGCGCCGTCATTATATATCTTGAGCTCGTCCTTCAGTGCTTCGATCCGCCCTATGCCGCGCGCCCAGTCGCAGGTCACGGCGATCCTCGAGCAGCTGCATGAGTTGCGCGAGAATATCCATTCTCTGAACGCGGCCCTGGAACAAGTAAGTTGTCGCCAGCATGCTGTCGTCGTGATGCACGAACATTAAATAAGGCGAAACACGCAGCACCGGACCAGGCGCCTGCCTCGCCGAAGACACTGGCGAACGAGGAGGAACGGAGGATCCAAGATGCACGCGCGCGGATAAGCCAATTACAGAAACGGGTGCGATCTATGCGTCTTATTCGTCTACCTTGCGATCTGTACTCATTTACCGCTGCAATTTCTCGCAGAAAGAAGCACTTCAGACAAAACGCAAACGACCTCCGATACGCACGGCCGCTTCCAGACCAACACCTGTGGCAGATTCACCACTGACAGCCAAGACAGATGAGGACAATTTCTGGAACACCCCTGGCGCACCGGCACGTACGCTTCAATTTAAGAACGACATGCTCCTAGACGAGCAGGTCGATCTGGGGGACGTGACGTCCTCGTTTGCGAGCCCGGTCTCAGCTGTGGTCGGCAAATCCAATGCGTTTGTTGAAAGACTGGACCAAAGGTGTATCCCCACGGGAACGGATGTTAAACGAGGACGAGCCGGAGGAAGATCCTGATGAAATTGCGATGCAGGATCATGCTGTCGAGAATGGGACGATGAAGATGTGGATGTGGAGGAAGAAGATGAGAAGACTGTTATGTTCAAGAAAGCACCGCCATCTGCCTTGACATCTGCTTCGCCGCCCGCAGTACCGCCGGATCAGTCATATGCATCGGAAGTCGAGATTGAACCGCTCGACAATGGGCCAGCCAGGAAGTCTCTGGATACGGATGGGGAGACGGTGCCGCGCAGGGACGCCGCCTTCGACGTCCGCGTCCTCACGAAAGCCGAAAGTAAGGATTACCAGTGAAGTGGAACGTATAACGGTAAGCAAGCTGGCTACTTGACCCTCATAAGCAGTGTTTGATGAATTTTTCGCCATGCAGACGAAGATATGGTCGTCTGTTGGCGAAATCATCATGCCAGGCCACAAATTTGATGTATCTGGTGGGAGCAGCAACAGGCCCCACGCGCCAAAGAAACCATGTACGTCCATGCCCTTTCTTCCAGACGCATTCCGCTGATCAAACCGCCCACCAGCGCCCACCTGCAATCCTCTCCTCCCAAACCCCGCCCTGCCTTCGCCCACCGCATCAAGCTTGTCCTCCATTACGGTCACAGTGCCTTCAGGCCAGCCGAGCTCGCAGCAGATCCTCACCGCACACATGCTGCTCGCGCTCCTCGCGGAGCCGCCCAGCTTCGCGCTGCCGCTGAACCGGCTGAAAGAGACGCTGAACGCCAAGGCGAGCGGGGCGGGGGCGCAGGTGACGACGCGGGTCGTGTATGGGAGCGTGGCGAAGCGGCTGATCAAGATTGAGAGGGGCGGCGGGGAGCAGGTTGTGCGGTTTGATGTATGATAATATTTGTGATTGGAAGATGTCGTTAGGCACGTATAGCATGCTGCACGGTGCGGTGCAGGCCTGTGTGGTTGGCTGTCATTGTGTGGATTTCTCTGCTGTGCAGATACGTCGCCACGAGATTTCATTTATCGACGTAGAGACGACGGAGATGTTAATTGAGTAGTCGGAGGCCACAGACTGTAACCTGTACATCATCTCTGTCTGGTGCATTCACCTGTTGTCCCGCCTCGGACGCGTTTCATCTCACTCATCTGGCAGGGGGACCATCGTGTTTTCATTTTATTGATGTCCTCGAGCCATTATATCGCGCGACAAACAAGGAGGGATCGCTTGAGCAAAGCTCTAAGTCGAATATCATGGAATCTGTTGACCTTGAAAAGGCCCTCTTGAGCGTCAAACCGGGTCGAAAAATTTTCATGGAAACAAGAAATGTCGTTCATTGCCACAGACACTATTACAGTCTACCCATTACAGTCTACAGAACATCATCCAAAAGGAATCCATCAGACAAACGCGCAACTCGCAGGCAGGTCGCCGCAAGCACCCAAAGGCACCCGCAGCAAGCCTGCCTAACGTCCTCGAGCGCACGCCGGAGCGTGCGCATGTTCTCGGTAAAACGAGTGCGCGCGAGCGTCATCGCCTGGATATGAAGGATGCGGCATGTGTAAACATGCGAGACTCGAGTTAGTTTCTATAGAATAGATCCTAGCTGAGTATGTTCTAAGGAAACAACGATGTCGGGCGCGGGTCTTTATAGCAGGGGGTTTAGGGCAGGCGTTTGATGGTCGGGGCGGGCCGACGGCTGCCGACGCGTCGGGCGCTCGTTTGACGCGATCTCACGCGTACCATGCGTAAGGACTGCGTAAGACTATTCGACATCCTTATCGTCATCGAGCTGTCCAACGTCCTCTTTGTCTCTTACCATCACGACGCTGCCTCGTCAACGTCGCGGAAGAAATCTCAACGATGGCGCTGACTTTAGTTCACAGCGTACTAGCAGTGCTGGCCGTCTACCCACACGACCGGCCTCTTCCGACCATTGACCAGGACCCATGTCTTGCGACCAATTACTATGGCACTTATGGCAATCAAAGTGTCTTCCTGCCACCCTCGATATGCTACTATCGTGAGCAAATATCGGAGCCAAGCGATGTGGGGACCTTCGACTTGCCGAAGACCATCAACGAAGAGGACGTGCAGCTCGTTTGGATCGAGAAAGCAGCGGTGGACGCGCACCTCCAGCCTGCTGAGCCCACCTCCTTCGAGGATCTCATATCGTCCTGGGATCGTCCTGGGAACTGGATGGAGGAGCAGTACGGCAATGATCAAGAGGCGCTGAGCCTGCCGCAGGCTCCTCAACGCATGCACCGCCTCCTGCACTCAACGTCCCATTCTGCTCTCCTGGCCCTCGACAAAGCGACCGCGCACGGCCTCTCAGACCTCCTCCACCTACTGGCGTGTCTACGCGCTCCCGATCACGCCGTTCGCGGCCCCGCAGCCAGCCGGACGTCGCGCGCAAGCGCGTCGCGACGCTGCTCAAGCACCTGCACTTCGACCCGCGCATCGCGCAGCTCGTGAACAGCATCTCCGTGCCGCAGATGCAGAACGACGTGCGCTGGCTCACGGGCGAGGACAGCGCGAGCGGCATCGTCTCGCGCCACTCGTTCTCGAGCGGCGCGCGCGTCGCGGCGGACTGGCTGCAGAAGCGCTTCGAGCAGACCGGCGCTGCGTGCGAGCAGCGCCAGTTCCTGCCCGGGTTCGCGCCAAATGTCATTTGGTGCGTGCGCTCATGCGTTCAGCGCCCCGCGTGCTGACATGGGCGCAGCCGGTATCCTGCGAGCGTGAACACGACCGCGACGGTTCTGATTAGCGCGCACTATGACAGTCGTGGCACCTTTGGGAGCACGCGTGCGCCGGGCGGCGACGATGATGGTTCTGGGGTTACTGGATTGGTCGCCATTGCGCGCGCTATCGGCCGGTCGGGCGTTAAGTTCCGTTCGAACGTGGAACTGGTCGCGTTTGCCGGTGAAGAGCAGGGTCTGTATGGCTCGAACGCTTATGCAAGTATGTGCAAGCTGTGAAATTTTTGCCTTAGTTTGCTAACGATCTGCGTAGATGAGCTACGGAACGAGGACAAGAATTGACATTGATGGTGCAGGCTGATATGACCGCGTACCACGTCCCAGGGGAGCCGGCTCAGATCGGTCTGCCAGAGACGTGCGTATTCGTGTTTTATCATTGCAAGGATGTTGACGAATTTTATGATCAGGATCGGGACTCCTGAAGTGACGCAGCTTGCCGCGAACATCTCGGCGCTCTACAGCCCTGAGCTGACCGTGGGTTATACACCTGTGCGTATCAGCGGCGTTGGAGATTAGTCTAGGACCGAAATTTAACTGACCCACTTTTGGACAGGCATGCTGCAGTGACCACCAGGTATACCGCCCGTTTTCCCCGCCATCAAACAATGTTGAGGCTAATATGTTCGTAACCAGTCTTTCCACTACCGTGGCTTCCCTGCAACACAGGTGTTTGAACGCGCGGGTCCCATTGCAGACCCGATGTACCACAACAGCGGTACGTTCCTGCATTCACTCTTCTGATTTGTACCAGGACTTGGTTCTAACGGCTACACGTCCGTAGGGGATCTCAGCGAGCGCGAAGGCTACGACCTCGAACAGGCGAAGAGCATCGCCAAGGTGCAGGTACGCGTCTCCGCATCCTGGATCTTGCTTCATATCCTAATGTGACTGCTCCTGTAGTTCGCGATGGTCCTGCACGCCGCTGGGTTCGACCTTCCTAGTGATGAGGAACTCGAGTGATTTATCAAGGTTGTCGGGAAGGGTTGACATATGTTATACCTTAGATATGGATGTGATGTTGCTATTCTTGAATTCACAGTTTGCGAGCATGCCGTCGGAAACAATACCAGGATCGAGCGGACTATACGATTTTCGCATGGAGCTGTATAATCATCGGCGTGAAAGGCCGCAGGCGACGGTGCTGTGATGTATACACCTCTTCAAAGCTTCCCCCGAGGTCCATAGCAGGTGTTGTCGTTGCTTTTGGGTTTCCGATCTCGTCATGATTCACTGGATCAGGAAATATGAGCATATTTCTTACTACATACTCCGACAACTGCAGGCGGGAGTACATTCTACAAGATAAGCTGGCTTGACGAGCGCGTTTCAACATCCCATTTCACCAAGCGTCAAGTTTTTCAAGATGTTCTTCGATTGTCGTTCGAATTTCGATGAGTTTCTAGATGTGATTTAGTGAATTAGGATTCAGCCTGGTGGAATCACAAAGCATTCATGCTCAGCCCATGTAATAGTGTCACTTACCAATTATTGTATAGCATTCTCTTTTTGTTATAGCATACTGGAGACGAAAACCTGTTAGTCCATTTATAGTGAGCAGAGAAATAGTACCTGTGGGACGCGATTGTCTAAAGACCAGCAAGCCCGCGATGCTCCAGTAATAGGGAAAGCCCTTGTGGTGTCGTCTCCACCACACCCTAGCCGAGAGGACAATACTTGTTGCACGTGTCGACGTCCACAACCACTTGAAAACATAAACCTCCACATCCATTGGTAAGCCTGGTTGAACAGTACCTCTCCGATTGCTCCTCCCTTCCTTCTTCACATATCCCTTCCGCGCCTGCTGCCTTGAACGTCAAGATGGCCATCCTGAGTTTCAAGCAGTATTCAGTCAAGGAGCTCTCGGACGTTGACGTCCATTCCGTTCAACGGGAACCAGTGAAGAAAGCAGCGAGGATGAAGCGCAAGTTCGAAGAGCTGAAGGGCCACGGTGAGTCCACATCGCTCGTGCCGGATGTCGGCCTCACAATGACGTTGGTAACCCAGACCACGAAAAGGAAGAGAAAATGTTGCAGGCCCGAGATTGACGATAAAGCTTCGTCCAAAAGTTATGATCAAGCTTCAACCCGACGTCGTACGGCGCGCCTTGCGTAGGGTGCGAAAGCTGCAGGAGGTAAGGAACGGTGAAGACGAGACGGAGATCGATGGTGGGTGCTGATGGACATCCCAAATCGCTGATATGCTTATGGAGTCTCGCTTCCAGGTTCCGAGGACACGATAGATCCCTCGATACCGCTCGCGAAGAAGCTCAAGACCGAGGAATCGCAGCTGGTTCGAGGGATCCTGCACTCGCCTTGGGAAACGCTGTCCCTGAAGAGCAGCCAAGGCGCTGGGCAAGCACCCGACAGGAGATCGACGAAAGCAACGGGAGATGGATCGCGTCGAATTTGAACAACGCGACATGGAAAGATCCTGATGCGATGGGGCCAAATGAAGGAGAACCGGTCCTAGGGCCGGTTGACGTGCAGGAGCCTGAAGCTGAGGTAAAGGAATGCAAGTGCGGCGAGGTGGAGACCTGCGAGAAATGTCGAGTCTTTGCCGAAGAACTCCACAAACACTTCGAGGAGTGGAATGCGGGAGTTGGATGGACATGGGCATAGACTAAGCGGATCACTGATCTGGATTACGACTGGATTACGACTGGCAACGTTGCAATGTCGAGACCACGTGGCAGATAGAATAAAATGCTTACAGAGCTAGCACGAGGAAGATGCGATGCTAATGGGACGTCCAACGAAGAAGAACATTGTTTTACAATTGCTACAAATTATCGGCAACCATGTTGCTAGGGATTACTTAACTGAAACATCACTATAACGAGCCAGAAGGTTATGGATTGACATGACGCGGACCAAAATTCATGCACATGCCTTGTAATATCTTACTGCCCAGAATCAGGGTATCGCCAGACCTTGACAGTACTGTCTGCACTCGCAGTTATCATTTCACCAGCCTCCGTTGGATGGTGCTCCGTCCAAGTGATGACTTTGTGATGTACCTTCGGCGGTGGATTCGGCTGCAGAGGACTCGCCTGCGAGAATGAGATGTACAGTTAGTCACTTTTCCAGAGATGAGAGAAATGCACTAACATCAAGAAGATCCCATGCCCATACCGCTCCCTTTTCGTCTCCTGCTACTACGGATGCTTCGCCATGCCCAAAACACGCACGACATCGATATGACGTATGCGTGTGTCCCGTAAAGTCGTTAAGCATCTTCCCGAAGCCATATCCATGAGACGGATGTGTCCGTCGAGAGTCATGACGAGATATGTCGACTCATCCTGTGTAGGTACGACCGACGTGACGGGATCTATTCAAGGCCACCGTCAGAAGGAGTGTAGAAGAGATCAACTGTTATACGAACGGCCAATATAGTCGGCGCGTAACTCGCCCTTGCGCAAGTCGTACGTCCGGACGTGACCGTCAACGGAGCCTGACATGATGATGGTTGTACCGACATAAAGTGCTTGTACAGAGTCACGGGCTTCTTCCAAAGACTGGATAGCTTGGCGATTTTGTGATCTGTAGAAGGTGATCAGCCTTCAACTGCCCTCGTATCTAAGAAAAACACATACCGAAGATCCCACAACTTGACTGTGGAATCGTATGAACCTGTATGTATAAAGGTCTGAGGAGCAGGAAAGTAACGCTTGATGCATCGACTAACCACTTGCGACTACCGTGGATTCTGCATTGAACTCGACTGCATTGATTTTCGTCAGATGAGCCGAAATTCTGCGGATTGTGTTTCCGGTCGTGACATCCCATATGAATATAGAACGGTCGCCTCCCGACGATGCAAACTTGGCATTATCATGAGCTCTGCAAGTCACAGTCAGAATTCAAAGCTAGTACTTTCCCAAAATCGAACGCACACCGTGATTGACAACACTTCGTACCCATGCGCGTTGTATGACTTTATCTCGTTACCCGCGCTCGGATTCCACAAGCGGATGGTGCGGTCTTGTCCGCCAGTCAGCACGTATTTGGCGCCAGCTTTTGAGTATCTGGCGACATGAACGGGGCCCTTGTGATTTGAAAGTGTCTGATGCAACCCACGAGCGAGCGGTTGAGGGCCTCGAGAGGGGGCCATGGTTGACGACGTTGACGCCAAGTCGACGCACAGAAACGAGCAAGCAAGCAAGCGCCGGGCCGCCGGAGCAGCGGAACGGAGTTTGCCGTGTACTGATTACTGTGCGCCGAGTCCCTTTCGAGTCCCCCACATCCGCTGACTGACCACCACCAACGAGTTCATACTGCACGCTCTTATCAACGGTGCAGTTGACAGCATCGCCAGATAAAATGTCGAAGCGATCCCTATCACCTGCCCCTTTACCGCCCGCCAAGAGGGTCCATGTTTCGTCTGATATCCATTTCATTTCTACCCCAACTGCGACATTCGACACCTTGCTCTACGACGAGCTGATTTTGCAGATTTTTCCTATCTGCCATGGAAGGATCTCTGCGCAGTCTCGGCGACGAATCGGAACTGGTCGCGTTTATCTGCCGACAACCAGGTACTTATCCCCTCAGAGACATTATTCGGACAATATTGTTGAACATTCGAGACGCATAGCTATGGAAGAGCTTGTATTTGACAGAGTATGGGCGAACAAGGCTCAGGGTGGGAAGGGCTTTCCGGCCAGGGCTGATGGACGGGAGATCAAGCCCCTTCCTGGCAGAGCATTCACCGACGAGGTGAAGGACTGGAAGTGGATGTTCCGGATTAGCTCTAATTGGAGGACAGGTAAGATCAAGTAAGGTCGGTCGTATTCACAAGAGACGTTAACTTTTTTTTCAAGGCCGATGCCATATCTCAATCTTAGACAGTGATTCGTCTGCTCTAGCTCAGGATATTGATCATCCCAGACCATTGAGCACTGCGGAATCGAAGCTTGCCGGCAGGATCCATCTATTGCTCACTGGCGCCTTCATCATTGCTGCATCTTCTCGACCGTCATATTCTCCAGCAATACACTTCACCGCCCTATCCAATTGGCGAACGCATACCATCCATGTACAAAGTTTTAAGAGACAATTGCCGGTGCAAATAACAGCCCTCGCAGTGGATCAATCTCCTTCCTCGACGAGCCATGTCCGTATTGCTGTCTGTCTATCAATGGTGAGCTCCAAGTGTATGAACAACACAGCGTGCACATGGAGCTCCCATCCCGCAAACATTCCTACATCCCTGCTGCAAGGACAAGCCGAACATCACCCATCGTTCAGGTAGCCTATAATCATCCTGTCCTCGCCACGCTCTCTGAGAGCTTCAATCTGTCAATATACGATCTATCGTCAGAAAGCATGAAGCTGACGACCAATCTATCGTCCTTCACTTGCTTTCCACCTTCATCGCTCGTGATGTCAACGCCCGAGCCCATGACCTACAAGCTCGTACTCACATACGCTAGCCCGGTGTACCCGGCTCACTGGAGCATTGGAGTGACGGAGGTCATTCTGAGCACCGCCCCGAGCGGGTCCTCGCTTCCCTCTGCATATGCATCATCCTCCTCAAATCCACCAGCGCCCTCACAAGTCCGTCTCGTCTCAACGCGCAGCACACGAGCCTTTGATCTCCCCCCGGGCTGGCTAGACGCAGCGAAGCTCCGCAGCGTGCACGAGCAATGGGGACGCAAGGTTGCCGAAGTGGCCGGCACGCAGACCGACGGGAAGTGGGTCGTTCTCGCGCCTTCGGACAGACCGCCCGGATCCACGCCCTCGCAGCCCTCATCGTCGCCATCGCCGGCCCCGCTGTTCCCATTCTCGAGCATGCCGCTGCAGCTCTACCGCATCTCCTTCCCCTCGCTGACCGCCAGTTCGAGCACCGTGCCGAAGCTCAACTTTGTGCGCAATCTCCACGGACACACAGGGCCCGTCGCTGCGCTTGCGGTTGCAGACGGGCGCTGCGTCAGCCTCGGCGCGGACGAGAGCGTCTGGGTATGGGATCTGGAGGCCGGTACCGGTGCGGAGGTAGCTCCTTCGAGACAGATGGACGAGGACGCGCAAGTGCAGGAAGAGCGGCGCCAGTTATCTGCGAAGGGGACGGTCGTCTTTGACGAGCGGAGGATCATCAGCGCTGGCGCTGACGGTGTGGTGGTCCGGAACTTCGATGTGTAGATATGTTTCGTTGCATCTTCGTAGACTGTATTCAGAACCGGATCTTGTATAAACCAATTGTGTATTGTGAGTGCAGTCTGTAGTGGATGAGTTTCAAGAGATGATGAGTGATGTAAATCACTCGTCTGTAATGTGCAAGATGCGAGTCTTAGAGTATTAAAACATACATCAATCATTTTCAACGATTCTATGGTAGGAAAGAGATTTTGACCGGGCTAATGGATTCTATTCAGAGAAACGCCAGAAAAGATAGTTTCGCATGAATATATTTCTGCCGAGACTACGATGTACAATTCATGCTGCGACTTATTCAGTATCTTAACAGAAAATGGATCCTGGTGCGCGCAACGAAAGATGATGAGCGCTCAATGATTAGACAGTTCTCGCAGCCCTCCAACCCGACCCCAGCTGGTCGAACCCTCCATGAGTCGCTCCACCGATCACCCACCAGCTGCTTACAGCTGCATCTCAGTCATACTCGGCGCTTCATCAGTCAAGTCTTCGTTGACATCCTATCGATGGGCATGTTAGTGGTAGTATGATGTTAAATGGGATAGAATAGCACCTCCGTTGAATCCGACTCATCAAAGTCGTCCAATTTCTCGAGCTTGACGCGAAGAAAGGCATTCAGCATCTCTTGAAGCCGGGCCAACAGCTGCTTTTCAACAGCTTCCAGCTTTGCGCGATCCAGGCGCCGCGATAGTACCGATTAGGAGATGCCCAGTCTGTGTCGAGATCACGGTAGTCGTTTCCGCATCTCCACGCGGTATTGAATCCCTTATTGTAGAGGCGCATCCAGATGTTGCAGCCGATGCAGGGATTGACATTAGTTCCGATGATGTGGGGACCGACGACGGTCGAGGTCTGTAGATCAAGGATAAGTCTGACTTCGGGGTGTACGGCAACGGATGGGGAAAGCTTCTGGCTGTCCTTCAATTGGAATTTCTTTAGGAGGGTGGGCCAGAATCTCTCATATCCCTCGACGACCTTTGTTGAAGATGCAAACTGAGTCAATGCTGTATAGGGACCGTCTTTAAGATGGACCGGACCCATTATTGTGGGTGTGGGGATGATACGATAGCTCAAAGAAGCTGTGTCCATCAACTTCAGATAGTTGATGAGCAACGAGACTGACTTAGGCCATCGGTAGAAAGCTCGGAGAGCCATATTGAACTCGACAAATTCATTGTAATCTGGATGGAAGAGGGGAAGTTTGGGTGTACGAAGTGTCTTGTTGACGAGGTTGTATAGTGCCATCCAGTCTTCTCCGTTCATTATTACCGCACCGCTGAGCTTCGAAGCATACGTCCTCATTTGGTCAACGGTATCAAGAGCTCGGTTGCCGTCGGGTATCTGAAGTGCCTCCACAGCAACTTTGAGTCCAGAGGCTAGGCATGAGATGGAATCTTCAAGTTCCTGGACTTGCCGTCGGAAAAGGCTTTGACCAAAATTCTGCTGTATGATAGCGAGCAACGCTTGCTCGAAGTTAGAAGCACTGATTTCGCGGAGCGTTGTAACTACAGCAGTTGCCCTGCGCTCGTCTCGTTCGCCCGTTGGGCCCGTTTTGGCGATAACGAGCTCGTTTCTTGCGTACGCGTCGTTTGCTGCGTATGCGACGACTACACGATCGGTTGACTCGATCGCAAGGCAGGCCGAGATGAAGTTCAACGGCTCCTGCACGGCTACGTCTCCTTGAATGTCTTTCGGCTGAATGAGATTGATGACTTCATCGTGAGCGAGCGAGCCGCAGGGTTTGAGACACCAGAGAAGATGTATGAATTGGCTCAGGTTTTGCTGCAACGAAGCTATCCGCATCGCGTCAAGACAGATCACATGCGATAAAGCATTAGAAGACGAAACGCTCTCACCTGACATGGTTCGCAGGAGTTGTATTGAAGGTTGAGGATGATGCACTATGGTCATGGCGACGAATGATAGGTGACTAGTGGGCGATGCTAAAGAGTGTTGATGCACCCTTTATATATTGGAGCTCGAGAGCCTCATCCACCGCCTCAAATCATTGCGTAATCAATGGAATGTGCCCGACGAGCCGTTTATTGTGGCTCTGTAGTAGGTTCCCTGTGGCTCTGTAATAGGGTCCCTGTGGCTCTGTAGTAGGGTCCCTGTGGCCTCCTTGAAGTTGAGGTAGGTCCAAGCTTCTCGATGCCAGAGTCGTGGCGTGCGCACTGTATATAGGACCCCCGAATATCCCTATAAATGTTCCATCCTTATGCGGACGGAAACCAGTCTTATTGTTGGCCGAGGTATCATCATACTTAGTGCGGACGGAAAGCCGCAAATTCTGGCGGACGTCCCATCCAGATTGAGGTCAGATTGGGCCGGTCGGCAGCCATGTCCCATCGACATGCGGACATATCCGAGGTCGGATGGGGCGCCTGGCTCGATGTTCGCTACAAACTCTTCCTGAGGTAATTCATCTTCTAACAGAACTTGTATGGACTACCTTAAGCGAGACAGCTTTTCTGTAGCCACTACAAAGTGGAATGTCATCGATTCATCGCCACCGCTGTTCTGTGATGTCCGTGGCGTGTTTTCTTCTCCGCGTATGCGGCGCTTATCGTTCCCACGCTTCTTACTCTCGTCCACAACGGCGCTGCAATCCTCAACTTGAACAATGCATGTTCTAGCCTCCAGGACTTTATGCGAAGGGTGAGGTCAGTCGCCTAAATACATGGTTTACGAGCTTATCCTCCGCTCATGACGCGTGTCATGGCTTGACGTCAAGCATTGACAGTATTGGTGGTGCCTATCATATACCCTCGCGACAACCCCCGCACGCCCAACTCCCGCTCTCATCCCTCGCTGCGCTGCACGAGCAACGCGCATGCCTAGCCTCTTCTCAAGCACTGCTGCATGTCTGAAGCCGCGCCAAGTCGCCCATGCCGGCAACCGCGCGCCAGCAACGGCAGCTTGCGGGCGCGCTACACCCTCCCTGTTTCGTCCGCCCGTTACGCGTGCATCACTGCCCACGTAGAGGTAAGCCACGCGATGTGTTGAGCATGAACAGCGGCCGCTCACCTTCTGCTCCGCGCAGATTCACTGCGCATCGATGTGTACCCTCCCGTAGTGCAACACAACTTGAAGAGATGTACCTGTGCCTCCGGGACACGAAGGGCCAACGCCAACGCCACCCCAACATACGCGACGCTGCTCCACACCGGTTCTCCATCTGACATTGACTTAGTTAGTCGCGACTCGTCTCGTTTGGCTCTTATATCCGACCCGTCGCAGGAAACCCACAACACGCACTGGACACCGCGCGCTCCTCGTCATCCAGTCTACCCGTGTCGATGGCCGGCACCACACAATGAGCGCAGGCGGCACTGAAGTCTGCCGTGCACCACATGCATCTCTTGGTTGATTGGAATTGGGCATCGTGCTCTCATTCTCTGTGCGTCCTGTGCGCATGCGAGACGTTTTCCGCATGCTCAGTATGATAGCTCGCGCGCTCTGGTTCTTTGGCGCGCACCTTCTCGTTGTCTGGCCTCTCGGCGTCAAGCCCTGTCGCGGCACCTCTCTGCTTTGATTTGCTCAACAATCCAGCTCACAAGCACGCTTCACTGCAGATGCCCACAGTATCGGTCTTCATACATGAGCACTCAGCCTGCCGCTGCCTACGCTCAGCGTGGGACACCGAGAAACAGGTGTGCTGCAGCACCTTTATCATCCGCTGGAGCTTCATGCCTAGGTGGTGTTGTCTGCAAATATGTAGTAGTATATATCTGCCTGTAATCACATTTAGTGCGGACATGGCCAAGACATGGCAATGATTTTATGAGCTTCCATCGCATTATGCGGACGATACACATGTAATGCAAGGTCCCATCCGGTTAGGCGGACGGATTGGTCGAAAATTATACGTCCCATCCGATTTTCGGACGTTTTCGGCCAAAATCCATGCGGACATAAAGGCCAGAATTTGGCGTTTTAGGATGGAACCTCTACACTGCCAACCATCTGATCGGGTGCTGCCACCGATATTTCGGGATCTCCGATTGCCCGACATCCGGATTTGTCGTAGCCATGAGTCCCTCCGATCGCATAAAGCCATGAATCAGACTTGCGGTTTTCACGATTGGTGGGGATTGGTGGCATCTTTTGCACGAATTGAACTATGTACCGAGCAATCTAAACACTATAACCCACTATTCCAAAATTCTATGTGAATACTACGAGCTCGTACGAGCTTCAGCCCGCAACAAGTGGTTAAGAAAGTACGAGAAGACGTACCTGTTCATATACACTCGCTGATCCTCGCGTACGCTCATCTTATCTGCGTTTCACGATGCGCTGTCCGACAGCTGCAGAATGACATATTCTCCGAAGATGTTTGAGGATGCTTGACTTAGCTTGACAAGTGCCGCTTGTGTTTGTGCTGTCGCGGCGCGAAGGCGCAAGCGCACAATCCTGTGTTTCACGAGTAGAGATCAGAGGCTGCTCTGAATAAGATGCAATTCATGGCTCACACAAATCTGGATTCATGGGCACATGCGATCGGAGGGACTCGAGATTTCACGTGATACAAATCCGAGGTACCCCGCGATCAGATTCCCGGTCACCGCTGATCCCGAATATCGATGGGTTCACCCAATCTCGTGGCCTCCTGTGTAACCGCATATTCAGGGGTCCTCTGTATATGTAGACTGGTCCTCGGATCTCGATGCGGTGGCCCACTGAAGTCTCTACACAATACTTGACTTGTTCGTCATTGTGTTCGAGAGACCGAGTCACCAGTCTAGAGTTCAAAGGCTGCTGTTCAAGCCGACGAGCTCTCGAGTCCGAGGGACGGAGACCACTATGAGAGCAAAAGAGGGTGAAATTCATGGTAGCATAGGGTGATTTTGACGATTAACCACATGTGAGGGTGAGGTTTGGGTGAAAGTTGAAATGCAGTGAATGCCGGTGAATTTCGCCTCATGCAGATTCACTGCAGGAAGCAGTTATTTTCACCGTTCACATGATATCGAGCCATTCACCGCCACGCGACAGTGAATTCCATCGTCTAATCACCCACGGTGGCCACAGTACTATAACACACCGTCCGGTGGCTAGTACTGGTGCAGCTCAATTAATAAGTACAAGTTATATGGGTTGGAGTTTGCTGCTTTTCATGTGGGTATATATAGTCCTCTAATTTATTGATAATGCTGCATAACGGACGGTTCGAGCGTGGGCAGCACTTGCTGTGGATCTCAAGCTTGACGCAGTCCGCCGCGTGTGCAAGACAGCAGTCCGCCGCGTGCGCAAGACAGCATTGCACCTCGCGCGTAGTGCGCCTGGTGTGCCGGACCTACTCACCATCGAGCTCGCCGTGCTCCTGCACGACGTGCTCGACAAGAAGCACGTTCCCCCCCGCAGTGTGCGCGGACCCATACACATACTTCCTGCCCTTCTTCGCGTCACTCGCGGAGCACACACCAGGGGTCGACCTCGTCAAGACGGGCAGTCGCGTGGATCGTGAGGGTCGGTGAGTGCTTTGTTGGTCGTAATCATGTCGTAGGTGGGTAGGCGCATGGGGTGCGTGGCATGAGGGGTGTGTTGAGCTGCATTGCGTGCAGGATGCGGATCGGCTCAATGCGATCGGTGCATTTGGTGCACCATTCATCTGAAAAATTAGAAATCTATATAGCTCAGTACTAATGTATGTGTCCTAGCATAGTGCTATGAGGTCTATATAGCCACCCTTGCATCTATATAGAGCTATGCACACTATGATAGCCTTTATAGCAGCAGGCAGAAGGTACATAGACCTATGTACCTGTAAGCCATTACTATCAGAGCTATGTACCATCATAGCCTTGCTATGGACTCTATCAGCCCTATGTCAAATATGGTAGACTCCATAATCAGAAGTGAAAATTTTTGATTTTATTATGTCAGAGTCATGATTGGTACAAGGCATCTAACTACGAAAACTAGTTGTAATTAAAAATATAATCCAGGCAGCCAGGTGGGCATGTAGACCGCACCGTGCGCATCAAGTGGCAGCCATGCGCGGGCTACTGACATCGCGCGCGGGGTATTGATGCCGTGCGCATGGCGTCAATACCCTATCTGTGACGGTGGGGTCGCGTACAGGCTGTCGGGGTCCGTGCACGTGGCGTTATAGTCGCGCGCAGATGATGACGACGTGCGCGAGGTGCGCAGAGGGCGGAGAAGCGGCGAGGAGGGCGGAGAAGCGGCGAGGAGGGCGGAGAGGCAGAGCGCAAGGTGCGGACACGGCGCGGAGCGTGTGGACACAGCGCAGAGGGCGGGGACGCGGCGCGGAAGACGCCGGAGTGGGCGCGGAAGGCGTGGAGGCGGCGCGGAAGGCGTGGAGGCGGCGCGGAAGGCGTGGAGGCGGCGCGGAAGGCGTG
The DNA here is from genome assembly GCA_033439255.1 of Hericium rajendrae. Taxonomy (NCBI): domain Eukaryota; kingdom Fungi; phylum Basidiomycota; class Agaricomycetes; order Russulales; family Hericiaceae; genus Hericium; species Hericium rajendrae. The sequence goes on from CM065891.1 coordinate 1,120,889, forward strand.
GAGGATGCGCGGAAGGCGTGGACGCGGCGCGGAAGGCGTAAAGGCGGTGCGGAAGGCGTAAAGGCGGCGCGGATAGGGTGGAGGCGGCGCGGACAGGGTGGAGGCGGCGCGGACAGGGTGGAGGCGGCGCGGACGGCGTGGAGGCGGCGCGGACGGCGTGGAGGCGGCACGGACGGCGTGGAGGCGGCGCGGACGGCGCGGACGGCGGCGCGGACGGCGTGGAGGGGGCGTGGACCGCGTGGAGGGGGCGCGAAAGGCGCGACGGATGCGCGGAAGGCTTGGAGGGGGCGCGGAAGGCTTGGAGGGGGCGCGGAAGGCTTGGAGGGGGCGCGGACACGGCGGAGGGGCGGCGGACAGGGTCGGAGGCGACGCGGACGGCGTAAAGGCGTCCCGGAGGGCGTAGAACGTCGCGGAGGGCGCGGACACGGTCGCAGGGTGGGGGAAACGAGCGCAGAGGCGCAGCGCGACGCATCGAGTCTCGTTGCCACGGCAACGAGACCCGACAGTCGTTGTCGTGTCGTTGTCCTGGTCATATGGGGTTGCTGCGAAGTGATGTCGACTGTCAGGGCGGCGTGGAGGGCGTGCGCGGCGTGAGGACAGGCATGGGCGGGCGCGAGGGCAGGCGCGGGCTGCACCAGGGGCGTCGGAGCCACACGCAGAGAACGTCGCGTGTTGTAACGCGACGGCGATGCGAGGGACGCGGCGAGGGTGTGAGGAGGGCCGCGAGGACGTGAAGAAGGCGGAGAGAGAGGGTAATGGGGGCCGAAGGCACGAAAGAACGGGAGTATCGCTCGGATAATGAGCGATACTCTCGGAATTAGTACAATAAACACATACATATGGTTTTTTTACTTACCTTGAGCCCCCCGAGTCTCCAACTAATCCTGCCGACCTTCGGGGTGACGAAAAGCGAGGAGAACGACAAGGAGGGTGGGATGCAAGGGGAGCTGAGTGAAGGAGAAAGACAAGTCGAACGACGCGCCGTGCTTGAGCTACCGAAAGTGCGAGTTTAAACGTTTCGAACTTTACTGTTCGAATAAAATCGTTATATTTCAGAAAAAAAGACCGCATGTATATTTCATTAATACCATTCTATTGTATGAGCTACATATCTAACTTATCTAACGTACGCTACTGAACGGCAGACACAAGTTAACGAAATCTATCACTTAGCCTCTGGCGCGGCGCCCGGCAGCGCCCGGCAGCCACGTTTGTGGCTCCGACCGGGCACGTCCGGGCTCAGCTATATAAGGCTCGCACGACGCGCGTTCTCTTTCTCTCTTCAACCACTACCTTCTCCCTCCGCTCCGAGTTTTCTCTTAAGTCTGTCTTTCTTTGCTCGGTGTTCGGTAAGTCTTTTGTCTTTTATATTTGCTGGTCTATACTTATTTTATATCTTTAGACTACACCTTTTGTATAGTTTTGATAAGCTTTAGTATGTTTTGATGTCTTGTTGACTTCCTTAATCTTACAGGTTATGTTTTCGCTTTTTTTCATGTTTTGTTATAATCTTTGTAAGTGATGTTAGTCTTTCATCAAATATATTTCTTTGATTAACTTAATAACTTTTTAGTATCTCTAATGTATAATTTGTAGTTAATTATCAAATGTTGTAGTAGATTTAGATTGATTTCATATAATTTAATTTGATCAAGTCTTTTGCTATTATCTTTTGATGTGATCTTTTTAATAAGTTTGAAGTAAAATATAAAATATGCTTTATAGTTGAATCATGATTCTGATAGCTCTAATAGATTTTATTGCTTTGATAGATGTGTTAAGTTTACATATTGAGTATAACATAAATAGATAATATAGCTCTGATAGATTCAATAGCTAGGTATCCTATAATAGCTTCATAGTTAGCTATGATAGCTATGATAGCAGATCATAACATCCTCTTTGGCTCTATAGCATCTTATAACACTATATAGCTCTCCCTTTGGGCTATAAGAGCTATGTAGTAAAGGGAGGTGCTATGGGCCTATGACTTCTATATAAGATATGTAGAACTATGTAGGACCTGCATATTTTTCTGATGTTTTGTGCTGCGGTGGGGTGTGTGTGCTGATGGTGTGCGGCAGGTGTTATGCGGTGTGCAGCATATTAAGATGGCACACATGTCATAGGGAGGAGATGGGAAGAATGGGAGATAAATTAATTCACGTCCTCAGTATCTGGCATGTACAATGCTCGTGATAAGGAACCGCTGCGGTCAATGATGGCCCAGCGACCGCTTTGATACAATATGCGGCCAACTAGACATTGTACACATTGTAAGTCAAAAAACTCTTCCGTTTTTGACTCACTTGAGTAGTAATGAATGTCGAGAGCCTCATGCAAAGAGTCAATCTTGCAACAGGTGATGCCAGCAAGGAAGACCATCTCTCCAGGAGCAGATATGTTCAAAGCACGTGATGGAGGAAGGAAGATGGCGAGAATCTGCTGTAGGCAGCCATAACACATCTTTGGCTCGAAAACGGGCTTCACACGTGGCCGATGTGCAAACTTGTCAATCAGGACCTCATACTTCAAGTTTCATTAAATGGTATTAGAATAATAGATACTGTGAGGCAGTGAAACAACTTACTTGCACATAGGTAGCGTCTCGTCGATCACTGTCACCATGACCGGCAGCACTGGACTTTGCTGCCACAATTGTGTTGCCATTGTCAATACGAACTTTAGCCCATTGCTCGATACGGGCAGACTGTAGGCACTGCTTGATGGACCTGATGTCTTTGACTTTGTTATAACGTGTCGCCAGGCATTTTTCGATGCGTCGCATGGTTAGATTGTCGAGAGAACCAGAATTGCATGACGGAGGTAAGAGAATACACATGGGGTCTACAAAAGTGCACCATATGAGTTAACGATAGCCTGTGGGGTAAGGCATATGGTATTTGAAACTCACATAATGGTGCTCGGATACCGCACACTTCATGCCACCTTTCCTGCGAGGAAGCAAGCATTGACAATGGCTCATCATCCAAATTATACATGAGTCGAATTTGTGTGATCTGAGCACATTCGACAACATAGCGATCTAGGGATGCGAACAGATGTTTCTTGCTCTTGATAGCGGGCCTGATGATCCTGCAGTAACGTTCCATAGGAAAGGCCCAGTACACCCACACAGGCCCACATGCTTCAATAAGATCAGCGATATGCAACAGTGCGTGGATTGTAACCGGGCATGTTGAGATGCACTGCGGGTCATGGGGCCATCAGGAAAAACGGTTTTTTGGGTGATAGCCGAGGTATGGCTACGGTAGCCAAGCCTTGGCTGTAGTAACCGAGCCTTGGCTACTGTAAGCCACCGGTTTGATATTCGGGGACCCGGCAATCTTACAAAGCCAGAACTACAGCTACTGTACTTCCTGTAGCACTGGTATATCACAAAAATAAAATGTTCACTCTGAGCTATTCTGCACTCTCAAAAGCATGCTTAAATGCCCAAATTATCCTTTGATTTCACTATAGATGTTCACAATAATTCTCATTGGACCTACATGTAGTTACAAATATAATCTAATGTACAAGATTCTAATGTCTTCTTCGAAGTATCTGAGCGTGGGAACTGTTTTGCTGCAGCAAAACAGTTCCCACGTTTTGCATCTGTAGGGGAGTTGGTGAGAGCATGCACGACTTGGCGCAGGCAGGAGGGACTGGGTGCGGGTGCGAGCAAGGTGGCGTCAGTGTCCGCAAAGCAGCGCGGATGCGCGGAAGGTGGCAGCATGGGGGAGAGGTGGCACCGCTGCGGAGGAGACAGCGCGGACATGCGCGCGGCAGTGTGGAGGCAGAGGAGATGGCAGGGGCGCAGCGGAGACGGCGTGGGCGCGCGTAAGGCAATGCGGGCACGCGCGCGAGACGATGCGGGCACGCGCGCGAGACGATGCGGGCACGCGCGCGAGAGATGCAGGCACGGAGGAGACAGAAAGGACACGCGGGAGGGGCATGCACGTGCAGAAGGTGTGCGTGCATGTGGGGGAGGCAGCGCGGACACGCGCGAGGCAGCGCCGGCACGGGGGAGGCAGCACAGGTGTGCGCAAGGTGTCGCAGGCATGGGCAAGGTGGCACGGACACGGGGGAGACGGCACCGCCATGCGCAAGGCAGCGCAGATGCGTCAGAGAGGGCGCTGGCATGTGCGAGGAAGACGACGCCAACCCGCACGAGGCGAGCAGGCGCGCGGGAGATGGCAGGGGCACGGGGGAGGCGGTAGAGAGTGCTGGGGAGGGGTCAGCAGCACGAGGAAGATAGCGCCAGCATGCGCGACATGGTGCAGACGCTGGGGAGATGGCGTGAGCAGGGGGGAGGCGATGTGGGCACGCGAGAGATGGCACGGGTGCGCAGGAGGCAGTAGGGAGTGCTGGGGAGGGGTCAGCGGCGTGAGGAAGACAGCGCCAGCGTGCGCGACACGGCGCAGATGCTGAGGAGACGGCGCGAGCAGGGGGGAGGTGATGTGGGCGCGCGGGAGATGGCACGGGCGCGCAGGAGGCGGCACGGGCACGTGCGAGTCTGCGCGGGCATGCGCAAGTCAGTGTGGGTGCGCTGGAGGTGGTGTGGGGTGCGTGAGTCCGCGCGGACGCGCGGGAGATGGTGTGGGCATATGGGAGACGGCAGGCGTGCGGGGAAGACGGCACCCATGCAGGCGAGACGGTGCGGGCACGTGGGAGACGGCGCGGATGCACGGGGAAGGCGATGCAGGGGCGCGCGAGGCGACGCGGGTGTGCAGGAGATGGCGGTGGGCGCGAGGCGATACGGGCGCACGGGAGATGGCAGGGGCACGCAGGAGGCGGCAGGGGATGCGGGGAGGATGGCGCCGGCATGCGCGAGGCGACGCGTACGCATCCGCTCCCGCAGCCACGGGGGCCATTTCAAGTCGGCGGGTGCTTGTGTGAGTGGGTGGGGTGCTGTGCAAGTTGGCGGGAGGTACGCACAAGCAAGGCGAAGATTTCGAACTTGGGGGTGGGAAGCGTTTGGCTGCAGCCAAATGTTTCCCACATGCCCCCCGCACTTTTTTTGTTCAAAGTCGAACTGTGCAGGCACGGCCCGCCGCGCACCGTGCTGTTTTATTGCCCATATATGGTCAATAAAAATGCATCGGGCCACGCGGCTCCGTGCGGCGTGTGGTCGACTTGTTTGCCACGTCGTCTTCCACCTCCTTCCACTCACTCCTCCCACCACCACTCCCCTCCCTATCCTCCTCCCCTCCCTCTGTCATCTCCCGTCAAACCGAATACCGAAGGACGGTAATAGGGTGACGAGGGCCCGTCAGGTGAGTAAAAAAAGTCTTTCCTCTTGCTTCTTCGTGCTAACATAGGGAGTATCGCTCGAATGGGTGATACTCTCGCCTTTGTTGGTCTCTCCTGTCCACTCGCCTCCCGCCGCTGCCTCTCCCCCATCGACCCACCCCCGATTCTGCCGCCACGCATACCACGGCACGATGCACACGGCAGCCTGCCGCTCACTGCCTCCCCGTCTCGTGCACGGGCCCAGGCGCTGCGTGCAACCCCGTCATGCTGCGCACACCAGCGCACGCACGGCTGGTGGATGGCCACAGCAGTGCGTGGGTATGCCAGCCGGCACACACACACACACACGTCGTGCGTGCCCATGTGCAGGCATGCCAACGCTTCGCATGCGAGCCTCGTACATCACGCCTCGTGCCTCGTTGCTCAGGCCTGCTGCGTCGGGCTCGGGCTCAGTGCCTCACACACGCCCGCCGCGCCTCGCCCCAACTCCATGGTTCACGAGCCCGATGCCCCGCAACGCCGCAATGCCCCGCAATGCCCCACAATGCCTGTCTTACCTCACGGACGCCCGCCGCACCTCGCGCACGGGGCCGTGGCAGCCCAGCACCCGAGGCGTCCTTTTAACCCATTTTAAACCTGTACCACTAACAATAGGAAGGAGGGTTGCAAACTGTACCAATAATAAGGGAGGGTTCAGGACCCATTCACACTGCTCACGAAAAATCCGAAAAAATCATTATAAATATAGAAACCGGGCCGCTTATCGGGCCGTACACTACTCAATGACGCGCGCTTAGCATGCCTACACGAGCGGCTTCGCTCGGCACCATCCCGCCCTTGCTCGGCATCGTCGACCGCCCTGCGCGCTTCCCGCCTCCATGCCCTGCCCGACATCGGCTACGCGCCTGCACGTGCCTCTCTCGGCCGCTGCTCGTTCCTGCCGCTGCCACTCGCTCCCCGCTGCTGCCGCTCATTTCCTGCTGCCGCCGCTCGCTCCCCGCCACCGCCGCTCGCTCCCCGCCGCCGCCGCTCGCTCCCCACCACTGCCGCTCGCTTCCCGCCACCGCCACTCGCTCCCCGGCACGGTTGCCACGATGCACGTCATCAGCGCCGCAGGCGCTGCCGCCGTCGTTGTCGCTGCGTTGCTAGTGTGGGCTACTGCGGTATTACGCACCGCGCGTCGCTGCCAGGATCCGTGCACCATCGTTGGGGCATCCTGCGCAGAGGCTGGACATCGTGCGTGGATGCTGGCATTGCGCATGGTGCTGGGGCCCGAGCGCGAGTGCATGGGCAGGCGGGCACCATTGCTGCACTCTGCGTGCAGGTGCCGGGGTGCTGCGCGTCGCGCGCAGGCGTTGAGGACCCGGCGCAAGCGTCGAGAGACGCCGGGGATGTTGAGGGAAGTGGGCGTGTGATGCGCGACACGTAGAGGCCGCGGACACACGCGTGCTGGAGGTCGTCATAGGCGTGGCTGCTGGTGTTGCACACGCGCATGCACGAGCGTTGGGGATGCGTCCTTGCGCGTGCATGGGCATCGGGCATGCGTCCTTGGCGCTGTGCGCAGATCCTGCGTGTTCGGAGCGTATAGTGCGCGAATCCGCGCGTGTCCGGGATGTGTGGAAGCGGGCGGATGGGCCGTGGACGGGGGTGTGGAGGACTGCAGATGTGCGGGATAGATGAGGAAAGGGCGAGCGCGCGGAGATCGCGACGAAATGGGCGAAGAGCGCAGAGGAGCGCAGATCGTGTGGAGGGAGAGGAGGGCAGGTATGGAAGAGGGTGTGGGGAGGAAAACGAGCCGCGTCCATGCTGTGGCGTGGCTCGGGGAACGCCGATTGCTGGCAGCTGAAGGCCGAGATGCCCGACGTTCGACGGAAGGAACGTTCGGGCATGGTCTCTGGGTCGAATTGAACCCACAATCAATATAGGACATGTATATGAAGTAGAATAGAGTCATTAAGCTAAATATCTAGTCAATATGGCCGAATCTTAAGCCATAACGAGCACTTCACGTTAACCCTATAGTAACCCTAGGACAGACATTCCATGGTACAAGATTCACTACGCAGAATTCAATCTATCTTCCACAGCGAAACGTTTTGTAATACTATTAGCTATATGCATACGAAGTTTCAATTTTTTTTGAAGTGATTTTAGAGCCTGGTGCCCAGAATACTTCCGAAAAAGACAGTCTGTACAGTCAAAAATCATGTATCTGCAAGATCCAGACGATCCATGACCGTAGAGAATACAATAAAGTAATATTATGCTACATATATATACTAGAAGCTACGACGGTCGACCGATAGAGTGTTGGAGAAATATGTGCTACGGAAATGCGACTCGAATCCGATGTCCGGCATGCCCGAGGCGTTGATCCGGGGCTCGACGTGTTTAGTCTTTTACGCATTTTAGACTTTCTTATTACTGCCTCAGCAGTTTCTCTTTCCCATCATCCTCTATTCCTATAAAAGTTTGTATTATGCTGTATTCATACCATCTACATCTACTCTATTATTATTAGGGTTTAAAGGAATTTATCTGCTCCTGCAAGACATCTTCGACTCAGAACGAGGCTAATTTCGGCAATTGCCGAACCGTGCCGCAAGCTCGGGGCTGAGGCTACCTCTTCCCTCCCTCCCTCAAGCGGGGCACAATTCGAGGCTCAATAGCCTCATAATTCGTAAGTCTTTTTCATTTCTTTCCCTATGTATGCTTTTGCTAACGAAATTTGATTTCTTCAGCCTTAACCGCGATGACGTGGCACGCTGCACACACCGCAATGCCGCCGCCAATCTATCCACCTGCCTCGCACTTCCAAACGCACGTCCGACGTCTCTCCATGCCATGAAGAGCCACTCGCCAGCATATCAGATCCCGTGCTCGCAACTGCGCACCATCAAAGTCTCCCGGAGGCCCGTGCGCATGCCGCGTGAGACCATCCATCTCCATCTCCATCCCCACCCCCGCCACGCCACGTTCATGCCGACGTGTTCGCGTTCGCATGTGCGTCGGCCCAATACCGCGCACGCCCCATCAAGAAGCAACCAGATGCGGATGCAAACGACGACCTCAAGACGCCCTCAAGACGCCCTCCCCCGCCCTCCACCAGCTCCGCGCCTGCACGCTGCATTGCCCGCGCGTCCCAGCCTCGTGCCTCCGCGCGTCCCAGCCCCATGCCTCTGCGCATCCCAGCCCCATGCCTCCGCGTGTCCCAGCCCCATGCCTCCGCGCGTCCCAGCCCCATGCCTCCGCGTGTCCCAGCCCCATGCCTCCGTGCATCCCAGCTCCCGCCCACCATCCCTCCTAGGCCCCCGCGCGCGTTCCAGTCCTGCGCACGTCCCATCTCAGCCTCGTGCCTCCGCACGTGCCAGCCTCCTGGCCGTCCCTCCCAGCGCCGCGAGCCTCGTGTCCCAGCCCTGCGAGCCCGCATGTCCCAGCTCCCTGCCCGCCGTCCTTCTCAGCCGCGTGCGTGTTCCAGCCCCACGCATGTTTCTCCAGCCCGCCGTCCCTCCCAGGCCCACGCCGGCATCTCAGCCCCGAGGTCGTGCGTCCCAGCCCCGAGCCTGCGCGCTCCAGTGCCGCATCCGCCATCCCAGCGCCGCACCGCGCCCATTTCACGCGCAGGAGCCATCAGTGGTGCGCGGCGGATGCGCGGTGAGCATAGTGGATGGTGCGGGCGCGTACCGCCTGCGCCGACCGGACCACGGCCCACATGCTCTGCAGCGGGCATGCGGCGAACAGTGCGCGCAACGTGCATGCAGCCCGTGCGCAGCCGCGGGGCGGGAGCAGGAATGGCAGGCAGGAGTGAGCGAGGGTGCCGAAGCAGGTGCCGGCATGGCATGGCAGTGAGCGCCGGCGAGCACAAGGAAAGCGCGGCAAGCGCGAGAAAAGCGCCGGCGAGCGCGCGTGAAGCGCCGGCGAGCGCGAGGGGAAGCGCCGGCGAGCGCGAGGGGAAGTGCCGGCGAGCACGAGGGGAAGCGCCGGCGAGCGCGTGTGGAAGCGCCGGTGAGCGCGAGGGGAAGCACCGGCGAGCACGAGGGGAAGCGCTGGCGAGCGCGTGTGGAAGCGCCGGCGAGCACGGGTGGAAGCGCCGGCGAGCGCGGGTGGAAGCGCCGGCGACCCATAGGTAGTATGTAATAGTGGCCGAGATCCTTAAGATCTCGGCCGATATGTTTCTTTAAGAATATAACATGTTTTTTTGTATATGTTATTCTATGTAAAACATATTCTATGCAAAACATATGAAGTTCCAAACATTGCATTAAGCCCGAAAATACTGCTTATAGTGTTACTGGTACATTTGGAACCCTCCCTCCTATTACTACTGGTATAGGTTGCAACTGATCTACAGGGTCTGGTGAGCACCCCGCGCCCGCTCATTGCGCCTCGCTCACATTCGCCATGCCTTGCCCATGCTCGTCGCACCTCTCTTACACCCACCGCGCCTCGCACACAAGCCCACAGCAGCCCCAGGCCCTGCAACGCCCGCCGCATCTCGCGTACATCTGCCGTGCCTTGCACGCGCCTGTCACCCCGTGCGCGCCCGCCGCACATTGCGCATGGCCTCCGTGCCCCACCGCACCTTGCACACGGGCCCGGTGCCTCGCGCACGTGCACCGCGCTCTGCCACACCTCGCGTACAGATTTGCCGCAGTCCGACGCCGGCATGCACGGCCACCATGCCTTTCGCATGCCCGCCGCGCCTCGCGCATGGACCCAGCACCTTGTGAGTGTGCATGCCATTCATGCCCCGCCTTTCAACCCTGTAGTGACCCCCGCACCGCCTTCTGCGCCCCCACGCCGCCTCTTGCTCCCCCGCGCCGACTCGCGTGCGCCCCCTGCTGACTCGCACGCACCCGCCGATGCTCCGGCACTCCCTTGCGCCCGTGCCGACTCCCGTGCACCCCCGCCGACTCGATCATGCTGGCGCCGCCTCCCATGCCCCCTCGCCGATGCCAACATGCCCCGTGCCACCTCCTGCGCCCTCCCCCGCTGCCTCCCACGCCCCACGTGGCCTCCAGCGCATCCGCACGGCCTCCAGCATGCCAGTGCAGACTCGCACGCATCTGTGCGGATTCGCGCGTGTCCCCGCCGACTCGCCACGCCTCACATGGACTCGCACGCCCCCTTGCCGCCTCCAGAACACCCGCGCCGTCTCCAGCGTGCCCTTGCCACCTCGCCCGTGCCCGCACGGACTCGTGTGCACCTGCGCAGACTTGTGTGCCCATGGGCCCATATTGATGTCGTGCACCCATGCTGACCCCTGCGCGCCCCTGCCACCTCCTGCACACCCCTACCAACTTCTCCATGCCCCACACTGACCCCCCACATGCCCATATTGCATTCTGTAGTGCGTGGGAACTGTTTTGCTGCAGCAAAACAGTTCCCACGAGGGCTTGGGTGCTGTGGGTGCAGAAGAATATAGAGGGGGAGATTTTATGTATCAGTACTATACTATTAGTGTACAGTTGTAACCAGTGAAATTAAAATGTTTTACATGATATATTGTTGGAGAGGTGATACGAGGGACTATTGTGGATTATATATCATACTGAATCTCACATACTGCAATATAGCACTCCAGTAGCTAACATAAGCTACAGTGGCTAACATAAGCTACAGTAGCTAACATAAGCTATAGTAGATATATCATCTACAGACTGCTACGGATCACTACAGATGGCTACAGATGGCTACAGATGGCTACCTGTAGTTGTAATAGAGACCCACCTATTAACAGATGCTACAGAAAATATATAATCTATTATAGCTACTGTAGACTATATTTTCTACTGTAGGCTAAAGTAGTGTGGACACTTTTTCCAGATGTGTTGATAATATAGCCTATTAAAATAATCAAAATAAGGATGGGGCATAGCAAATACATAGATGTGATGTGGCATCTTGCAGTGCGGGCATGAGTCGAGGTCAGCATGTGGCCCCGTGTAGCAGATACAAGAGTTTGGACAGCAATCGTATAAGGTAGGCTTGAAGCCTGCTAATGATGCAATACGCGTATGTGCAGAAGTGAGTGTCGGGACCTCCTGGTGTGGAAAACAAAAACGAGGTCATTGTATGCACTGTCGGTGATGTGATGCCGAAGTTTAAAAGCATAGAGCCGCAACAATTGTCGATCACGATCACTAATGTCACTTGCTGCACACGGAACAAATCAGCCCAAGTAGATCCAAGCTGAGAACTAGAATTTACATACCATCTAATTGTGTCTCACGGATAAATCCCTCAGACACATGTTCGAAGGTCGCAAGGAAAGGGTCCTCTGGCTCAAGCGCACCGTACGAGTCCTCAACATCGCAGTCCGAATCAGTCTGAATGCCTGCATCATCTGCCCAGATATCATCATCGGAGTCGTCATCGGTTGATAAATTTTCCACGTCAAGTCCTGAGAGAGGCGACTCCATCCGAGATTGCTCCAATTCGACAGGGGGGACATCATGATATGAAGGTGGTGGTGCATCGTAGGAACCTGCAAGAGAGAGACTTATGACATGAGCAGGTGAAACTGAAGTTCAAACGTACCTAATACATCTCCGTTACTGTGCTGTTGCTGTCTCTGGTCTATATTGCCATGGTGGCGCGGATCCTCTGCTGCTCTCGACATGTCTGTTCTTTGCTCAATTTCTGAAAACAGCTGTCAATGAATACTGAAGAGAATATGGCGAATGCTGAGGGGAACGCACCTTCCGTCTGACGTGCCCGCTTCTTCAACTTTGGTGCCGAAAGAGCATCGACCATGTCAGAATCACTTGATGCGTCCATGTTTTGCTCGTTTTGCCGTTTCAAACTGCCCGCCTTCGTGGCAAATTCTTCCACTTGTGCGGCCAGTGAACCGCGTACATCAGGGACGTCAGTTGGTAAGATCGATCCGACCCATAAGTTGTAAGGGGTTATGGATTGATCCAACCCACAAGTTCTAAGGCAGTTACCCACCCTATATAAATATAATCCGATATGTTTAGAGATGTATCCATTGTTACAATCTCATATAATCCAATCCAATCGGATCCAATATTCTGCACACACTATTAATCAGATGAGAATAGGGCAGTCAAAATATAATAGATTAATCCAATCCAATCCAATCTGAGCACCATGATTATATACAACCTACTCTCATGGATCAATCCAATCCAATCCTAAGTCATAATCTGATCCTACAAGCTCACATATTATCCGTTAATCCGACTTGTGCGATTCAAATCAATCCGAACCCATACAAATATATCCAATGGCATCCAATCTCTACAATCCCATCCAATCCGATACCAGGCCCTCATTCAATCCAACCATCATCCCATCCGACTTCATCCTATCCGACTTCATCCCATCCGACGTCAACGAATCCGATGTCAACGAATCTGACTTTATCGAATCCGACTCCTTCATCAAATCCCATCCGATACTAACCAATATCATCCATCTATCATGACCATGATCAGTGACAGCTAACGGGCGATATTGTTCAAGCACAGGACATACATCAGGGAATTTAGCCTTTTTAAGTGCCCTTGCATGGAAAGTAGCTGCATCCTGGGCCAATCGCTCGTACATCGACCTGTGCTTGTGGGCGTACGCTCCAGCACCACGTGTCATTGCCTCGGAGGCCAAGACCATCCAGGCCTTGCTCATTGTTGTGTGCAAACGTCGTGTGTTTATGAATTCTTGATCAGTTATGTCAATTTCTTCTCGCCAGCGTTGGCAGTCTGCTCGATCGTGGAACCATTTGACATGTTCACCTAGTGCATATCACGTCAGTGTCAAGACAGGGAAGGATGAAAAAACATGAACTCGGCGTACTCTCCATGCTCCATTCGGCTTGTTCTTCCTCGGTCAGCGCTGATGGACCAATTACTGTCCAGAACCAAGGATCCGGCTTCGCTGTATCACCTGGTTGCAAAGTCAGGACAATGCAGCTTATGATCTAACATGTCACTTACCAATCTGCCGAGGTCGAGTGGTGTCTTTCATCCAAAGGTCCTCATTGTGTAATGGCTGCAACACCACATCATCCTCGGCCAGACCCAAACTCACTAGCGTAGCACGAGCACGATGATATTTGTCAGCTGCGCTGACTTGATCACGTTTGAGGTCACGAAGGAATGCCTGAGCTCGCGTCATTGGACCCTGGTTGAAGATGTTGGATTTCTTGAATTTGAGGTTGTAATTGAACATCTTGATCGCATGCCGGACGTCGCGGAGGGCATCATGTGCTTGACCAACACGTAAGTTGTACTCCACCGACTCTGCATCGCCAAGACCTTGAGCCTTCTGAGTAGGTTCATTGAAAGACGACGGCAGCAATAACTTGATGTCTTTGGGCTCTTCATCATCGTTAACATTGAGAAACATACGAAGGCTGGAAAACATTGTGACTTGACGCTGCCGCCAATGGTCAAGCTCATTACGAAATTTGAGTCGGCCTACATCTAAACGCTCCTGTTCCGCAGGCGTGCAGACTTTGATGGATGCCAATACCTGCAGACGTGCTCTGCCAGATATCAGAACAAAAGAGTAGTGATATAAATCCTGCACTCACTGTTCTGCTTCAAGACGTAACCCATCATTGACCATCGCAACTACTCCCGCAGTCCCTTGGTCGCTGAGAGTGCGAACAGTCTCATCCTGGAGTAGTTCTTGAAGTTTCGAGAATTGCGTTGGTGGGCCTAAGTTGTCCATCAGGCCACTCGACAAAGATGAGCAAAAATGCAAGGAAGACATACCTTTCCTCGCCTTCGATGCATAAACACTAGTCACTTTCCCATTGACAACTACTGGCTTGCAGTCCATGGCGGACCATTGGGAAACCAACGCCTGTCCATGTCGTGCGCAGAGCACCTTGAACGTAGTATTATTCCGATGAAACATTGCCGCTGCATTTGTGTGACACTGATACAGGGACCGAGCTAAACTAATATGAGATATGGCATTCGTTCTTGGAAATATCAGAACGTACTCATCGAGATAACCTTCTGCCAGTTCCAGTACCCATGGAAATCATCTAAGATGTCATGTCGATGACCTGCATTCATCTCCTTGGTGCTTCCCGCCGTCTGATTGCCTTCGGCCCATGCCGTTTCAATCGTCTCCCCAAACATTCTGCCAACGTGGGAGGTTGTATTGAAAGAGAATTGTAATTGGCAGTCCTCAGTGTGACCCATGATATGCAACTTCGGCACAAGTCCTTCGATCCGTGCGGCAATATCTTTCATCTCTGGAAAATGGGCATCTACACGCTTGAGGAGCTTGACTTTATACTGACAAAAGATGTCGTAGCTGAATTTGATGTAAGGAATTCTGCTAGACTCAATCAAGGTGGACATCAACGCATAGTCGGTGTTACAGAATCTGGGGTGAGCAAACGTCAACAATGACAATACCGGGTCAACCAGGAGTAAGTCATACCTTTCACCTTTCTGCAAGTCAACCATGCCCTGAGGCCAAAAGAATCCATGCCGCGCACACTGAACACCATCCACCCCACTCACAACTGTATGCTTGAACTTGAGAAGGTTTTGCAGATGGACGACATTCAGACGGGCACATGTGGATCTCTGTTCGTATGTCAGCATTGATTGGAGGTATTATAATTAATGATAAGATGACCTCGTCGTCTGTTGCGATTTCCATTTTCTTGAGATATTCGTTATATGCTCGTGTCTCGACGAAATAAGCATTGCCTTGGAGTAGCTCCACATCGTCAGGGTCATCGATTTTAACCTTCCGTTGAAGTCTGAAGTTGCCATCGGCGGACAGAAATAAGGTATATCTATGCCTGGAACGGACAATTCAGCTCGTTTCACTCACATATGCATGTAGAACATTACATACATGTCTTCAGGTGAGATGTTTTCCAGTTCCTCCAGGGTCACATTGACTAGGGACCGACACGAGTCAGAGTCACCCGTGGGTCAACACGGGTATACCCGCGAAATTGACCTGCAGGTTCCTGACCCGCGGCTCCGGATCACCTGGTGGCTGAAACCCGTCCGGATCCAGGTCAAGATTTTGCTGAACTTCATCGACCCGCGAGTAACCCGTGATGACTGGCAGCTTTAATTTTATTTCACGAACGCATAGTATATTTACATGAGCTCCTGTCTATGCATACTGTACAACTATACAACCAAGTACATAATGGTGCTGCACAACCAGTGCTTGCTTACTATTGAGGTCGATGAGTGCGAGCGCAGCGAGGGCCGGCGTGCGCAACATGAGGAGCATATCCGTGGTGAGGCGTAGTGTGTGCAGCACAGTGAGCAGAAGGACACGTGCGAGGCACAGCAAGGCGTCACCGGGCATGTCCACAATGTCGCATGTGCAGGCTGGGAGATTGACGACGTCGAGGAGGTGCGCAGTGGGGAGCGCAGGAAGCGTGAGCATGAGACTCGCGAGGCGGAACCAGGGCGAGGGCAGGACGCGAGGTTGTTCAGATCACGTCGGACGGAGGCAGAACGATCTTGGCAGGGCGCGCAGGGGTAATTACACACTGTTGAAAGGTGAAAAGCATGTGGGCCCGGGCACGGTATTGAAGTCACCGCATCGCACGGGTGCTGAAGCAGGCAGGCGCGACCCCACGTGGGTGACGAATGAACAGTAGTCGAGCCTCGTTGCTACAGCAACGGGGCTCCATGGTTCATTGTCGCGGTCGCTGGCCTTCCACGCGCTACGTCGGGACTGTTCGTACTCTTAGGGATGGGTGGGGGCCGAGGCGCGGGATTAACTTGTCGACAAAGGTATAGCGCGCTCGGGGGATTGACGGACACGCGGGCGACGAGCAAAAGCACGAATGGCGTGCGAGATGCGAGGAAAACATCGAAGGACCGTGGAGCAAATGGCATTGTCGAATAAAAACCGAGTCTCGCTCGATAACGAGCGAGACTCGCGAGATTAATATAGAACAATGAGATAAAAGTCGTTTTGACTCACCTGAAATCCCTCTGGCACCTACAAAACCCTCCTTACTGTTCGACTTGAGGAAAAGTCGTGAGAGAAGATATGATAGGGTGTAGAAAGTAGAAAGATCGACTGACCTGCGAGTGACCCGTGATGTTACAGGTACTCGACCCGCGGCTCCGGATCACCCAGTGGCTGAAACTCGTGCGGATCCAGGTCAGCCCTGCTGCCATGTTGAAAACCCGCGGGTTCGGATCCGGGTCACCCACGAGTGCACTCGTGTCGAACCCTAACATTGACACTGGGTTTGATGCATGCAGGACATCTTACTGCATAACATCCCTGTTGTTGCAATGTCAAAACCTTGTCGATGCCATGGGCTTGCCCTGAACGATGAATCATCGCGAGGGCACGCCAAACATGCCCAACTCGCTGAAACTCTCGACGGCGATCCTAGTTATGCGGGTCAAAATTATAGAACTAAGTTGCTTGATTAAAATTACTCACAGGGGTGTTATTGGGAAACACATTGTCTGTGTGCCGTTGCAATGCGGCATAATGGTCGTATGCAGATTTCTTGGAAGCTAGGGTGTGAAGATGGAAGTCATCGAGGACATGGAAGGTAAAAGCAGTCTGGGGTAGATCCATGGTTGCCGGAAAGAGGCCCTGACCCAATAGTTGAAGCGCTTCTGAGGTGGCATCATGGCAGCGGCAGAAGTCAACTTTGATATGATGAATGCCACCGACATCGACGACGACTAAATCGTGCCCTTGCGAAGTTGAGGTGCGATTCGGACAGCGACGGCCACGGTGCCCTAGGCCGACGATTAATCCTAGGTCCTTCAGCGAAGAGCGTTCGAAAAAAAGGCCATTCCATTTCTGGATTCGGTGGAAGGGAGAGTATTCATGACTAGATGTCATGCATGCTTGACAAGAGGGATGGCGCTGCCAGCAATCAACGCAGCGATAAGTGGCTGGCAGTGCCTCCGGACTGCAGGTGCAGCGGTGTTCGACTGCGAGGTCAAATTCGCGACCAAGGATAGTATCTTGAATGGCGACCATGTTGTCGATAAAAGATTTCATGAAGGTGCTCGCACCCTAAGGTAAATAAGTGAGCTGTGTCTCGAGGTAATTCACAATCAGACGTACCTGTGGTCGTTTCGTTTCTTTGCATGCCTTTTCAGGCTCTGTCGTCACCAACGTTCTCCCCGCCGTCGTCGATGGAGGTTTCCGCTTCCTCGGAGAAATGACCTTATGAAAAGTTCTTTTGGCACCGTGATTATGACTGTAGTTCAAGCCAATCTCGATTTCGTTGTCTTCTTCCGAGTCGCTATCTACGCGGCCCGTGACACGTGATCGTTTCGGCATGACAAGGGAAATTGGAGTCTCAAACAGTAAGCTGGGAGGCAAGATAGTAGGGGCGTACGAGATGGAGAAGTGGCAAACAGAAACTGTCGGGGCAGTGGGGGAACATGTATATATCGCAAATAATAACATTACAAAAAGCGACTGTGGCCTACTCTGACTATTGTGGCTCGGCACGGCAAGACACGACACAACGTCCGATCCCCTGCGCATTGTTCGCCATGTGGCAAATCGTTGTGGACTCGCAGCCCCACATTGCATACCACAACACCGCGGCATGGCGGCGAAAAATAATTGCAGCGGGAAACAACAATTAAATAACAATAAAGAAAATAGTAAACTATAACACTTACTAGTCTCCTCTAAAAGCAACAGCGCAGGCTAATGAATATTGAAGGGTCAAAGAGAGTACACGAACAGTTCTTTGCTCTGGTCGAAGTCCATCGTATCGCTTTGCAGCCTTCACGTCGAGAGCATGTTCAGAACCTGTCGCCTTGTCCATGGATACCGGTGCCAACTCTTCCTTCATAAAGTCATCAGCGATGATAGGCTCGAGACCGCCATCGCCAAGGGTGGAGGCGAGAGCTTCGAGTTCGTCAATGCGCTACTGGATGCGAGCCTCTACAAAGCGATTGCGCTCAGCGAGGGCTTGATGTGGATCAAGGCCAGCCGGCGTAATGGAGGGTATGAATAAGCACTGCAAATGACTAGCAAAAACGGAGGGGTTCGAGCCTGCAACACGCTTGATGTAGGTGAAGGGATCTGCATAGGAGTTCACTGGAAAGCCAGCTGAGTCAACATCCTCCTCTGATAGAGATGGTTTCGGCACCTCGTCGTTCTGGCTCATGTCTTCAGTCTTCAATGTGCTACAAAGCGATTGCGCTCAGCGAGGGCTTGATGTGGATCAAGGCCAGCCGGCGTAATGGAGGGTATGAATAAGCACTGCAAATGACTAGCAAAAATGGAGGGGTTCGAGCCTGCAACACGCTTGATGTAGGTGAAGGGATCCGCGTAGGAGTTCACAGGAAAGCCAGCTGAGTCAACATCCTCCTCTGATAGAGATGGTTTCGGCACTTCGTCGTTCTGGCTCATGTCTTCAGTCTTCAATGCGGCGCCCTCGATGGAGCAGGGGTGGGCGAAGAAGTGGATGCGAGGGGGATAGGTGGTGCATCGCTTGGTCCTTTTTGCACCTGACATTACGATAGCACGGAAGACATTCATGCCATTTTTGCCTGGTCTCTTGAAGCCAGACTTGAGACTACTGGACCTAGAATGACAAAGCTCAGTTTACAAAGGTCTGCTTGCGAAAATAAATCAACAAACCAGTCATGCAACCACGTCTGTAGCTTTTCGACCTGCCCCTGTTTCCCACATATCTCCTTCAAGGTCTGTGGTTCGTATTTGTCTGTCCAGAGCTGAGCTGAATGATCAACGGCCTTCCTACTAGCATGATAAAAAAATTGACTCCACGCAATATACTGAGCTCAACGACGTACCTTCCAGGTTTGCCAGAGCCTGCTTTCGCAGCTTCGGTCTTCTCGTGTTTCTCCATTTCCTTAGCGCCATCTCGGATTGCCTGCATCTCCTTCTCCATCTTCTTCTTGGTCTTTGCATCCAGGCCTTCTCCACTTCTGGGACCTTTCCGCGTAGCGATCAGCTCCAAGAACTCGTCCTCAGACAATGTGGCAAGGTTCTGCTTCTTGATCGCAGCGAGCTTCGCAGGGCCTGTGCCCTCTGCGAGCACAACGAATGATGTCTTGGATGACAGCTGGCCCGAGACATGACTGAAACCCCATCAGCCATCTCGAACGACTAATAGAAAACACATAATCACATACCCACCAAATCGCTTCGCGAGATCGACAGCCTCCTCGCGAGAGAAACTCGAAAGCTTGCCTGGAAAACCGAATGCAAGCCCTGCTAGACAGTCTGGATCAGCTGGATCAGCATTTTCCGGGACTGTTTTGGAACCAGGTGCGCTGGGCCCCGCCGCCTTCGCTGCCCTTGCCGCAGCCCAACTACAGCATATGGGCATTGATAAGTAGACTGAATCATCGGAGCCACGGCTTGCACCTACTTGAATTCCTTGGCCTCCTCGTGCACCTCCTCGGCATCATCCTTTGCAATGAACTTGGCCTTAGGTTCTGAGAGCAGCCAAAGCGATGTGAGTAATAGACTTATGACCAAACGGTCGTAGCACGCGTTCCGTACGATATGCGCCCGGGAGTAAGGGATTGTGCCAATCAATGGGCCCTCACGGCGGACAAACGTTGTCTGACCGCGAAGGTTGTCCACAGAAGTGACAGAGAATCGAGTCCGCGGCACGGGAGAGGGAATACGACAGTACAAGCAAAAGACCGAAGTAAGGTAAAATAAAAAAAAGTGTCTATCCCCTTGATGGCGCACAGCAAGTCGTGCTCACGAAGACCCGAAAGGGTTGGAGCGACAGGTGAGCTGCGCACCAGGGAATCAACACAGGAAGAAGGAAAAAAAAGACAGCCGAGATGCGCCCGGGAGTGAGGGATTGTGCCAATCGATGGGCCCTCACGGTGGACAAACGTTGTCTGACCATGAGGGTTGTCCACCGAAGTGACAAAAAGTCGAGTCCGGGGGATGGAGGAGGTGGAGAGTGAGGCCTACAGCAGAGATTTAGCGAGAATGCCTAAGGAGATGGACTTACCTGTGAACGCGAATCGGTCTTGGAGATGAGACGTTGAGGCGAGACTGGGCGGGGATGGATGGAGGAGATCGCCTACCCTAACCCTGACAAGTCAGTCTTGCTAGTTGCTTATGTCATGGTGGCTTGCTAGTTGCTTATGTCACGGTGGCTTGCTAGTTGCTGATGTCAGGCGTTCGCTCTCCCACTTCGACATGCCACATCGTCTTCACCTCCGTTACGCACTGGAGTCAGCAAGACCGTTTACAAAGTAAGTTCATCCGTCTCTCGTGCCCTTGGCAGCTTAACTTTGATTTCAGATTGTCTTCATCTCACTCTACACCTCCTCCATCCCCCGGATTCGACTCTTTGTCATTTCTGTGGACCACCCTCGCGGTTAGACAACGTTTGTCCGCCGTGAGGGCCCATAGATTGGCACAATCCCTCACTCCCAGGTGCATCTCGGCCGTCTTTTTTTTTCTCCTTCCTGTGTTGATTCCTTGGCGTGCAGCTCACCTGTCGCTCCAACCCTTTCGGGTCTTCGTGAGCACGACTTGCTGTGCGCCATCAAGGGGATAGACACTTTTTATGTTACTTTGGTCGTTTGCTTTTGCTGTCGTGTTCCTTGTCTCACGGCCGCCCTTGGGATTTTGTGCACTCAACATGGCTCATCCATCATCTTCTCGGCGTCCTAAGGTACGTTGCATGCTTCATTTATTTTAAATGGTGTTTGATCAATGTCTGATGACGAAAATCATGCGTTGGTAGGCCTTTCTATTAGAACTATAAATCTTTTTACAATCATATCAGAATTAGTGACATATAATCACACAGATATAAACTATTTCAATGCATCAAGATTATACTAATATTATAAACACTACTACTAATTAAAGAGCAAAACAAATATATTTTTATTTAAAAAAAAGTAAGATAAGATAAGATAAGTGAGTAAGATAAGATGAATGAGTAAGAGAAGATAAGATGAGTGAGTAAGATAAGATAAAGAAAAGAATATAAGAAACTATATAAGTAAGAAAAGATAAGAAATCATTAGTCTGAAAAGATAAAGATAACACATAAAAACTTACCAAAGTAACAAAAAGTGAAATCTAGAAGACAAACTTAAAGACATCAGTATTAGTATGAGCAATAAGAGACTAACAATAAAAGATTACCTTAAAGACAGCAACAACAAGCAAGAAATGATGCTCAACGAGTAAGAGACAACGACGAGCGAGTAAGAGACAACGACGAGCGAGTAAGAGACAACGACGAGCGAGTAAGAGACAATGATGAGCAAGTAAGAGACAACGACGAGCGAGTAAGAAATGATGACGAGTGAGCAAAGGACGTCGACGAGTGAGCAAAGGATGTCGACAAAGGCATCGACGTGGCAGGAGACAGTGGGGGTTAGGAGCAAGAGGTAATGCGCGTCATGCGAGCCTTATATACGAAGCTCGGGTGGAGCCGGGATTTGATGCTTGCCGAGCATCGCGTCAGAGACTGGCGCCAGACTTAACTAAGTAGATTTTGCTACGCAAGGATGCAATGTATAGTAAATGGCTCGAAGTCTGACTAGTTTTGATTGTATGTACAATAGATAGTTGTTCCCTTTTTATTTGAATTTATATGATTTTATTAGCTGAGTGAAGGCTCAAAATCTAAAGCTTCGACTCGTTCGGTGGCTGAAGCACCGAACCGCGCGTCGAAGTTCGTCTCGACTGTCTTCCTCAACCACCCTGGCCACTCCTCCAGTCACCCTCTTTCCTTCATCCCTCCCCTCTGTCTCCCTTCAAAACGAAAGCCGCGGGGGATAAGTAGCATGTAGAGGGGTTCAAGGTAAGTAAGAAATTTACCTTCTTTCATTTGTTTTTGCTAATGCAGAGAGTATCGCTCATTCGAGCAATACTCTCGACATCTTCCCCTTCATGTGCCCCTCCGTTCCTCTCGCCTCCCGCTGCCGTCTCCACATCATCGACTCACCCCCCGACATCGCCGCTACCACCGCAGAGGCTGACGCGCTGTCTCCAATGACCGCGACCGCATGCGCTGGCGCGTGCACACCACCGGACAACACGTACGCGGGCCCGCTGCCTTGCGCATGGGCTTCGCCCCTCTCGCATGACCTCGCCGTCCTGCATCCCGAATTGCTGCCTGGCGCATGGGCCAGCCACCTTGTGCGTGGCCTCCCCGTCTCGCGCAGGGGCCGACGCATTGCATGCGACCCCGCCGTGGTCCGTGCGCATGGCCAGCGGGACAGGCAAGCACGCGCACACATCATCCACAGCCGTGCGCAATCATGTCGCAGCCGACGCCTCACACGCGGGCTCCGCATGTCGTACTCCACGTCGCCGTCCAGCATGCAGCTAGTGCGCCTCGTGCGCAGGCTTACCGCACCGTGCACGGACCCGCGGCAGCGTGTCGACGTCGCCAGCTCACATCACACTCCAGTGCGCAAGGCTGCTGCATTGCGCACGGCCTCCGCGCTGCATCCCAGCTCCTCTATCTCGTGCATGGGCCCGGCATCTCAACCACTTACGCACAGGTCCCGGGCCTTGCACATGCCCGCCACGTCTCGCTCATGCCCCTCAACACACCACGCACGCACTCAGCACCGGCGCCGTCTCGCGGTACACCGTCCGCACCTCGTGCACGCCCGCCGCGGCCCTTGCACGTCCCTTGCGCCTCACGCATGGGCCCGCTGCCTGCCGCCCTTATGCACATTCCCCGCGCCTCGCGTATGTGCCTGTGGCAGCGCGGCACCCCCACGCATGGGCATCCGCATCTCACGCACATACCCTACAGCCCCGCGTGAGCCCGCGACAGTCCGGCACGTCGCGCACAGGCCCCGGGCCTCCACGTTTCCCGTGCGCAGTCCGCGCTCTTGCGCACGGGCCCCGAGCTTCGCACGTGGCCAACGTGTCTCACACGCAGCGTCACGCACACCAGCTGCGCCTTTGTCTGGTGCATGCTTTGTCGCACCCCGCGGGCGCACATGTCACGTAGTATACTTGTTTGTAGTAGTAATTAAATATAATCAAATTTGACCTGTTTCGAGTATATTTTGCTCAAAATCATAGACTCTACACTGACTACAGATATTATAGCAGCCTGAGGGTCCATAGTAACCTTTAGAAGCTCTGTATGGAACATAGTCTCTATAGGATACATAGAGGTAGACAGAGGATACATAAGTTACATAGTAGGCATAGTAGTGTCCTGTTACTATGTAATACTATATACCCATCACCTATGACTATGATAGCTATGATAGCTACCATAGTCCTGTATAGATGTGTGGCCCAACTACATAGTAGCCATAGCACTATGAAACCAGACATAGCATTGGCTGGCAGCTATGTAGATTTCACATTTTTGAGATGATGCATGAATGGACTCGGTTTCCGCAGATTTTTGATCCCTCCGCTCCGTTTCTAGCATACATCCCTGTATTGTTCTTGAGCTCGAGTGAGCGCCATGCCGTCCTTGGACGTGCTGTGTCGAAGGAAATATGGACACCACACCCTAGTGATCGCCAGAAGCATGTTGCCGAGCCGTCCGTCCTTGGTGCCCTTCATGAAGAGTGGGAATGGGCGACCGCGATGACAAGACGGGTTTTCCCAGCCATCCAGGCCACAAAGGGCATGGAACATATCGCGCTGCCCCATACTGCATGTGCGCGCGCTCTGGATTGCTACGAACTACTCAAGCATGGCATTCGTGCCTGGCGCGAGTTCGTCATCGTTTTCCGCCATCTGCAGTGTTGTCTTCTGGAACTGGTAGCCTTCGATGAGTGGTGGTCGGACTGTCAGATCCCCAAATCCATAAGGAAAGATAGTCTCACCGTTCGGGAGCGCCGAGGTAGATGTCGGGGTGTGTATGCGCCGGATCTTGTCGTCTATTCAGGTTTAGCGAAGCTGGGGGTTGCCGTGTATATCATTCTCAAGGCCGACGAATGGACTCTGGACTCGGACAAAATCAGTCGAATGACACAGCGGGATGTTCAATGCAAGCTTGCTCCATGGCCTGAAGCGACGCTTAAGCACAATGGACCCCACTGGTGGTACCCTCCGCTTGTCAACGATGCGAGAAACTTCGAGCCTGCTGCACAGGGGTGTGCTCCTTGGGATGATCACTTTAATCCTACGGATGAGTACAAGGCAGTTCTCAAGAAGCGAGAGGAGATATCGAAAGGTATGTTTCTAATTTAGCTCATGTGGTGCGCTTAGGCTCATCTTCATGCAGCACAGTCTCGACAGCCAAAGCCGGACATCCTGCATAACGAGTGGCGACGGTGGTACAATACCTCCGATCCGCCATTGTGGATGCGTCAGCTCGTCGAAATCTATCGAAATGCGATGTACATGGTGAACCCCCACACGATGAAGGACACCGGCACCTCACGTCCCTTCCAAGTCCCTCCCTTCCATCTGTTTTGGGGCGCTACTCCTGAGAATCAAACCCCTTCCTTCCGACACACTCTACTCTTACGACATGCCTTAGACAAACGGTTCGCTCGCAATGCACTTGGTCTCAATACGCGCGACTGGAAGCGTATCCTCGGAGACTCGTATTGGCGTTGCCAGTGGCCTATCGTAGGTGACACATTCGATGCTGCTGTCGACCCTGCGTATGACTCGGATCATTTTTGGGTGTATGGGGGCTCCATCGTCTTTGGCCCTGACAACGACGCCATCGTTGCTAATCCGGACAAAGCAATTTTGCCCCTGTGGCTGTCCCGTTGACGATGACGCTGCAAACGACCCGGATATTCGCTACGCAGTGTTGTATCACTTGGCCTGCCAGACAATTCAGTCAGATTTTGATGCAATGCACGCGAAATGCATCAACCCCTCATCCACATCTGTCTCGAACAATGATCTGCGAAGGGCTATCAAGACTTTTCTCGGGTCGACAAGCGATGGGTGCCAGGCTCTGTACGAGCTAGAGTGGACGAGGCGCATTGAATGGGCGGCGGCATTGAAAGATGTCTTGCAGCATTGGCCGGGCTTTGATCAGCAAAAATGGCAAAGAGTCTCCCGTATGTGAGATGTCCGCTTGGACGTGTTGGATGAACAGTCATTCCAGAGCGTGGAGCGCCAATTACTGACGTTCTATGTACAGACTTTTATCGATCACCTAGGATATCTTCCAGCACCCCTACTCCCTGCTCCTCCCTTCCAGGAGATTCGTTGCCAGCGTCATCGGTAACTCGCACCAGTTTGTATCTTGTATCACAGTAGTGTTTGGTATCTTGATTTTCTATGATTGAGGTCATAATCCGTCTGCCCTCCCAGTGCCCCATAAGCGACATGTCTCTTGAGCCACCATTGTGAGGCAAGTCCACATGCGTTATGTCAAAGCGATGAGTACAGTGGTCCAAGCTAAGTCACTTCATTGTCTTAATTGTTGGAAATAGGCCGCTTACTGCCGGAATGCAGGAGTTATCTCACGGCTCGTTGGTTTTATATCCCTGGTAGAGCAAGCGCGATCTTATTGCCTGTGCTCTGACTTCGATATGCCGAAAGCTTCTCGCCCCTTCATCGAGGCGTCCTTGTAACCCCATTGTAACCTATACCAATGGCAACTGGAGGGAGGGTTACAACTTATACCAATAAAAAAGCACAGTTATAATTGTTCTGGGGAAGGTTATAATTGTTCTAGGGAAGGTTATAATTGTTCTTCTACCAACAAAATCAGGTACTATAAATTCATTAAAATTCATTAAAAAAATAGATGACTCCAAAAGTCACAATAGTGGACAGAGAGTAAGGGATAAGACTACTGAAAGCTCAAATTACACACCAGATGCTAGAGAAAAAACTGCTGAGAAACCTAGAAAATCAGAGAAAATCACAAAAATTTGAGAAAAATCAGGAAAAATCAGGAAAAATCAGGAAAAATCAGAGAAAATCAGAGAAAATCAGAGAAAAATCTTCCAAACTGAAAGAAACTCAGAACAGTATATGATTTAGCTTGAGACCTACAACATATTGAATCAACCTGAGATACATCCCTATATCACATAGCTGCCTCAAGACTAGCTATAAAATCAGTAGCTTCACCCTGTATACCACTCCACAATTCCCGAACTGAGGCTACCTTGCGTTCATACATGGCGGCATGTCGTCCAGCATAGGCAATAAGGCCCTCCGAGAGAATGACATCCGGCTTTCGAGCTACGACAGTGTCAGAGGAGGGAGGCAAGCATCGTCGATCAGCCTTGGAGATCCACCAGCGAGCCTTCCACAGGAAGAAAGCGATCACTCGGAACATCTCCGAGTCTAGAATCTGCACTTCCTCTTTCCACCGCATGGCTCGAGCTCGAGCTTTCAGCCATTCGATTCGAAAATCTAATAATTGAAATGCTAGTCAGTCAAGATGTAGACGAGGTGGATTTTGCTCACCTTCATTCAAAAGCTGGTCACCTACCCCAGTCTTCGGTGAATACCAAATCTATGACAGACGATAAGCACTCTGTCCTGTTACCATACCATGACCGGCAGTCTTCTTGACCTTGTTCTGTTCCAAGAGTTCTCGCTCCTTGAGAACGCGCTCTCCAAGCCCCCATATGTCCTCTTGCTTCAGCGGCTGCAAGGACTGCTCCCAATCACCTCCACCTACAAGGCGCCGATATGCTTCCCTTGCTCGACAATAGCTCTCAGCAGCCTTACGAACCCTTCGATCAATACTAGCCTGAACCGCGCGAGCACGAGTGTTGGGCTGCTGGCCGCGGATCTGCCTGAGTTTAAAGCGACTCATGTAGGTCCGGACTCGAAGTTGTCGACGGAGATCATCGAGAGCATCAAAAGCTGCAGCGTAGCGAAGCTTGGCCTCGACGGATGATAGTCTTGAGTCGCAATACTCCTCTCGGGCAGACGAAGTGAGTCCAGACGGTAAGAACAACCTGATATGCTCCGGTGATTGAGTTGCATGCGTAGTTCCCTCTTTGTCAGCCGAGATGAGCTGTGAGACACCGAGCATGTGGACTTCTTGATCTGCACGAAATCGCCGAATCATTCTCAGAACGGCCGTTCGTGATTCTTGTAGTTTGCCGAGAGCTCCAACTTGGCTTTCATCCTTCTGTCGAATGCTTGTCCTAGAGTAGAGTGAAATGAGCCAAGACAATGTAACATCAAGGACGAGAAACTCACTGCATTTCCTCAATCCTAAATCCTAAGAGAATGAACTCCGCCCAGCCTTCTTCGAGCTCTGCCTCTGCGTTATCAAGGTTGCTTGATCCCTCCTTGGTCAACGATTTGGTAACCTCTGCAAGCGAGACTCCTGCAAAGCAGAATTCAGCTATATGCAAAATACAAAAGACAGGGCGACAGAAGGACTCACTTTTTTCCTGGCTCTCGTAAGGATTTGGGCCCTTCGGCTCTTTTTCCCAGTGCTCTATAGCTGACTTCCACTCTTGAATTTGTTCGCCATGGTTCTCCTCAAGTGCTGCAGTGTAGTCCGCAAATAGTTCTTGCTGCTCCTTTGCCTCTGGTATAGCTACTTTCTGACGATGGAGAAGCTGCGGGCCTATGTCGGATAAGATAAGGACAAGTAGAAACGAATAATCAGACCTACCTAGCTGGACCACCTTGCGCCAATTCGAATGCCCACAGTGATCATCCAAAGTATCATGTCTTGACCCAGGTCCCATCTCTTTCGTGCTCGATGCAGCACCGTTCGTGTTTGACCAGTTCCGCTCGGGTGCTTCTCCATCGGTCTGGCCGGCCCCCATCTTGAAGTGAAAGCTATAAGGCGCCTGGCAGGAATCTTCATGCGCAGGCAAATGGAATTTTGGGACTGCGTAGTCGACCAGACTCCGAGATATAGAAATATGTAAGGAGGGTGGGAGGCCATTCATGCGGTGCCAGAGGTTGAGACCTCACTGACAGCAAATATCATATGATATCAGGAGGGCGATGACGTGTAGGAGGGCGATGCTGCTGAAGAACAAGTAGTCCATATTGCAATACCTGGTCACAGGCAATGAGCGCATAGCAGTGGAAAAAGCAGTAGCTTGCTCACCGCTCGCCCTTTTGTAGATCGCCTACACCGTTCCCTAACCACAGTCCGTGACGCGCATCAAAAGCCCCACCAACTCCTGTCGCCCTCAGTCCTTTCGTGCGCTTGGTATTTGCTGAGGCCATAGCTGAGAATCCCGAACATGTGCTGATCTACACGGAGTTGTTATCAGAAGCATATTTGAGATGCATAAGTCGAGACCTACCTCTTCTTGTGTTGCATGTTTTAAAACATGCTCTTCATAGCCGGACTCCGGAACAAAGTAAGCCAATCCGGTTACAAGCCCAGGGTCCTTCTCTCTTGATGATCGCAATCGATTTTTGAGGCAAAAATTTGCATCGAGGGCAATGATGAAGCGGTAGAGCCACCTAATAGAAGGTGAGCTAAGGCAGACACGACGAGAAAATGTACTGATCAAGCGTTAGGGTCCGATTCCCAACCTTGAGGTAGATTTTTGCCTGGATGTGCGCAGGTGGGGCACTGCACCACCAGCTCACCATTCGAGGTGCCCTTGATACCGTCATGTTCGTGACCACGACCCGCACGTTTGAACATCTTGAGCGCACGCCATTGACGAATCATGAGCATGAAGCTTTCGAGACGGTCCTAGAGCAAAGTAGTCAGCTACATAGAATATGCATGAATATAACGGCCTTACCGGAATGGCCACAAGGCCTGTATTGTCTGAGGCCAGTTCCAATGCTTTGTAGAAGTCATATGCCGTGGTTTTTCCTTGAAGCGACAGTAAATGAAATTGGCGAAGTACGGTAAAGGTAGCAGAGGTCTGAGGTTCGAGAGGAGTTGCAGGCCACCACTCTGTACGGAGAAGCTGCTGACGACGAGATATACCCACAGATGCGGTGCAGCCACAGAAATCCACGTTAACTTGATGAATTCCGTTGGTATGGATAACGGTGAATTTTTGGTGACCTTGCTCTCGAAGGCCACACGATTTCCCTGGCAAATGTCCTAGCTGAACGCGAAGGCCCAGCTCAGCAAGTGTTGCTCGTTCGAAGTACGTGCCATTCCAATTCTTATGGGTGGTAAGCGTAGAGCAAACAGTTCTACTAAGCCCGAACTTACCTTGATGACATGCAACGGATTTCGACGATGTTTAATGACCGCGCAATCAGTACACATCAGCTCCGATCCCAAACAATCCATGCAACGAATAACAGCCGGTGCTTTGGCATCACAGAACCGGCATTCAGTTTTTGCTCCTGCTCGGCCTTCCAACTGAAGCATTTCGTCAAGATATTCCTCCTGGTAAGGAATCCAAGTCTTCAATGGGAGATCCTGATCCGCAAGAGATTGTAAGGCTAGATAATAAGAAGAATCATAAGACTCACTGAGGATTCATAACGACGCGCCTGTATCACATCCTGGACCTCCACCTCAACATTACCGTCCTCATCTACATTGAGGAGTGGATCCTGGTATGCTTCGTCCTGGTCGTCCTGATCGTCGTATTGACCTCCGTCGGAAGGTGCCATGGCAGCATCAGAGATAACTTGGGTTGGCACAGTCAAAGGAAGAGGTGTGGGCTCCATCGCCACTCTGTCGGACAGGAGTCGACGGCCATCCTGAGAGCGAGAGAGGACGATAGAACAACCGCGAGCAGCCGCAGTTTGTTCAAAGAAGCCAGAAGGAGCTGGCCGCTTGGTTTTCTTCGCTTTGGCTTTGGGGGGCATGTAGGAGATCTAGGTCAAGAAGTAAGAGCAGTCAGCGTGCATCACCATCAGACAGTCGACAGGTGGCATGAACAAGGGACTGGATCGACAATCAACAAAGACTCATCTCGGACGCGACGCGTCACGTCGCGTCGGAGCACGTAATCCGCCGCAATCCGTCGCCGCATTCTCTCCCTATAATGGAGCAGAGAAACGTAGAGTCGATAATTGACTGCATATGCAAAAACAAAATTTGTAATTGATTCATTTAAATACTCTAGCCCTGCATTTCGAAGACAGTACGAACGTCAGAAGAGAGCTCGTCATACTTAGAAAAAAAAGACAGCGCATTTCTCCACCAGTCCTCTCGCTCACGCTTCAGCCCCTCCCATCGAACTGGATCCTCCCGTTTGACTGTCTTCTCTGAGCGATACCCGTAGTTGACCCAACGAAAGAGAGCTTCGGCGGTGAATTGAGTAAACGAGGACCGTTTCTCGCCAGATAGAAGAACAGTGTTGCCGTGGCTGAGGCTTGCTGAAGGTAGATCTATGACAGAATGAGCTGGGAATCGGATAGCCAACTTCAATTCATATAGAACTAAAAAGGCGCTGGTGTCAGGATTGAAAGTGCCAAAAGGCACCACGCTGCACCAGCCATGCGGGAGGTTCCCAGTGTCGAAGTGCCTTGCGGTGGCGACGTCAGGGCTGAAGTTGAATGTGCAGGTGGCAAAGACCGGATTGTCGTATGGCACTTCGAAGGAATTAGGTTGGGACTCCTTCAGAGACTGCATGTTCTCCTCATAGTGCTTGTAGAGTTTTGGAGCACCAAATTTGAAAGTACCTAATCACGCCGGTGAGTGCTGGTTAAGGACACAAAAGAAAAGGACAGCACATACTGGATAAGAAATGAGATATCCACTTGAACTGCAAGCTATTTAGCAGCTCATCCATTGCGCGATCGTTCTTCATGCTGTAGTGGTCCAGATTCTTCGGTATCTACATCTGAAAAATTTAACAGTGGTATATAGCACTATGTAGCCTATATAGCTCTGATAGGGCCATAGCAGTCTCCTTTTCTACATAGCCCCTCATAGCAGCAAGACAATCTATATAGAGCTATCATAAGCTATCATAGCTATCATAGGGTGAGACAGTAACTATCATAGCTATCATAGTCATCTATTATAAAACAATAGCTGTCATAGCTGCTATAGTATATGGTGATTATCATAGCTATATTAGCTATATGATTTATCTTTGGTATCATACTATATCTAGCTAGTAAGATTGCTATTTACTCTTTGTTATCTTTACTAATAATTTTGCTCAAAGAATGCTATAAACTTAACAATAAAATAAAATCACTATAACACATCTGAGATATTTAAAACATCGAAATCTTAAAAGCATTATATTTCAAACAGTACTTAATTACCACAACCACTACTACAAATCTATGATATACTACAAAATAAGATAAAACTAAAAGATAAGATAAGATAAAAGATAAACATCAGATAAAAGATAAACATAAGAGATAAGATAAGACTGACTTCAAAGATAAGAAAAAAAGCGAAAATAATCTACAAGTCAACAAATGAGTATACAAGATAAAGATATAGATAAAAACATAAGACTTACCTAAGGAAATAAAAGCGAAAATGTAAAGTCTACAATAAACAATAGGGTTATTAGACAAGAAAACAACATAACAACTTACCGAGTATAAGAAAGTTGAAGCACAAGAGGAGAGAATGATGAAAGACGAGAGATGATAGTGGTAGGGAAGAGAGAGAGACAGCGCGTCGCGCACGCCTTATATAGACGTGGCGAGCGGAGCACCAAATGTGAGTGACGTGACTCAGCCCGGGCACTGCCGGATGCTGCATCAGAGGCTAAGGCGGCAGACATCATTAGGTTCGTGTCGCTGCCCGGTAGCTTGTAGTACAGTAGCTAGATACTAAGCTCATTAAGTCGCATCCTTTTAATGAAATGTATCTACCGTCTTTTTCTTTGATTTTTTCCTATTTTATTTGATTTACTATGCTCGAGACATTCGAACTCGCGCGCATTCGGTGGCTGAACCACCGAAACGCACGTCGAAGTTCGAGTGTTCAACTCGAACTTCCACCCTTCGACACCAACCACTGCCCTCCCTCTCCTCCTTCCCTCCCTCCGTCCTCTCCCGTCAAACGAACATCGAAGGAGGGTAACAGGGTGACGAGGGCCCCTTAGGTGAGTAAAAAAAAACTTCTCTATTGTTTCTTCGTGCTAATATAGGGAGTATCGCTCATTCGAGCGATACTCTCACCCTTGCTGCCCTCTCCCATCCACTCACCTCCCGCCGCCGCCTCTCCCCTGTCGATCCAACCCCGATTCCGCTGCCACACCCCGTCGACCACCCCCGATTCTGCCGCCCACCCCGATTCCGCCGCCGCACACACCGCGCACGACGCGTCGGCAGCCCGTCGCCTCGCGCATGGGCCAGGCATGCCGCACACTGCCTCCCCATCTCGCGCACGGGCCCAGGCTGCGGAAGCTTGCCGTGCTGCGCATGCCAGCGAACGCATGGCCGGCAGATGTCCACGGCCGTGCGCGGGCATGCCAGCCAGCACACGCACGCGTGCACGTCGTGCGTGGCCGTGCGAGGCGTGCTCGCACGCAGGCCCCGGTGCGTCGTGCGCAGGCCTCTGCGTCGTGCACAAGCCCGGTGCCTCGCGCACGCCCGCCATGCCGCGCCGTACCCCGCCGCACCTTGCATACGAGCCAGCGCCCGGCGGACATGCTCGCTGCGTCTTGCCCACGCGCCTTGCGCCTCGTCCACGTTCCCCACGCCTCGCCCACGTCCTCTGCACCTCGCCCAGGCCTCCCGCGCATCGCTTATGCCACCCGCGACATACCCAGGACCCGCGACGCCTGTAGTATCCCGCGAACGACCGCCGCACATCGCGGACGACCGCCACACCCCGTACACGGTCACCGCGCCCCGGGGTACCTCGCGCAACGAGCCAGAGGGAGCTCCATGCCCCGCGCACGTCCGACGCGCCTCGCGCACGGGCCATCGCCTCGTCCATACCCGCCGCGCCTCGCATACGGGCCTATCACAGCCCGGCGACTCGAGTATGCCCACCTCCGCGCCTCGTGCACGATCTAGCGGCAGCCCCGCGCCCCACGACCGCCGCACCTCGCGCATGGGCCCGCCGCCCGCCGCATCTTGCGACACCTCCCGCGTCTCGCTTACGGGCCCGCTGCAGCCCGATACCGGCGCGCACGGCCGCCACGCCATCTGCACGGTCTCCGCACCTCGCCACGGCCGTCGCGCACGCCGTGCCTGGCGCACTGGCCCACTGCGCCTCATGCACGATCGCCATGCCACGTGCACGACTACCGTACCACGTGCATGACTATCGCGCCGTGCCTCGTGCACGTGCGCGCCCTTGTCTGCGGGGCATGGCTCAGCCTGTGAATCCGCGCATGACCATGCATGCTGCATTGTTCATACTAGTAGTATACTTGATTTTACTAGTACCCATATTCAAATATAATTGATTTTTTTTTGTACCTGGTTGACTTGAGATAGTATATTCATACCTCACTTACTGTAGGGATCATAGGGACCATAGGGACCATAGCAAGTCAGTGAATTTATATAGCAGCTATAGCTGCCTCTTAGAAATATATAGCTCTGTATAGTGTGTAACTACTGCTATGGAAGCTATGACAGGCTTCATAGCCTTATATAGTTGAGAAGGGTAGCTACATAGATAATGATAGATCTCATAGTGCTATGATAGCACATGAAACAGTCACTTAGTGCATTGAGGTAATGCCAGGCGAACCTGACAAAGTGCCATTGTTGATTGGCCATCCTGCGCCGGCCCGTCGGTCACAATGTAGCAGTTACTCAATGACAGGCCTGCTCCCCTTATGTACCAATAAGTCATTGTCTGGCCTCTGGTCATTTAATCTGTAGTGTCCATTTATCATTGACTGGCCTGGTTCACTATGTACCAATGGGTCATTGTCTGGCCCACTGGATGTGGTGGGAGGTCATTGGCTGGCCCGTACTCATGAAGTATCTACTATCCATTTCCCATTGACGGGCCTGTAGTATATACCAATGCATCATTGACGGGCCGGTCCTCTCACAATACCGCTGTACATTCATCATTGACTGGCCCGTCCTCCAACGTCCATTGGGTCATTGACCGGCCCATTCCATCCCGCGGGTTGTCAATTGCTCGGCCCGTCCTCCAACATCCATTGGGTCATTGGCCGGCCAGTCCTTCTATAATACCACTGTACATTCATCATTGACTGGCCCGTCCTCCAACGTCCATTGGGTCATTGGCTGGCCGGTCCTCTTACAATACCGCTGTACATTCATCATTGACTGGCCCGTCCTCCAACGTCCATTGGGTCATTGGCTGGCCGGTCCTCTTACAATACCGCTGTACATTCATCATTGACTGGCCCGTCCTCCAACGTCCATTGGGTCATTGGCTGGCCGGTCCTCTTACAATACCGCTGTACATTCATCATTGACTGGCCCGTCCTCCAACGTCCATTGGGTCATTGACCGGCCCATTCCATCCCGCGGGTTGTCAATTGCTCGGCCCGTCCTCCAACGTCCATTGGGTCATTGGCCGGCCAGTCCTTCTATAATACCGCTGTACATTCATCATTGACTGGCCCGTCCTCCAACGTCCATTGGGTCATTGGCTGGCCGGTCCTCTTACAATACCGCTGTACATTCATCATTGACTGGCCCGTCCTCCAACGTCCATTGGGTCATTGGCTGGCCGGTCCTCTCACAATACCGCTGTACATTCATCATTCACCGGCCCGTCCTCCAACGTCCATTGGGTCATTGACCGGCCCATCCTCTCACAATTTCTACTATCAATTCCCCATTGACGGGCCTGCAGTATATACAAATGGGTCATTGATGGGCCCGTCCTCTTAGAATATACCATTGTACATTCATCATTGACCGGCCCACTCGATCCCGCGGCATCACAATTGCTCGGCCCGTCCTGTACCGTCCATCGGGTCATTGACGGGCCCGTCCTCTCACAATAACACTGTACATTGGGTCATTGGCCGGCCCGTCCTTTTACAATGTCTCCTGTACATTCATCATTGACGGGCCCGTCCTCCACCATCCAATGGGTCATTGGCTGGCCTGTCCTCCTACAATTTTTACCGTTTATTCATCATTGACGGGCCCGTCCTCTACCGTCCATTGGATCATTAACGGGCCGGTTCTCTCACAATGTCTACTGTACATTCATCATTCACCGGCCTGTCCTCTGACGTTCATTGGGTCATTGACAGGCCCATTCCATCCCACGGGTTGTCAATTGCTCGGCCCGTCCTCCAACATCCATTGGGTCATTGGCCGGCCGGTCCTCTTACAATACCGCTGTACATTCATCATTCACCGGCCCGTCCTCCAACGTCCATTGGGTCATTGACAGGCCCATTCCATCCCACGGGTTGTCAATTGCTCGGCCCGTCCTCCAACATCCATTGGGTCATTGGCCGGCCGGTCCTCTTACAATACCGCTGTACATTCATCATTCACCGGCCCGTCCTCCAACGTCCATTGGGTCATTGACAGGCCCATTCCATCCCACGGGTTGTCAATTGCTCGGCCCGTCCTCCAACATCCATTGGGTCATTGGCCGGCCGGTCCTCTTACAATACCGCTGTACATTCATCATTCACCGGCCCGTCCTCCAACGTCCATTGGGTCATTGACAGGCCCATTCCATCCCACGGGTTGTCAATTGCTCGGCCCGTCCTCCAACATCCATTGGGTCATTGGCCGGCCGGTCCTCTTACAATACCGCTGTACATTCATCATTCACCGGCCCGTCCTCCAACGTCCATTGGGTCATTGACAGGCCCATTCCATCCCGCGGGTTGTCAATTGCTCGGCCCGTCCTCCAACATCCATTGGGTCATTGGCCGGCCAGTTCTCTTATAATACCACAGTGCACGCTCGTTACTGGGGTGAAGGTGGGTGATACCGTGTTAATATATTCCATGAGATACAATGGAATTGCATGAATTTTGGAACCTAATGAGACAAGTGCGACATCATGGAAACATAAATTAGAACGCAGCAGGCTGCTCCTGGTCCGTGGGTAAGGCAGGGACAACCCACCTGCCGCGGATAAGGCAGGGACAACCCACTTGCCGCCCACCTGCCAAGGCAAGGACAACCCCACCTGCCGCGGGTAAGGCAGGGACAGCCCACCTGCCGCGGGTAAGGCAGAGACAACCCACTTGCCGTGGGTAAGGCAGGGACAACCCCACCTGCCGCGGGTAAGGCAGGGACAACCCCACCTGCCGCGGGTAAGGCAGGGACAGCCCACCTGCCGCGGGTAAGGCAGGGACAACCCCACCTGCCGCGGGTAAGGCAGGGACAACCCCACCTGCCGCGGGTAAGGCAGGGACAGCCCACCTCCCGCGGGTAATCAGCCGCCGCCGGTGATTGACTCACAGGATATATCAGACAAGTGCGACATGATGGAAACATACGGGCTGACCGGAGTGGATCATGAAGCCGTCGGTGAACTTCATCGACTTGGCACGGGCAGCACAAAGCTTGCCGGAAACAACGACTTCGCAACCCTTGGCACCGGACTCCATAACGAAGCGGAGCACACAGCAGGGACAACCCCACCTCCTGCGGGTAAGGCAGGGACAACCCACCTCCCGCGGGTAAGGCAGGACAACCCCACCTGCCGTGGGTAAGGCAGGGACAACCCACTTGCCGTGGGTAAGGCAGGGACAACCCCACCTGCCGTGGGTAAGGCAGGGACAACCCACCTCCCGCGGGTAATCAGCCGCCGCCGGTGATTGATATATCCTGTGAGATACAATGGAATCTAATGAGACAAGTGCGACATGATGGAAACATAAATCAAAAAGTCGACCAAGTTGCAGGCGGGCTGACCGGAGTGGATCATGAAGCCGTCGGTGAACTTCACCGACTTGGCACGGGCAGCACAAAGCTTGCCGGAAACAACGACTTCGCAACCCTTGGCACCGGACTCCATAACGAAGCGGAGCACACCGTAGCATGCACTGCAAGAGGCTCAGATGCTGAACACAACATCCAAATCGATTGAAGCACGCACCGACGGATGGCGAGGCCACTAATGAGCTTGTATAACATATACCCCCACACGCCGGTTCTCTTATAATACCACGGTTCATTCATCATTGACCGGCCCATCCTCTTATGTCCAATGGATCATTGGCTGGCCCATTCGATCCCGCCGGTTTTCAGTTGCTCGGCTGGTCCCCTACCGTCCATTGGGTCATTAATGGGACCATCCTCTTAACAATTTCTACTGGTCATTGGGTCATTGGCCGGCCGGTCCTCTTACAATACCACTGTATATTCATCATTCACCGGTCCATCCTCTGACATCCATTGGGTCATCACCAGCTCGCCTCATCATGACATTTGAGTCATTGGTCACACTGTCCTCTAAAAATTTAGTGTACATTCTTCATTCACCGGGCAGTCCCCTTACGTACCATTGGGTCATTGGCAGGCCCACTTGATGCCGCGGGATCAATTACAGCGTGATGCCGCGGGATCAATTACAGCGTGATGCCGCGGGATCAATTACAGCGTGATGCCGCGGGATCAATTGCAGCGTGATGCCGCGGGATCAATCACAGTGGGGGGTTTCACTGCAGACAAAATTAGTCATTCAAAATATAAACCAGCCGTATGGTATATAACATATACCCGCACATGTGCGCATTGCATAAAACACTAACTTTAACAATCACAACTGGTATCGCGCACGTGCCTGAATTGTCATGTGGTACGGTTTCGCGGTGAGGTCTACACTTCATCTCCATCCATCACTTTCCATATGTCAACGAGTCCCTCACCAGACCCCCTTGAAGAGTTCCGCACCCGCGATATACAGGAACGAAAACGTCGGGTGGAAAAGTCTCTTGCTGCACTACAGGCATCGGAAGTCGGTGACACTAACCTGAATGTGAAGCAATGGGTACAGCAATCCATCTTCGCAAAGCCATGTCAATGTGCTAATCACACTATCACCATCGTTTTAGGTAGTACTTGCCAGAGATTTTGGCTTGGTTCAACTGAGCCATGATAGCATCCAATGTTCCGATGAAGTCCAACAATCTATTTATCATCGCTTCATAGAAGATATGGATCGTTCATGGCATCCTCTCATTCCTGAATCCACCTCAACCATGACTGCTCGTGCAGCTCGTGCGCACACATCCCGCAGCATTGTTAGCCCAGGACTCACCCACGGCATGCCACCATTGACCGATACACTCCCGCGGTATAACGCCGCCCTCTTCTCGAGAGTGAGTTGAAATGTTTCTTGCCAGATCATACACACTAAATTCTCAAATCTACCAAATATCTAGAATGGTTACTATACTGTACCTGGCTCTGCACCTCCTGCAGATCTTTTCGAGGAAACAAACAAAAGTTTTTTGGAGGCTTTGAACGAGTCAGAAACAGCCCAACAGGAAGCGCGCGGTATGCTGCAGAGGGCGTTGGCTGCCGAGGATACCAAGGTGAAGCAGTGGAATAGCGAAATAGGGGCGGCGATGAAGGGTAATCATAGTACACGTGGTGCCAATGCAGAGGACGTCACCGATGGCAATGATACAGACGGACGCACAAATTCATAGACCTTTTGTTCTTTAGCCTAAAGCGTTATCCAAATCTGGCAGTAGTATTCCACAGTCCGATGATCTGATCAATGCCCCTTTCGGTATTTTGTCCACACTTCCGCACCCTCTGTCATCTCGTTCTATTTGACCAAGTTCGCTGGAAAACAAGCCAAATGCAGAGCCATCCTAGCAACGACGGTTCAGACCAGGATATCAATCCATTGACGGACCAAACCCGCGGCTCAGGTGTGTGCGGAATTGTCGAGATCCTGGCATTGCTAATCAGTAGTGTAGACAGTAGCTGGCCAACCCTAGACGAATATGGATATGATGAGGAGGAGTGGGATGGACCCCCTCCCCTAAATCCAGAAGACACGGACTTTCCCCAAGCACCTCCGCATTGCCTCGCACAACAGCTCCTCAACGAGTCTGCTTGGCGCATTCGTGATGCCATCCTATGGCTGAAAGACAAGGTGGATTACCCAGATTATGATATTATGAAGGATCAGATCTATGCCGGCATAAAGGCAGAATTGGCAAGTGGTGATTGATCTGATTGGATTCTGATTGATGCTGAACCCGACTAGGATGCCGCGGGTTTCATCATCGGGTGGGCAGCCTTCCACTGCGAACCCCTCCTAGTCCACGACTATTTAAGGAATGCGTACAACACATTCCACATATGCACCAAGGCATACGAGGCCCATAAGACCCCTGTTTCTGTGTCTCATATACCCTTTCAAAGGGGTAAGACTACCCTGACCAGAATTTACATGCCATTGTGGTGGATGGAACGTGGGGGGGAGTGGCTTTCAAAGAAGCAAGTGAATACCCAGGCAACAGCACTGGATAAGGCTTTCCGAAAGGGAGGGGTCTCGATACCGCCAAACGTTCTGGACCATCTCATCGTCGCCATCCAACTGGCTGTGACAGAGGTGAGCCACGACCAATGCTGCTGGACTCTACTTACTTCTGTATTCATACAGATTCGACGCAATGACCCCATGGTGCAGAACATCGACAGTGCAATTACCCTGACCAAGAACATGATAACCGGTCTGAAATCAAGGCAGGGTGAAGACGATCAGATGGCAATGGAGATGGGGGCCCTGCTCAAATGGGCCAACATAAGCAAAGCGTATCATGGTATCGAAAACATGGCGGGCAGCTCTGGGGATATATGTGACAAGTGAATATGATAGGCAGTGGGATACAGTGCCGCGGGGCATGGGATACAGTGCCGCGGGACATGGGATACAGTGCCGCGGGACGTGGTACCATACGGTAGGATATGCTGCCGTGGGATTTAATGCCGCGGAATCGCATCAAAGACATAACTACTGCCTTAGTGACAAATGTATGCATTGATTTGGACCCGACTCGAACTCAATAACCTGAATATATTACATGCCAAACTGCGATAGAGGATCGTCGCCTCTAGCAAGAGCAAATGCAGCTTCTGCGGTGGTTGCGAATTCTGCCCACATTGCACTCTGACGGGCTGCATATGCCAAGTGACCCAGTTTCCCCTTCCTGTCAGCCCATATCTTCCTAGCATTCCAGGCTGCTCCACGTGTCCTGAACCCGCGGACAGTCCACTCCATTTCAAATGGAAGCACTACCATTTGCTCCTCCCAGCGATGCAACCGAGCACGGGCGCGGAGCCATTGGACACGATGGACTGTAAGACAAGGATGAACAATCGGACATGCAAGAATGATTTTGGCTCACAATCTGCCAGCCATGTAGCCTCAGCGGAGTCCCCTTTCACATCTACACTCCAGAACCATGGCAGATTTGCATTCCGCAGCCCCCTTGCCGCGGGATCCAATACCGCGGTATGGACCTTGAGCTGTGCCCTCTCCAGCAGCTGAAGTCGTTTCAGGACCGACGACTTGACTTTCAATGTAACTAATGCCTCTCTTGCCTTCCGATATATGCGGGCCTGCTGTTGTACTGTGTTTTCGATGGACATGACATCTGCCCAGGCTCGGGTTTTGCCGCGTTGACTGCCAGCATTGCGGACGTCATGTCTGAAAACAAATGCCTTATGTCCCAATGCTAGACGAAGGCTCTGCAACGCATCATTTGCTTGGCCCTCCCTCAACTCGGCCTCCTTGGCAACAAGCGAGCGCATCTCCGGCAACGCGCGCAACTCGTCGTCCAGGCAGGATGGGATTGACAGGGCGACCCTCTCCACTGGGACATACACATTTGTGCCGTCTGCTGCAGCATTCCCTGGAGCATGTTGCTGTTCCGGCTGCTCGATATCCTCGCCATCTTCACCTACAAGGTCGAAGTCTTCCCCTTCATTTTCAGACAATGGGATGCCACCACCTGTGACATCTGTATCCTGTGGGAGATAGTCGCCTGCCGCCCTCTCAAATGTCGAAACCCTGGCCTGGAGACGACGTCTGCGGTCTGCTAGATCATTTTTCTGCTCCGCGGTAAGGTTTTTTCCCAACTTGCGCAGATGTGCTAGGATAGATAGCCTGCCAGTTCCATTAAAAGAATGAAATGCTGAATGAATAAGGCATTCTTTGGCAAGACTTACTGAGTTTCCTGAATGCGAAGTCCTACATCTGAAAAAATGGAATTTTATATAGCTGCAGGTTAAGTTATGGATGCTATCATTGAGTTATCATAGCTATGTAGTTTGCTTATCAACTATGTAGAGCTATGAGAGCTTCCATAGCTTCCATAGCTATTAGTGTCAGTTATATAGTATTATCATAGCTTCCATAGCCAGCAGTCTGAAATATATAGCACTATCATACTTAGTAAGGTGAGCTATGAGTACTATGAGTACTCTTAGTACTATGTCAAGTCAAATATTCAAAGTCAAAATTACTTATATTCAATAAAATTACTACTACAGAACGAGTACACTACAAGTAGGAATACCGCAGGGATGCACGGCATGCACAGGTAGGGCCGCGCACAGGCACAAGCGCACTGGTGGGGTGCGACAAAGTGCACCTGCGCACGAGGCGCGGCGCGGTGCGGCAGTCGTGCACGACGCGGCAGTCGTGCACGACGCGGCAGTCGTGCGCGAAGAGCGGCGGGCCCATGCGAGAGGCGCACGGGGGGAAGAGCAAGGGGCGGCGAGAAGTCGGTGGGCAGCTAGAGGCGCCGCACTCGGGGCAGCGGGGCGCGCGCGAGGCATGGAGGCCAGGCGCTGGGCATCGAAGGCGGCGCGAGACGGGCACCGGCAGCGGGCCCGTGTGCGAGGCGCGAGAGGTGGGCGTGCGGGGCATGCACGACGTGGCAGTGCCTGTGCACGACGTGGCAGGCCCGCGCGCCAGAGGTGAGGTGCTGGGGACGTGCGATGCGCGGCGGGCATGTGCGAGACGTCGGCAGGCCGCGCGAGGCCCCCCGAGACTCGCGGGGCGGCGCAAGGCACGCGGTGGGCGCACGAGGACGTGGGGTGTCCGCGAAGCGTCGGGCTGTGGCGGGCTCCATGCGCGAGGCTCCTGCCAGCGCGCTCGCAGTCCGTTAGTGGCTGCGGTCGTGCGTGCGTGGACCTGACCGTACACAGGGGCGCGAGCGTGGTCGCGGCCGTGTCCGTCCGTCCGTGCGCTGGCGCGAACGTGCGGAGCTGCCCGTGCACCTGTGGGGCCGTGCGCGGGCAAATTGGTGCAGCTGCGGGTGCACTGGCAGCCGTATGCGGCGTTGCGGCGACGCACGGCGCCGGTGACGTGTCGGGGGCGGCGGGGGCGCGAGGATGGCGACGGGATGCGGTGGGGTGTGGAAATGACGGCGGCGGGGAGACGGCGACGGCGACGGGGTGAGCAGGACGGTGGGCGCGGGCTGTTGGAGCCACACGGCGATGCGCAGGAAGGCGGAGCGAGGCGTGCTGAACGAGTCTCGTTGCCGTGGCAACGAGACCCGACGACGTCGTCGTCCGCGTTGTCGAGGGAATGGCGCAGACGTGGTGTGGTGAGCGTCGGCGTGGGATATCGTACCATGTCGTGCGGGAATGGAGGTGATTGGCCCTAAGGCAGAGAAATAAAAGAAAACGAGTATCACTCGTGCAGAGCACGAGCGATACTCGTTTTATTAGCACGGTACAGCGATAAGAGAGACCGTGCTTACTTACCTGAAGGCCCTCAGCCCGGCTCCTAACCCTCCTGACTGCAAGGCGATGCGAACCGTTGAGTGTGGAGAGGGAGTACGGGGTTGGAGACGAGAGATGAGGGAGTGATGAGGTGGAAAGCGCAAGTCGCGACTCAGCCAGGACTGCGGTTAAGTTCTTTCGAGCACAACAAATCGAATAAATCGATTTTAAATCAGAAAAAAAGATTGATATTATAGAATGTACATAAAACAATATCGCATGAGAAACGATCGTAGATAATGTACCGTAGGCCACTGGCCAGCGAAGACAACTTACTCGGATCTGGCACTTAGCCTCTGTTGCGGAGCCCGGCAACCTTCGGCCCGGCGCTCGGCAGCCACGTTTCGGGCCCCGCTCGCAACGCCTATATAAGGCATGCGCGACGCGCGTCCTCTCTCTCTCTTTAACCCCCACCATCTCCCGCTTTTATGACCTTTGCTTACTGCTTGCTCTTGTCTTCTTAGCCTCTAAGGTAAAGTCTCTTATGTTTCTTATGTTTCTACTACTCATGTTCTTATGTTTTTAGTTAATTTCGCTTTTTTGTAGTCATAGTAGGTCTTTTAGGTAAGTTTTCTTATCTTTGTTATATTTCTTAGCCTGATGTTTTTATATATGTAGTTTATTTTCGCTTTTTGTTATCTTGGTATGTTTTTTGTTGTCTTATCTTTTTTATCTTATCTTTTATTATTATCTTATCTTATCTTTCCTTATCTTATCTTAATTTAAAATCTTGCTGTACTCTATCTAGATTATAAATTTATATATAATTGCTTGTATAGTTTGATTAGTTAGTTTATATATTTTGTATTATTGTTATATAATGTGTAATAAAATTTATATTGATTTGCTCTTTTGCTGGTTTGATTGTGTTGTAATATCAAGTTTAACAATTGGTCAAATTTTGAAATAATTCAGATAAATAAAATATAGTGTAGAAAGTTGATATAGTCTTAATAATCTGAGATAAGATGACTAGTATTCATATAGCTTATAGTATGAATAGTACACATATAATATATAGTTAGTATAGTTCTTATAGCTACTTTATACTATGATAGCTATGATAGCTCTCTATAGCTGTCCTATCTGGCTCTATAGCTCTATATAGATGACACTCAAGCTATATAGAGGTATGAAGAAAAGGAGACAGCTATGGAGCTATGAGAACTATGTAGTCAATATAGTCATATATAGCTCTGACAATTTTCTCAGATGTAGAGTAATCCATGCCGCGGCACCTTGCCCCTTTTCCTTCTTTCGCTCTCGCTCATTCAATTTGGATAGGATCTCTGCTCTTGAAGGGGCTGTGTATCCCGCGGAAATCAACCCCTTGCCGCGGGAACACGTCGTACCAGGTTACGCGCACCTGTTTTGATTACTGTGTCATATATCGGGACCATGACTTCAGGCTTATCGCTGCGCTTATCCTGCGCACGCTGCTCTGCTTTGAGCCACGTGTCCCTATTCTCAGCCCCGACTGTTGCGTCGATATTTTCGAACCCAAGACGTGCCTCCGCAATGCCTGCCTTGCCCTCTTTATACTTGCGGGTAAGGTACGATACTGTGCACCATGATCAGGATCAATGATTATTGCTCGGGAGTGAATGAACCCACCCATCCCTGTCATCTTTTTCCAATTTGAGTCATTCATATGGTCGTCCAGGACCTCTCGGCGATGAGAAGTCGTCATACCAGACGTACTGCGAGAAATCTCGTTCAGTGGTGCCCAGAGTGTTTCGACGACTTCCCCATCAAACTGTCTGGCTCCAATGATGTAGTTTGGTGAGAACGACGGGATGCAAGTATCCTTGTGTCCGTGGACATGGAACAGCCCAATCGCCTTCTTCATTTCCTTCAAACTCGTTGGAAGGTTGAGATATGGACTTCTCTCTACTCGCTCATCGAAATGCTTCCACCATTGACAAATGACGTCATAGTATTTCAAGATGATTTCTATCCCTTCAGTATTGTGGTTGATGGCCTGGCACATGGAGTAGTCCATGTTCATTTGTCTGGTTGAGGGGGGTGCATGAGCCATGCTGCGGGATAGCGATATGGAACCCGCGGGACGCACCTTTCGCCTTTTTGAAAGTCAACAACAGAATGGGGATAGTAAGCACCATGGCCACAGGCGGTAGCACCGATTCCGGTGTTTTCAATGTTGTGACGATCCGAGTTGACACGGTTTACA
Source organism: Hericium rajendrae (assembly GCA_033439255.1). Taxonomy (NCBI): domain Eukaryota; kingdom Fungi; phylum Basidiomycota; class Agaricomycetes; order Russulales; family Hericiaceae; genus Hericium; species Hericium rajendrae. Next base: position 1,165,773 of record CM065891.1, read on the forward strand.
GCGCGGTGCTCATTGCAGGTGGAGCGCTAAAACATGGTCAAGCAACCTTGACCCGCGGCAATGCTGAACCACCCTACCTTGGTGACCTCCAAAGCAACTTTAAGATGTTCCTGATACTCTTTCCTTCCCACCATGAATCCGGTGCCATCACTGAGCTGGACATCATTCTCTGGCTTTCGCATCTTCACCCCAGTCGAGTCAAAATTGCCATCCATGACAAATGTTCTTAAGAAAATCCACCTGACGAGGTATGAATCTGAGAGGAATATTCTTGAGGTGACATGCAGCTTACTTCCGTGGATCTAATTCCTTCCAATTGTCCGGCAAGTTGAACCCTGGCTGAGGGCATGCTGCACAAAACAGCGCAAATGCACCCGCAGCATCTGGCTTGTCCAAGTCCGTATGGCCAGCCCCAAACCATTTTCTCAACTTCATATCGCGCCATTCTCTTTCTACTCTGAGAAGCTCTCTGTACCGATTCTGGAGGAATATCTGATCAAAGAAATTTCCCTCTGATTACAAGAAAGTATGTATCTCACCGGTACACTGGCCGGAAATGCACTGCTCGTGAGCCGACGCAGTTTCGCATAGAAATGCCAGGCTGTGGTCTTGCATTCTAAATTATCCAGTCGGAAGTCATCCAAAACATGAAACGTGAATGCAGATTGTGGTGCATTGAAGGAGGCTGGGAAGAAGCCCATCCGAAACAGCTGCTTTGCTGGTGCCTCTGCATCTGGACACTGACACCATACGACTGGCAGCTGATGGACTCCGTTCGAATCGATCAAGCAGAGAATGGGATTGCCTTCATTATCCATGTCCTGCTTGCGGACTGAATCTGTCTGGAAGTGCAGTGTGTTGTCTTCGTTACTCTGGTTCGTCTGATCATCCTCCGCATCATCGTCCTCATCCTCAACCCGGACTCCATCTCCCTTCCAGCTTCCCGCGGCATGTGGACATGCTTCTCCACCGTGACCAAGGTGGACCCGAACACCAGCTAGACGCAGCCATGAAGGTGCAAAAAATTCGCCAGTCCACTTTTCAACGCGATGGAGTGGAAGTGCCAGATGGCGCCGTGCGCAGCATGCCGTGCATTCAAAGGGTCGGCCCACACAATCTCCACATTTCCACAGACCTGGGCGCTCCTTGCATGAGATGCACTTGCCATCCGCAGGCCGACATTCATGCTCCAACAGGATATGGAGATAATCCTGACGCTCATCAAGCCATTCCCGTAGGAAGTCATGCTGGCCCTATTGTAAAGCCAGTCATGCCGCCGCACTACGTGACTCGATGCCAATTCAATACTTACCTTCCTTAATGTATTTGCAAGGGGTACACGATCGGGATCCACATCCGGTATGGTGTCCTCTTTCGGGCCCTCTCCAGATTGCTGACCGGATGCGCCGCGCAGTGGTGTGCTCCTGGCCCGGCGGGCCGGGTTGCTGGGATTCACATTACGGATTGGAATCGCAACTTGGCGATATCCGCGGGACGTCTCCTTGAGCACTAGTGCCACTCGAGCGGGTTGACTTGGATTGCCAAATTCCTTGCGACGAACCCTGGTAGTACTCTTTCTGGTTACCATGAGATTGGGTGAAGATGACTGTAGAATACAAGAACACAGCAAACCTGCTCGACGAGAACATGTGTAAATTTGATCGATGGTATTCGTAACTCTTATCGATGGCAATTATCACCATCTTCATCAGCTAGACCATCTCTATCCTGCGGCAATAAATCCGAATACTCCCGCAGGTTCATCCAGCCTGGAGAAATAACCTTTGCCCGTTCGTGAACGTTGTCTCTCAAAAACCACGCATAGCAGATACGCTCTCCGCGGAATGGGCCCACAGCATGGTTCAGGGACTTCCCTGCCACGGCTATGACTGTGCGCCTGGGGTAGTTCAGGGTCCAATTCAAACCAGGAAGGTTGAATCGGGCCCCGGAGTAGTCTCCAATGGTACACAAGATGTCGTAGCCTCCAGTCAGGCCTTGGCTATCTCTGTGTGATGGGGTGATGCGATTTGATATGATGGAGACTCCGTTGAATACCGAACTCCATCGATGTGCAACTGAAGCCAAGTGTTCGTCTTCCCTCTGTACGCCAATCACGGAAGCCGCGGCACGGTAAAGGTCTGGGTTGACCACTGCTAGAATTGCACTGATAAGAGCCGCGGATTCCGCAATATCTCGGAGCCATTTGAATGGTTTCGCTGTCATTTTGTTGCGACGTTTTGGGTTCAAATTTGCTGACACCGTCCAATCATCACCTGGCATCTGTACATACGTCAGAACGTAGCCTACGTATACGCATATATCCACTGCACATACATCATGACCCTGTGCAAACCATCCTGGAGAGAGGGTGACCGTGCCAGGTGAGAAGCGATGGGTTGCCGCGGGATCAATGAAGAGCCCAGCATACTCACGCCATGTTGCCTGGCTGGCGCTGGTAGCGACTTTGAAGTGTTCATTGAGGTGCTCTGTAGCCTCTAGCATCTTCCTCTGCATGTGAAAATCATAAAAATATTGCATATCGCAACTGAAACTAGGCATACTTCACGCTCCTCTGACAACAAGTCAGGCAAGTACCACAAGAAGGCCTGTTCCCCGATATCGACCCCGACGCAAGGATTGGTCTGCACTGGGCGGTCAGATAGAGGCGGATAGCGCTTCAAGAATGCAGGGGTGTCCTCAGTCCTCCTCCGCTCTGCGTAGCGAGCCATGTCCCAATGTACTTGTACTGCCAAGCACGTCAATCAGATGCCGCGGTACGATGCCGTAAACATACCTCTGGTTTCCGCGGCATCTGCCAGTTTGTGGGCAATGAAGTCCAACTCGATCAGGACATGGAGAGGTAGTATTGCAGGCCTTCGTACATCGCTAATGCTCGATCCCGCGGCTCCCCTCTGTGCCAGAACATTTGCAAAGCGGGCAGAAAGATAGTCTGCCATTTCAACCTCGTATGGGCATGCAACCGCTCTGGAATAAGGGATGGGCAGGAGAGGTGACATGGCAGGGGCAGGCAGGGTGACAGCAACGACACAGGTTCTATTGATGGTGCGTTCATTAATGATTGCTTATGTTTGGTTCCTACGCGGCTATTGCTGGGCGTAGATACATCGTGCTGCCTTGCCATCTTTAAATTCATTTTTCGGGGCGGAATGTGTTTTTGTGGGTTTCTTATCACCGCATCTATTGCTGAGGCATCGAAGCTGTGTTATGCTTTGTATGTAATCATCAAATGGCTGCTGGCACCACTCCGTGGCAGGGACAGCCCTTGCTGCATAGTGCAGTGTCGCTGGACTGCATGACTGACGACGTCTCTTGCTCATCGACATTTCAGAGACAAGAATATAAATAGTTTGCTGTGTGCTGTAGATTGAGACCGTTGCCTACTACCTGACTGTTGGCCACTGCAACGTCTTGCTGTGCCCCAGACTTACGATAGCTTCACGCTAACCGACCGGGTGATTTAATACCGACGGCATTCGCTTGGGTAAGTGCTACGTGGTCCTCTCAACAAGTCAACCTACACCCTTACCCTCCCACATCCTCATTCCTACCTCCATCTGACAAAATGGCACCTCGCGGACCTTCCAAGGGCAAGACGAACAGCAAGAAGCCCAAGTCAACTGCGCCGCGGGACGTTCCCCCTCCCAAGGGTATCGATCCTAAGACCCTTTCGCTCCCGGACAGATACAAGAAGGTCATCAAGGCATATGTCGAAGAGTTCCGGGATGGCGATAAGCAGGCACGACAGACGGTCATCAACAATGCCATGAATTCAATGAGGGATAAGTATCCGAAGGAGTTCAAGGACTGGAAGGAAGACAGGTTTCTTGTGAAGCGGGTAAGCGTGCACCACATCATGTCGTTCCTTCCATATTTAATCCTTGCACCAGGCAGTCGCTCAGTGGTTCAACAACAATGGTAGAAAAAAGGAGACAGGCCCCGACCATCACTTCGTCAGCAAGTACAACAAGCGGCTGGTCGCAGCGCAAGTTAGAAAAGCAGACTTGGACGCATTCATAGCACACCATGCTCCTGACGTTAACCTCTTTTCGAATTGGCAACAATTACTGTCTGCGTTCCTCGAAGAACATGTGGATGCAGATGAGATGGAGGGATATGCTGCATTGGCACAGGAATGGTCGGAAAGTGGGCCGCCAGTTGAGGTCCAGCGGAAGTGAGTGCTTTCCGCAATGATCTCGTCTTGCAATGCTGATTTTTACCCAGAAATGCGGACAACCGGGCAGTGAAATACATCAAGGATTTCTCAAAGGAGATGTTCCGGCATTGCGGGATGACCCTCATTGTGATGTCCGCCCATGTGAATAGCAAGGGCATGTTGTGCCAAGCAGAGTAAGTTCGTATTTGTTGGAATGTGTCATTTTACTAACTATTTGCAGACATGACTACACGAATAACTTGATCCCGGACAAGAAAGGTTTTACGGACACCAACCCGAAATGGATAACGGAACCCAACGTGGCCGATGCATTCGGAAAGTGGGCAGAGTTCGCTTTGAGTGAGTGCATTATCTCCATCCCGCGGCATTCTCTCATGGCTCCCCCTCATGTCGTTTTGATGAATTCTAGATCCAGAAGTTCAAGGCTACGACGACATCGATGAAGAGGACGTGAGCATCATGGAGATCAAGTACGATGTAGACAGCGGCTGGCCTGTCCTTTTGCCGATGGACGAGTGGAAGGTGTTGGACCGCACGACGCAACAGAAGTTCATCGGGGGTTGGCTCACAGCACACTACCGTAAGTCCCGCGGCATCGTATACCATGCTCTGCAGATATTGACATTTGAGAAGACATCTCTAAAGGTGTGAACCAGGGACCTGTCCCCTGGGGTGATGTTTGGAAGTCTGGAACCGGGTACGTTAAGGCCGAATACCTTCCAGATGGCTGGGACACTTGGCACCATCCCTCAAAATGGACTGTCAAAATGATGAACAAAATCTACCAGCACTGGATAGAGAGGGACGATGACAACAAGATGCCATTCCGCTGGTCTTTTTGGGCTGACACTGTACGTGGCAAGGCGGTGCCCAAACGTGCCCTTGATCCGGTCCCTGGGCAAGGGCCATGCACTGTGCTGCCCCGCAAGAATCGGCCAGCTCGTCCCGCGGCATCGGCTCCCACGGCGTCACATCCCACGGCATCAGCACCCGCGGCATCAGCGTCCAGCACCGCAAAGAAGCCACGGAAATCTCGGCAACGTTCTCCATCCGAGAAATCAGCTCGCTCGACCCGGAGCGATCTGAGAGCTCTGCGTCTGACGATTGGAAACCTCAATCCAGCGGCAACTCAGACGAAGATGAGGAACAGGAACAGGAGCAGGATCCGGAAGAGGAACTGGAAGGCGAGGAGGAAGAGGAAGATTTTCAGAAGATGATGGATCTGGCTGACATCTTTGGTGACGAATCACAAGAACCTGTGCCCATGGAAGAGGACGACGAGGAAGAACATGTTCCAGGCCCAGAGGAAAGCTCGCCAGCTCCAGACGGGGGCAATGGCAGGCAAGGCAAGGAAGCTCGGTCAGACTTGGAAGAGGACTCCGACACTGGGTTCGAGGACTTACTTCATTATGTACAAGAGGGAACCAATGGAGGTGGAAGCGATGAGGATGAGGATCCTGTGGTGACCAGTCGGCCCAGGGCTACCAACAAGGGGAATAGTCCAGGGCAAGCTGCGCCTGGGACCACCCCCACACCCTCCCGCCCATTAGCCGTCGGTGCGAAGTCGAGTGGAAGGCCTGACCACGGTCGAGCAGCCAGTGCGGTTCACTCCGACAGTGCAGCAGGTGCGCAACCCACCCGTGGGATCCCCCCCGCTCTGCAAGAATGGTCGCGTACCCCCACACCCCCACCAGCCCCCCTGTCCGCAATTCATGGATCATACTTCGAAGATGACATATCAATGGGTGAAGAGGAGGCTGGCAGCGAACAAGATGTCGAGCGTCTTATGGCACCAAACAGAAGTGCTGGTCGCCCAACTACCGGTGACAGCCCAGCGGCGACTGGTACCTCCGATGCAAATAGGATGGATTATCTTCGTTCCTTGAGCATGATTAAAGAGTACCACGACCTTCTGGATGCCATCAACAGCTCTAAGGTATGTGGTCATTAATTGTCATTACACGATCTGAACTTGGATGATATTGTAGAATTCCTACCCCCCGCGGGCAATGCATCTGCCTGAAGGGTGGGACACAAAGTGGGGTGGATGGTCTTTCCAGAAGGAGTGGCTTCCAAAATCCCTGCATACCAAAGAAAGCGTCCGACATGTGGTAGAGTGGATCGATGGTGAGCCTTGGTACATTCCACTTTCTGAGAAGAGCAAAGGCAAGTCAACAAAGCCGCGGGATCTATACTCAAAGAGGGCACTGTTAGTGTTGGCACTCCTTCTGGGCATGCTGATGCATGATGTGGAAGCGAAGACATATCGTGACGAAAATGCGCCAAAGCATGTGCATCAGTCAGGCTGGTTTGAAGAACAGTATGAACACGTGTTGGTTGCCGCGATTAAACGAATGTCGTCTGTGTTGGCTCGTTCTGGCAAAAAGGTTCATATTCTATTCCAATCGGGCCACGGGTTTCTGATCTGGAAACTATCTCTAGGTGGCCGGCAAGTCGTCGGAGACCAGCAAGAAGCATCAAGACGATGACCAGGAGGCTGAAGAGGAGCCTGCACCAAAGGTCCATCTTCTGCCAGGATCCCGCGGTATCGATGACTCACCTGGAACTATTTGTTTAGAAACAGGGTGGTGCAAAGTCATCTCGGACTGAGACGCGGCGTGGACAGAGAGATGGGGCACAGCCACCTGCCAAGAAGGTATGTCTCTGGCTAAGACCTGGCCACATTGGTCACTTATCACGGTGCTATGTGTGTAAGGGGCCCAGTAAGCAGTCTGCGACGAGGAAGACTGGAGATATTGCCGAAGCTGAACAGGAACCTGCACCAAAGGTGTGACTCCTGCTAAGATGCAGCCACATGAGTAACTAACCACTGAGCCATGTCTCACTAACAGGCCACCGTCAAGTCGTCGCAGATGCTCATGAGGCGTCAAGAGCAGGATGCCGCGGAAGAGCCGCGTGCCAAGAAGGTACCACTTCTCATACGATCCCGCGGCATGGGTCACTGACTGCAGAGTTGTGTCCAGAGGGGGAATGGCTTGACGCAGTCGTCTGACACTGGCAAGAAGCGTCACCGTGGAGATGAAGTGGAAGGGCAGCCAGCCCCCAAACGTAACAAGAATCACACGCAGGCAGACATTACCTCTGCCAACATCCTTGAGGTGCCCCGTCAACCAAAGCCCAGCCAACGGGTCCTTGAGTTTGTTGTCATCCCTTGCTATGTTTATTTGGTACTAACAGCAAGGCAGGGCGATGGCGCAGGATGCTTCGAAGGCAAAACGGGGTAAGGCCAAGGCAGCTGGTCCTGTTCGGAAGAGTGCAGCAGGACCTAGTGGCATGAATCCCGCGGGAATGATCGATGTTCCTGCTGCTGGATCAAGCCGCGGGATTAGTACGGAAGAGCTCGAACGATCTGCAAGAAGGAAGGGGCGCCCTCTGGAGGTGGTTATTGAGACCCCAGCACTGCGAAAGAAACCCGCTGCACGAATGACCGGTGATAAAGCATCAGGCACCAGTGGGAAGGAAGGTGCTAGCAGCCACAGAAGGCGTTAGTATGGGCACCGACCATGGTGATATCCCGCGGTTTCAACTCCACGGGAACAGATACTGGTGTGGTTTCAACACTGCATAGAGGCTTCCATACGAAATTACTGGACATTCATGACTCCCTGAAACGATTGTTACCTTACCTCCCATCTCAATATATGTCAGTTCTGTTTGCAGAGCATCAAGACCATGATTGATTCAAAGACCATGATTAATTCAAAGACCACGATTAATTCAAGATGATGATATCGTAAATAGACACGTAAACCGACAATCGAGTGATATGCAGAACAAAACAATTAGATGCGAGTGGAAAGCAGGTGTCAATTACGCATGCCCGGCACCTGCAGAGTCCTCATTGGCACTTTCCTGCAAGTCCCGGGGGGAGTGGGAACCCGCGGCACCAGCGGCACCGTTGGACTCCTGAGACGGACAGGGCGTCAATGACTGACGGGAAGCCCACCCGAAGCCGAGGGTCAATGCCTTGTTCGGAGCCGGAGAGGCCGCTATAGTTGGGAGCTGACCGCCATCTGGTGTGGACTGAGGGAGCCTCTCTGCATGAGTAGCAGTCAGTCTAGCGAGTTCAGCTCGCATTTCACCTCCTGCAGCCCGTTCTGCGGCTACCTCCTCCCTCATGCGACCCAAGTCGTTCTGCAGCATCTCGCGGTAAGACTCCAGCAGGTCCTGCTTGAGCTGGCTTTGGCCATCCTGCATTGTCTTCTGGAAGTGGTTTCCCACTTCCTCGAGAACCGCGGGGTCGATCGTCTTTGACTTCCCCTCTACGTCCGCCATCCGGTGCTCCATGCGCTCCATGTCGTTGAAGTGGGCCGTGTTGATGCAGTCCATGCGGGCATCGATGTCCTCGAATCTCGTGGCCATCGCGGTCTTGTGGTCGTCAATGTCATACGTCAGCTTCGCAAACTTTGGCTCCATCCCGCGGAGCTGCTCGATAACACCGCCTTGGGTGCGAACCTCCATGATGAGGTGCTCCATTCGGGAGACAAGGCCATCGTACTCCGTGCGAGATACCACGGGTTGGGATCCCGCGGGAGCCGAGGACGTCGATGCCGCGGGATCTTGCGAAGCAGCTGATGCCACGCCAGCCGGCATGTGGTTGGGAGGCGGCGGCAGGTGCTTGAACCCAGGAGGAAGGGGTGGAAGAGGGCCTTGACCATGACGAATGAGGACATCCCAGAGCTCGGGTGTGGTGTAGTTGACCACCCCCACTTGTGACACCACAGGGTCGGAGGGAGCACTTCTTCTTGCCGGCGGTGCACAGGAGGCAGGCAGACCCCACTCCTGGGTAGGAGCACAGTTCCTTTTTGCCGTGCGCAATACAGTTCCCACAAGGACTCAGCTGGCAACACTGGTCAGTGTCGTGGAATGGAAACAGCGAAGGGATGTACCTTCACTGCTTTGGCAGCCAGTCGGAACCGGAGTTCAGCCTCGTTCAGCTGGCTGTCGCTGTACCGCTTTGTCTTGTCCTTGACCTCATTCTGCTACTCCTAATATCAGCCTCGCAAGACTTTTAGAGTATGACTTTCCACTACCTTCTGAGCAGGATCTGCGGGAGGGGCCTGTGATATGCCGCGGGATAAGGGCTGTGAGTGTGCAAACAACGGTCAGCAATGATCATTGCTCACCTTACTCCGAAGCACCTTCTGCACTGTCTCTTGTGGTGATGCACGCTGCTTCCCTTTGTCCTTCTGTTCATGACAGGATCAGTCCTGGTCAACAATGCAACAATGCCACTCACATTTACGATGGGGATCTCCGCCTCTGTTTCAACAGGCTTTGCTGCCTGCTTACCTTTCTGCTTCTGTAAATGGTGGACGGAGTCAATTTGTGTCATCCTGATATTTGAAATACTAAGTACCTTGGTGGGAGGAGCATCACCCTGATTGTCAGGCGATGCTACCCGCTTTGTGTTCTTGCCCTTCTAGATTCCGTGGCATTGGTGTCTACACCTCAAGGCATCGAGAGGTACTTACCTTGCTTGATGGTAATTCGGGCTCTGCTGCCTGGCTAGTAGGGCCCTTTACCCTTTGACGCTGCACAGCAGATGTTATGGTCAGCAGTGCAATCATCTATGAAGGTGGGGCATCACCTTGGCCAAAGGCTCATCGTCATCATCATCGTCGTCATCCTCGGTGGCGGCGGCATCCTCGTCCTCCTCGTCCTGGTGCTCCTCTTCATTCCGGACCTTGTCTTCATGCTCGTTCTCCTCGCCCTCAGCCATATCTTCGTCTATTGTGGCAGGCGGCTTGCTTCTGCGTGTCTGGAACCCGCGGGATCAGTGCACGGCACAAAATAGTTGTGGCTGCAGCTTACTTTCTTAGCTGGCACGGGCTCCTCATCCTCCTCCTCGTCCTCAGTGGGAACGAGGGCCGGCGTCTTGTACACCCTCTTCTTCGGCCGAGAGGTCCCCTGGCCACTAGGTCCAGCGTTCACCTCATCCTTCTTGGTCGACTGGGTGGGCTTGCTGCGGGCACGCTTCCGGCCCTGCTCCATCATCGTGTTGGTCTCCTCGTCCGAATTCGCATGCTTGCGGCTCTGCCGGGTGTCGAGTTCCACGAAATCCAGCTTCTTCCGCGTTTTGGGCTGACGGCGCGGTGGGGCAGGATCCAGTGCTGTGCGTGGTGCGGGGGTGGTGCGTGCAGGGCGTCCCCGGCGTGCGGTGGGTGCCGCGGTTTCCGCGGGTGCCGCGGGTGCTGCAGGTGCTGCAGGTGTCGCGGGTGCTGCGGGTGCCGCGGGTGCCGCGGGTGCTGCGGGTGCCACGGGTGCCGCGGGTGTCGTCCGGGCTGGAGGTATCCCGCGTGTCGTGCGCCCAGCGGGTGCCGAGGGTGACACGGTTTCCGCGGGTGCCGCGGGTGCCGCAGGTGCTGCAGGTGTCGCGGGTGCTGCGGGTGCCGCGGGTGCCGCGGGTGCTGCGGGTGCCACGGGTGCCGCGGGTGTCGTCCGGGCTGGAGGTATCCCGCGTGTCGTGCGCCCAGCGGGTGCCGAGGGTGACACGGTTTCCGTGGGTTCCGCGGGTTCCGCGGGTGCCGCAGGTGCTGCAGGTGTCGCGGGTGCTGCGGGTGCTGTGGGTGCCGAGGATGCCGCGGGTGCCGCGGGTGCATTTGTGCTCTCAGGAGGCCTCGCCGTTGCTGGAGGCGGGGTTGCTGTGGGGGCTTGGGCACCGGTGGGGACCACAGGCCTGTCTACCACAGGGCCAGGTGGATGGTGGGGCGCTGCTTGTGGGGCAGAAGGGATATCAGAAAATGTTGAAAACAAAAGAAATATGCTGGAATGAAAAATACCTAAGTGTGCCCACCAGATACCTGAGCCATCCGGCTGCCCCGCGGGACCCGCCGCCTCTTCCATCGTGGCCCAAATACGAACCCAAGCCTTGCGCGGCTCAACACGCGGATCATCTTCGTAGACATCACAGATGCGGATGGGACGATTTTGTTCCTTGGCTTTTTGGCTTTCGGCCACATAGCTGAGAAACAAGGCCGAGAGGCCACAATGATCACCGGCAATCATGATCTTTTTCATGCCGGCATGTACCTCACGCTGTCGGTGTGCGCACGGTAAGAAGAAAGTAGTCGTAAAAAATCAGTTGAAGGTAGCATACAACGTGGTTCTCCAGAAGGGCAGTCCAAGCGGCCACATCTGGGTTGTCCTGTTGCTTGTAACAAGCGATGGCCTGTGCCACGTATGCAACCCGCATGACGTGCTGGATCTGCAAGGGGGTGAGAGTGCGTTCTGGAGTGGACATTGTAAAGAGAGCAAACTGAGCAGATAGCAATGGGGAGTGGATGTGGACAGAAGAGATCAGACGCGACGGAGTTCACCGCGTCGTGTTGACTTGCGCCGCGTCTCTGACAGCTGATCACGTGATCTCGATCGGGTAATCCGTGGCTCGCCACGTCAACACGCGAACTACCTAATCTGGTCAACTTGTTGATGAATTCCAACTTTGATCTCTCTCTCTTCGACGGGCTGTACACCATCCCGAAGGAAGAATCCCTGTCTCCTTTCATGCCAGTAGACGACTTGCCACCTTCTCATGGTCCGGACACCAGCAATGCGAGCAGGGTGAATGCTCCAGACGATGACGATTGGGCGGCGATGTTGGAGGATGCCCCGGACACGTTGTGGGCTCCTGCGAAAAATGAAAACCAGGCCCAGGAGCCTGTCGATTTGATGGAAGAACTCGACATGCTGCTCGCCAATGGCCCACAGAATGCCGCGGCAAACACAATGTCCATAGGTAGGCCAACCAAGGACTAGATCCCGCGGGATGCTCATTGCCTCCAAACTGGGACCCTTACGTCCAACAGATCAGGAGAGAGAAGTCATCATCATTCCGGACTCTGATGAAGACAGGCCAAAGAAAAAGGTATGTCTCCTGCATTCATCAATCATGCTGGCACCAAAATTCTTCAACAGCGGAAGGCTGCTCCAGCAGGCAGCGAAGCCGCGGTAGGTGGTTGTTTGGATATCATGACGACCCTCCTACTGATGGAGGTCCTTCAGGTCAAGGGTGGCAATACCACAGCAGTAGGGGCCGTTATTGAGACTACATAATCAGTCTTAACACTGACTCACAGGGCTCATCTTCATGCCGCGGCAATCCGTTGCCATCTAACAGCAAGGGCAAGGCTGTAGACCAAGGCTCCAATGCACCGGTAAGAAAATATGGACTATGTGATGATTGGGTCTCATAGACATTTAGGGTTTCTGGACCACGAATATTGGTCCCAAGGGGGATCCAGAGGCCCGACAGGCCGCGTTGTCCACGATGGTAAATTATGATTTATGTGATTGAAGGTTGACCATTCACTCTCCATTTAGACAGATCTGGAGAGGAGTCTCCCACCCCTGGACCAGCCATTTTTGAATACCGGTGAAGTTGGACACCCGGCAGCGGTCATCATGCAGTCCGCCATTAGTTTGATGGCTTCCCAGAGGGACAATGCGGCGCGAAGCAGCAAGAGGTTTCAGGACATGATTGACATCCACCAGAAGGTAGAGGAATCATTGGAGCACTTGAAGGATCAGTATTTTGCATGGCGCGAGGATCGTCGTTGGGATCATTAATCAATGTGCTGTAGGATCCTGATCTGTGACGGACAATATTCAAGCATCATAGGAAATGGTGGTAGTAGACACTGTCCGATCCAAACGCTGTGCATGATCGCAGTCCAGAGCCAATTGTGAAAATGATGAATGAGTCCTTAGCAGTGTACCAGACTGGGGCATGACCCTTGGCTTATGGGTCGACTCATAAGAGTAAAGGCAATCATGAAGGTCAGAAACAGCCCTTGTTCGAGATACCCCGGGATTGGTAGATAAGAACACGGGCGAGGTTGCTGCATGCAGGGGGGGAATCGTGCATTTGCCGCTGCCCCTGCACATGCACGGAAACGGGCGACCTGAGGAAAGGGACGGAATTGTGATGCCGTGGCACATCACGAAAACATCCTAAAGCAAATGGTGGCTCGTTTGTCCCAAGACCTGCAAGCACTGTGGCCTTGTCCCCACCGGTCACGGACGAGTCGGCAAGCATGGAGGGGGTTCGGGTGTTGCTGGTGGTCTGCAGCACCACAGAATCAACTTCGATAAATACCATCCTGGTGTGGTGTGTGCTACAACACGGGTTCAGCAAGGTACTCGGTAACGGCCAGCTGCCCAATCTTCCTGGAACCCACCCAGACATCACCCTTCCCCTACCCGCGGCAATTGGGTTGTCCCCCCAACCCTATGGCCCGCGGAACCTATGGCCCGCGGAATGGGGTGGCTCTGGAGGCAAAGAAGCCCACCATGCATGATATGACATTATCTAAATTTTCGATGTGCTGCAGCACACATTCAGCAAGGTGCTCGGTAACGGCCAGCTCCCCAACCTACACCCACCCCTTACCCACGGCAGGTGGGGTTGTCCTTGCCTTACCGGCGGACCAGGAGCAGCCTGCTGCACTCTGATTTATGTCTCCATCATGTCGCACTTGTCTCATTAGGTTCCATTGTATCTCACAGGATATATCAATCACCGGCGGCGGCTGAGCCTGCGTACCAGGCGGCTGACCCTGCATTTGAGCAGCCAGCTGCCTACCAGGAGCAGCCTGCTGCGTTCTAATTTATGTTTCCATCATGTCGCACTTGTCTCATTAGATTCCATTGTATCTCACAGGATATATCAATCACCGGCGGCGGCTGATTACCCGCGGCAGGTGGGTTGTCCCTGCCTTACCCACGGCAGGTGGGTTGTCCCTGCCTTACCCGCGGCAGGTGGGTTGTCCCTGCCTTACCCGCGGCAGGTGGGGTTGTCCCTGCCTTACCCACGGCAGGTGGGGTTGTCCGTGCTGTGTGCTCCGCTTCGTTATGGAGTCCGGTGCCAAGGGTTGCGAAGTCGTTGTTTCCGGCAAGCTTTGTGCTGCCCGTGCCAAGTCGATGAAGTTCACCGACGGCTTCATGATCCACTCCGGTCAGCCCGTATGTTTCCATCATGTCGCACTTGTCTGATATATCCTGTGAGTCAATCACCGGCGGCGGCTGATTACCCGCGGGAGGTGGGTTGTCCCTGCCTTACCCACGGCAGGTGGGTTGTCCCTGCCTTACCCACGGCAGGTGGGGTTGTCCCTGCCTTACCCGCGGCAGGTGGGTTGTCTCTGCCTTACCCGCGGCAGGTGGGGTTGTCCCTGCCTTACCCGCGGGAGGTGGGCTGTCCCTGCCTTACCCGCGGGAGGTGGGCTGTCCCTGCCTTACCCACGGCAAGTGGGTTGTCCCTGCCTTACCCACGGCAGGTGGGGTTGTCCGTGCTGTGTGCTCCGCTTCGTTATGGAGTCCGGTGCCAAGGGTTGCGAAGTCGTTGTTTCCGGCAAGCTTTGTGCTGCCCGTGCCAAGTCGATGAAGTTCACCGACGGCTTCATGATCCACTCCGGTCAGCCCGTATGTTTCCATCATGTCGCACTTGTCTGATATATCCTGTGAGTCAATCACCGGCGGCGGCTGATTACCCGCGGGAGGTGGGTTGTCCCTGCCTTACCCGCGGCAGGTGGGGTTGTCCCTGCCTTACCCGCGGCAGGTGGGCTGTCCCTGCCTTACCCGCGGCAGGTGGGCTGTCCCTGCCTTACCCGCGGCAGGTGGGGTTGTCCTTGCCTTGGCAGGTGGGCGGCAAGTGGGTTGTCCCTGCCTCATCCGCGGCAGGTGGGTTGTCCCTGCCTTACCCACGGACCAGGAGCAGCCTGCTGCGTTCTAATTTATGTTTCCATGATGTCGCACTTGTCTCATTAGGTTCCAAAATTCATGCAATTCCATTGTATCTCATGGAATATATTAACACGGTATCACCCACCTTCACCCCAGTAACGAGCGTGCACTGTGGTATTATAAGAGAACTGGCCTGTCAATGACCCAATGGACGTTGGAGGACGGGCCGGTGAATGATGAATGAACAGTGGTGTTATGAGAGGATGGGCTGGTCAATGATCCAATGGACGTTGGAGGACGGGCCGGTGAATGATGAATGTACAGCGGTATTGTAAGAGGACCGGCCGGCCAATGACCCAATGGATGTTGGAGGACGGGCCGAGCAATTGACAACCCGCGGGATGGAATGGGCCTGTCAATGACCCAATGAACGTCAGAGGACAGGCCGGTGAATGATGAATGTACAGTAGACATTGTGAGAGAACCGGCCCGTTAATGATCCAATGGACGGTAGAGGACGGGCCCGTCAATGATGAATAAACGGTAAAAATTGTAGGAGGACAGGCCAGCCAATGACCCATTGGATGGTGGAGGACGGGCCCGTCAATGATGAATGTACAGGAGACATTGTAAAAGGACGGGCCGGCCAATGACCCAATGTACAGTGTTATTGTGAGAGGACGGGCCCGTCAATGACCCGATGGACGGTACAGGACGGGCCGAGCAATTGTGATGCCGCGGGATCGAGTGGGCCGGTCAATGATGAATGTACAATGGTATATTCTAAGAGGACGGGCCCATCAATGACCCATTTGTATATACTGCAGGCCCGTCAATGGGGAATTGATAGTAGAAATTGTGAGAGGATGGGCCGGTCAATGACCCAATGGACGTTGGAGGACGGGCCGGTGAATGATGAATGTACAGCGGTATTGTGAGAGGACCGGCCAGCCAATGACCCAATGGACGTTGGAGGACGGGCCAGTCAATGATGAATGTACAGCGGTATTGTAAGAGGACCGGCCAGCCAATGACCCAATGGACGTTGGAGGACGGGCCAGTCAATGATGAATGTACAGCGGTATTATAGAAGGACTGGCCGGCCAATGACCCAATGGACGTTGGAGGACGGGCCGAGCAATTGACAACCCGCAGGATGGAATGGGCCGGTCAATGACCCAATGGACGTTGGAGGACGGGCCAGTCAATGATGAATGTACAGCGGTATTATAGAAGGACTGGCCGGCCAATGACCCAATGGACGTTGGAGGACGGGCCGAGCAATTGACAACCCGCGGGATGGAATGGGCCGGTCAATGACCCAATGGACGTTGGAGGACGGGCCAGTCAATGATGAATGTACAGCGGTATTGTAAGAGGACCGGCCAGCCAATGATGCATTGGTATATACTACAGGCCCGTCAATGGGAAATGGATAGTAGATACTTCATGAGTACGGGCCAGCCAATGACCTCCCACCACATCCAGTGGGCCAGACAATGACCCATTGGTACATAGTGAACCAGGCCAGTCAATGATAAATGGACACTACAGATTAAATGACCAGAGGCCAGACAATGACTTATTGGTACATAAGGGGAGCAGGCCTGTCATTGAGTAACTGCTACATTGTGACCGACGGGCCGGCGCGGGATGACCATTCAACAATGGCACTTTGTCAAGCTCGCCTGGCATTACCTCAATGCACTAAGTGACTGAACATACTCATGATAGGACATATAAAGCAATACTGGGCTATATAAAAATATCATTTCTCAGATGTACATCTAGTCAGAAATGGCCATAATAATTAAGTCACGAATAGGGAAGGCTTACCTTCTGGCCCCCGCCAAAAGACAATCCAGTTGTGAAGCAATCGTAGTTGCCTCGTCGATGACGCTCACTTCGATTCTCCTCCGGAATAGTGAGTCGGGGTCGTACGCTCTCCATCTGCGCTGCAGCGTCTTGGCATACCAGGTCCCACGTCGGCTCTGCAGGCCGACCAGCCAGCAATGCGATCACATACGCATGTCTATCAACAATGGCAAAAGGAGTTCTGGAGTTACATTAGCATTGGACCCTTGTTAGTCAAAAAAAAAAGACTGACATACCGGCCATCCCACTCAAATACTCTAAATCCATGCTGCCGAAGACTAGATAAACACGGCGGTGCGGAAGCCAACTGTTTGGGTAATCTGGTACCAACCCATGCCCCCTCCGCGTGCGACAGATCTTCTCCGCTGAAGTCATCGAGCCGAATGACGCGAGGCTTCGCATATTGTTCAACCAACTTGTTCCGGATTTTAGCAACCTTTGTTCCCGCACGAATGGCTTGCTTTTGCTTCTCGCGCCTCTGTTGCTGCTTAAGTTTCTTATGTAGAGCCCACGAAGATATCTTCTCGGCAGCGTCGCCTACCTACGAGGTCAGTGTGCTGGAGGAAGATTGGAGCATACAAGATGCACCTGGAAGATGACTCGGGTGTTCTGGGGCTTTGGTGATGAGTCACTCGGCTTGTAGGGGTTGCCGATGAAGTAAATTGGATGGAGGCGGCGGTGGGTATGGAAGGGACTGTGTTTTCCGAAACGGACTGGAGAGAGGCGAGGACAATGGTGTGAGAGGACTAGGAGGGCGTCCCCATTCTCCGACATCGAAAACTGAAGGTGAACATGGCAGAAGAAAATATGAGGAAAGGCTTGCGGCAGTGTGCTGAGGGAGACTAGTCTCCAGCGATGGCAGATTCAAAGTGAGGGAGGAGGCAGGCAGCTGCGTCAAGTGGAGCTGCTGGCGCTGGTTGGCGCCTGCTTCGTAAGCGCCTTCACTAAGCGCTGAGGTCGCGTCGGTGGCTGGACTTGACGCGCCTGATGCGCTCGACGCGTCCAACACGTCGGCCGATCTGAAAATGCCCAAATTGTGGTCGCCCTCACGGTCTTCCCTCTGGAACGCGTCCTGTATGAGGCTTCCCAAATCGAATCCGTCCAGTGCTCGAAGTAAGGATAAGATGGGTTGGGAGGGGGTCATGGAGGGACTCGGGTCTAGCACTTAGCATTCGTGTTTACCAATATCAAAGAATACACTCACTTCGCTGGCCAGGATTTGACTCTATGTCGATAAACGTTTTTTTTCAGCCCTGCATAATTTGTGAATAGTCAGCAAGGACGTGAGGTATCATAGAAAGGATGCCCTGCCGCCAGTAAAATGACTCAGCTGTCGATCAGCACCTTGTGTGGCATCCAGAACCGACAAACAGAGTTGTCCTACTGGCGGTAGAATGCCCAAGCCTGTTACGCGTACCTGTGCCCGGTCAGCGCCTTGTGTGGCATCCAGAACCGGACAGCAGGAGATGGCAGCAAGACTCGGAGAGCAGGGAGAGGAGCGAGGGAAAGAACACACCGATGAAATTAAGGACAAGCAGGACGGTAGCCAGGTGCACTCGACTGGACTGTTGGTTGCGAGGAAGCGACGATATTTATGAGTGGAGCATCCGGACAAATAGCGCCAAATGCTGCATTGTTGTGGCCGCATGAGAAGAATGGGGACCGGGCGCGTATGTCACAATTTGCCACAAGTCTAAGAGCCATCAGAGGCCGTGTCGGCGCTCAGACCGCTCAGTAGAATCTTCACGAGAAGCGTTGAAAGAGCCGCAAGAGCAGAGCTTTATTCGGCGCCTGCTTAACCACCATGTGGTGCCTGTGGTCAATGCGCGTGACTCACGGATGAGATCAATCCCGTCATCCGACAGACAATGGACAATGGGGAGCCATACGCAAAAGCTTACTGTTGACAATTTCATAGCTTTTCCGGACTCACCAAATGGATGAAATATAAAGGCAACACCGAATGATAATTGCGAATCGCTTTCAGAATGGTGGCTGTAAACGGTACTAGGTGCCATGATGCAGATGATGGTCATGAAGTCGGACCTACTTCTTCAACTGCTTTCTGCTTATCAGCTGCTGAACAATGCAAATGTCCATCGTGTTAGGAACGATTCAGAAATTGTGACATTAGAACTTCTGAACACTGCGCAACGTTGCGAGTCCGCCACACCACAGACGCTTGAGGGCACTTCAAGCTGCGCATTTGAACAAAGCCCCAGCCACTTCCTCATCTTCCGTGAGCCTTCTTTCAATTTTATAGCCCACTTATAGTAGTGATGTATCGTATTAACAGAACTTTGCGACGTTGCACCGCCGTACGCGCGCCGCCGTACGCACACAGACTTGCCTCAACTTCAATTAGCCATCGACGCTCATGCGATGCCACGATATTTCTTCATCAACTCCGATGTACGCATTGTAAACTGGTGCATTTTCCTCGTTCTGGTCCTTCCGTCTCCTGCCTCAATTGCTCATTACATGGTCACAAGTTCTTTCCTGTCGTTCCAACTCGAATAGTCTTGGGAGTGGCTCTGGACCTGTCTGCAGGTGAGATGACGAATTCATGTCAGTACGTTAACGTCATTTTTAATGAGTCGCCCATATCGGTTCACGCATTGTCCGTATGGTCGAATCCTATCAAGATCCGATACCCACCGGCTTCTGACTTCAATTCGGGATGGACTCCTTCGGTGGGCTGACATGTAGCCGTCGTTGCTGGCAGAGTACAGCTGAGCATCGAAAATATTTTAGGATCCATTCTGCTCATACAGCCCGGTGAGTGTGTAATTGTGCGGGTAGGATGTAGGGATGCATATTCTCTATGGATGGGACAGCAGCAGACAGCCTCGAGACAGACCTTCCCTGCCAGGTATGACACTTTGACGTTATCTTGACTCCATTAATGACTTCCATCACTGGCATATCCAGCCCATCCTTTCCGCCCCCACACCTGCGAGTAGGGTGTACTTAATACACCTTTCACTTGTTGTTATCATCATTGCTCTAAGCTCATTCCACTCTCAACAGCCATGGTACGCTTCGAGATCGATATCGACGCCGAGGACCTCGAGCAACTCTCCAGCCAGTTCGAAACTATAAGGCTAACATTTGGACCAGCCGGCTCTCAAGATGCGCGACCCTCTCCTGGTGCAGAACGTGCTCGGCAACCTGACGATCGGACCAGTTCACAAGCGGATAAGCCTGCCAATGAGAAGGCACCGGATGACGCTGACGAGGAGGCACCGGACGATACCGATGAGGAGGCACTAGGCGACACCGATGAGGAGGCACTAGGCGACGCCGATGAGGAGGCACCAGACGGCGATCAGGCGGGACGAGAGCAACAGTCAGAGCCGTCGTCGAAGGGCTCCAAGGGCAAAGCTCCACAAGCCGGGGCTTCCGAGACAGGTAAATTCTTCAACTTTGACACGAGACATTGGCTGAATGACTGGTATTAGATGACCCTCGATCTTTCTACGTGGTGTACGCTGGTCGTCGCACGGGCGTCTTCAATTATCGGTATGCCTCACTTTCCCGCATGAGTGCCCTGTCTCACAACTCTCAGGCGCATCATCAACCCCTTTGTGCAGGGCCTTGAAGACGCGGTGTGGGCGGAATATCTGCACTATCAGGCTGCTTATGCAGCCTATAATAGTGCTAAGGATGCTGGGCAGCTCAGAGTCCTGAATGAAGACCCTGGAGTGTCCGATTCTTGGCAAGGCAGTTAGGGTCGTGAATTTGACAATACAGAGGAACCGTAAGTGCGCTCTTGGAAACATTCGATCTGTCAAGTACTGACAATATGTCGAGACCTCCGTATGAAGCTTTCGACGCTTCTTCAGAGTCGAGACCGTCATTTTCTGGTCCATCAACCTCGTCGGCCGACTCCAGAGGCAGCTCAGCACCCAGGTCGACTCCACATTCAGAGGCATCATCCTCGATCCCGCGCTCGAATTCCCAGGCTCAAGACGCCGCTGGTCTCTCCGGAGAGGCACCCATTCCTATTTTTGCACCGAGCAAGGAGCCTGTCACCCCTTGGAGCAGGAAGAATAAGCGCAAGGCTTGGGCTGTCTTTATCGGAAGACATCCAGGGATATATCTCACATGGTAAGTTGTCTCAAAGATTTTGTCCCTTCTCCTCTTGACTTTCATTGGCTCCAGGGAAGACGCTGAAAAGCAGGTGCACAGAGCCGGTAAATGTGATTTCCTGTCATTCAACTCTGTTGAGGAGGCAGAGGCAGAATATCGGCGTCGGATGGCAATGCCGTCTGGGATTGTTGCCAAGGGCTCTACCGTCTAAATGAAATTGATGATGTACTTAAATATATTCAGAAATATAGGTTCCCTTCCACAGTGTCATGCTGAAGTCATCTCTAAGCTAACCTCAATAGCTAAGCGAAATTTGCTGCATGCATTTGATGGTTGCAGCCTGTCAAAAATAAGTATACATACTCGATGCGATGCTCGTAGCCTGAAGCACCCTGCTCTCTGTGATCCCACCCTTTATTTGACACTGCAATCGGTGAGTCTGCCCTTTTTCTCCGCCTCCATTGCTCTTTGTTGACTGGTTTCTAGACGTCCATCATGCCTCGGAAACCTACAGGAAACCCTCCCGGACGGCCCTCCTGGGCAGGAGGCATTCGTGGAGAGTTCCTTGAGGAACTTTTTCCCCAGTATAAGATCACCGTCGAGAAGGACCACAATAGCACCACGTCGTTCTTCAACCGAACCGCACGCTTGATGGTTAAAAAGTTTACCCTCAAAAAGGCCATCGAGGGTGAGCTTCCTGACAACCTCCCGGATGTGAGTCCATCTGCCGCGGATGAAGAGAGCGATGAGGAGGATTTGACGGAGGCCAAGCGCAAGGAGAAGTATGATAAGTTCATCGAGCTTCGTACCGTGAGTTCTATCGCCTTTCTTACTGTTAAAACGGTGGCCTGACTTGTAACAATTCCTATAGAAAATATTGAAGTGGTTTCCATATAGAATGCGAAAGCTGGAGGCTCAGGGAGGCTCTGGCGCTACCGACAGCAGTGGGGCCCAGGCAGCATTCACCGCCTTGATCCGCCAACATGTCAAGCCTCCTCGCAAGGAGGCTGAACTTCATCTTTATTCTCGCCTACACTGGGAGGAGCGCATCAAGCCTGCCTTCGAGGCCGAGATGTCACGGCGTGGTCTGAACCCAGACAGGGCGAGCCGTGATATCAACCTGAAGAATGAAGTCACGCGCAACCAGTACCGGTATGCTGAGTCCGAAGAGTTCCGCGACGGCATCAAGGCCCTAGTGGAGGAACGCCACACGGCTGCCATGGCTGACTACAACAAGCACTTTGAGGAACCCATTGACGTGGAGGTGCAAGCTTGGTAAGTCCTTTAGCGACTACGAATAATAAGCTTGTTCTTATACAGTATCTTCCATGCAGGACCTTGAACTCTGCTTTCTTATTCCTACAACCTTTGGCCGATATTGTCGCGCAGAGATATGGACAGGTCGCGACGATCCTGCTGACCGGGCCTGGTTCTGGAGATGGAAGTGAAGAGATAGACGTGTTGAGGTGAGCCTAAGTTCCATATTTTCTGTATCCAATGAATCCAGTTGTTTATGCCTTTCTATCTAGCGTTCACTCCAGTCATGTCCGCGGGGTAATAGATGAGATATGGCCCCAGTACGATTGCCAGGGGTTTAATCAAGCTTGCAACTCACTTAGAAACTTCGGGCAGGCCATCTTTGGTCCGTGATTATCTGATTATGTATCTGATTTCACCACGCTAACTCAGTATCTTGGATAGCCGCCGCGGCCAATGCGGCTCGTGCATCTGACAATCCTTCTGAACCTTCGACTGTGGGTCCGGCCGATTCCAGCTCTACCGCAGGTCCGGCCAGTCCCAGCTCTACCGCAGGTCCGGCCAGTTCCAGCTCTACCGCGGGTCTGGCCATTCCCAGCATCATTGTTGACTCGCCTACCGACTCGCCGTCATCCTCGGTGGAGACACTAGTAAATGCTAGCACGGCTAATCTGCATATGGGACTTCTTCGGCCTCCATGTGGCAATGGCAGTAACGATGGATCTCACTCCCCCGGCACTAGCACAGATACTTTCGGGATCCCAAAAAGCAGGGTGCCACCTGGTGCATCCGGCGCGCCACCTGGTGCATCTGGTGCACCAGCATCGACCACTCGGTTCAGCTCGAGCCCGGATCAAACACCGACAGCGTCGCCTGGATCAACGCCTCCCCCTACTCCAGCGCCCTCACCTACGACGTCACCCACGAAGACGCACTCATCCACGATGACACCCACAATGACACCGACAGCTTCACGTCCGGTTTCCATGTCACCTTCGGCGTCGACTTCCCCTACAGTCTTCCATTCCCTTTCACGTGCTGGTCCTCGCCCTGCTGGTCCTCGCCCTGTTTTGCCTGTAGCGCAGTATCCCACTCGCCCTCTGGCAGCTCTGCTGTCTTCTACATCTGCTCAGTCAGTCAGCATGTCTCAAACGTCGACAAGCCTCGATTTCAACCCAGCCTCTACAGATAGTACAATGTGTTCTCGGGATTCGGTCGAGTCCGACATCTCTGAATGGATCTGCCCGGAGCTCACACAGCAACAAGGTCTCACTCCGAGCAAGACGTGGCCGAAGCCCTATGGCCAAGGCTACCGTTATCTGTTGGACCTGAACTTTGGCCGGGAGTGGGAGGCTTTGGTCTGCAGCCTCTTCGAGTACGATGTGTTGCACGATTTCAAGGTACGCTTGAACCATGTTCATGAGCCCGGAGTTGATTCACTAATATTCTTCTTTAGCCTCATGGCCCGGTGCTTAGACTCGGGACCCATCGCCGGCCCCCCGTTATCAGTGAATTCATTCAGTATGCTCGGGCATGGAAACACGACTATAAGGTTAGCAGTGTCGACTCCATGGACCAGAAGTTCTGGGCCTGGTGGACATGGATGCAACCCGACGGTCGTGTTCGTGGCGACAAGTTTTTGGAGCCAAAGCAGAGCATGGACTGGTCTAAACTCGACGTCTCGGGTCAAAATGGTCTTCTCATGGTGCTCGCTGCTCTCACGTTCTGGGGCCAGGCCATATCAGTCTCTGACAAGCCAGAGGACATCAAGAGCTGGGTCGAGACTGTTCGTGACTTCGGAGCGGTGCTCAAGGTCATCACGCCTCGTAAGGGGGCTCTGAAATGCCGTTCGACAGCGTCCGAGTCGACTTCAATGATGCAGAAGGTGGTGAAAAAGGCCCGCAGGTGGGTTTCACTTATAGCGCGTCTCATCAGGGTGGAGTGAATATCTTGGAGCAGGAAGTAACTCAAGGTCCAAACTTGTTCGAGTTTTTTTTTTGCATCTCATTGTCTCTATATTCGGACGCCTCGATTGTTGCCCTCTTCTTGATTGCTTGTCCTCACGTCGTCTACAGTATTTCTTGACCAACTTGCTACTATTCGATATCATCACTCGTAGTCCTTCTGAAGTTATGATCTTGCTCAATGCTATTCAGTCGTCTGATCAGTCTTTTCAGTAATAAAGTCACCCCTTGTTGACTTGGAGAAGATTTTCGAGTTGGAAGATTTTCAAGTGCGGACTTGAAAGATTTCGAGTACAAAAAGATAGATCACGTGAAAATGAGCATGTGACCTAAGTTGACTTCGCTCTGTAAATGTCCACTGTGTCAACAATTTCGAATTTCTGATATGTTCTTTATGCAAAACATATTCTATGCAAAGGACTATTGAGACATTTGACAAAGATAGATTTGACATCACAGAATTTCCTTATTTGGAAATGTTTTTTTATGCAAAACATATTTTATGCAAACAAAATGTGAAACATACCGGACTATTGAGACATTTGACAAAGATAGATTTGACATCACAGAATTTCCTTATTTGGAAATGTTTTTTTATGCAAAACATATTTTATACAAACAAAATGTGAAACATACCGGACTATTGAGACATTTGACAAAGATTGATTTGACATCACAGAATTTCCTTATTTGGAAATGTTTTTTTATGCAAAACATATTTTATGTGAAAACATATGAGGTCTCAAATATCACATTTAGGCCCAATATACTGTTTATAGGTTGTTGGTACTTATTGTAACCTACCCTCCAATAAGTACTGGTATAGGTTATAATGTTATTACAGGGTCTGGTGCTTCATCTTTGCGCCCACCCCTTACATGCCCAGGCGACATCGAGCAGGCCCCGAACCCGCACGTCGCCTCGACCCGACCACTCCCAAAGCAAACTCGGACTCGAGCTTAGTTGGCACGAAGACCGAGAAGCGGAAGGAAAACCAGAGGCGCATTCGCAACGGCTTGGAGGCCCTAGCTCCGAAACCTCCAACAGTTGTCAAACATGTGCATACGGGCTATAGGGGTACTGGTCCTCATCTCGCTGTGGGAGATACAGATATTTTGGATGCTGGGCGCTGGTATCGGCTCGTAAGTCATGCGTATCGAAAGCTTTTGACGTTCCTAACTTCTTCGATAGTGTGTTCCTGTCAGCCGCAAAGGTCCACGACGCTGCTTTGAGTGGCTCACCCCACGCCTATCGCCAGATCTCATTTTTCGCACCGAACCGCTTGCATCTTGGTGGCTCATCAAGGATGAATTGAAGCCGAAGACGCGGGATCACCAAGCCTCGTCAGCTACTTCTGATGGTCGCCACAGTGCTACGGGATACCCATCCCTCACGAAGAACGATGATAGTGACTCCGATATGGAGTTCTGTGATACGCCATCAGTCGTACGCACGAAGTTGGATGACAGGCACCGTCGTGAGACTACTGATCAGGAAGCCTCGATTGAGATTTCCAACAGTGAAGACGAGGGTTTGCCACTGAGCGGCGTATGTGCTGCCACATCAAGCATAGTGGTACCTCGCAACGCAGGGAAGATGTCCACCCGATTGGTACATGCATCCAAGTCTCCTGAACTGGACGACAATGTTGTTGTCACTATAATGGCATGGTATTCCGTAAGCTGATTCCTCGAATGATCTGCTTCCTTGACTGATAAATTTCAGGATGTTGATTCTCCATCAATGGAAGCCTTGTGTGCCCGACGGGGAAAACGTCTTGTTCTCAATGATCACAAGCTGGCTTTGGGAGCAATAGGACTGGATGGACCTGTCGAGCAGTATGCGGAGTCTACACGGAAATGGCTGGCCTTGCGGTGGGATACCTCAGTAGCCGTGGTCGATGGAGGATTGGTACTCTTGCGCGCTCGGGGTGTAAGGCACATGATCGATTGGGAGGACCATACTCAGCATTTTCTGGATGAAGGAGCATCCCGGGCTATGCGCGCCTCAGCCCATATGGCAGGGCCTTCCTCAGATTTCCGATCGTCCTCCCCTTCCTTGCTATCTTCTCCAACAGATAGGATTAGGTGTCACTAGTAATTTTTTTTTTCCATATATTAATTTCAATTCATTTGTATCTTACTGTACGCTTTACGATTGTCACATTATGCTTCACCGGCACCCCGCAGTTCGAGTTCTGGGAAACAAAACGATTGACTAATTTGTTCGAGAGCAGATCCCCGCCGGTCATCCAATCCCTGTTCATGCGGCAAAATGACGATGAATAGAATCGGTTAGCGGATAATCGGATTGGTGGACCAAAGCGCTCTGCCTCGTTGGCCATGTGGACTCGGGATCGGTGGACTGGCTCCGGATGGATTGTCTTCGACAATAGTACGCAACCATTGTTCATCGTGCTGCGGATTTATCCTTTTGTAGTGCGCAGATCATGGAGCAGGCCGCATCGTAAGCATCATGGATTGACGTGAATACAAGAACAATCGTACGTTGCCACCTTGAAACAATAGAGTCGTACTTATCTATATAAGCAGTGCACTGTAGTGTGCGCGCTTTCCCTGCCCCTTGACTATCATCCATTTCTGAAAGTACCGTTATTGCCCCCCTGTCCACTCTCCATTGCTTAACGCGCATCGGTCCCATGGCTTCAGTCAACATGGACAATGGCAGTGTCGCGAAGGCAGGCTCCCTTACTGATGAACAAAAGCAATGGCTCCGAACGAAGTATCTCCCCGACTTTCTTGCGTTACAAGATAACACACTTGCGAAGGGAGATCAGTCTAATTGGGTAAGGCAGACAGTCCTGGATGACTTCCACAACCACTTCATGAAAACCACGAGTCGTACGGAAGTTTTTGAGGTATGTCTTAGATTACTGATGTTCGCCTTCACATTTCTCATATGTCTTCTATGTACAGAAAATCAAGTGATGGTTCTACAATTGAGGGTCCAAAGCTGGGAAGATCAGGCCACTGGTGGTGAAGCCACCGAAGAAGCCAAGGCAGACGAACGGGGAGTTCTTGTTTCGTCTTGCGGAGGCCGTTCAAATACGCGATGGAATGCAAGATCTCCGTGAGAAGACTGGCGAGCAAGACAACCTCAAGTTGTGGAGGCAAGCGGCAAGGGATAGTTGGCTGGAGCTCACGCCAGATGAGCAAGCGGAGTGGCATGCGAAGGCTGGGCAACAGAACGAGGAGCGCAACAAGCCTCTGCCTGTGAAACACATTTACGAGTGAGTACGATCTTCATTGAATGCCGTGGGGATGTTACTAATCGCTCACTTCGTCAAATAGTAACCAACCTGGTGTTCTCCCTGCTGTTGTAGGTGCACTTGCACCGTTGTGCGGGTACGATTGGAACCAATACAGCGACATGGTATTTTTCGTTCAAGGTGCATTCAGAAATGCCGAGGGGCGAATCAAAACATTCCAGTGCGTACTGTTTTATCACGCTGCTGCTTTCGAATGCCAGCTCATGCGCTATGGCTGTATGCAGCACCTCGGTGCAAGATGGTCCTATAGGCTTCAGGGCAGATAGTATCGATGGTTATAAAAACGGATTCCGACGGCAGTTCAAGGAATGGGTGGAGGAAGTCCTTCCAGGTATGTATTATGCCTTTTCTGTCATCCTTTCGACACTGATCGTGCTGCCAGTTCGGGAAAGCGAAGAGCCCGAAGACGATACACATGGTAGCATTCAATTTGATTCAAGCGGGCGCCCCATCTGAGAAATGATATTTTTATATAGCCCAGTATTGCTTTATATGTCCTATCATAGCACTATGAGATCTATCATTATCTATGTAGCTACCCTTCTCAACTATATAAGGCTATGAAGCCTGTCATAGCTTCCATAGCAGTAGTTACACACTATACAGAGCTATATATTTCTAAGAGGCAGCTATAGCTGCTATATAAATTCACTGACTTGCTATGGTCCCTATGGTCCCTATGATCCCTACAGTAAGTGAGGTATGAATATACTATCTCAAGTCAACCAGGTACAAAAAAAAATCAATTATATTTGAATATGGGTACTAGTAAAATCAAGTATACTACTAGTATGAACAATGCAGCATGCATGGTCATGCGCGGATTCACAGGCTGAGCCATGCCCCGCAGACAAGGGCGCGCACGTGCACGAGGCGCGGCGCGATAGTCATGCACGTGGTACGGTAGTCGTGCACGTGGCATGGCGATCGTGCATGAGGCGCAGTGGGCCAGTGCGCCAGGCACGGCGTGCGCGACGGCCGTGGCGAGGTGCGGAGACCGTGCGGATGGCGTGGCGGCCGTGCGCGCCGGTATCGGGCTGCAGCGGGCCCGTAAGCGAGACGCGGGAGGTGTCGCAAGATGCGGCGGGCGGCGGGCCCATGCGCGAGGTGCGGCGGTCGTGGGGCGCGGGGCTGCCGCTAGATCGTGCACGAGGCGCGGAGGTGGGCATACTCGAGTCGCCGGGCTGTGATAGGCCCGTATGCGAGGCGCGGCGGGTATGGACGAGGCGATGGCCCGTGCGCGAGGCGCGTCGGACGTGCGCGGGGCATGGAGCTCCCTCTGGCTCGTTGCGCGAGGTACCCCGGGGCGCGGTGACCGTGTACGGGGTGTGGCGGTCGTCCGCGATGTGCGGCGGTCGTTCGCGGGATACTACAGGCGTCGCGGGTCCTGGGTATGTCGCGGGTGGCATAAGCGATGCGCGGGAGGCCTGGGCGAGGTGCAGAGGACGTGGGCGAGGCGTGGGGAACGTGGACGAGGCGCAAGGCGCGTGGGCAAGACGCAGCGAGCATGTCCGCCGGGCGCTGGCTCGTATGCAAGGTGCGGCGGGGTACGGCGCGGCATGGCGGGCGTGCGCGAGGCACCGGGCTCGTGCACGACGCAGAGGCCTGCGCACGACGCACCGGGGCCCGCGTGCGAGCACGCCTCGCACGGCCACGCACGACGTGCACGCGTGCGTGTGCTGGCTGGCATGCCCGCGCGCGGCCGTGGACATCTGCCGGCCATGCGTTCGCTGGCATGCACAGCACGGCGGGCTTCCGTGGCCTGGGCCCGTGCGCGAGACGGGGAGGCAGCGTGCGGCATGCCTGGCCCATGCGCGAGGTGACGGGCTGCCGACGCGTCGTGCGCGGTGTGTGCGGCGGCGGAATCGGGGTGGGCAGCGGAATCGGAGGTGGTCGACGGGGTGTGGTGGTGGAATCGGGGTTGGATCGACAGGGGAGAGGCGGCGGCGGGAGGCGAGTGGATGGGAGAGGGCAGCAAGGGTGAGAGTATCGCTCGAATGAGCGATACTCCCTATATTAGCACGAAGAAACAATAGAGAAGTTTTTTTTTACTCACCTAAGGGGCCCTCGTCACCCTGTTACCCTCCTTCGATGTTCGTTTGACGGGAGAGGACGGAGGGAGGGAAGGAGGAGAGGGAGGGCAGTGGTTGGTGTCGAAGGGTGGAAGTTCGAGTTGAACACTCGAACTTCGACGTGCGTTTCGGTGGTTCAGCCACCGAATGCGCGCGAGTTCGAATGTCTCGAGCATAGTAAATCAAATAAAATAGGAAAAAATCAAAGAAAAAGACGGTAGATACATTTCATTAAAAGGATGCGACTTAATGAGCTTAGTATCTAGCTACTGTACTACAAGCTACCGGGCAGCGACACGAACCTAATGATGTCTGCCGCCTTAGCCTCTGATGCAGCATCCGGCAGTGCCCGGGCCGAGTCGCGTCACTCACATTTGGTGCTCCGCTCGCCACGTCTATATAAGGCGTGCGCGACGCGCTGTCTCTCTCTCTTCCCTACCACTATCATCTCTCGTCTTTCATCATTCTCTCCTCTTGTGCTTCAACTTTCTTATACTCGGTAAGTTGTTATGTTGTTTTCTTGTCTAATAACCCTATTGTTTATTGTAGACTTTACATTTTCGCTTTTATTTCCTTAGGTAAGTCTTATGTTTTTATCTATATCTTTATCTTGTATACTCATTTGTTGACTTGTAGATTATTTTCGCTTTTTTTCTTATCTTTGAAGTCAGTCTTATCTTATCTCTTATGTTTATCTTTTATCTGATGTTTATCTTTTATCTTATCTTATCTTTTAGTTTTATCTTATTTTGTAGTATATCATAGATTTGTAGTAGTGGTTGTGGTAATTAAGTACTGTTTGAAATATAATGCTTTTAAGATTTCGATGTTTTAAATATCTCAGATGTGTTATAGTGATTTTATTTTATTGTTAAGTTTATAGCATTCTTTGAGCAAAATTATTAGTAAAGATAACAAAGAGTAAATAGCAATCTTACTAGCTAGATATAGTATGATACCAAAGATAAATCATATAGCTAATATAGCTATGATAATCACCATATACTATAGCAGCTATGACAGCTATTGTTTTATAATAGATGACTATGATAGCTATGATAGTTACTGTCTCACCCTATGATAGCTATGATAGCTTATGATAGCTCTATATAGATTGTCTTGCTGCTATGAGGGGCTATGTAGAAAAGGAGACTGCTATGGCCCTATCAGAGCTATATAGGCTACATAGTGCTATATACCACTGTTAAATTTTTCAGATGCCGATACTACCTCCCTTGGAAATGGAAACCATCACGCCCCTCGATCTAGGCAAAGTCCTTCAGGAAGTCTTTGAAGGGTTATGGGGTATGCAATATGTTCTTCGCATCCACTTCAATTACTTAAAATGTGCTGCTTCTTAGCTCGTTGTGCACCGAAGGGGGCAGGGCACAAGAAGGTCCCATGGGCACTCATTAACGAGCACAGAGCCGCCTTCATCAGGAATGCAAAAGAGTTCAGCAATTTCAAGACTCTGGAACTGACGAAGATGAATCCGCGCGACGTTTTCGGGCTCGCTGACATCATTCAAAATGCGAGTGCAGACGAGCCATATCCATTCGCATTCATTGTAGAGAATGAGGCACGTCAGCTTCTGGGCCTAGGTACTGGTGTTCGGGAGGACAGTCCTGGGACTGATCGCCTGCCCTCACGGCCACTCTCTCCAACACCACCCCCACCTCCTCCCCCACGTCCCGTACCGGTACCTGCGCGGAAGCCTCAACCTGTGAAGACAACTGTGACATCGCAGCCCGCAGCGCCCGATGATGCTCTGCGAACTCCAGTTCGTGGCGGAATATCTACAAGGCAAGATACAACTCCAGTGCAGCAACCACTACGGGCACCAGGTCCTTCACAAGCATCTTGAGTGCGTACACCTGTGCCTATCGCCAGTATATCCACGATGCCTGCTGTGCGTCATTCGGAATCTGCAAGCGAAGACATCGGACCTTCTGAGGCTGAGGAGTCTGCGCTAGAGGTCGAGTCGGCATTGGAGGTAGACGAGTTAGTATCGTCACGAAACCAGACTAAGGAGCTGAGGCCCACGTCGCCCCCGAATTCTGCTGCTGCTGCCGCCGCTGACAACGATGACGAGGGTGACGATGACGAGGATGATGATGATGACACCAAGCAGGACGCTGCTGCCGCTGCCACCATCGACACCGGCCGACACGCAGACAGGATGACGCCAAGGAATCGGTGCATTAACCAGGCTAGCAAGTCTTCCGGCCATCAAGACAAAGATGACCAGCCATCGGACAAACGACGTCAGCACGCCGTATCGGAGAAACACACGGAAGCAGTGGCAGAGAGGCGGACTTCGACTCGCGGAGCTGCAAAGTGCAAGGCGGATGAAGAGCAGCAACCTGCAAGGCCGAAGTGAGTCACGAAGCACAAGGCTCAGGAAGAGGAGCTCGCTCTTGTGCAGCCTTCAAAGCCGAAGCGAGGCACAAAGCGCAAGGCTAACGAAGATGAGTCGGTCACCGAAGAGCCCGCGAAGCGAAAAAGAGGGCAAGAAACGTATGTACTCCTTTTATCACTTACTGTAAACCGATTCTGACATTGTTCTAGTGCAACAAGCAATGGAAGGAAGCCTGTGATGTGCAAGAGCGCCAAGAACAATGATACACAGGCCGGCACCTCTGCCCCTCGTCGGTCAACACGGTCAGTATCAGACTTACAACTACATGATCTTATCTAACGGCATATGTTCAGCATGAAATAAGGCTTACAAGGGTTCTGCGAGGTCATATAGTATTCCTTGCCAACATGTATGTACTGTCTGGTCAGATGATTTTGGTTAGTGTCAGATGGGATTCGATGACGTGGGATTCGATGAAGTCGGATTCGATGAAGTCGGATTCGTTGAAGTCGGATTCGTTGACGTCGGATTCATTGACGTCAGATGGGATGAAGTCGGATAGGATGAAGTCGGATGGGATGATGGTTGGATTGAATGAGGGCCTGGTATCGGATTGGATGGGATTGTAGAGATCGGATGCCATTGGATATATTTGTATGGGTTCGGATTGATTTGAATCGCACAAGTTGGATTAACGGATAATATGTGAGCTTGTAGGATCAGATTATGACTTAGGATTGGATTGGATTGATCCATGAGAGTAGATTGTATATAATCATGGTGCTCAGATTGGATTGGATTGGATTAATCTATTATATTTTGACTGCCCTATTCTCATCTGATTAATAGTGTGTGCAGAATATTGGATCCGATTGGATTGGATTATATGAGATTGTAACAATGGATACATCTCTAAACATATCGGATTATATTTATATAGGGTGGGTAACTGCCTTAGAACTTGTGGGTTGGATCAATCCATAACCCCTTACAACTTATGGGTTGGATTAATCCTATGATATGCATAAGGTGCGTACATGAGGAGCAGTGCGGCCTTTTAGATGTCGCCATGCAGTGCTTGGGTGGATGAGAAGATTGCAGCCGCAGCTGCAACGAACCTGTTTGGGCTTTGGCGCCTTCTTCAATCTCGGTGGCATATCTTCTATCGTTCAGGAAGTACGTCAACTTAGAGAAAAAATCAACACATAGCAGAAGTAAGAGAAGTCAAGTACTCACCAAGGACTGTCGAGCTAGAGGATAACTGAGATAGACAGAGGCAAACTGGTTTCGGAGCGGCCGGAGCGCACGCCTGCCCGCGCGTGTCTCTGCATGACAACACAATTTGACTTTTCAGCATGCGCTGATGCGCCGATGTGGCAACCATTTGTTCTACCTGCAACAACATCTCTGTTGTTCAGTTCGTTTTTATGATAATCTCTCTATACTCGTCACTTACCACGCTTTTTGCCAAACGGCCTTAGGATTGACCCCATGGCGATGAGCAAGGCGGCCGCGAAAAAGCAAGCCCAGGCCAAGGAAAAGGCGGCTGCAAATGCTGCTGCTCAAGCTGCCGGAAAAGAGAACGAGCCACCGACATCCACAGCGCATCCAACGCCTAGGCGGAATGTGACAGGTGGAACATCTGGATTAAGACGAGGTCAATCAGCAGCTGCACGGGAGATGGAGAAGGAATTGGCCCAACTCCGAAGTGTGATTTTTATCCCATCCTGCTCGCAGACATCTACTGATAAATCAGGGTAGAGGAGCTAGCATTAGAGAAGGAGAAAAATCGTAAAGCTCAGAAAGAGGCTGAAGAAGAGATACAAATCATACCAAGGCCCAAGAACGCTGGAAGGGGCCGAGGAGGCATCCAGCATGCCATGGGTTTAGACCGGACTGATGACGACGAATTCTTATACAAGCAGATCATCGTATGTTAGCATATTTATCCCGCAGAGCTTGATTTAACGAGCTTGATATCCACGTACCAGCATGATATGCATACAGTAGTTGACGAAGCCTTCGTCAACTGGAGTCTTTCATACAAGCAGCAGAATCCTGAAACTATTGGCAAGATCTTCACGTGGGTAAGCCGTCAATAAAGCTGCTTCTTAGTATAAGAACCTGACCGTTTAAATTTACTGCACCCCCAGATGCGCAGGCTGTTCCCTATTCTCAAGCAGTACCAGAACAACTGGGCCACGGGACTGCTCGTACAGCAATACATGAACAATCATCGAAAATACACGAATGCGTGTGGCTACCCACTGTCGATGGGATCTAAATCCGGTGTTGAGGAAGCACTTGCCGTCGGCAAGAAGAAGCACCATGCCGCGCGCGCCGTGAGCACCAGCACTAATGGCGACGAGCAGCTTGAGGATGAAGAGGATATCAACAAGGACGGTCCCCAGGGTGAAGACAAAG